>CM070596.1:16347074-16947074 GCA_036346395.1 Hsuehochloa calcarea | reverse complement strand
TTACCTCGGTGATAAGCGCGGACGGCGTGGAGAAGCCAATGCGCCGGTAATTACTGCCATCATGCGCCCATTACTGGCTCAATTAAGGCGCCTCTTCCGCAGGACAAAACGGCTACTCCTTCACGGCTATATAAGGGCATCAATCAGAGAGACAAAGGGGAGAGACAGAAAAATAGAGCAAGTCAAGGAGAAATACAAGTACTATTCTCTGTAATAGTCTTAGCTTCTTACTTGATCATCAAGAATACCACACCACACAGGATTAGGGTTATTATTCTCTCCGGAGAAGGCCTGAACCTGTCTAAACATCCCGTGTCAACCACTCTGCGTGATTTCACCTCTAGGAGACCCCCCGAATCAAATAATCTTTACGTAAGATCGGTTCTAATACACCGACATAATTCCTGGTTGTAATATTTCACCGTCGCTTGTAAAGAAATCATATTGTGATTAAGTATGCCCTCTTGTAATGAATTCTTATTGTGATTTATGTCAGAGATTGTATTAGGGTTGCTTGTCCGCTAGCGATGAATTATTGTGATTGACTTCGAGTTATATCAACGATTTATTCTCACGGTAAAAATTTATATTGTAAAATGTTGTTGATGAACTATTGATAATACTATATTATGTGAAATGGTTTGGTGATGCGATTAATATTAATCTGAAGTTATTCTTGGTTCATGCTTAGAAAATTTTAATTTACTGCTAATTAGTGATTAGCATTGTTTAAATTAGTTTGAATTTTTTTGGGTTCTCACAATAATCATCAATAAAAATAACATATTTTAGATGACCTCCGTTTGAAATGAAGGGAGCCAGGCCCCAAACATCAGAGTGAATACGATCAAAAGGACGAACAGAAATAGAATCACTAGAGGGAAGAGCTCGGGGGCAGTGTCGAGCCTCGATCCAGCGAATGCGGTGGAGGCGGGAAGAGAGGTGAAGGATCTCGGCCTTGATGTGGCTGATCACGGCCGCAGCGGATAGGTGGAGCAACCACGACTACAGATCGAGGGCTAGGTGGAGTAGCCACGACAGTAGCTCAGGGCCGGGTGGAGCTGGGAATAGGGGTGGCGGAGGTCAAAGGCCGACTGGGAGTAGGGTTGGCTCTCCGCCGGACAGCGTCTTTGGGATAGCCTTGAGCGAGAGAAGCGAGGCGCCTCGGGGTCGGGTGGAAGCGAGGATAAGCGGTGATCTGAGGTCGGTCGGGAGCAGGGGCGATGCTCAAGTTAGACGGTAGCGAGGATGATCTGGCGAGTCTCGGGGCTCGGCGGATCCGGGTGAGCTGGGAGCTTCGGTAGGCGGAGTAGAGGAAGCGGCGCGGCTGAGGTAGGTGAAGCCGGTGGCGGCACCGGCAGATCCGGGGAGCTCGGGCTCAGGGGCGTATCTAGGTGAGCAGGGGAGCTCGGGCTGGGAGCGACAAAGGCGCATCTGGAGCAGCAATGTGGCGGCATCGTGCGAGCAGCACGTAGTGGCGGCGCAAGGAAAGGAACGGGCGACGTTGAGCGACGCAGATGAAGCTGAAGTAGGGGCGCCGCGCGGAGAGCCGAAACAGAGGAGGCTGCTTGGAGCAAAGGAGCGGAGAGAGAGGAGGAGGCAGTACTCAGGCGTTGGTGAATAGTAGCTCACCCTACCCTAACTATAACTCTGATATCATGTTGGAATGAACCATTAATCTATTCAAATAGGTCAAATACCAAAATATACAAGTTATAAGTATAAGTAAATATGCAAATAGCATCCTATACATGCTACATAGCTAACATCTAACAATTAGTACAAGAAAAAGCAAAGTGATTGACTTTTAGAAAATACAAAAGGTACATGCTAGCTAGTAAGCGTTATGTGCTGATAATGATTTTTTTTTGTCACAAATAGCATGTTTACGATGAGAAATTACAGAAGTAGCACCCGTTGCGAAGAAATTGCAATTTTGGGCCTCTTCCAGCCGGTCACGGGCCAGACGCCCTCTCCACCCGACACGCACGCCTCGTCCAGCCGGTCACGGGTCGGACGTTGAGAAATTAGCGAAATGAGCTTAATTAGCAAAATTGATTATCAACTGTAATTAGCAAATAAGTGGTTTGTGAGAATTTCTAAATATAGAAAATGAGCTCACAAATTATGAAACTGTTTGTGAAGGCTCTTGACACAATGTACTTACTTGTATATTTTTCTATAATTTTATATATTCTGAATTGTTCTAAAAAAATCATTTAAACTTACTGTTTGTAGGAATTTCTAAATATAGAAAATGTGCTCCAATTTTTTTTCAATGCTCCTTACATAGTGTACTTATTTGTGTAATTTTTTTATATAATTTTATATGTTCTGAAATTATCTAAAAAATTAGGGTTTTAGGTTTCAGAAATTAGGATTTCATGTTAACAGTTATCAGGTCTTTTAGGGTTTTGTGAATCAGGGTCCAAGTGCAACAAGGGCTACGTGTTTGTTAACATGACGACGTAGACGATGGCGCGTCGGTTCCACGCTTTCCTCCATGGCCACCGCTGGGAGGCTGCGGGATCTAGAAAGATGTGTGATGTCGTGCACATACACATGCATCGGGATCTTACAGTGAGTACTTGCCAATCCGTTCTATTTATCCATAGCATTATATACGTTCTTGCTATGGATAAATAGAACAAGATATAGATTTAGGTTGGCTTGATTCCCAGTCATTTGTCTGTTTTCCGTGTTCAAGCATGCATCGTTGAAGTTTGATTTGCCCTTTATGTTGTATAATATATGCGGGGCTGTATTAGCTGAGTTGTTGAGTGATCTAGTGTGAATCTTCGTTGTGCTTTGTACGTGTTCTAAACTTTGGCTTGTAATTATTGTACCACACGATATTAAGCCTACTTAAGTTATTGATAAATTGTCTTGCAGTTGTGCTGCACGATATTAAGGCTACTTAAGTTACTGATAAATTTTGTCTTGCGATAATTAATCTTTGTGTGTGTGCATGACATCACACATCTTCTTGGATCGCGCAGCGTCATAGATAGACATTTGGCCGGTATGCGACAACAAAAGTTTAATCTAATCAGCAGGAGTCGGCTAGACAACCAACCACGTGCTCCTCCGTCTGTCGGACGCCGTCCTGCGGTGGCTCAAAATGCATCGGCGGGAACTCCTTGGTGTCAGAGGGGAACTACAACCCAGAGAAGTACTCTACGAAGGCGTCAAGCCCCTACAAATTCCAAGCAGCGAACGCTAATTAAAAGATCTACAACCCCGAGCTGCTGGGGAGTTGCAAAGATGGCGACGTCATATGTACCCCGATGCACGCATACGTGCACGACATCGCACATCTTTCTAGATCCCGCAGCCTCCCAGCGGTGGCTCTGGAGGAAGGTGTGGAGCCAACGCACCGCCGTTGCCGCCGTCATGTTGACAAACGCGTAGCCCTTGCTGTACATGGACCCGGATTCACAAAACCCTAAAACACCTGATAACCGTTCACATAAATCATGAAACCTTAATTTTCGCAACATAAAACCCTAATTTTTTAGATAATTTGAGAACATATAAAATTCTAAAAAAATTACACAAACAAGTACACTATGTAAGGAGCCTTAAAAAAATTAATTTTTGCAGCATGTTTCTATATTTAGAAATTCCAACAAACAACAGGTTTAAATGAATTTCTGAAAAAAAATTCAGAATATATAAAATTATAGAAAAATTATACAAGCAAGTATATTGTGTCAGGAGCCTCCACAAAAAAATTCATAAATTTTGTAGCTCGTATGCTATATTTAAAAATTCCCACAAACAACTCATTTGCTAATTACTGTGGAGAGACGTGTCAGGACCCTAGACCAATGGATCCAAGCCTTCTGTGTTTTATGAACTAGTACCATGATCAGTAGCTAGTCCACATAGTTTGCAAAATCGATGAAATCATATCCATACAACAAGGTAGCTAAGAAACATACAAATTAATATTACTTAGTAGTATAAGGACCTTATGATCAAGGTTTACAGAGTTTGCCACATAGGGCTAAAGATAACAGAGTAAACTTGCAGCAGAATAACAAACTCGTGGTAGCCATCGACATGGCCACAGATAATCGAGTGGAGAACGCATCCTAGCTCACACAGTCGTCAAAATATTCCTCCTCGCAAAACTCTCAGTTCCTTGGTTCTTCTGTGGGGATTGATCAACAAATAGTGTATAGCCATGAGTACATAAAGTACTCTGTAAGTCGTAGAGAAATGTATGTAAATAGTATTCATGCGAGGCTTGACAAGGATAGCTTTATAGCCATTTTGTAGAAAGTAGTATTGATGGTAAACACAGTAAATAGATTAAAGAGCATAATTTAAAAGATTAGGTACATAAGTAAACAAGTTCTTTGAAACAACTAGTGAACAACCAACAACTAGATCGCTTCCCAGCCAATATTTTTATAAAAATCTACCCCTTCGTGTGAAATTACCACGCATTGTCTATAACCGGGGATACAACTATTCGAATAGTTTTACACTCTGCAGAGGTTGTACAGTTTGACTCACAAGAGATAACCAACTTATAATATCCATTTAACACACTTCCAAGGTGTGCGACTAAGTGATTACACAAGGCTTTTACAAAGCCCCGTTTTGACTCGATCTACTCACTAAGGTTTCACCATTCTGGACCCCCTCTTGCATCACTTATCAACCCTTAATAGAATCGAATGAAAACTTTGCTAATTAGTTAGCCAGGTCCACCCCATCCTGGACATGTGGTTGTACAGTATGGCCCAGATCAATGGCGCACAAAGTTAAGTCCTTAGTGACTACTCAAGCGAGACAACAACATCCTAAAAGTTCTCCCCCTTTACTGCACGATCATTCGCCTGAGGATGAGATCATTTTCGGTTCAATCCGACTAAATGGCAACCCTTGTTATAGCACAATAAATTTTAAGAAGAGTGGCCGTGCTACAATTCCATATATCATTAAGTCAAGATTAATCATTTATGAATGTGTGGTCATGAATCCCAATGTACAACTAAAGCACAGCTAAGCATAATACGCGCCCATGTTGGTACTTAAATATGCCCAACTAAGATTAACCCAACTTAGGGTGTTCAAGGGTATATGTTGAAGGATCTAGACCCGCCATTATGAGTTAATGGAGTGTTTTGGTGATTAATGACAAATCTAATTATGAGACTAACATTTTATTGTTATATCTAGTGTGTAGTCTCATTTGGATATAAAGGTGAAATTCAACGAGGTATCCATTCGACTTATACTCTTATATATTGTTGCATTCCTCGGATCCAAAATATAGGTTGAACTACACTATAAGTATAACTTGAATATGCGTATATGTTTATTTACACATCTGTGTATGCACACATTTAGAGGGAGTCCACTCTATATTTTGTAGTTTCATTAGTATTGATCTATATTCCGTTTTTCATATATATTTGGGATATTTACTTTGAAACATATCCTTTTGAGTATACAAAACTTGTGTAGTTCTTGTATACTCATGTTTTTGAGTATACAAAACTTGTGTAGTTCATATATACTCATGTGTTATATTAAATTATCCACATTCAATTTATGTGCAATTGAAGTGATTATCATCAATTACCAAAGAGGGAAAGATTGAAGTATCTTATCCCACCATTATGAGTTAATGGTATGGTGTGGTAATTAACAGTAATCATATTGTGGAACTAACATTTTTCATTAGTTGGATGAATAGGTTATGTTCCAAGGTAATTGTGGATATCGTGAGGATATGTGCACGATCTCAGGATGATGAGTCAATTGGCAATGGCGTTGTTGGTTTGCAAAATCTCGCGTTTTCGGGGTTTGCTTCATCTTTGTCGGACCACAGGCGATCGGCCGGCGTTGTAGGGCGATCGGACCGCGTGGAAGCTGATCGGACGGCCGTGGGTTCCGGTCGGACCGGCCTGACCTAAAAGTGGATTTTGGAGCTAATCCAAAAATAGATTGTGTAGGCAGGTGAGGGGAGTCTCCTGGATGTGGTTGCATCATTTTTGGAGCTCCCAGTCAAAAGTTCTATTGAGTTGAAAATTCGAAGGTTTGGATTTTCAAGTGGAATTTTAGCTAAGTCCTTTTGACCGGTCGGCCGCCGTTGTGGGAGCGGTCCCAAACTGAATCGGTCGGACCGGCCTGTGGGCGGTTAGACCAGCATTGACTTGGAGGTTAGCCAAGTTTGCATTGAGTTGATTTGAATGTGTTTCATGTATGGAGTTCAATGCTTTATTGTTGTATATTGCATTGCGGGTGGCGTGGGTCAAGTTGTGAAGAACTTGTTCCGGAAGCGATTTGTTTGTCTATTCTTTGCGCGGTGGCTTGCAGTCAGCGAAGTCAGCGGTGAGTGGATCGGGACTACGCTTGGAGAGCCGAGGTCGAGCGATCATGGATACCGGGTGAGGTCGTGTGACTCAAGCATGGTGCAGGATGGGCAAGATGGATCGAACGGGTAGTTCGGTGCAGCTGGTTGGATCAGGTGGTGCGGATATCAGTGCGAGTCTCTGGAAGGTTCCGATGGGATTCGAACAAGAGAGGCTTGGCGACGTGATGAGAACCGCTGATCAACCTACACGTGGTGAAGCAGGCGATTGCTTCAATAGTTATGTGTGTGGGTCCCATGTGTAAGTGGTCCCAAAAGTGAAACCCTAGCTCTCTAGTATAAATAGAAAGGGGGGAGATGGAAAACCCTCTCAAGCATTCATTTGGCCCCTTCTTCTTTTTTCTAGGGTTTGGAGGAGAGGAGAGGAGAACTAGGGTTTGGAGAGTTTGGAGTGTGCTCCTTGTGTGAGCTCTTGCCCTCCTTGTTGGAGAGGCTTTGTAAGCATCTAGTGTGATCAAACAATCTTGTGATACTTAATTGAAAGATCATTTGCTCCCTTTGTGTTCTTCTCCCCTTTTGGATGATTTTGGTGCTTCCTTGATTCAAAGGTTTATGCTTGGTCCTTTGGACTATTTTATCTTGCTTTGATGTGTGGGGATACTCCTAGAGCCATCTAGATCATCAACCCCCACGGGCAAGTCTTGAATCAAGATTTTCATATTTCTAGGGTTTGTGCACTTCTTTGTTAAATCCTTGAGAGATCGTTTCTGCGAAGTGGATCTGAGGGATCGTCGCTAGAAATAGGTCTCTAATATCATTAGGGAGGTGTGTACGAAATTTGGTCAAGTTTCATTGGTTGAATCAAAAGTTGGATCAAATTTCGTTTTGGATTTGGGTTGAGTTTTTGATTCGGACTCAGCCGTCGGGCCAGTGTTACGGCGGTCCGACCGCCGTAATATTCGCACCACATTATCTTGTCGGGTCGAACCGCTGTCCACCGGTCCGACCGCCAGTTAGTAGCCGGTCAGACCGCTGGTTGACTGTCGGTCAGACCGCCCGTGGTAGCCGGTCAGACCGCCTGTGCCCAGATATGCCCTTTGAGATTAAGTCTCCACTTTTGTGTCGTGCGGTCATCGGGGTTATCGAATTCAGCACAAGGCTTCCACTGTGCGCTTACTGATCTTCTTAGCTTTCATAGCTAAAGGAGAAAAGTTCGTGTTGAATTTGATTTAGGCGAGAAAGTTGAGAAAGCGCCTATTCACCCCCCCTAGTCGCCTTTACGGTCCTACAGTAATGAAGACTTGGAATGACATCATGTGTTGATTGTCATCAAGTCAAGGGGTTAGAAGAAGATGCATCATGTGTTGATGCATGTGAAGAGCTTTAAAAAAATAGGAATCATCGTGTGTCGATGATGCGTATCAAGAAGAGGAGATGAACATGAGTTGATCATCAAGTCAAGAGAAGACCCATCATACGTTGATGGAGGTCTAATGAAGGATGCATCATACGTTGATGCATATCAAGACTTGGAGTAAAGGATGCATCATGTGTTGATGCACATTAAGTCAAGAGAAGACCCATCATGTATTGACGAAGGTCAAGTGAAAGAATGCATCATATGTTGATGCATATCAAGACTCGGGATGGACAAATCATCATGTGTTGATAATGTTCAAGACAAGATCCCGAAGTGAAGAAGATCATCATGTGTTGATGATTATCAAGTCAATGATCCGGACTTGAAGTGTTGATGTGTGTCATCAAGTTTCAAGAAGATGCTTAAGGCAAAGGTATGACTAGCTAGGGCTAAGGATGTATTCCTAGTCTTTTACCGATCTTGGTGTTTGGTTGGAAGGCCGGATTACTAGTATAGGTTGTTGTACTATTAAGAGGGGTCTTAACTAGTAGCATTAGTTAATTATGTGTTGATAGCTCATTATGCTTGCTCTAACTCATCTATGTATGGTGCAATTATTTACGAATGTGTTTTGCAAATAGCCGAGACACATGCATTTAATTCTTGTAGCATGGGACAATAATTTACAAATGTATTTTGCAAATGGTTGAAGTCCATACACCTTAGCCTTATGGCATGATGCTATTATTTACGAATGTGTTTTGCAAATAGTTGATGCTAATGCATGTTTCTTGTAGCATGTGACTTAAGTTTGCAATTGTGTTTTGCAAATGATTTGAGTCCATGTATCTTATTCCTTGTGGTGTTAATTCTAAAAGTTGGCAAATATGTTTTGCAACTTGTTGAGAATATCACCTTTAAATCTTGATTGGATTGCACTCAAATTGGCAAATGTGTTTTGCAATTTGAGTTTGGCAAAGTGCAAAGTTTCTCTGGAGTCTGGCGGTTTGACCGCCAGTACCAGCCGGTCTGACCGGTGGCATATCGGTCAGACCGCCGTGTGTTGGGTGGTCCAACTGATTGCTCTTTGAGCTATTTTTTTTTTGTGCGGAAGTACCACCATTGAGTATACGGTACTACCGGAGAGCGGAAGTACCGGCGCATCTCGCGGTACGTTTTTTTTTTTTCCAGAGAAGCACCTTTTAGAATTGCGCTGATTTTCCTTGGGCGGTCGAACCGCCCACCCTTGGCGGTCTGACCGGTAAACTGGCGGTTTGACCGGTCGGCCGTTGGCAGTCCGACCGGCAGAGAGTCCAACGGCTACTTTTATAGCCGTTGGCGCATGGGCGGTCCGACCGACCATTAGTTGGCGGTCAGACCGGTCCCTCTCTGATTCGATGGAATCTTTCCTCCAACGGCTAGTTTTTGTGTGTGGGCTATATATACCCACCTTGGCCGGTTGGAAAATGTTGTTGCTAGTGCCATATTCATTCCTTGAGCTAAGAGTAAGCCTCTCATCTCTTATGTGCATGTGTTGCACTTAGTGAGCTTGGATAGCAAACCCTAAGTGCATGCGTTGCCTTAGGTAGTGGATTGTGTATTCACTAAGCTTAGGCACTTGATTCGTTCAAGTGAGAGTTGAGTCTTGTTACTCTTGGTGTTTGCCGACACCTAGACGACGTGGAGGCGTCGTGACCGGTGATCTTCTCAAGAAGCTTGTGAGAAGGCTCGGCGTGGTTGTGAGTGGTTTGATGCTCACCATATTTGTAGTGGAGGAAGAGCAACCCTAGTGGAGCGAGGTGTTGGTTCGTGTTGGAACCGGTCCAAGTGGTTGGACTTACCTCGGAGGTGTTGGCTTAATTCGTGGAGCCAATCCAATTTGTTTGGGCTTACCTCAACGTGGATTAGGGGAGACCGGCAAGCCTCCGAACACCATGGTAAAATATCATTATGTCATCTTGGTTTGTACTTGTGCTTTACTTGAGCAATTTACATTCTTGCTTTAATTGTTTATATATCTTTGTATGATTGCTCTCATTCAATTGTATTCATATTGTTGGTGCACTTACGGGAGCCTAGTTGATTTAGGTTTTAATTGTGCAAAACTAAATTGTTATTAGCTTCCGCATTAAAATTGGTTTTAGCCAAAGAAGTTTTTTTTTTAAAACCGCCTATTCACCCCCCTCTAGTCGGCCTCCTCGATCTTACAAGTGGTATCAGAGCTTGGTCTCTCATTTATTAGACTTAACCGTATAGAGAGTAAATGATGGCGACTAGTGATTTAGTGCACCTAGGTAAAACACCTCTTTTTGATGGCACAGATTACGCACATTGGAAAATCCGCATGGCATCTTATTTTAAGGCCATGAGCCTAAAAATATGGTGGATTGTAGATGTAGGCTTTTCTCCTCCATTGGATCATCTTGCTCCAACAATTGAGAAAGAGAAATGCTTACATCTCGATGCTCAAGCAATTAATGCCTTATTTAGTGCTTTGAGTGTATAGATTTTCAATGAGGTATGCAATCTCAAGAGCGCTCATGAAATGTGGACATATATTCAAGATCATTATGAAATGTTCACCTCTACTAGTGATGATTGCATAGAAGAATGGACGTCGCAAGAAAAGAAGACAAGTAGGAGAAGCAAAAGCCAACTTGCTACAATTGTTGGGAAAAGGGACATATTGAAAAACAATGTCCCAAAGGTATCACTCCTAAGCCTATTATTTATAATAATGATTATTTGCTTAGGAAAGATATTTATGACAATGTGTTTGCTAGAATTGTTAGTTCACCTAAGATTATTACTAGGGCCATTTGGGTGCCCAAATCAATTGTGACTAACATTCGTGGACCCAACCAAGTATTGGGTACCAAAATGCGTTTAAATGCTTAGTAGGTACTTGGAGAGACATTGGAGGTTTGGCTTACATGAAGAGGTGGATTCCACCATGTACAAAATTGGAGCCAAGCTTAAGGATGATCATATCATATCATAAGCCAATACCCTTTCAGTAACAAGTGGTCGAAAGGAGGTCGTGTCTACCCGGTCGGAAGGAGGTTTCGACTACAGGTGGTCGGGAGGAGGTCACGACTACTTGGTCGGAATGAGGTTGCGACTACAGGTGGTCGGGAGGAGGTCGCGACTACCTGGCCGGGAGGAGGTGGCGACTACCGGGCCGGAAGGAGGTTGCGACTATAGGTGGTCGGGAGGAGGTCGCGACTACTTGGTCGGAAGTAGGTTGCGACTACAGGTGGTCGGGAGGAGGTTGCGACTGCATGGCCGGAAGGAGGTTGCGACTACCGCCTGAAGCGGCAGCGCGACGAAGTCTAGCGGCGGGGCTCTTCGAGCCCGATGCTCGTCAGCGCTATGCACCACCGCAAGCGGTGGTGAAGGTAGCAACAGGGAGAGGGGAGCATGGCAAACCCAAGTCGCATGGTTTAGCGGTGAGGCTCAACGGAGTGACCGACAACAAGAGGAAGAGCGGTGGCAAGATCCGGCTTGCAGCGGCGAGGAGGTACCCATAGGGTCGGACGCACCCTTGCGAATCCAACAGAGGCAAGCACGACGACAGAGGGGTGTCAACAACGGCACTAGAGGCGGAGGCGCAAGCTCCGGCCGACAGCGGCGAAGTTGAAATGGCAGCGAGGAGGGGGCGAGACAGAGGGGGAGAGTTTGGGGGAAAGTAAGAGGAGGGCATGGGGGCTCATGGGGCGCTATTTAACGGGGAAGGAGGAGTAGCAGAGAAGTTTCGCAGCATGGGCGAAGCTCGGACGACATGGAACAAAGGCGACGCGATGGGGATGAGACGAGAGTAGGTAGGGAGGAGAAAGAACAGAGGGGGTATGTGCGGCGAAAAACGGGCAATTAAATGCGCACGCTGGTGAGGAAATCGAGGTAGGGAATCACGCCAGGGGCGACGAAAGGCGGTGACACACACAGCGGTATGGACAGAGAAAGACCTAGTGGGCGGGCCTGGTCAAAACGAGAGGGTGGTCGAAACCGAGAGGGCGGTTGAAACTGAGAGGACAGTCGAAACTGAGAGGGCTTTAAGAGGTTGAGAGGGTTGCAAATTTTTAGGCAGAGTTTTAAAGCCCCCAACAATTATGAAAAAAATTACAGAAATTCTTAGAGATGTGATAGGTTTAAATAAAATATTCCCAACTTAACATTGGTAAGTAAGTTTGCAAATAAATTATTTTTAATTTTCAAAAAAAGGAAAAAACCCTTTTTTTACCAGAAAATCCAAGAAAAGACTTAAAATAATATTTTTGACTTTAAATACCAGAAAACTCAATTAAACCAAATTTGAATTAATTGAAGTTTGATTAATTTATATTAAAAATTTTCAATTTTTAATAATCTCACATTAAGCTTTTTAACAAATGAAGATAAATCAAATGATTCCTTTTTATTTTTTTAAGTTTCAAAAAGACTTTGAAATTCGGAAAAACCGAAATGAAAAAGAAAGAACTCAACGAAAATAACGACGTCTGGGAAAAAGGAAATCCAAGATAAAACCAAGAAATTAAATAAATTGATTTTTATTTAATTGGAGTTGGATTTACTCACATTAATTTGTTTTTAAGTTATAAAATTTCAAATTAAGCTTTAACAATTTAGGAAAAATCAAATAGTTATTTTTATTTTTTTTTCTCAAAAAATCCCAAAAATTGGATGTTACAAGACGTCCAATCCGTGACTGACCGGACGAGGCGTGCGTGTCGGGTGAAGAGGGCGTCCGACCCATGACCGGGCGAACGTAGCTCCAGAATTGCAATTTCGTTGCATCAGCTATTTGCGGCAATCTAACGCCGACAATTTATCCATTCATCAGGATAAGGCAACCCAACTAAAGCATTTAGAAGCAGCTCAGTGTGGCGTTATAAAGAACTAGGCTGTTATCAATATGAAATCATATGCGCCATAATTAACATTTCCATACATAAATGAACACTCGCATGTGCATATTATAAATTTTCAAATGGTCTTTGACACGCTCAGCCTCTCTACAATTGTATCAGAGGGTCTCTACTCTTCTACTTTCCAACACAGCAAATGTAAAAATGTAAATGGTAACTCTTCAAGACAGTAGCTCAAGTCTACGTTCAGCATGCTTTTATCTGCACATCGCTGCCTACCTAAATTTCACCATGGCCACCTGGCTGCTACTCGTTGCACCACGTAGTTCTCATTTGTCATGGGGGAGGTAGATGAACACCATCACTGCGACCTCGGTGTTGCAGTGAGGACAGCCCAACAGCCTCACGCTCTACGCGGTTCTCTTGTTGAGCTGAGCGTAAAGTCCAATGTAGAACAAGTACCACATGCTCCTCACTTTCCCAACTCGTTAGAAATCCATTAGATATTCAGGGCTCAGCTTTGCAACAGGCATGAGAAGATA
This sequence comes from Hsuehochloa calcarea, assembly GCA_036346395.1. Taxonomy (NCBI): domain Eukaryota; kingdom Viridiplantae; phylum Streptophyta; class Magnoliopsida; order Poales; family Poaceae; genus Hsuehochloa; species Hsuehochloa calcarea. Next base: position 16,933,976 of record CM070596.1, on the reverse strand, counting down.
CAAAAATTGCATGGTAAAATTCAGACGCATAAACCTCTACTTGTCTGGTCTCAACAGGCCAATGAGTGGATGAAGTATATGAAGCCATGGCGTACCAATCCTATTGTCTGGTGAGTGTTGTTGAAGGCGCTCTCTAGGTTACCTATCCTGAAAACTACCTTAGCAGTAGCAAAAATAACAGCAACAACCTTACCTGCCAGTTGAACACATAATTTACAGTTGATGCTTTGTGAGAAATACACAGAATTGCGAAAAATAGAGTTCAACTCGCTTACCTGCCAAGCAACATTTATAACATAAGCAAGGCATCCAATCAAAACTACTGAAAAACAAAGGAAACATAAATCATATTACATTCAGAAAGTTCTTCCAACTATAAGGCACAGACGAACACCAACATGAAAAATGGATACCTAATTTGTCCCATCCATATAACTTAATCAACTGCAAGTTCTAAAGTAAATTCATCGCATCATGAACTCATTAGGAAATAAAAAAAGTTAGTGAGCAATGAACTACTTGCAAACAGGATTTAGCTGTAAGATCAAAACTACACTGCCACTTATCAATCAGTTTCCAAGGATATCATTTCGCTCACAATCCACAAGCATTTGATATGCAGAACTGCGGATGGGTTTAACACTTCCAGTGCATTTTAAACACCTGACTGTCCTGACATCTTTATGTGTAGTTAGTGTGTACAGACAACCTCTCCATATATATAACTCATCTATACAGACAACCTCTTCTAAAATATCTTTGTCAAGGTTCATGAAGCCCTTCCTCTACACATGAGGCAAATGACCAAAACTCAATAACCAACAAGACGGTCGTTGGTTTGGCACGTGATTACGAAGAAAACATAACATTCAAATCAATAAACCGGGAAAAGAAATGACAGCTCTGTGCAAGTCTCCTTGATGCAAAAGACAAGTTGTAACAACCTGTAATTCTTCTCCATTGATAATTTCTAGCATAAGACGATAGATTTTCATTTAAACACCCAGAATAGAGAAGGCAAACAGGCAAAGCAAAGTTCTCAAAAAGAAAATACTCGCGCTCACGCACATACACAGAAGTGATGCACACTGCTATCAGGGTGTCAACCCACTTTTTGCATATAGGTAATCCGCAGACCAAAAGAAATTAAAGATCACCTTACCTACTGAACACTGACCCTCTTGCTTGGCTCCTCAAGCTCCCCTTTATTGCTTATCTACATGTCTGCTTATGCTTTTAGAACCCCAGAAGGCACAAGGGATTTTGATCACACCTTGTCTTGCTTCCTGGAGCCAAACATCCTTTTGATGAGCTTAAATACTCTTTTAAGTAATAATTTTCAATGGGAAAAGATCATGTAGCAACAGAATTAGGAATAAGAAATTTGCATAGAGTTCGGTATAGATGTGTGTATATTGAGCATGCAAATAGTACAAGTCTTCTCACAAGTTAGTTCACTGATACTGCAGCATCTGCTCATTAGTTAGTTCATTGACCGCTGCCTCCCTACTCCATCACTTTCGGCTGGTGCCGATGCCAAGGCCAGACCTCTGCGGCATGCCATTGTCTCACCGCCATCGCCACCCACTGCTCTACCATCACTCTCAACCACCAGAGCCGCCACCTTCATTCCTAATCTCCAGCGAGTCTAGCTAGGCTCTTGAGGGTAATGCGGTGACGGATGGATGGATTGACAAACATGAGTATTAATCAAAAATAGTTTCGATGTTATAGCAGAACTTTGATCAATGTTTAGGATGCTACTTGGCTATCTTTTGTCATTGCAAAAAAAGAGTTTTCATTACACTTCACGCCTCGCATACGCACAAACGAACGATCACCTAGTTGGGCCTTAGAAATGTCAGGACAGATGCCTGGCCCATGCTTAAAAATGCATGGCCAGTTGGTTCCTTTGGGTGAAATTGTAAGAGGTCAACGATTGCGAAATATTACCCCCGCACAACTGTACAATAAGTCATGTGGTGGTATTCATATGCACGCTGTTTGCCTAGAGGACACAGATTCAATCTCACATCCTTTATGCCCCAGTGTTGGGACAAGTGCGTCAACATTGCAATCTGGTATGGATCTGCCTTCACAATCCACACCACAGATGTTATGGCCCTGGTCAGTGGTGCTGAGAGGACAACCATGTTGCCTACTCCTGGGCCATGAGCAGTCTCTTGTTTTCCCACCTAGATTCACACCAGCGCCATCAAGTTAACCAAATTGGGCGTGATCTTGTATTATTAGCTTAGCCTCAAAACTTGGTGGCGGATAGGATAGGACATTGGATGAGAGGCTCTTCCACTGTGGACGCAGGGCTCTAAGACCATCTTGAAGACTAGAGAGGGACTATAAGAAAAAACAAGGCATAAAGATAAGAATCCACATCCCCTTTTTATATTGTCTCCTACAAAACAATGGAAACAAACTTTTAGAAAACTTAGCAAATAAAAACTATCTTTTACGAAAACCAACTCTTAACATATGGAAATCCAATAGATGGGGACTAATCCTTTCCTAGCAAAACATCTCAACTTTCTATATCTAAAACTTTCCAGGTCCTGGGCAAAAACATCTTTGCATGTTATCCACACCTTTGCTTGCATCTTATGAGTTATGAGTAATCAAAACAAATACTTGGGGCATAATTCATGAAATTGAGTTCACAAAGAAATAAATCAAATTTGTAACAGGATTTTGTTCCCTTGTATGCACCTCATTTTTTCACGTTTCTTTAATTTCAAGTGTCCTTTCCGTAAAATCATCTGGTTTGGCTTTAAAGTTGGGCCAACTGGGAGTATACAACAAATAGGTGCCCTACCAGTCCCACAAAATTGGCCGGTTAGGCCAAGCAAGTGTTATAAGAAAATCCTAGATTTATCCAAGTATAAAAAGTCGGTGATGTGAAAACATAACATACAGGAGACACCACACAAGATTATAAAAAGAATACCAAGCTATCATTACGTTCTTTGAAACAAGAGTATTAATATTTGCATGAGAACCATTTTCATTTCATTTAAAAAGCACTAGAAAATTGAAGAAATAAATTGACACTAAAAGGAAGTGGTTGGCACTAAACAATATAACAAATTCCTTACATTAATTTACTAAGCAATCAACGTTACAGTGAAATAGATACAGCAGTAAAAACACAATTTTCTTATTATAAAACCAACCTATATTTCAAGATGAATTGGCAGCAACCGATCCATCTGTAGAGGAGCTAACGCTGTCTGAGTCTGCCAAAAAGATTATTGAGTGGTTAGGCTACAGTGCAGTCACGTTGTTTGCTCAAAGCTCAATACTAATGCAAATGCCTGCATGTAGCAATTATGAACTAAAAGTCAAACAAGAAAAGCAAAAGGAATTAATACCACTAGAAGAGGAACCCGAATCACTGCTGGAGCTGCTCGATCTACTTGCATTCTGTCCATTATTATCATTTTGGTCTGGCACAGTAGTTGCTAATTGCTCGACCACCATCAGATCTGTTCATAAGAAAAACAATAAATTTCTAATCACTTCCTTGCAATGTGATTTTAAGATGAAGTAGAAAATAGAGCAAACCTATCTTACTTTGCTTTGGAGATTTTTCACCAATATTACGTTCTTGACGCTGCAATCCAAGAAACTATAATTTTCAATACCAACGATACAATTTACCTAGCTACAGTTCTATTGCTAGATTATGAATGATTGAATGCTCATACTGTTCGTTGTACAGCATGGTGCGCGCGCAACTCTGCATTTTGTCTTGCAAGCATTGCACGCTCAGCCTTCCTCTTTTGCTTGCTCAGGTTCTTCCTGTAGTTAGCCACAAATCTATCAAGGTCCCAAAGTGTCTCAGTATCCATGCTATCTATTTCAACCTCAATCTCATCATCATGCTGCCTAAGTGAAAGATTCTTGTTCTTAATGATCTGCACAACAATGTCAAGCTTCTCCGGAGGCAAGTTCTGAAGGTTATTGCTAAGTTTTCGCTTCTCTTCTATTGTCATATCTCTCTTATCTGGATCCTTTGCCTTTGGCTTCTTCAATGATGGAGTCCGGACACTGTAAGTGGGAGTATGACTAATCGGCATTGACTTGGAATCCAACACCATACGTTGTTTTACGGAATCTGACCTCTCTAGGAAGCGCAAGTCAATCGGGGAAGGTGGAAACTTGTTTGGCAATGGTGGACACGAGGCAAGGTAATCAACCTCAGCTTCAATCTCAGGCCACTGCACCTCAAAGATTCCGGATACCTGCTCAGCCATGAAATGCACATCATGCCCCTTGGGATTGTATGTCATGGCATTATGGAATATTAGCCGCACATCATCAGCAAACTCCTTTGGGCTACTGTACTGCCCACGGGTGAGCCGCCCCTTTATGGTGCCAAGATCCATTGGGTGCTTGATAATCGCAAAATAGTCATGCAAGCCAAGTGCAACAGGATCTACAGGCTTGTTAAACACCCACCCAAATTTGTGCTTCATTAGCTGGGACAGCAGTGACAAAGTCTTTTTAAATGCATGAGAGTAAAGTCCCCGCTCAGCGTCATAACCCGCACCATGAGCTGCCAAGGAACGGTGTTTTTTCTTATGGTGCTTTGAATTCTTGTGTCCAAGAGAATCTGCAGGTGGGAATTTATCCTTGGCAAGCAAGAACTCTGAATTTTCGTACAATTGATTTGCCTCTGGTGTCCGCTTCTCCTTCTCGAAGGATTTTGTGTGAATTACTGACACAGTTAGCGGCCAGCGCTGCAGCAGCGAGCGGACAGGAGCAACAGCATCAGCAACTTGAGCGGGTATGGGCGTCAACGGATCAGTAGCTGAGAACTGCACATACCCAGCAGCCAGCTGAGGCGGTGGCACCACCACGGGCAAAGGCAGGGGCGCCGAAGCCTCAACTGCCAAGGCCTCAGCACCCGCCTTCAGCCGTTTGGAGAGCACGCGCACCTGGTCGAGCTCTGACGCAAGCTGCCGCCGCAGCTCGCTCCGTGCCCTGCGATTCCGAGCCTTCTCACCGGCGCCCACCCGGTCGTTGCCATGGCCATTCGGAACGGCGCTGCCGCCCAGGACAAGCCCCGAGGAGACGTCGTCAGAGGCCACAGTTGTTTCCCCACGCGGCGCCGGGGCGGGAGGAGGAGGGGAAGGGGCAGTCGGCGCGACCGGATCGGGCCGCGGCGCAGCAACCTCAGCCTCGGGGCTACGAATCGTGGCTAGGGTTTGCGCAAGGGGGTTGGGGTTGGGGCTAGGGTTCGGAGGGGGTTTAGGGTTTTTGCGGGGGTACTTGCGGCTGTAGACCTTGATCTCCGACGCCCACCGAGACTTCGTGGGTACCGAGGAGGCGGCCGGACCGGCCGGGGCGGGCTCCTCCCCGCTGGCGCCGGCGCCGGGAGGGGCCGAAGCCATGCATAAAACCTAAATCCGAGACACGGGAGGCTCGGATTGGGGATTAGGGGAGCGGATGGCGGGGGTTTTGCTAAGAACCCTATAAAAGTTCTGTTGTGTTTTCGCGGCTTCGATTTGATAGGTGCTATGCCGGTGCCAGTCTGGGTGGGTGGCGGCGTCGGAGGCGTCTGTGATTTCTGTGGGCGAGGGCGACGAGTCGGAGAGGGAAGCAGTGGGTGCGGACTACGGAGATGAAGACGAGGCGCAGGTGTAATTCTGGCCGTTGGAATCCAATGGATATAGATTTCACTCTGGTAACAATACCGCGCGCGGTAAAAGCTAAGCTCGACAGCGATAGCCTGATATGATGATAATTTAGCCTCGTAACAAAAATTTCTAAAATAGCTTTTATAATTATAAAATCCCAAAAATAGTTCTGTTGTTGTACGAGCTGCCGTCGGGGACGGTAGTCCCCCACGTGGGCAATTTTTTTTAAAAAAAACTAATTAATAATATTTGTTAAACGATTTTTTAAATATACAAAATGAGCTCAAACAATTATGAAATTTTTTATGGAGCCTTCTGGCATAATTTGTCTACTTGTGTAATTTTTTTTAAAATTTTATGCATTTTTCTCCAAAATTCTTTAAAGTCTAATGTTTGTATGAATTTTCTAATATAGCAACTAAGGTCCAAACATTATGAATTTTTTTTGCCAGACTCCCTACACAGTGGACTTGATTGTGTAAATTTTACATAATTTTACATGCTTTGAAATTATCTCGACAAATTCAGGGTTTAAGTCTCAAAAATTAGGACAAGACGTTTCGGAAATTAGGGTTTCATGATTTCATGTGACTTGAAATGTGCGAAGTTTGGTACGATATGAATACTCTTGGTCGCTATGGTTCTCGATCAAATTTCTTCTGTACGGTGGAGTTAAAGCAGAGTACAGAAATTAACTTAACTGAAGGGGTTGAGAACGTTGCGATTACGGAGAAGCCTTGAAACATAGAAGAATCGATGCCGATGTGAATGGTTATCTCTGGAATTCCACCAGAAGAGACATACTTTGATGGCTCAGCGGAGGCATAGAACCAGAACTACATTGCAGTCCGCGCGCGGACAGAAGCACGTTACATATGGTCACATGGCATGATAGTTTGACTAATTACTTTACCATGGACGCTACTACTACAGTAACTTGCGACACGAGCTTCCGGACCATGTAAGTACGCATGCCTTTAGGGGATAGTTAAAACATGACGAATAGGAGGGGGACTACTACGGACTGGCCCGACCTACTGCGTGGACCGGGGCCATTTGCCCTTTCTTGCGAGCTCGCCGTTGTACTCCTCACCTGCCGCCATGACCTCGGCCACCATTTCCCGCTTTTTTCTCGCGCTCCCTCTCGCGTGCCTCGCGCTCCCTGCGCCTGCACGCCTCGAGATGGGCCTGAGTCTCCCGGTGGATACGTTCGTTGTGCTCTTCAGTCCGACGATCCTCCTCCCGGATCTCACATTCCCTTTCGGCATTCCACTCTTCGAAGTCGAGCTGCCACTGGTCGTGTGGGTGGATCTCTAGGTCGATCCACTTGCGGAAGCCACATAGCGGCTCCTGGGACTACGGGTAGACGGAAGAGATTGTTAGTGCGTACTCTGAAAGAGAATTGGTACGATAACTTACTGTAAGTACTCCTTACTGGCTGCCGATAGCTGCTCGTATCCCAACGGCGGTCGGGATAGTCAGAGGAGTAGTTAGGACAACCCCAGTAACGCATGCCAAGGCTGAGCTGGTGCTTGGATTTGAAGAACTTGCATGTGTCCCTGCACCAACAGAGAGGCGGCGTCTCCCCCTCTGGCGGGTGTTGCGGCGAAGGCTCGGTTGGAACGTTCTGGCAGTGATTGCTGCTACGGGGGGCTTCATTGCGAGAGCGCCATCTGGCAAGTCGCTCTTCTTTGGACCCGGCCTCAGCAGCCCTAGCTTGTTCGGCCCGTGCCGTTGAAACCCTTGCTAGATCACGGATCTCGTCTCATTGCTTCTTGAGGTTGTATATCCCAGCGTGGTGAAGCAAGCTTTGGTGTAGCGTTGGGTTTCGTTGTGTGGTTTTCTCTCGTAGATGACTTGCACCTCCTTTTATAAGCCAGAGGGTTGGCATGGCGTGGTTGGCAGAGTGGTGTCTAATCTTTCTGCAGAGAGAAGTCAAGTCCTATTTTTTGGAGTGCTGTATTTTCGGTAGGAAAAGCTCGGGAGGCAGAGTGTTGTCACGTTTTGCTTTGCAGAGTCCTCTCTCGTCCTGGTTTACAGAGAGAAGTCACGTCTTACTCTGCAAAGTGATGTCATTTCGGTCTGAAAAGCTGGGGAGGCAGTGTGTTGTCACGTCTTACTCTGCAAAGTGATGTCATTTGATGCGAAAAATTTGGCGGCGGTGTGTTGTCACGTCTTACCTCGCGATCTTGCCATTTGATGCGAAAAGTTGGCGGCGATGTGTTGTCACGTCTTACTTCGCGATCTTGTCATTTCATGCGAAAAATTTGGCGAGTTAGTGAGTTGTAATGTCTTATTTTCCAGAGTGCTGTCATTTCGGTCTGAAAAGCCGGCGAGTTAGTGAGTTGTCACGTCTTACTTTCCAGAGTGCTGTCATTTCGGTCCGAAAAGCTGGCGAGGCAGTGTGTTATCACGTCTTACTCTGCGAGTCTTGTCATTTGATGCGAAAAATTGGCGAGGCGGTGTGTTGTCACGTCTTACTCTGCGAGTCTTGTCATTTGATGCGAAAAGTCGCGAGGCGGTGTGTTATCACGTCTTACTCTGCGAGTCTTGTCATTTGATCGAAAAGTCGACGAGGCAGTGTGTTGTTACTTAAGTTCATAAATTTGTTTTGCAATTGAAGTTGTTTTGAAAGCCATCTGCTGCTTTGTTAGGATAATAGGTAGTTCCGGCGATATAAGTGCGGAACTACCTCTCAGCAGAACTTTCGAAAATCCTGCGGAATATTTTTTCCAAAGAGCACCCTTTTGGGACTTAGCCGATTTTCTACAAGCGCGGTAGTACCGCCATGTTGGGAGCGGAACTCTTGCACCATGAAGTTACGATTTTCGCGTGAACATTTTTTCGAGAGAGTCTTTTGCGCTTCATTTAAGAGCGGTAGTGCGCAAGAAATTATCGATGTCGAAGTACGCAAATTAGATGGCGGTAGTTCCGCGCTGATTTGAAATTATTGTTTGATTAATTCACACGCAAAGTGTTCAAAACGGAATTAGATAGAGGCATACATGATACAAACTAGTACAACAACGCCGCAAAGGCATACATCACGTAGTGTAGGGATGCATAGATAAAGAGTGGATATTACAATCTTATTAAAACTGAACTTCTACTTATCAAGAACAAGAAATAATAGAAGAAAAATTACCAAACTGGCTATGTTAACTAATTTCTGTAGCGATTTCTCAACCCTTTCCATCCTTTCATCCAGTCTTTTAAGAACATTATCTTTATTTTCCGCCGGTTGATCCGATGGTCAAGGCACTTGACGAAATGCAGCCACACGACGGGTGTCCTCTTGCAAGGCTGTAATTTGCATTGCAATGCCTCGAACCTTTGGCACAGCTTCATCAGCCCACAGTCAGAACCGACATGTTGTGTTCTGTAAAAATAATTGGAACTGCAAGTGAAAAAACATGATATTTGGAAATAAGTTCATTGGGGATGATCAGGCACAAGTTACCGTAAGATTTGAACACTTCATGAACACTTAGGATGGATTCGTTGGCGTATGGGAGGTGAACACATTCACCGGATCCCTGCAACGAGGGCAATCCAAGTGCTGTCGTAGTGCTTCTAATTGCCTGCTCACTTGAAAGTTTGATGAGGCCGTAGACATCCCGTTTAAGACTGGAAGGAAGGAGAAGAGGAACTCAAGAGTGAGGGTAATGGCAGCCAAATCATGCATATATATAGCCTGCGGGTAAATTGTAATTTGGTTGAAGAAAATTCGCGTCCGCGAGGTAGCAGGGCTGAGGAGGTATCGTGGGGGCAGCATTGCGTTATGTCTTTAAGGTTTAGTAAGTTAAAATCGGGAGGTACAGTTGTTGTTAGTACTAAATATTTCGGAGAACATTTTGTTTACATAAATCTCATAGTCGTAACGCACATGGACATTACATAAATCAGAAAGGCGGGATGCACAATGACATTACATAACAAGTTTTACACGACCATGAAATTAGTTAGGGCGCATCGTCGTGTCGCTTGCCGGGACAACGTAGTTGATCCTCAGGGAATGTGAACTTGTCCGGGGAGCGGCGTACGTCTCGAAGGCCGTAGTAGGGGCCCTATCTGGGAGGCGAATCTGGGGTGATCTCATCGTGGCGGTTCGGCTGAGGCCTGAGTATATCGTCAACCCACTGGTGCTCTTCATGCGGGAAGCGTACATGGTGAGTTAGTCATTGGTTTTGTGCGACGGGAAAATCGGTGTAAGTACGTTCACGTGTACCTGAGTAGGCTGTTGTGTTGACGAGGATCCTCTTGGCGATCGGCCGTAGTCTTTGCACGGTGTACCCTCCGTGCGTGTCGCCGAACCACTGGTCGTGCTCCCGTAGGTGTGATTGAACGCCGTGCGAGGAAGTCCAGTCCTGCGCCTCCATCCGTGATGATGATGGTTGCAGCAGATCTTTGTCCCCTCGCATAGCTCTTTGCAAAACAGAGGGTAATGTCGAATCGTCGAAATGAGTGCATGAAAAGGTACTCACGACAAGAACCGGTTGACAGATGACATACCTGTGGCCCGGCGGGTCGAGGCCGAAGCGGCAGTAGCTCGGCGACTCCGTAGTGTGACGGGGCGTGCGGGCGGTGCCGACGAGTGCGAGGGCGGAGGTGGTGGAGGTGCGGCCGCGACGCGATCTTTGTCGCGTGAGCGTCGGCGTGGCTACCACAAGTTACGGATCTACTCGCAGAAATTGCGTCCTCGCGTATCGTGCGCATCACGCCTAGGAGACGATCCAATGTGTTGCTGTTTTCACGGTTTATAGCTTCAGTAGTCTCATGGCGGATACGCTCCAAGTGGTAGTACTGCATGAAAACCGATAGTAAGTGCGAAAAGTGTTGCCGGACGAAAATTATGCGAAGAATGTTTTACCGTCTCGTCGAGGCGGGCCGCCCGGTGACGATCCGGACCAGCTAGTACGACATCGTCCTGCATGGCGTCCACTAGACGCTGCGGCGCTGGCCCAGTAAGCTTGCAACTTGTACGCGGAACGTACCACCGCAAGTACGCAGCGTACGTCTGGATGGCGTAGCCGCGAAACCCAGCACCACGTCCGTCGTAACCCTGTCAATCCACGTTGTCGCCGAGTGGTGCTGCGTCGCCTCGATCGTCGCTCCTCCGCCCTCTCCTCGTTTGCCTGCAATTGAATTTACATGTCAGAAAATCTTACTCAAACATGCCCTCAAAATGACACCAAATAATGACATCCGGTGAGCCTTTCTTTGTGAGAGGTCGTCCGTGGCGGTGGCACCTCTGGTAAAGGCGAGCGCCTCATGACCATTGCGGATTGTCTTGCTCGACCATGTGCGAAGACCGGTGGCGGTCGTCATCGAGTGCCTCGCCCGAGTGCACTAGGGCGATAATCCGTAGGGGGGCGTGTCGTGAAGGAACTGTGCTGTCCATGGCCACCAGATGACCTCGTCCTCGTGGAGAGTCTCGAAAAGGTTATGGAACTCTGGGTACACGCACCTCGGTCTCTCCCTAGCCCACTCTAGGGTAGCACGTGTTCTCATCGTAGGCCCGTCGACGGGGTTGTCCCCTGTAGTGTTCCCGTAAAGCTCGGTGGTCACCTGGTAAGGGTGCACGCTGGTGCGGAAGTACGGTCGGCCGATTAGAAAGTGCTCCCACGACCATAACTGTAGCAGAGTGTAGCATACCGCGAGAACTGGCTCCTCGCTCGTGCTGCGCTGACAAGCATCAAACAACCCTCGGTAGGTGGCGCAAAGCACTGCAGAGCCCCAACTGTACTGTGGCATCAAAGACTGTGCCAGATGGATGTAGCTCGGGTACACGCAGTCTCCCTGCGTGGTAGTAAACAGGATCCATCCGAACAAGAATAAAAGGTACGCGACTAAGTGTGTCCTCACTTCCTCCGCAGTCGCATGCTCGGGGCAGATCATGTACCGCCGCAGCCAGGAATGTGGCACACCCGACGCGTTCGCAGCAATCGGGTGACCAAATCTGTCGGCCAAACGGACCTTCGATCTCATCGCCTCGGAGGGCACTCTTTGAAGACCACGCAGAGGTAGACCTGTAAGCAGAGCCACGTCCTCTAGAGTAATGGTCATCTCCCCCCATCGAAAGTGGAAAGTGTGAGTCTCCGATCTCCAACGGTCCACGAGAGAAGACAGGAGTGCCGCGTCAAACTGCAGCGCGTGCGGGAGGTCCAACATCCGGGCAAGGCGAGCCCGGTCTCCGGCACGGGGCGTGTCGCTCGTCAAGGGCGGCTCTCTCTGGGCGCTCGGGACCGAGCTCGAGAGGGCGACGGCCGTGGACCACGCCCGACAGCGGTGTCCCACATCCAGTAGCGGTCGGCGGCTCGTCAGCGTCGTCAAGCTGGCTCTGCGCCATCTCCCAACAGGAAACAACATGTCATCGCGCATGTAAAACATATTGTGTGGCACAGGAAAATAAGGCAAAACATACGATAAAAAATTCAACAACACAATATGACCATAATGAGTTAACAACAGACCCGGACAACTTAACAAGTACTACATAAAGGCATGGATTAACATCAACAGAGTCCATCAAAGACATTGAAATAAGCAAACGGCATCACGACTTAGTAATTATATCTTCCTCGCTACGATTGCCTTTGCTTGTCTTAGGTGCAGTTGAAGCGTGGTGATGGAGTGCCAAACTGTCTTGCACAGTCTGCAATGGGGGTGGTGAACCCGTTGCCCGCGCTGGCTGTCGTCCGTATCGTTCCGGATGCGTCGGGACTGGCGTCTTCCACGGCCGGTGTGCTTTAGTGCGTCGGTGGGCACCCACTTCACCTGCCCCAGCCAAAGGTCCCTGTAGTGCGTGTCCAGCCCGTACGAATGGAACTCGGCACTCCAAGTTGCATACAGGTGGTGGATGTCGTAGTACTCGGAGATGTAACGCTCCGAGGTCTGCCGCCACGCAGCGCACGCCGCGTACACATGGGAGCATGGTTTGTGCAGAAGCTGCGGCTTGTTGCAGGTGCACGACGCTTCTTCACCAATCCTGCAGACCTGCTTACGATCCCCTCTAGCATGGCCCATCACGTACTTCTCCCTGAGCCTGATCTCGAACTTCTGCCTGATGCCATCCATGGTACGAGCGGCGTGCGATCGAGCCTTGCTGATATTATTCTCCATGTAGGCATGCATTACTTCGGAGAATTACTTCCCATCCTCCAGATGCTTCTTGGCCATCATGGCTCTGTTAACAAAGTATCCGCTGGTACGGTTCCAGCTCTCCTCCACGATCGCAGTGATCAGCAGGGAGCGGACACCCTTGAGCACACCGTTGTACACCTCCGACATGTTGGTCGTCATGATCTCGTACCTTGCACTGTCCGTGTCGTGCAGTAGGGACTATTTCTCCAGGTCAGGTGCGTGCGAGTTAACCCAGTGTGTGAACTCCCCAACTCTCGCGGACCCTCTAGCCGCTGCCCCTGCCTCGGCATGCGCTGAGTCCCTTACATGCTTCCCGGTCTCCACATTGAGCTGTCTCCACACCGCTTCGAACTTCCTCCTTTGGTTCTGCATGCAGAGCTTCTTGAACATCTTCATGAGGTCCTTACTCCGAAACCTTGTGTGGAAGTTGGCCGCGAGATGCCTCATGCACCAACGGCTCCTAACATCGTTCCACTGGTACAGCGACTGCGTCCCATTTTGCATCATGCACAATACAGACAACAACCCAGCATTGCGATCCGAGATGACACACACATCTGGCCGATCTTGGACCACCGCCTGCTTCACATTGCACAGGATCCACAACCAGCTCTCGGTGTTCTCGCTCTCAACAATTGCGAATGCCACAGGGACTAATTGGTCATTATCATCGGCCGCAACGGCGGTGAGGATGGTACCCCCGTACTTCCCACATAGGAAGGTGCCATCCATCGTGAGCACGGGACGACAATGCTTGAACCATTCGATCGCCTGATGGAAGGCCCAGAAGACCCTTTCAAGAACAAAACAATTGGGCCCCTCAGTCGGATGCACCCGCTCAAGCTTGTTTACGTACGTCCCGGGATTAGATTTTGCGATTTGATGCAGTAATCTTGGTACTAGGTTGTAAGCCTCTTCGAATGTGCCGAACATTCGCTCCAGAACCCCGCGTTTCGCACGCCATGCCGTCTTGTAGCTGACAGGGAACTCCACCATATTGGCAACATCCGCCAGCAGGAGCTTTGGCGAAATGGACACATCTGCAGCGACGAGGTGGCTTATCAAGCTGACAACATACGAGGACGTCATGTTGCGGTGCATGTGAAGCGGCTCAGCTAACTCGCATGTGTGGTCCTTCAGCACCGTTATCCGGAAGCCCATGGCGTGGCGTGAACCTCTGCGCCACGACCTTGCGGACAGATTCATCAACACACCTGACGATGTACGTGTCGGGGTTGAACCTCTGCACCCGATACATCCGACCGATGTTAACGGTGTATCTAGCAATAGCATCTTTCAGGCGGCGCTCTTGTTAAGCGGCCTAGGAGCAGGTGTCCTCATTGAACCCCACTCGGCACCCTCCGGACGTGGCGAGAACCCGGCGATGTCGTTGCAACGTCGTCCAATCGTGAGGGCGTAAGCAATGTCGATGGTCACAAAACCACCAAGCGCACCTCCTCCGCAGCAGCTTCTCCGTCTTCGTCGTCTTCCGAACTAGTTGTTTCCACGTCCTCCTCGCTTTCCACCTCATCCACCTGGTCGGCCAGGTACTCGTGACAATCAATACGGGGTGACAACCATCTCTCCGCTCCTTTGTTGGGCTCAAAATTGACCGCACGCCTCCTCAGGTCTCCATCGCCCACGTCTCCTCCAACACCGGAGACCAACGCATGCTCCTCCTCACCAGCAGCTTCACCTTCACCGGAACCACCCGCGCCGGATGCCCCCGTCCTCTCCAAGAACTGAACGTAGACCATCGGCCGCACATATATCGCAGCAGCGGGGTTGCAAACAACCCCCCATGTAGTTGGCCCATGAAGCGTCACATGTGACCTTCATAAGTTGCCAAACGGTCTCGCCTGCACCACCCACCATCGAGGCATACAACGCCTCGATGCGCAACTTCTTCCTTCCAGTGGCGCGATCGAACGCTGAACGCACGCACCGCCTTAGCTCCGAGAGGCTCATGTCCTTCAGAGCCGGCGCCCGGATCACGGTGCGGTGACAATTTGACAGGTCCGCACCGTACGGTCTGTCGCATACGAGAGCGTCCTCGTGGAACACGAACATATCTTGAATTTCTGCCATAAAGTACCTAACACATGTGCATATGAAACCATCGAATTATTTGTGGGATTTTTTTTCCGAATGAACGCTTCTACAAATTTGTTTATGCCCACTGTACACGATCGTTTTGTCGTACAAGTTTTTAATCCCGATTGGAGTTCGTATGATTTTTCTATCAATGAAATGTCCAAGCTAATATTATTTGTAGTATAAATAATCCATAGCATATTCTATGTTACACTTCAGAAATTTTCTGTGGTACTAAATCAAAAAGAAAACCAACAAAATTGATTTCCCTAAATTTTTATATAGTTATGAATTTTTTAACTAGTTCGATATTACAGTGCAAAAATAATTCACTTCAGAAATTCTTATTGCATTTCTACATTTCCATACCCGAGTTAGACCTAGCTTACACCAAAGACATGCGGGGTCTACGACAAGGTATTCTTTTTCATTAAATTTCGGATATAAAAACTTACTGAGAGGTGCGTCAAGTTTCTCATTCTAGCGGTGTACTGCGTAGTGCATGCACCGAAGGCAATATGTCCGATCAAGAGTACATATACAAAGCGTTCAGTGGGGCTATTTCTATTTTGCTTAACGACCTCCAAATATTTTGCTATTTTATGACCAAGTTCATGAAACTATGCAAATAGTCGAGATGAAATTTACAACACTATTAGCAACAGGTCTGTTAAGTCAACTAATTACGGCCTAATGACATTGTTAACTACCGAGTCTTCAAAATAAACTAAATACACAACTATAACTACTCTGTTGCTACAATTTATCTAATTACATCCTAATCACATTGCTAAAACTACCGATAATAATAACCGGATGCGAATGGCACTTACCTTTTCTAGGTGCTCGCAGCAGGCCACACAACTTATTTTCTAGGTGTTCGTGATTTTTCCTTCGCTCTCGCACCTGAATTTTTTCCTACTCGTAGAATTTTTTGCACACAGATTATTTTCCCTCTAATCGCGTCGCAGGAGCCAGTGAGGGAGCGAGCGAACTCACTGGCTCCCTTTATGGCGCGTAAGGCGACTGGGCGCCTTGCTTGGCCATTGGGCAGCGACCTCGTGGTCGCACACCCGGCCGGTGCCCCTCGGCCATCGCGCGTGGCCGCGCCTGAGGCCCGGACGCGCCTCGGGCCGCCGCCACATGGCGGCCGGGGAGGCGAGCCGCCTCGGCCGGGTGGGGCGCGGCAGTCTTGTCGTCTGGGACGGCAACACCTGCTGCGGGCCCCACAAGTCTTGCCCGGGGCGGCATCAACTTGTTGCCGCCGTCGGGACGGCACTCGTCTGACAAGGGGTCATTTTGGAATTTTGTAATTATAGGGGCTATTTTTGGAATTTTTGTTACGCAACGGGGCTAAATTAGTCCAGACACTTGCCACCTGATGTTCCTGTTAGTCCGCTTGGTAGAGCTATGTTGTTTATTTTTTAGCTCCTCATTTTTAGATGATCAACTTCTTTAAGAATTTAAAGATGTCCAAGGACTTTCAAAACTCTCAAAGTGAGAATTTGAGATAGAAAGAACATCATACCCCTGATTTTAACACTTAAGTGTATTTGTTACTTGCTCCTTTCTATTTGCACCTTTCATTTCTGAAATTGTTCACGAACCAACTGGCATTATTCACAATCAAACATAGTCATGCCACGTCAAGAAATTCCAGCAAATAATTGCTCAAACAGTACTAGCTACCGTCTAATTGCTCAGTGCAACACCATATTAGCATTCATTCAATATTCACATGATCAAGAACCAGATCAGATGACAAGTGATACTTGTGTAAATCCAACAATTTGGGGAGGCTTAGATTTGATGCAGTACAACAATTAGAGCACCTAGTGATTATTATAATAAAGAACTAGAAAAAAAACACTAGCCGATTTCACACTTGCAAAGAGAACTCCACGAGGAATGACAAGCTTCCCATGCTTTCAGAAAAGCAAATCACTATGAACCGGTGGTTTGAATGAATTGAGCAAATCATTCCATATCTGATATCCTTTGTTCGTAGCATTCCATGCGACAAGGCATCCAAATTCGACGTACTAACTATTGATTCACTATGAATCACTGCCATACATTCTAAGATGCCATACACTAGCCGATTTCACACTTGCAAAGAGAACTCCACGAGGAATGACAAGCTTCCCATGCTTTCAGAAAAGCTCAGACCACCGATCAACTCGAGTTTTCTTGTTGTTCCAAGATGTCATAAGCCATCTCTCTAAAATAATAAAAGGATTGAATCAATATCCTAAAACCCAAGAGTAGAAGTTGAGCAGCAAATAAGAATTCAGAGCAAATCACTATGAACCGGTGGTTTGAATGAATTGAGCAAATCATTCCATATCTGATATCCTTTGTTCGTAGCATTCCATGCGACAAGGCATCCAAATTCGACGTACTAACTATTGATTCACTATGAATCACTGCCATACATTCTAAACCGTTGTTTAGTAAAACTTGACAATCCATAGTGGAGCAATATATAGTATTATATGGTGAGCCAAGATACCAAGTCATGAGCTCTTAAACAACATATGATTTACTCAGTGGCGAAGCCACGATGAAAATAGAGGATATGTGGTTTACTATGCGATTCTGCAATGTAGTGAGAAGTGGATCTGCAACATCGTGGTGCAGCGAATGCCTTTATTTCGTCAAATCGTGGTGCCACCAGGGAGGAGGGGTTCTGGTGCCGGCAGAGGGTGGGCTCGAGCCCATCCAAGCCCACTCGGTGGATTCGCCTCTGGATTTACTCTTGATCCCAAGGCACTAAGCTACCGTGGAAACAACACATCAATCAGCACTGAACCTGCTGTCACTGACTAGACCTAGAGGCAAACAATAATGGGCACTGGGTAGACCTGTTCAAACGTCGGGCCAGGCCGGGCTGAGCTTAAAAAGCCTAGTCTCAAACGGGCAGGCCCGAGCCCAGCCCAGCCCGAAAATTCAAATTCCGGTTTAAAAACATTATTTCAATCCTTTTTTGAATAAAAAAGTAATATTTAATTCATTCCAGCATTAAAAAATAGATTTTTATTAGTTTATTTTTTTTGGGCTTTCTGCCCGGATTTCTAGTCCCAAGCCTGGCCCGAACATGGTCGGGCTCGGGCCGGGCCGGCTGGTCGGGTCGCCCGTGAACAGATCTAGCACTGGAATAGCTTTAAGAAACTCTGGTAGAAACCATGATCTACTTAAGCAAAACACCACAATGACTTAAACGGAGTTAAACATATCTTACTAGCACATCAAAAGATCCGCAAGTCTTCAGTAGAGATTAGAGAAGTAACAACAATTTACAAGAAGATGGAAATTGCACAAAAAATATATATGCAAGAACTCCACTGGAACATGCAGTCTATCATTTTCAGACTATGTACAACAACAGCTTCGAGTCTTCAACTACAAAAGGAACTCGGCAATGCATTGGCATTAGCAAGGATGTGTCATAGTAGTGAACTAGTAAAGCCTATCTGTTTATTGTTTTATCATCGAATTATTCAGTGAGAGACTTGCAAAATTTGTTGATCGGTAAATCTTGACTAATTGTCCAAATCAGCATAGTTAGCTGGTTCAATAAAAAAATTGACTCTAGAAGATTGTATTTTGGTGGCTGCCATATGTAGATTGCATCCAATTTACAAATAAAACATTAATTTCACATAATTAAACGACGTACAAATCTAGCTAGACCAGTGTGAAACGAGGCTAGAAATTAGGATAGAGCAGAAACCGTATACCAGAACTTGAACTCGGGGAGGCGGCGGATGAAGGGATTGAACTCGTCGAAGCCGCGGGTGGGGAGCGCGGGGCCAGCGTCGAGCGCGTCGAGCTCCGAGTCAACCATGGGGGAGAGGAATCTGATGAGGAGGTTAAGCAGGTAGATGCCCAGCCCGTAGGTGACAACGTAGAAGCCCTGCACGTACTAGACCCGCAGCGCGTATCCCGCCGCGGCCACGAGCGTGCCCACCTCCCTGCGGCCCCCCACCGTGTGCGGCGCCGCTCGGTCCAGGTAGTGCTGGAACGCCTGAGCAGCCACCGCTCCACCGAGCCGCCGTAGACGGGAGAGTCCTCCATTGTCGCCGCAGGGACTAGTGAGGGGGCCGCGGGGACTGGTGAGGGGGCGCAGGGAGGAGGCCGGCTCAGGGGGACGCGGGGAGAATGTAGGGACTCTTTGGTTTCTCACACAGGTAGCCACACCAAAATATTTGTAATGCCAAAACCTAGGTAATAGGTAAAAATGGTGTTTAAATTGTAATCACAGTCAATGCCGAAATTGATATGCTTGGATTGTAATTATGCCAAAATTTGCTAATATTGTGGGTGGCACATGAGTCCCACATAACATATGTTTTTTGCACCAAAATATTGCAATATGTATCTTATTTTGTTGATTAAATGACAAGAAACACAACGACACAAATCAGATACTCGATTTAGAAAATATGATAATTCCAAACTTGTTAATCAACCTAACCACTCAATTAATGCCCAATCCACAGCCAACCAAAATATACCACGTACCAAACTCAATTGTTTGTTGCCATGCCAATAATTTTGTTTCCCGCGCCAGCAAATTGGGAAGGAAACAACAGTCGTTACCAAAATTTTGAGGGCAACGCTAAATATTGGAACCAAACCAAGCACTAGCCAAATTTTCAAGGTAATACAAAATTTTTTGGTTTGGCTCATTTTGGTCTTGAACCAAACAGCCCGGTAATACCCCGTTTATTTGAAAGGTTAATAGGAGGGTTAAATAAGAAATAAGAAAGAAAAAGGGAGAGGGAAGGGAGTGGGCCAGTCATTTGCCCAACCCGCTAGCCGGACTCAGCGAGGGGAGACCCATGTGGATTGCATAAAAGGAGGGGAGGGGCTGCCTCTGCCCAAGCCGCTAGCCACACCTAGCTGAGCCGCGCTGCGCCGCCAATTGCCCTGCCCGGGGGTTTACATGATGCATCTGCCTACCCAGCCGTAGTTGGCTTTGCATGTTGCTACGATGCCTTCTGGCCGCCGCCAGCGCCTGCCACTGGCGACTGCTGCATGTCCAGCACTGCTGCATGCGTAGCATGCTGCCTCACGCTGCCCAGCATGCTGCTGTACTGCTGCGCAACCCTGCTGTGCCGTTGCTAGTTAGATTACTTGCTTGCTTTGCATTTGTTCAAGACAATTGCAACAGTGAGAGACAGTGAGAGAGAGAGAGAGAGAGAGTGAGAGGAAAAGATAGTTAGTTGCTCTTGCGCAAGATTTTCTGCATGCATGGCTGTGCTGCCGGTGCTGGTGCTGACCATGGTGGAGGAAGGAAGGAGAAGAAGAAAAGAAGAGAGTAAGAGAGGAAAATTCGTGGGGATTCTGTGATCGACATCGTGATCTTCAAGGGTAATCCCTAGGTATTGCTATGGATTAGTCGCTGTTAATTTTGTAGATCATTTTGATTAGGGGAAAGTTAGTTTTCAATCTCGCTTAGTTCGTCAAGGTTAGGTACAGAACCTTGCATGTGTGATTATGGATATTTAGAATTGGATTCAGAGATTAGTCTAATTAGAGAAAAGCTAGATAATATCGTTAGCTTTTCAGGAAGATCTGGAATATTAAAATTGGAGTAACGAGTGAAATGATACAGTCTCAGAAAGGCCGCTGTCCAAATTTTGGATGTAGGTGGTAGACGCCGTGAAGAAGAGTCGGTTTCATATAGTAGATGGTAAAATTAAATTACGGTGACAACTTGAATAATATAGAAAATTTTATGTAGTTTCCAGAACAGATGTAGTTAATATATGTTCAAGTTTTAGAATTAAAGATATAAAATTATAAAATAGACTGTTCTAACAGATTGTGGAACGGTCTTTGGGTAAAGAAACGAGGTAGAAAATGATAGAATCAGAGGTTCGTCGTAACTAAACATTTGTAGGGGTTTTTGTGGGGTATTCCAGAAAGTAGTTGAATTTGAAGTTCGGATGAATACTTTAGAGCCGTTTTACTACTGGGACAGTGGGTAGTGCGTCCGGTACTTTTGGGTTAAATGGGGTCGGTTTAGCGTAGAAGTGCGATGACGGTTAGAATAAAGTATCGGTGCTATGATGTTATAATTTTGAGATGCGTTTTGAATTGTTTGTCCAGGGAGTATGGTCTCTTGTGCTTTGCCGTCGCTTCGCTATCCAACTTCACAGAGATAAAGAGGCAAGTGCATGGTAGACAGTGTTCATTAGTTGATCACTATATTCTTTACCACTCATTACCATTATATTATTTGGGCTTTTACTTTATTTAATTACAAACAATGTGAATAGTCATAATTTTATTCGTATTGATGGATACGAGAATGTTGGATAATGTTAATAATGATGAATCTATGAATAATTGTGCATTTATGAACATCATTACATATGAGAAGGTGATCATGGTGATCACAGCTCTACGGAAGTGGAGGAGGTTCCCGATCCTTGAGGAGGACAGGCTTGAGAGTGAACAATGTCGTGAGTGTTCACTTATGCTATACCGGTATATGTGAAAAAAGTGTATATGGACATGTAGCATAGGGATGTACAGAATGAAAAGAGAATTGAATGATTGAGTACAAGAATAAAGAAAAGAGAAACAATTGATGTTGATGATGATATTGTTTACCGTTGTTTAAGCATTGCTCATTGTTTATTATTGTGTTTGCTGAGTCATGGACTCATCCTTGCTCTATTGTTGTTTTTAGGTGACCGTTGACGACGTTGCTCATGTGAAGGGTTAGCACACACTTGGAATCACGTCATTCACTTAATTACAAGAACTATTGATCATAAGACAATTTATTAGTGTGATAAGTTATAATTAGGAATGTATATTATTCCTTAGCCTTAGTTTATTATTCATTAAATAGACTTGATTGGTTTGGTTTTGTGTTGATCTTGGTTTATTATTTTGGCATGCTTACTATGAATTAATTATCCATGATTTCTTTATTGTTATCCTTGTGTTATTGTGACCCGTGGACATGTTTTATCTTTGATATGCTTGCTGTTATTTAGTGTTAATTATTGTTAAAATTGATAGCTAGGTTAGTTTAGTTGCATTCTGGGCTTTGTGTTGGGCCAGGGTGTTACAGTTGGTATCAGAGCTGGCTTTAGGTCCCTGGTGAATAGATTGACAACCTAGCTATAAACTTAATTTGCTAAAATTTGCTCTAGGATTAGTAAAATTAACTAAAATTTGCTAATGGTTAATTAACTTAAAATTTAACACACTAGTGCACAGTAGGATGGGAATAGGTCAAGCATTGCGTTTGCGTTTCCGTTTCCGTTATGTCGTATTATTGATTTATGTTTTGAGATGATTATGTATGCTTATGATTTGACACATGATTGTTATGTGTGATGATAGTCAACGCCGAGAGGTAGGGGTCGTGGCTGTGACCATGGGCACGACCAAGTTGTACCACTGTTCGTGGTATGGGGATAGTGGAGGTTTTTCTTGGGTAGCATAGTTACAAAAGGTGGGGATGAGTTTCCTTGGAAATGTTGTTGTTTTCTTTGAGTTTGCATTTTGTTGTTCTTGTTATAGTTGCGGTTGATGAAATTTATTTGGACAGTGGTTACAATGCAGTTGATGGATTTCCATTGGTTTTATTTATTCCTTAAAGCAATTGTTGTTTGCCGACTGACGAGTTGTTTTGCTGCTTGTAAAAGTGGTTAATTTACTAGGTTGATTTTTTATTGGGGAGTTCTGCCTTTCTTGTTAGGAAACATAACTCATTTAATCGCTTGGTACTTTGGTTAATGGAAGTTTTCTTATGCGAGTTCTTTAACCTTGCGATGGAGGACTTGCGGGTGGGAGGAGCCAAGGGGTATACCTCGATGACGGGTAATTTCAAGCAACTTCAAGCACATATTTATTCAGGTGGGGCGGCTCCACACCAGAATTGGGTGGAAGGCCGCTCCTCGGCACTAGTGCATTTCGCGCTCTGCTCCCGTCCGGATTCTAGGATTCATTTTTGGGGAGCTAGGGTGTTTGGCTTGGCTCCACCTGCTTGTAATATCCCACTTAAATATCAATAATTTGGAATTAAGAAATTTGAGTGTAGTAGTTAAAATTTAGAATTTTGAGAGTGGTCCATGGGGGGCTGGTAGCCCACTTGAAGGCAAGAGAGGGAGGATCAAGTCACCAAAAAACCCTAGCTGCTACAGTACAAGCACACCTGCTATAGTCCTTCGCCACCTGCTACAGTACTAGCATCTGCTATAGTAGCCACACCATTGGACCTTGCTACCGTCTCCTCCCAGGTGCAGCCTGCTGTTCTTGTGTACTGCTGCTGCCGGCCAAGCAAGAAGAGGGATGAAGAAGGGAGAGGAAGAATGGAGGAAAGGGAAGAAGGAAAGAAAAGAGGGTTGATCTCACAAAGAATTTCAGGGGCTCTCATAATGGTCTTCAAGGGTGACAATTCGTTTCATCTCCGTTTGGATTATTAGTTCTTTGATCGGTAGGAACTGTTAGTAGATCAGTAATCTACAATTCTCATAGCGCTGTAGTTTTGGATACTGTAATAGCGAAATTTGGGTTTGTCACCACCTAGATATTTGTGGGTAATTACATTAGCTTTCTATAGAGTCCTTGTTCACATTGTTTGGATGAATAGATAATTAGTTATAATTTTTTCAATATGACTGTCTATTTAGTTCCTTGGTTTCGGGCAGCAAGCATGGTTATATAAATTAAAATAGGAAAATGGACGAATTTGAACATTTGATCTCCTAAAAAATAGATGGATGACTTTCTAATGATTCCAGAAAGTCCAAGAACATATTTTTTTGACACGTATAATAGAAGTTATGGAATTTTGAATTATGCAATTCAGTTCTGATATTCTGTTAGGAACAGTTAGGGAAAAATGTTAAGTTAGCAAAAATTTCTGCATAATAGAAAAAATAGATTAAATTTATTATGGTAGATAATTCTCTGTGGATTCCACAATGTCTGTGATTACTATTTTTGATTGAACCAATTAAAAGTTTTGGAATTTCTAAGTTGATAATACTGAAGATGACATATCTGTCTTCAGAGTTAAAAACATGGGTTTAGACGAAATAATTTAAAGTTTCGATCAATTGAGAAATTATGGGTATATGTGTTTAGATTCCAAAAGTTTGAGTTCATAATTTTTGGATGTAAAGATCAAAAGTTATGATTTTTTTTTCTAAGGTGACTGTTCTGTTTTGGACAGAATGGTGTTCGGGAAGGAAAGGCATCGTTTTGGGTTATGATTAGGAGCGGATAAGTCTATTTTGTTTTATTACAATGTTGTGTGCTTTTGGATGGTATTCTTAGTATGTTTTACGAATATCAGGTGGTGGTGCGAAACCGAGGTTAGAGCCCTCTACTCGTCGTCACCCATCACATGGTTGAAGCAAGTGCAAGTAGTGTGTAGTATATGCAGAGAAAGAAACTCATGAAATTCTCATGAAATTGCTATTGCCTTACTTGTATGAATCTTATTCATGATCTTGCTGTTGGATGATATATGCTCATGATCGATTAAGTATATTATGCCAATTTGCATCAAAGCATTCATCCTTGAGTCTTGGACTACATGGTAGCCAAGCAATGATTTATTTGAGGTCCCCGTCATGTATTGGATGGGCATAAGGTCTCCACACTCGTGGAGTGTGAGCTTGAGGTCCCTGTGCTAGAAGGCACAGGTATGTGCATGTATCGACGGATGCATACTCCGCATTACTGGTAAATGCAAAGAGAAAAGGAATGTGCATTTGAGGCATTTGCATTGCATGGCATTAGAAGTTGAATAGTTGTGATTTTTATTGTGGATGACAGAGTGTGTTAAAGTCAAAGTCTGTTTATGAGATTTGGCTTATTGTCTTGTTGTACTTTGCTTAGTTATGGACTCAAACTTGTTGCTTTGTTTATTTATTTTGTAGGTACCTGTTGCAAAGCAACATGCATAGGAAGAGCTAGAAATAAAACTTGATGCACTCCACCGTGTTATCACCATGCTCATTAATTTTGAATTCTAAGTTTAACTGGAGGAGCCTACTAGAGAACGTGATTTATCTTTATGACCGTATTCACCCTTCGAGGTGTATTTTGTTTACTTTGTAATAGAGTGGATGCTTTCATGGAAATGTTTATGACTATGTTTTAAGATTTGATAATTGATTGTCTTGCTCATATTCTTGTTAGATGTTTAGAACTCACTTTTATGGTCAAAGATTCAAAAGGGACTTTGTCGAAATTTAAAGAAAAATCTTAGTTTAGTTTTCCGTCATACTATTTTTAGTAGTATTCCATACTCAAGTTGGGTTGGGATGTTACACTGCTCTAATTAAGAATCCAGGAGTAGCAGCACTACCAAATAGGTCTTAGTACTACTGAACCGGTTATTTTACCGGTGTATAGTATTCATTCTTTAGTGTTGGATGTTGCCTTTCCGCTTCCAATTTTGCCGATTAAGTCTAGGTTCTTTCTTATCTTGTCACATTTTCTATCTTTGGGCTAGTGTGGCTTATCTTGTCACATTTTCTATCTTTGGGCTAGTGTGGCAAGCCACACTTCAAAATTGCTCCCTCATAGGCACAGCGGAGGTGAACGTTGGTAAGAAAATTGTTGTATGAAGAGAAGTATGGCGAGCTACAACTATAACAATGAACCAAATACATGTAAAAAATAATAATCAAATTTGCCTAATTGGAGCCTTGCAAATTGTGGTAGTGAACCAAATAGAAACTAAGTATCAACTAAAGCATCTTCGATGTGTAGAAAGCGTGATACTAAGTAGGAGGAAGAACCCATCACCAAAAACTAGAGCAATTAGTTCCACACAAAAAAAATCATTAGCCTCGCACCCAATCATGGTGTACCTCTAGTACCCTCAATTCAGCCGTGCTCTAGTAGACTACCGCTGGTTATTAGCTCGGCATTCGACGAGCCACAAGCAGACGAGGAAGTCCCATTAGCTCCCCATAAATTTGAGGGATTTGATAATTTACCACAGCACGTGTGTTGATGTGCAATTGGTAATTTGTCGTTCAATGTCTCACTGACATGTAGTGATGAGGACATCCCTACCATGGATATAACCGTGCCTACACACACAACTCAACCACAACCAGTACAAGGACCTCTTACCCGAGCTCGTGCTCGCCAACTTAATTATCAGGTGAATTCTTTCCTAGGATTATATACTACTGAGAATAGACCGCTACCTAATGCAAGTGATTTAATTGTGCTTAGGAATATGGGAAAGGACCATGGAGAGGCATGTGGATTCGTGGAGATGTATGGAAGGCATAATGGAAATCATCACGTCACTTTGGGTCCAAGACAAGCAAGAGTTCGAGCTGGGCTCGTTCTGGAGTCAGATTCGGACTACGGCGTCAGGACTAACTTTAAACGGGCGTAACTTCTTCATACGGACTCCGTTTGGGGCGTTTCTGTACTTCATGGAAAGCTTATCAAGTCTACTTTCTAACGGATCCAACCTCATCATCAAATTCTATCCGAGCCGACCGCAATTATCAAAAGAGTCCTGTCGGTGTATTAGAACCGATCTTACGTAAAGATTATTTGATTCGGGGGGTCTCCTAAGGATGAGATCACGCAGAGTGGATTGATACGGGATATTTAGACAGGTTCAGGCCTTCTCCGGAGAGAATAATAACCCTAATCCTGTGTGTATGGTATTCTTGATGATCCAGTAAAGGACTAAGACTATTACAGAGAATAGCACTTGTGTTTCTACTTGACTAGCTCTCGTTTGCTGTCGTTCGCCCTCCCCCTATTCCTCTGATTGATGCCTTTATATAGTCGTGAAGAAGTAGCCGTTTTGTCCTGCGGGAGATGCGCCTAATTAATGCAGTAACGGGCGCATGATGGCAGTAATTACCGGCGCCTCGGCTTCTTCACGTCGTCTGGCAATTATCTTCCAGGGATAATGGGGTATTTACACACCATTAATACGCGGAATAATAGTGCGTGTAGACCGTTCGGATTCCTTAATCAATTGGACCCACTCGCATGTAGGTTTGATTATAAGGTGGTCGTAGTTTACCTGGTTGTAGAAGGACTTACGACCAGGTAGCAGTCGTAGAAGGACTTACGACGGTGCGATCGTAGAAGGACTTACGACTATGTAGTGGTCGAGAAGGACTTACGACCATGATATAGTCGTAGCAAGACTTACGACTATGGGGTGATTGTAGAAGAACTTACAATCACTTGTTAGGCCTCTCCTTATAGATATAAGGGTACTTACTGGGACTATGTGACATCATATTTACCCATAATAAGAATTATAGATAAAAGATAAAATGAGGATTATTAGATCCTCGTCATCTAGCCCCGACTTCAAGTGAAAGTAACTTACTTGGTAAAGGTTTCGTAAATGGACTTACGACCATGAACATGTCGTAGAAAGATAGTCGAAGGAAAAACTCTTCGACATTTGAGTGCTGCCTTGACCAGGAATTTGCTTGGTCAGGAAGGTTACTTATGACTATTAAAAAGTCATAAAAACCCCTACGATTGTGTAGTAGGGCGATCGGAGAAAAAAAACCCTTCCGTTTGATACTTCCTTCGACCAGAAAGATTTGGTCAAGAAAGTAATTTTGCTTGGAGGTGACAAAACGAACCTAACTTTTCCCGAACAGACCGTCTGGGGAATTGCAAACGATCTCTACAGATCTGTTGATGAGACGGTTCCCGAAGCGATTGCAATCGTGAAGATTGCTTACGACTATCAAAAAGCCGTAAAAACCCCTACGACCGTCTGGTGGTCGTGGTAGGGGAATCGGAGAAAAACCCCTTCCGATTGATACTTCCTTCGACCAGAAATACTTGGTCAAGAATGTAATTTCGCTTGGGGGTGACAATACGCACCTAATTTTTCTCGAACGGACCATCTAGGGAATTGCAACCGGCTCTCACAGACTTGTCCAATGAAGCGGTTCCGGCGGTACAACCAACTCCTCTGCACCTATAGGCGAGACGGTTTCCGGCGGCGGAGATCGTATGTTATAAAAACTTACCAGAGGTAGACTTGGGTTTTACCTTTTCCCCAAATCACTCATTGTTCGAGCTCTTGCTTTCTCCGTCCTCGACTAGGTTTCATCTTCTCGCCGCCAACCCAATCAAAAACTTCTTGCTTACGGCGAAATGGCCAAGAGAGTTTCGAATGGGAGGAATCGAGATGGATGCGCTAAGATCAAGATCTTGGTCGATCTTCGGAAGATCCCGAGAAGGCTCGTGAAGTGGATTCCGCTATCGGGCAAAGATCGCCATCGGGGAAAATGGGCAAATCCTCGCCTTCCAAGCGTATTGTGAGTGCGGCCTTCGATTGCTCGCCCACCCCTTTCTTCTGAAGAGTACTCGAACACTTTGGGGTGGAACTGGTGAACTTAGGTCCCAATTCCATTACCATGTTGAGTGTGTTCGTGTATTTGTGCGAGGCATACCTGGGGATTCCGGCGGATCTCGAGCTGTTCCAATATTATTATGGGATGGCTCGACAAACCGGAATCGCCGGAAGTCATGGCTCAAGCTCCACGACTCAAGTCGAAGGAGTATATTCAGAGTTTTACCCGGTCTTCGTGGTCGGGTGGAGGAAGAGGTGGTTCTACCGAAGGTCACCTCAAGACACCTTTCTTTATGGGAAGGTCGCTGAAAAGAAATCTTCATGGGACTCAACCTCAAGATATCAGTAGGATTAGCCCTTATATTCAAGCTATTAAGGACTTGAAGGAAGAAGGGTTGACCGGATGGCATGTGGTGAAGGATTTCATCACACGCGAATTAGTCCTCTCAAGAAACGAGCATCTCCTATGTGGAGGTACTCGGGAGAGGAGACCCCACGAGAGACTATGAGGAGGGTAAGCAATTGTCGACTTAGCTCTCCGCTTGGTCTTTCTCAACCTTGTCTAATATTTTTATCTATTTACACAGATCTTTCACAGCCGAGGTTGACTCAGAGTCGACTCATCTCGTGAGAAGTCTCCGCCACTCGAGGGGCGGTTCTCAAGTCATTGCGGCTTTGTCCGCAGATGAAAGGATAGAGCGCCTAAAGGTAATCAAAAATCGATTCTTTCTTTAGGACTTTATAGTCGTAGAAGATACTTACGACTAATGGTGATCGAGAATATCTTACAATCAAGAAAGAGTCGAGAAAAACTTACGACTTGGTACTAGTCGAGAAAAACTTACGACTAATTAGTGATTCTTCTTTTTCGCCTTGTTTTACGTAAAGTAGGCATGGAAAATCGCCAGACGACGAAGAAGTCGCTCGATGACTATTGGCGCCGGGTTGTCGAAGACAAAGGCTCGGCTCCTCCTCGAAGAGACGCCGACTTGTAAAATCTGCCGACAAGGGGGAGCAAGCTCGAGTTCGGTCTTTCGACCGCACCCTCTCAGTACTGCGGCAATGAGTCATATCTCAAGCCGAGGTCACACCGTCGAAACCGAGGAGGTTGAAGCGGTGAACCTCTTAAGCGCAAACCTCGCAAGGCTAAGGTACCCTTCTATTATGACACTAATCTTTCGCAATCGGTGCCACTCCTAGTTTTATTAAGCAACTGGAAAGGAGAACTGGAAAGATTTTATGTCTTTATGAAGGAGGATGTTGATCAAGACAACCCGCGGTGAGGGCAAGGTTATACGGAATGGTCGAGACCGATCTCGCCCATCCAGAGGATCGAGGAACCGAGCCTCGGTCCTCGTTCAAACTCTACGACCTGACGTGGTCGAGCCGAGCCAATTGTTGAACCTCACCGCACGTGGTCGTGGAGAAGAAGAGGTCCTCCGCTGGGAGGATTGCTCCAAAATTCTGGTTAAGACCAGGTGCGAGGTATGTGAAATGTACTAAAGTGTAAGAACGACATTTACCTTTTTCTTTTCACAACCCGATTTGCTTTTCTTTATTTCATCCGACTCCTTGACCCAGGAATGCTTCACGAGAAGTCCATTGCCATCCCTTCACCATCGGGAGGTAGCAATGGAGGTGGTCAAGCATCACCCTTGGCCCTGTGGCGATGAAGTCGAGACTCCTGCAGTGACTCCCACATCTGCTGAAGTCGTAGCTACGACTCTTGAGGTAGCGGCCATCCTTTGTTGAGGTGGTCACACGACTTCGAGGTCGAGAAACAACAGAGGCGGTGTGGAAGCCTCTGGTCAAGGTGGTGACCACTGCGCACCACTGGGAAGGAAATTGTAGGAGGCGTTCCTTCCCTACCCAAAGAGAAGTTCTGAGAACCGTAGGAGAAAATTTCAACTTCGTGGTGACTTCTTTGGGTCCGCCTCCGTCGAGGGTCTTCGCTTACAAATCTCGTGACCGAGTCCCCATCCCAAAGATATTCCCAATACGGAGAATACTTTTGATAACGAGCCTCGAGAAGGTGTGGTGGGACAAAGTCGCGAGGATAGATAAGCCGCAAAGACCTGCACCTTGTATATTCGATGTTTGCTAGGACGACTATGAATGTAAGTATCTTGTAATACTTATATTTGTGGCTTTCCTTCACTTCTCCTTTGTTCTCTTTTGCGTAAAGCTCGAGCAAATTGTCGTTGTCGGTGAGTATCATCGACAACTTTTAGAGCTAAGACAGAGAAGGAACTACTCTGCAGAGGCGAGAGAGGTGGTAAGTCACTTATCATTCATAGTTGTTTTCGACTTAAATACTGTGAAATGTTTTACGAGAATAGTCATGGAAGAAACTCATGATTAAGTATTAGTCGTAAAAAAGCTTACGACTACTTACGACTGTGTAGTGGTCGAGAAAGACTTACAACCATATCTTAGTCGCAGAAAAACTTACGACTAGGTCGGTGGTTGTAGAAGTACTCACAACCATTCGGTGATTTTTATCTCCGCTCTCGTCCTTTGTAGGTTAAACAATGATTCAAGACCTTAGGTGACTCGCCGACTATGAAAAAGAGGAGTCGAGGAGGCTAAGGAATGAAGTATTAGTCTCTCTGATAGACTTCGAGAGGTTGTCTCTGATCTAAGAAATTGCAGGAAAAAATAAACAAAGAAGTCTTGAACTTAAGGCGCTTTTGAGTTTTAACTTTACCTAACTCTCATTTCTTCTTTAGATAAAGAAAATGAGATGCTAAAGCTCGATGAAGTTGGAGACAAAGCTTTGGTCATTCAGAGTTTTCCCAGATTACCAAGAATAAGGATCAAGAACTCGAGGTTCTCGAGAACTCAAGCAATGTGTAAGTAACTCTTTACCGTTGTCCTTTTGAGTATTTTCCTTTTCTAATGTCAATTTCTTGTTCGTAAATTGTCGCCCAATTGAGAAGCCTTGAGGTCAAATCCAAGCAAAGACCTTGATACGCAATGAGTCCGCCCACATTGCTAAGATGAATGCAGAGGACATCGAGCATGGGAGAAAAAGCATGTCAAACCGCTGCTTCCCATCGAGAAGAGGTCAAGAAATTGATTCTCAATTAGTAGGTAAGAAATGCTTTTACCTACAATTATCTTTGTGTTATCTTCCTCTAGAAGTATATTTTTGTTTGACCGGTATTATTCTTTTCGTAACAAGTGGTCGAAAACAAGAAGCTTAGCGAGGCTTCGACTTGTACCCAACAGAGATGGAGTCGATGAAGACTAGTCTTCAAGGCAACATCACTCTCTGAACAATGTGCTTAGTGAGCTACATTCGAGGGAAAACTCCTCAAGAAGATACTATATTTGCTCACACAAGTACTATTGGGGAACAAGTCGGAAAATTGCAAGAAATGGTGACCACTCAAGGCTAATCTGTGAATCAATAAGGAGGCAATCGAAGGCTGCAGAAGTTACGCTTTGGCGAAACTTAAAGCTCAAGACCCCGCCTTAATGTTAAACCAATCGAAGCCGACTTGATCGTCCCGAATCGAGGCAAGTCGTCGATTGAGGAAATGATCGATTGGCAAAAGGTGGCGGAGGAAATGCACTAGGCTCTCCCCTTCGAGTAATCTTGTAACTACCTTGTAAGGCGCATAATTTTGTTGATGAGTAATATATGATCCGCCTCATTTCCTGAAAATCATCTTGTCGAGTAGTTAGTAACTCAAAAGATAATAAACGAATGAAAGACTAAGAATTGA
Organism: Hsuehochloa calcarea; assembly: GCA_036346395.1. Lineage (NCBI taxonomy): Eukaryota > Viridiplantae > Streptophyta > Magnoliopsida > Poales > Poaceae > Hsuehochloa > Hsuehochloa calcarea. The sequence goes on along the minus strand of CM070596.1, from coordinate 16,902,006 downwards.
AGTCAAATTAATAACTTTATCCTAGCCCCCGACTATTTGCTTAGATTGTTTAGACAATCTAAATAAATAGTGTTTGAAATGGGGTTTCTGAAAACAAAGAGAGGTTTATTTAACTTATAGCTTTTGTTACGGTTGTCAAGCACTGGTCGAAAGAGTAGAAACGACTCGACACTAGGAAGTTCCTTCTAGTGGGCAGGACCACGTGCAGAGAGGAAAGGCTTCGACTAGGTGATGTTTTCATCTCCGACTAGTTTAATCGAACCAAGAACAGCAACTTGAGTTAAACAGACGTCTCAGAGGACTTTAGTAATTCGTTCGTCCTTTTTTGGTGGACGTCGATAAGTCTTTTCCAGTAGCAAAAGTAGGAGACTGAGCGACACTAGGAAGTTTCCTTCTAGTGGGCAGGACCACATGCAGAGAGAAAAGACTTGACTGGTGTGTCTCTTCCTTGACCTGCTAAAACAAAGCGAGTACACCAAAGGTGGTCGAATAAATGTAAGAAAGTGCACTCTACTTAGAATATTTTTTGAATTTACTGAAAAAATAAACTAAGATTGAGAGAGTTAGCTTTGAGAACATTTCGACTAGATAGAACCCGAGCTCTTTGTATTGGCAGCAAAAATGAGTAACGAGTCAATGCTAGGAAATTCCTTCTAGTGGGCAGAACCACATGCAGAGAGGAGAAGTTTCGACCAGATGACGTTTTCGCCGCGGCGGTGTAAAGAAAAGCGAGTGTTTTCATATCATAGTCGAAAGATTAAAAAGCACTACTCAAAATAAGGCAAAAGAGGTAGAAAGAACTCGACTTTTATTGCCTGAGAAATTGGTCACACATAGAATTTGCGTAACTGGTCGATGTTCCAAGAGTTTGAGAGAACTCGTCCATCTTCCATTGCTAGTCGATCGGCCACGCCGAAGTTACTTCGACCATCGTAAGGACCTTCCCATTTGGGGGAAAGTTTATTCCGATTGGACTTGGATTGGCAGAGCCTCAATACCAAGTCACCTACAGCAAGGCTGCGAGGTTGGAACTTACGATCATAGTATCTGCGCAGGGCTTGTTGGTAGACTGCCGAACGGATTAAGGCTAGGTTTCTCCTCTCTTCGAGTAGGTTAATGTCATCTGCTCGAAGTTGTTCCTGGTCTGATTTATTGAAGGTTTCAACTCGTGTCGACCGCAATTTTAGCTCCGGAGGAAGCATAGCTTCGGCTCCGAACACTAGAAAAAATGGTGTTTCTCCTGTTGCTCGACTGGTGGTCGTACGAACTGCCCATAATATGGAAGGTAATTCTTGTACCCAAGCCCCCGAGCGCTTAACAAGCTGGTCGAAGACTCGAGTTTTAATTCCTCGCATTATTTGGCCGCTTGCACGCTCGTAGCCCCATTACTTTGGGGATGTGCAACAGAAGCATAGCATAACTTGGTACCCAACTCGTCGCAAAATTCCTGAAATTTTGCGCTTGCGAATTGTTTGCCATTGTTTGTAATTATCCGACTCGGAACTCCAAATCGACTAATTACGCTTCTCATCATGAACCTTTTCTTCGCTTCGCTGTTATCGATTCTGAGTTCACCGATCCATTTTGTGAACGTGTCAATAGCCACAAAAGGAATTCAAACCTCCGGAGCTTTGGGAAACGGTCCTAGGATATCAAGCCCCAGTGTCGCAAAAGGCCAAGAAAGAGGTATCGTCTGTAATGCTTGATTTGGTTGGTGTATCCGCTACCATGGAATTGGCATCGACACACTTTTTAACCACCTCCTTAGCATCGCATGCAGTGTGGCCAATAAAAACCTTGTCGAAAGGATTTACCAACCAATGTTCTCAGAGGAAGCATGCGCCCAACAGATGCCTTGTGTATATCGTGAAGGAGTGTTATTCCTTCGCTTTGCGGAATGCATCGCATGAGTATCCCTTGGGTTCCTCGCTTATAGAGGACTCCTTCAACCAAAGTATACATTTTGGCTTTTGGGATAATCGATCCGCCTCAAGATCATCTTGGCACGGAACTCTTGTAAAGATACTCGTAGATGGGAGTCATCCGTATCCTCGTAATCTAATGAGGCCATCTCAAGAGGAGGTGTCTCGGTTCTTCGACCAGAGACGGTTTTGGAGTTGCTCCAAGAAAACTCCTTTTGGTACGTGGATCGGGAAGAAGCCATCCGAGCAAGTTGGTCTCATGAGGAAATTATCCTTCGAGGATAAATTGTACCTCGAAACCTAAAAATGTTTTTCTAGCTTACGTGCTTCGATAAGTACCGAGCCATTGTTGAGTTAGAGCTTTGGTACTCTTTCCGATTTGATTCACGACTAGTTGAGAGTCTCCTCTCACGAGTAGTCGATTTAATTGAGAGTGCTTTCGCACTCGTATGCCGCCTAGCAAACCTTCGATTCGCCACATTGTTAGTGGCCCGAAAGTTTAATTGTATGGCATACTTTAAGGTTTCTCCGGTAGGAGATACCAGACCACCCGACCCAGAGCCACTTAAAGTAAGTGACCCGTCAAAGTACATCATCCATCGGGTCGTGGGAATCGTGATCGGGATCTGAATGTGTTCAGATTTGTCCATTCGCGACAAAGTCCGCCAAGATCCGGGATTTTATGGCCGTTCGGGACACGAAATGGAGGTCGAACTCCCAAGTTCGACCGACCATTTTGCCATGCGCCCCATTGCTTCCTTATTATGGAGGATTGCTCCCAAAGGAAACTCACACAGCATGACTATTTTGTGCGCTGAAAATAATGCCGCAGCTTCTCAAGACATGAGGAGGGCATATAGAAGTTTTGGACCGAGGGTAACGCTCCTTAGGCCCGTGTAAAACTCCGACGTAGTAAACCGGTCGTTGTGCGTTTTCACGTTCTACGACCAAGATCGCGCTTTCTTCGCTCGTGGCGTGGCGGCTAGGTAAATTAAGAGCGTCTCTTCGGCTTTGGAGAAACCGAGCAGAGCACTCGAAAGATACCTCTTGACATCCTCAAAGGCAAGTGTTTGCCTCGCTCGACCACTCAAAACCTTCATGTCTCTCGAGAAGTTTAAAGAAAGGTAGTCCTTTTCTCCTAGTCGTGCGATGAAACGACTTAAAGCCGCCATGCACCCAAAGTGAGTTTCGACTTCCTTTTTGTGTTTGGAGGTCGATCCGAGGATGGCCTTTATTTTTTCAGATTTGCTTCGATTCCTCGCTCGGATACTAGGAATACAAGCAATTTTCCCAAGAAATTCCAAACACACACTTCTCTGGATTAAGTTTTAAATGGTGCTTTCGAGGTTGTCGAATGTTTCTTGTAGGTCGCTGATATGATTAAGTCTCTTAATGCTTTTTACGACTAGGTCATCAACATAGGCTTCCAAATTCGGCCTAATTGAGATGAAAAGTCGATTGCATTAAGCGCTGAAAAGAAGCACCGCATTCTTTAGACCAAATGGCATTTTGATATAACAAAAGGTACCAAATGGAGTAATGAATGCGGTCTTTTCTTCATCGTTTAGACACATATTGATCCGTGATATCCATAATATGCATCTAAAAAACTTAATATTTCACAACCCGCAGAGAATCAACCGGTGATCAATACGAGGTAAAGGGAAATCATCTTTTGGACAAGCTTTATTAAGATCAAGAAAGTCACGCACATACGCCATTTGCCGCTTGACTTTTTGACCATTACAGGTTAGCCAACCACTGGGTGGTTGACTTCTCTTATAAAGCCCGCCTTAAGTAGCTTATCCAATTCGATTTAATAGCATCTCGTCGATCAGGCAAATCTCGTAATTTTTGTTTTACGGTACTTTATCGGCCGTAAAGCTAGCCTGTGCTCGATCACCTCCCTGGGGACTCCGGGCATGTCGGATGCTTGCCACGCGAAGACATCTGCGTTAGCTCGGAGGAAGGTAATGAGGGCGCCTTCCTATTTGGGGTCGGAAGTCTCCCAATGCGAGCAGTCTTGAGGGTTTCTCTGCGCCCGGAGGAACCTCTTTGACTTGGTCGTTCGGCTTTGGTGCGACTTTAGGCTTCGACTTGCTAGTCGAAGGTCGACTTTCATCTCGAGTTGGTATTTGACCAACCATCTCGAGGATCGGCGGTCGTGACTATACGCCATCTTTTTGTCACACTGAATTGTGATCACTCCTTTGGGACCTGGCATCTTAAGACATTGATACCCATAATGAGTAGCCATTAAGAATTTTGCCAAAGTTGGTCGTCCGAGTATGGCGTTATATGCCGTATCGAAATCGACCACATCAAAGGAGACTTTCTCTGTCCTGAAATTACTTGGTGAGCCAAATGTTAAAGGAAGAGAAACTTGGCCAATGGGTTTGGCTGAAGACCCCGGTACGATTCCATGAAAGGAATATCGTACCGGCCTTACCTTTGTCCTGGGTACTTGCATTTCGTCCAGGGCTTTAGTAAATAATATGTTCAAAGAACTACCACCATCAACCAACACTCGATTGACCCGACAGTTGTTGATGGTGGGTTCGACCACAATCGAAAATCGACCTGATCGACTCGTAGTGATCGGGCAGTCGTCCTTCTCAAAAGAGATGGTAACTTCCGACCACTTCGGTAATTTATTGACGAGAGGAGTATGTGTGGAATTTACCTCTCGTCCGGCAGCTTTAAGTTGTCGTTTGGAGTCGTATGCCGATGATCCTCCATAGATATGCTCAACAGTATGTTGCGGATCTTGATACGGCATCTCCTCATCATCTGACGACTTTTGACCACTCGTATGACCTACCTGCTCGAGAGTAGGGAGCGGTGCTTTGCCGTTGTAGTAGTCCTCGAGCTTTCTTTGGAAAACTCGGCAGTTGCGGAGGTCATGTCCTTCCTTTTTATGAAAAGGACACCACCTTGGTTTGTCGTTTCTACGATCAGGGCGCTTACCTTTGCCTTGATTAGGATACGACTTGGTGGTTTGTGGCTCTCTATCTTTTACGGCCAAGACCTCCTTGAAACCACTGGCTTGTGGCTTTTGACTTTTTATTTTCTTCTTGGACTTTTTTGCTTTTTTGTCCTTCCCAACCTCACCTGGCTCTCGAAGAGTGTGCGTTTCTCGATCGATAGTGTTGTTCCACTCGACTGCCTCAGAAGCAGTTGCATATCGATCGGCCATTTCGAAGAGTTCGGCAACAGTGTTGGGAGGATTCAAAGCAATATCCTCTGTTATCCTTCTACTACGGACTCCTTGCTTAAAAGCCCTGATCACAGAGGAGTCAGAAATTTCCGGAATTGAGTTACGAACCTGACTAAAGCGTTTGATGAATTGACGCAAAGGCTCGTTGTTGTTCTGTTTGATCCGGTGCAAGTCGTCTTCCTTTCCAGGGCGATTGTATGTGCCTTGGAAATTTGCTTGTAGAAGATCGCAAAGGTGTTGCCAAGAGTAGATCGACTCGAGAGGTTGGTTTAATAACCACGATCGAGCGGATCCTTCGAGCACAGTCGGAAGGTAATTCGCCATTACATGCTCTCCTCCTCCCGCCTTTCGGACAATTTGTTGTATAGATTTGAAGAAACTCGATGGGATTTTGAGATCCATCAAATTTCTCCATGTTCACTGGTCGAAAATGTGGTGGCCAGCGAACTGCTCGAAGGTCAGGCGAAAATGCCCGGCATCCGGTAATCACTTCTTGACGCCTTCTTTGTAGGAAAGAAGGGTTAATGTCGCCAGGTGATCGTATACGACGATACCCGGCAACAGGCTGACCTGTCCTGTTGTAGGTCTCAATTCTTCGAGGGGAATACTCCTCGTACTCCACCCGTTGTGGATTTCTTTGCCGGAGTAGTGAGTGATCACCTCCTCGGAGGGCTACTTGATCATCAGCCGATCGAAAAGTATTTCTCCGAGTAGGGGATCGATGTGACTTAAGGCCGTGTCGATTCCTACGCAGAGAAATATTCGATTGACTGGTAGCTGAGGAAGTCGCATTGCTACGACTACCTGAATGTTGTTGACGAGGTACTTCCAGTCTTGTCATCACAGTTCGAAGCCTTTGCGCAATCTCCTCAGCAAAGAGATCGTACCCTGGCGTTCGAGCAAGCTCTTGATTGGGATTCTCAAGCAAGTCGTTGATGTCCTGGAGTTCTTGTACCTCCTGCGACTGATGTTGAATGCGCCCAGGCAGGTTCTTCTGGGCTGCAATTTTCTTTCTTCGGATGACCTCAAAATCCTCCTCGTCAGATCTTTGAGGCCTTCTCAGTGGAGTGCGAGAATGTCGAGGATTTCTCTCGCGTTCATCAGAGTGTTGGTTCTCTCTGTCACCGGCGGTTCCCTTGCCATTACTACGAGGAGGCGCAGTGCGTGATCTTCGGGGAGGGTTCTCATTTCGACCTCCATGAGGCTGACTCTGATTTGAGGGAAGGACGAAGACCTCCCGTTGTTGATTCTCACCTGCGCTTGAGGCCTCCCCGCTTGAGGAGTGCTCGAGAGACACCATCTGGCGACTTGGAGTAATCCCCTCCAGGTAGGGGAACTCCGGGTTATAACTGTCTCCGTCCGCAAATGAGATCTGGAGAGACTGGTCAGATTTGTAGGAAAGCATGCTTGATCCCACCCTCTCTGGAGTTACCCTGAGAGATAGGATCACAAGATGCTGGTGGAGTCCTGGAATGGTGGCTTCCAGAACTTGTCTCACTAGGTCGGACCACCTTAAGGGGACTTGAACGCTTGGAGGAAAAACTCTCGTCGTGTTGTGAGTCCTCCTGGGTGCGGTTCTGGTCGGATTGACCCTTGTCCTTGGAGGGAATTGGCCCCTCTGTTGGACGATCGTTGTGGGGATAAGGATCCCTCCTCAACTCCATTGATGGGATAGTTTCCTGGAGAATAATCTCCGGAGGGAACATCACCATCAGCGGATGCATCACTCGGCTCGTAGTTGAAACCGGCATCCATGTCGACGTCTGCGTAATCCGCCAAGTCAAACCAGTTCTTCTCGTTCCATCCTCCTGCCATGCTTGCATGAGATTGGAAAAAGAGAGTATGTTGACAAGAGATTACGGAAGATCCCCACGGTCGGCGCCAACCGCTTGTATTAGAACCGATCTTACGTAAAGATTATTTGATTCGGGGTCTCCTAAGGATGAGATCACGCAGAGTGGATTGACACGGATATTTAGACGAGTTCAGCCTTCTCCGAGAGAATAATAACCCTAATCCCGTGTATGGTATTCTTGATGATCCAAGAAAGGACTAAGACTATTACAGAGAATAGCACTTGTGTTTCTACTTGACCACTCGCTTGTCGTCGTTCGCCTCCCCTATTCCTCCGATTGATGCCTTTATATAGTCGTGAAGAAGTAGCCGCTTTGTCTCGCGGAGATGCGCCTAATTAATGCAAGCTTGGGCATGATGGCGAGAATTACCGCTCCTCGGCTTCTTCACGCCGTCTCGCAATTATCTTCCAGGGATAATGGGGTATTTACACACCATTAATACGCAGAATAATAGTGCGTGTAGACCGTTCGGATTCCTTAATCAATTGGACCCACTCGCATGTAGGTTTGATTATAAGGTGGTCGTAGTTTACCTGGTTGTAGAAGGACTTACGACTGTGTAGCGATCGAGAAGGACTTACGACTGTGCAATGTCGTAGAAGGACTTACGACTATGTAGTGGTCGTAGAAGGACTTACGACCATGATATAGTCGTAGCAAGACTTACGACTATGGGGGTGATTGTAGAAGAACTTACAATCACTTGTTAGGCCTCTCCCTTATAGATATAAGGGGTACTTCTGGGGACTATGTGACATCATATTTACCCATAATAAGAATTATAGATAAAAGATAAAATGAGGATTATTAGATCCTCGTCAAGTCCGTATCCGTATCAGAGTCCGAGTCGAAGGGTGCTGCGCCACCTCCACTTTGGCCCACGGGCCTTGTAACCCTAGCTGGTCGTTTCCCCTATATAGGAGCCGCCGTCTCCCTCGCTTGAACTCGGATTTCGTTGAGTTTAGGTTTAGCCATTGTGCAAACTCTGTTCTTCAGTTGTGTCGAACGACCACCTGTTAAGACAGCTTCGGGATCCCATCTTTGCTATTCGTAATACAATTTATGCTTCATTCATATTCGCAATATCAGATTGCCTATGTCTTATTCTTGCTAGTTCTTCGATTGCTCGCAGGGATTGAACTTCGTGTTCAGGTTGATCACGCCTCCAGCGAGGTCAATAACACTTCGGAGTTGGTTCAGCGATTGCTAAGGCGCAAGCGTCGTCGTACGGTTGTAGTCGGATCGTGAGAGTCACCGCCACCAAAATCGATAGTTATCAATCTCATCGAAAGATCAGACAACTCGTCTTCATCATGTAGCCCCCCGAGATCCACATGTCAGTGAGTCATGAAATGACAACTTATCAATTGCACATTAATTTAGTCGCAAATCATCGATATCCTCTCTAAATTTTAGTTCTGGTCCGCAACTGCAAAGCCGGACTGATGATCGAAGATCTCTTCCCGTTAAAGCTGATTGACGCAGCCTGTCATGCGCTGCAGTCCGAATCACATTTGTGGACAAGAAGGCCACCCATGCTCTCGAGGTTATTGCACCCATGCTCGAGATCACGCAATAACCTGAAGGGGCCTTGGTGCAGGTGGATGGACGGAGGTTGATAGGCCGAGCTCCACGTCAGTACGTAGGTATTCCATCCTTAGTCGGTACATATAGCATCCTCGGTAAAGAGAGGTTGTGAGGGAGTTATGTATTTTTATTTTTAGTATGTTGTGGGTTCCACTTTTTACCTGGGATAAGGATGCTAGCTGAACATTGGAATTTGGAAAGAAACATGAGAAATGTAGCATCCGCTAACGAATTGTTCTCTTTGGGCTGTGTGTAGAGTTGACGCCCAATAAGCAGGCCATGTATATTGTGTGTATATCTTTACTACTTAAATTTACTACTTAAAAAGAATACAATGGTGGTGAGTGATGCACTCTTTATTTCCTCTCTTGTCCCGTCAATCGTTATACTACTCGCTCCAATCGCCAACATATGGGCCTCCGCTACTCGATCGATTCCACCTCCCTTCCTCTGACCCCCTTGGTTTCTAGCCACGAAAACACTTTCGTGTCAATAAGACATGTGTCACCCGCCTTCGCGTAAATCACTCCAAGCTCAACAAACAAATATTTACTACTTAAAAGAATATAGTGGTGATGAGTGATGTGTTCTTCGTTCCCTCTCTTGTCATGCTATTGGGTTAAAAGATATATTCTTAAAAGAATATATGTGGTGATGAGGACGCTCATGTTATCGGGTTGTCCATGGTGGTGCTCTCTGGTGCGTATGTGCACACGCATGTGTGTGTCCTTTCGCCTGCCTGTTGCACCCCTGTCAGGCTGCCATTCGGTGGCAGAGTGCTTTGGAAATGTTATTTGTATGTTGATTGCAGATGCTATTTTTCTATTGTGCGTATGTGTGTTCATTCACATATACATTTGATTGCATCACGGCGACATGCGATCAAGTGGCTGTACTATCATCATTATGTTTTCAATGTACGTTGAAAGGCCGAGGCTGGTGATCTGGACATCAACAATGCGGCTAGGGAGGCAATGGCCATGTCATTGGGCCGCAGGTTTGATGTGTTCACTACAGTGCGGTGAAGCGGGCGTAGCGCATGGCGGTAGAGTCAAAGGTGCAGCACAAGCAAAGCGGCGGAGGTGCTTTGAGGGCCGCATCGGAGTTTGATCATAAGTACCAAACACGGTAGTGGATGCGCAAAGTAGACAGGGCGAACCTCACTATGACACGCCGACGACAGTAGATGGATTGGCGTAGGCTAAGCCCAGCGATGAACAACAACTCAATATATTGGGGTAATATGTTTTTTCTCCGTAGCAACACACGAACATGTAGTAGCTAGTGTATAATAAAGAATAGAGAAGCATCCAGAACACAATTGTAAAAATCCCTCCGACTACACGTGGCTTGGGATGTTAATTGTGTCCGATTACCCCAATGGAGTCGAACATGGGCTGTTTTCTTTGCCTACGGGCATGAAAATAGGTGAAACTCTCTGCCCGTTGGATAAATGGGTATAGGCATGGGTGAGCTCTAGCCCGTTTACTCGTAACATACACTAATAGGTGGGCCAATAGCCAACACTACCACTAAAACCCTAGTTAGTACTAGGGTTACTCGACTCACTCGGTCACTCACTCTGCAAGTCCCAACTCCCAGCCGCCAACCACCAACACGTGAAGCGCCGAAACCACCACCTGAAGTCCAAATCCAGATCCGCTCTCATCCTCCTCTCGGCCGATGCAATACTCTGAAAATAATAATAATAATAACATCTTAAGGGCCTGTGCGTAATTAAATAAATTAGGTACGTAAAAATAGAATATTTTGGAATTTTACGAAGGGACTAGACGGTGCGAGATATAAAAGAAATGTGGGAAAAGTGGATTCTAGAAACTCATAAACCAAACCCTAGCAGCAGCGCGTTTGTTTTTCTCCGTGCGCCGCCAGGGAGCCACCAACCTTGGCCGACGCGCGGACATTCGGGGGCGTCTAGAAGCAAATTTCCCCGTGCGCCGCCATGGAGTAGCCGACCTCGGCCAACGCGTGGACGCCCGGGTGCTGCTGTCGACCAGTGTGTGGTCGCGTGGCTGCCGCTCGTCCAAAGCACTCGCCCACGTTGGCTTCGCTGGGCACCGAACGCACTAGCGCTCATCTAACCGGCTGCATCCTCGTGTGGCTGCCGCGTCGCCCAACGCAAGAGCCTCTGCCATTAGCTTCACTAACAGGCGCTGCTAGTTACTAGTACGTGCATGTGTGCAGGCAACCTTCCATTGATTGCATGAGGATTTGCTGCCCATATTACCAACAGTGAGGTTTGTTGCTTGTTTTCTTTTGATGCACATCTTTTACTTGTGGTTACCGATTAACAGTACGGAACAAAGAAAAAACAGAGATCCGAATTCGAGTGGGTGACGATCTATAATTCTCGTTTCTCTGTTTTCTATGTTAATTAGAGATTAGAATCGAGATTAATTAGAGAGGGTTCTATAATTTTTAGTCGAAGGGCCGATTATTAGATCTGTTTAGCCTGCTGTTCTGTTGAACGATTTATTCGGGTACCTTAATGGCAAATTTTGGAAATATCATCTACTAGTTAATTGTAGATAATTTCGATATCTTTCTGTAGTATATTTAATCATGTCGAGCGGACAAGTAGAATTCGAGATATGAATTTTGGAAGACTGCTGTCTTTGTGGTTGTCGTCTTTCGGCGCTGTTTTGGTAGCCTGCAGATTAAAAATAGTAATTGGACTAATTAGAGTTTTTGATCTACATGAAAGATGTAGATAATTGTCTAAGGGTTCTGTAGAATCCAAGAACTCGAATTTTGGTTTGGTAAAACAAAAGTTATGAATTTAGTAAGACCCGCTGTCCCGAAGCTAACAGATCGGTTTTCTGGACTAAAAACGGAGGGTTAGATGATTTAATTAGGAGTCTTGGTAATCTAAGAAAATGAGGAGAATTTTGTGTAGAATCCAGAACTGGGTGGTTTGTCGTGATCGGATTTTTGAGTCAAAAGTTACGCTCTTTTTAGTAACAGGACAGCTAGGGGTGACTTTTGATGCACCGAGAAGCGTGGTATATTTGGGGACGGGTAGGAGCGATATCTATTGATTGATATTCTTGATGCTGTAGCTTGCATTGAAATTTGTGTATTTAATGTAGGAGAGGTGTCGTGCTTGTTGCCATCTTCTAGTCAAATCGTGCGTCGCAACTAGTAAAGGCAAGTGCATGGTAGACAGCGATCAATGATTGATCACTGTTTTCTTTATCTTCTATTACCATTATTGTTGTGCTTTTATTTTATTTAATTGCAGACAATGGAATGGTATGTTTATATCTTTGTTGACAATCATGAGAAAAGTTGGATATGATGAATATGATGGAGTTTGTATTTTTCATACATAAGCATCTTTGCATATGAGCAGGTGATCATGAATGATCACAACTCCACAGGAGTGGAGGAGGTCCCCGATCCTTGTGGAGGAACGGGCTTGAGAGTGAATGTTGTCGCGAGCATTCACTCATGCTTTACCGGTATACGCGAAAGAAGTGCATGTGGACATGTAGATTAGAGTTGCATTGATATATGAGATTAATGGCTGTGAAACAAAGAGAAGATAACAGCATGAGAATATTAATAGAAGTACCTGTGATGATAATGAAGTTATTGAATGCTGTTGATTTATTATTGTTCGTTGTATATTGATGTGTTTGCTGAGTCGTGGACTCACCCTTGCTCTTTTGTTGTCTTTAGGTGATCTTCGAGGATGCCGTGGATCGAGAGCGCGAGTAGAGCACATGGATTAGATCCATACTTCAATCATATGATCATTTGCCATAAGAACCTTTTCATTCAATGTTGGATTACTCTTGGACATGTTAGAGGCTGAATAAAGTTTAGGTCACATTTTGGACTAGATTATTTATTTCAATGATTTGGATTTAGTAGTTGGTGCTATCCTGGATTGTTTACTTGATTATATTTCCCCTTGCTTATTTACTCTTGCATGATTCATAATTATGGATGCTCTTTTGTGATCCAGGGATACGTCCATTGATATCTTCTTGCTGAAATTTTATAGTGTGTCAATATTTATTAGTTTAGAGAGTAGTTTAGTGGCATTCGTGCTCGGTGTTGGGTGGGTGTTACTGATTGGTATCAGAGCGGGCTTTAGGTCCGTGGTGAATAGATTAACAACATAGGCAAACTAAAATTGTTAAAATTTGTTTTAGTTTAGTAAATCAACTAAAATTTGCTAATGGTTAACTAACCTAAAAATTTGACACACTAGTGCACAGTAGGTTAGAGAGAGGTACGAATATAGTGTTTACGCTTCCGTTATGTTGTTTATTGATGCATGATTTTATTTTTGACCTTTGCACTCATTGTGTATTGTTGATTGTGTTTGATAGCTATGCCGAGGGGTAGAGGACGTGGTCGTGGTGGTCATGGGTCGTGGAGGTCGGGGCCGCGACGAGGGTCCGTGGAGCCACCTCAGAGCGTATGAGTCGAGAGTCGAGAGGGTTGCTGTTGACCCGCCTCCGGTTGTGGTCCAGGATGAGACCCCCGCTTTGCTGAGAGAGTTGGTGGGAGAGATCCGTGCTCTTCGTCAACAGGCGCCGGCAGCCCCTGTTGCTGCGGCATCTGTTGTTGCTCCTGTCGCTCCTCCACCTGCACCTGAGGCGCGGATGACGCTTCGAGAGTGGATGGGATTGAGGTTGGATCCGTTTGACGGGTCGGGCACACCGGTCCAGGCAGCGGACTGGTTGCGCTATATGGAGAGGCAGTTTGGAGCTTTAGAGATGTCCTCACATCAGAGGGTCCGCTTTGTGGCCTTTCAGCTGAAGGGGCAAGCAGACATTTGGTGGGAAGGCGTGTTGTCTTCGAGGACCGCCACTCAAGGGCCAGTCACTTGGGAGGACTTTGTTGATCATTTCAAGGAAAAGTTCTACCCCTACTCTTTTGTTGAGAAGATGGAGGTTACCTTGTCGACCTTTGCTCAGGGGAAGAGGTCTATTGCTGAGTATGAGGCTGAGTTCAACAACTTGGTTCGCTTTGTCCCTTGGTGAGCTTAACGATGATCTTCCAAAGCCAAGAGGTTCCGTCGGGTCTCACCTCGAGTACTAGGCATGTGTTGGGAGCTACTCCACTCCGTGACTACAACTCGTTGTGGAGCAAGCTAGGGGCATGGAGTTGGAGATCCAGCTCACAAAGGGGCAGCAAGCCTCTGGTGGACTGGTTGCTTCTGGTGGTTACCAAAAGAGGAACTCTAGTGAGGGAAGTGGGTCTGTTCAGCGACCTGCTTTCAAGAAATTCAAGGGAGGACCGCAGTCCTTCAAGTCTAAGCAGTCGAGGTCGTTCTCTTCTTCGACGCCTCGTTCTTTTGCAGGTACTCCAGCTCTTCGTCTGCCGAGGTAAGGTGGTATGCTTTGTTTCAAATGTGGTGAGGGACATCGCGCGCCGAGTGCTCTGGACGGAGAATGCCGCTGCAGGCCAACCCAGGTCACAACGAAGCGGTATGTCGCCGTAACCTCGCTTAGCGTGATCAAGTGGGATCCTGTGACATCTTCTTCTTCAGTGGGTCCTGCTCGAGGATCTTTCCAGATGAGGACTGCTCCTCCTGCACCGCCACAGCCGATTGTTGGGTCTCTCGCTGCCCCGGCATCATCCTCTTTCACCATGGTGCCACCTGGAGTGTACGCCATGCCCACAGCGGAGTCCGCAGGTCGTCCTGACGTGGTGACAGGTACTTTGCTTGTGGATTCGTTTGATGCTTTAGTCCTTTTTGATTCAGGGGCTACCTTTTCGTTTGTCTCGACGGCGTTTGCTAGGAGAGCGAACTTGAGTATGCAGTGGATTTCTCAATCCGTGTTAGTTAGCTCTCCTGGGGGTATTATTGCGAGCTCTACTGTTTGTCCTGGGTGTTCTGTTGTCATTGATGGAGAGAAGTTCACGGTGAATCTGATAGTTATTCAAATGGAGCCCTTTGACGTTATCTTGGGCATGGATTGGTTGCACTCTTATCGAGCCGTGATATCCTGTTTCTGTAGAACAGTCTGTGTGCAGACCCCGTCTAGGGAGACTTTGACCTTTCAGGGGAGTGCGCCTCCGCGCTCTCTTTCGATGTTGGTCGGACTGTTCCCGGGTCAGCGCGTAGTGAAAACTGGACTTCTCTTAGCTCTTGCTGAGAAACCGAGCGTAGCTTCGCAGATTGAGGAGATTCCAGTGGTTAGTGATTACCCAGATGTGTTCCCGGCTGAGCTTCCGGGCTTGCCACCTGCGCGAGACGTGGAGTTTCGCATTGATCTTGTTCCGGGTACTCGTCCCATCTCGATGTCTCCATATCGACTGGCACGTCCATTTCAGGATGAGTTGAAGAAGCAGTTGGATGATTTGATGGCTAACGGTTTGATCAGGCGTAGTGTATCGCCATGGGGAGCTCCTGTTCTGTTCACAGAGAAGAAGGATGGGAGTTGGCGTATGTGTGTTGATTATCGTGCGCTTAATGCTATAACAATCAAGAACAAATATCCATTGCCCCGCATTGAGGACTTGTTTGATCGGTTGAATGGAGCTCAAGTGTTCTCCAAGATCGATCTCCAGTCAGGGTATAATCAAATCCAGGTGCGTGAGCAGGATGTAGAGAAGACAGCTTTCTCCACCAGGTATGGGTATTATGAATTCAAAGTTATGTCTTTTGGACTGACTAATGCACCTGCCGTTTTTATGGAGACCATGAACAACATGTTGCACGAGTATTTGGATGACTTCGTGGTGGTGTTCATTGATGATATCCTTATCTATTCCAAGACCAATGAGGAGCATGAGCGTTATTTGAGGCTGGTTTTAGAGACTTTGAGAGAGCACAAATTCTATGCTAAGTTGAAGAAGTGTGAGTTCTGGATTTCAGAAGTGAGTTTTCTTGGTCATATGATAAATCCTCAGGGCATTGCCGTTGATCCTAGTAAGGTCTCTACAGTGGTGGATTGGAAGAGACCGACTAATGTGAAGGAGGTGAGGAGTTTCTTGGGCTCGGCTGGTTATTATCGGCGTTTTGTGCAGGATTTCTCTATCATCGCCAAACCGATGTCTCACTTACTCGTAAAGGGGTGAAATTCGGTGGGTGATGAGTGTGAGCGATAGTCGTGATTTTAAAAGAGAGGTTGGTGACCTCTCCTATTCTCACTCTTCCCGAGCCAGGAAAGCGGTTCACAGTCTTTTCAGATGCGTCTCGAGTGGGTCTTGGCTGTGTTCTCATGCAAGACGGTAAGGTGATTGCTTATGCGTCGAGACAGTTAAAGAAGCACGAGCAGAATTATCCCACTCATGACTTGGAGTTGGCTGCGGTTGTCTTTGCTCTCAAGATTTGGAGGCATTATCTATACAGCGAGCCTTGTGATATTTTCACAGATCACAAGAGTCTCAAGTATATCTTCACCCAGAGGGATCTGAATTTAAGGCAAAGGAGGTGGTTAGAGTTGTTCAAGGACTATGATCTTACTATTCAGTATCATCCAGGCAAGGCCAATGTAGTTGCTGATGCTCTTAGTCGCAAGGCGACTCCCACTACTCTAGATTGCCTCATTGCTGACTTTGATCGTATGGGAATATCTTATTGTTATGCGGGCACAACACATGTTGAGACACAGTTGATTCTTAAGTCAGCTATTCCAGACCGTGTGCGGGAAGCACAACAGAGTGACCGGTTATTACAGGAGGTTAGGAAGCGTCTGGATGAGGGCAAAGAGGGTGATTTTAGTATGGATGATTCTGGTGCTTTGAGGTTTAAGGCCGTCTTTGCGTACCGCAAAAGGCGGAGGTCAAAGATGATATCTTGAGGAGGCACATCGCACTCCGCATAATCGCTCATCCCGTGAGACTAAGATGTATCGAGATCTAAAACAAAATTTTTGGTGGAAAAGAATGAATGTGGATATTGCTAACTATGTGGCTTCTTGTGGTATTTGTCGACAAGTGAAAGTCGAGCACAAGCGCCCCGCACGGTTGTTGCAGCCTTTGGAGGTTCCCAGTGGCCTTGGGATGATATCTCTATGGACTTTGTGGTGGCGTTACTGCACGCCGCGAGTGAAGGATGCGATTTGGGTAGTGGTGGATCGATTCAAAGAAGTCTCACAAGACTTCATTCCTATTCGCACTACAAATTCAATGAGTGATCTAGCTCCTATTTATGTGCGAGAAATAGTAAGGCGCATGGTGTGCCAAAGACCATCATTTCGCGAGGACGCCAAGTTTGTCTCCAAGTTCGGGAGAGTCTGCAGAGTGCATTGGGCACACAGCCCGCTTTAGTCTGACGTTTCACCCTCGAGACAGATGGCGGTCAGAGCGCACTATTCAAACTTTGGAGGACATGTTGCGGTCTTATGCTTTGTCTTGAAGGGTTGTTGGGAGGACCATTGCCACTTGCGAGTTTGCTTATAATAATAGTTATCATTCCAGTATTAGAGCCGCGCCATTCGAGGTTCTCTATGGGCGGAAGTGCAGATCGCCACTTTGTTGG
Organism: Hsuehochloa calcarea; assembly: GCA_036346395.1. Lineage (NCBI taxonomy): Eukaryota > Viridiplantae > Streptophyta > Magnoliopsida > Poales > Poaceae > Hsuehochloa > Hsuehochloa calcarea. The sequence continues at coordinate 16,884,957 of CM070596.1, read as the reverse complement.
GATGCGAGGAGAGAAGGCGCTTTGGGTCGGGACCGATTGAAGACCGCTGAGCGTGTGGCTACGGTGAGGCGTAACTTACTAGCGGCTCAGAGCGCATGTAAAAGCTATGCGAGATGTGAGGAGGCGTGACTTGGAGTTTGCAGTGGGTGACCAGGTGCTCTTGAGAGTGTCTCCCACTAAAGGTATTGTTCGGTTCGGTACCAAAGGGAAGCTTAGCCCGAGGTACGTTGGACCGTTCTCGATTATTGCAAGAATTGGGAAGTTAGCCTACCGTTTGGACCTTCCTGAGTCCATGCGTGGGGTTCACAATGTGTTTCACATCTCGATGCTGAGAAAGTTTTTGAGAGACCCAGAGCATAAGATTTCATTGGAGCCGCTGACTATTGAGCAAGATCTTACAATTGAGTCACGTCCGGTGCGCATTCTAGAAAAATCAGAACGAGTGCTGAGGCACAAGACATTGGTATATGTCAAGGTGTTGTGGACTCATCACCCGAGAGAAGCGACTTGGGAGTTGGAGTCTCGCATGCGTGAGCAATACCTGAGTTGTTCTCGCTTGCACGATTATTTTATTGTTTTTAGAACAATGAGTAGAATTGGGTCGAATTTCATTAAGGGGTAGAATGTAATACTCTGAAAATAATAATAATAATAACATCTTAAGGGCCTGTGCGTAATTAAATAAATTAGGTACGTAAAAATAGAATATTTTGGAATTTTACGAAGGGACTAGACGGTGCGAGATATAAAAGAAATGTGGGAAAAGTGGATTCTAGAAACTCATAAACCAAACCCTAGCAGCAGCGCGTTTGTTTTTCTCCGTGCACCGCCAGGGAGCCACCAACCTTGGCCGACGCGCGGACATTCGGGGGCGTCTAGAAGCAAATTTCCCCGTGCGCCGCCATGGAGTAGCCGACCCCGGCCAACGCGTGGACGCCCGGGTGCTGCTGTCGACCAGTGTGTGGTCGCGTGGCTGCCGCTCGTCCAAAGCACTCGCCCACGTTGGCTTCGCTGGGCGCCGAACGCACTAGCGCTCATCTAACCTTTGATCCTCGTGTGGTCGCTGCCGCCTAACGCAAGAGCCTCTGCCATTAGCTTCACTAACAGGCGCTGCTAGTTACTAGTACGTGCATGTGTGCAGGCAACCTTCCATTGATTGCATGAGGATTTGCTGCCCATATTACCAACAGTGAGGTTTGTTGCTTGTTTTCTTTTGATGCACATCTTTTACTTGTGGTTACCGATTAACAGTACGGAACAAAGAAAAAACAGAGATTCGAATTCGAGTGGGTGACGATCTATAATTCTCGTTTCTCTGTTTTCTATGTTAATTAGAGATTAGAATCGAGATTAATTAGAGAGGGTTCTATAATTTTTAGTCGAAGGGCCGATTATTAGATCTGTTTAGCCTGCTGTTCTGTTGAACGATTTATTCGGGTACCTTAATGGCAAATTTTGGAAATATCATCTACTAGTTAATTGTAGATAATTTCGATATCTTTCTGTAGTATATTTAATCATGTCGAGCGGACAAGTAGAATTCGAGATATGAATTTTGGAAGACTGCTGTCTTTGTGGTTGTCGTCTTTTGGCGCTGTTTTGGTAGCCTGCAGATTAAAAATAGTAATTGGACTAATTAGAGTTTTTGATCTACATGAAAGATGTAGATAATTGTCTAAGGGTTCTGTAGAATCCAAGAACTCGAATTTTGGTTTGGTAAAACAAAAGTTATGAATTTAGTAAGACCCGCTGTCCCGAAGCTAACAGATCGGTTTTCTGGACTAAAAACGGAGGGTTAGATGATTTAATTAGGAGTCTTGGTAATCTAAGAAAATGAGGAGAATTTTGTGTAGAATCCAGAACTGGGTGGTTTGTCGTGATCGGATTTTTGAGTCAAAAGTTACGCTCTTTTTAGTAACAGGACAGCTAGGGGTGACTTTTCGGTACCGGAGAAGCGTGGTATATTTGGGGACGGGTAGGAGCGATATCTATTGATTGATATTCTTGATGCTGTAGCTTGCATTGAAATTTGTGTATTTAATGTAGGAGAGGTGTCGTGCTTGTTGCCATCTTCTAGTCAAATCGTGCGTCGCAACTAGTAAAGGCAAGTGCATGGTAGACAGCGATCAATGATTGATCACTGTTTTCTTTATCTTCTATTACCATTATTGTTGTGCTTTTATTTTATTTAATTGCAGACAATGGAATGGTATGTTTATATCTTTGTTGACAATCATGAGAAAAGTTGGATATGATGAATATGATGGAGTTTGTATTTTTCATACATAAGCATCTTTGCATATGAGCAGGTGATCATGAATGATCACAACTCCACAGGAGTGGAGGAGGTCCCCGATCCTTGTGGAGGAACGGGCTTGAGAGTGAATGTTGTCGCGAGCATTCACTCATGCTTTACCGGTATACGCGAAAGAAGTGCATGTGGACATGTAGATTAGAGTTGCATTGATATATGAGATTAATGGCTGTGAAACAAAGAGAAGATAACAAAGATGAGAATATTAATAGAAGTACCTGTGATGATAATGAAGTTATTGAATGCTGTTGATTTATTATTGTTCGTTGTATATTGATGTGTTTGCTGAGTCGTGGACTCACCCTTGCTCTTTTGTTGTCTTTAGGTGATCTTCGAGGATGCCGTGACTGAGAGCGAGTAGAGCACATGGATTAGATCCATACTTCAATCATATGATCATTTGCCATAAGAACCTTTTCATTCAATGTTGGATTACTCTTGGACATGTTAGAGGCTGAATAAAGTTTAGGTCACATTTTGGACTAGATTATTTATTTCAATGATTTGGATTTAGTAGTTGGTGCTATCCTGGATTGTTTATTTGATTATATTTCCCCTTGCTTATTTACTCTTGCATGATTCATAATTATGGATGCTCTTTTGTGATCCAGGGATACGTCCATTGATATCTTCTTGCTGAAATTTTATAGTGTGTCAATATTTATTAGTTTAGAGAGTAGTTTAGTGGCATTCCAGGCTCAGTGTTGGGCTGGGGTGTTACAGTTGGTATCAGAGCGGGCTTTAGGTCCGTGGTGAATAGATTAACAACATAGGCAAACTAAAATTGTTAAAATTTGTTTTAGTTTAGTAAATCAACTAAAATTTGCTAATGGTTAACTAACCTAAAAATTTGACACACTAGTGCACAGTAGGTTAGAGAGAGGTACGAATATAGTGTTTACGCTTCCGTTATGTTGTTTATTGATGCATGATTTTATTTTTGACCTTTGCACTCATTGTGTATTGTTGATTGTGTTTGATAGCTATGCCGAGGGGTAGAGGACGTGGTCGTGGTGGCCGCGGTCGTGGAGGTCGGGGCCGCGGACGAGGGTCCGTGGAGCCACCTCTGAGTGAGATGAGTCGAGAGTCGAGAGGGTTCTTTGTTGACCCGCCTCGGTGCCAGGTCCAGGATGAGACCCCGCTTGGCTTTGAGAGTTGGTGGAGAGATCCGTGCTTTTCGTCAACAGCGCCGCAGCCCTCGTTCTTCGCGGCATCTGTTGTTGCTCTGCCGCTCCTCCACTGCACTCGAGGCGGATGACGCTTCGAGAGTGGATGGGATTGAGGTTGGATCCGTTTGACGGGTCGGGCACACCGGTCCAGGCAGCGGACTGGTTGCGCTATATGGAGAGGCAGTTTGGAGCTTTAGAGATGTCCTCACATCAGAGGGTCCGCTTTGTGGCCTTTCAGCTGAAGGGGCAAGCAGACATTTGGTGGGAAGGCGTGTTGTCTTCGAGGACCGCCACTCAAGGGCCAGTCACTTGGGAGGACTTTGTTGATCATTTCAAGGAAAAGTTCTACCCCTACTCTTTTGTTGAGAAGATGGAGGTTACCTTGTCGACCTTTGCTCAGGGGAAGAGGTCTATTGCTGAGTATGAGGCTGAGTTCAACAACTTGGTTCGCTTTGTCCCTTCGGTAGCGAACGATGATCTTCCGAAAGCCAAGAGGTTCCGTCGGGGTCTCAATTCTGAGTACCGGCATGTGTTGGGAGCTACTCCACTCCGTGACTACAACTCTGTTGTGGAGCAAGCTAGGGGCATGGAGTTGGAGATCCAGCTCACAAAGGGGCAGCAAGCCTCTGGTGGACTGGTTGCTTCTGGTGGTTACCAAAAGAGGAACTCTAGTGAGGGAAGTGGGTCATTCGTGACACCGCTTTCAAGAAATTCAAGGAGGACCGATCCTTCAAGTCTAAGCAGTCGAGGTCGTTCTCTTCTTCGACGCCTCGTTCTTTTGCAGGTACTCCAGCTCTTCGTCCTGTCCCAGGGCAGGGTATGCTTTGTTTCAAATGTGGTGAGGGACATCGCGCTGCTGAGTGCTCCTGGACGGGAGAATGCCGTCAGTGTGGCCAACTGGGTCACAACGAGCGGGTATGTCGCCAGAACCCCGCTAGCGTGATCAAGTGGGATCCTGTGACATCTTCTTCTTCAGTGGGTCCTGCTCGAGGATCTTTCCAGATGAGGACTGCTCCTCCTGCACCGCCACAGCCGATTGTTGGGTCTCTCGCTGCCCCGGCATCATCCTCTTTCACCATGGTGCCACCTGGAGTGTACGCCATGCCCACAATGAGTCCGCAGTCGCCCCGACGTGGTGGATGTGTACTTTGCTTGTGGATTCGCTTGATGCTTTAGTCCTTTTGATTCGGGGCTACCTTTTCGCTTGTCTCGACGGCGTTTGCTAGGAGAGCGAACTTGAGTATGCAGTGGATTTCTCAATCCGTGTTAGTTAGCTCTCTCCGGGGTATTATTGCGAGCTCTCTTGCTTGTCCCGGTGTTCTGCTGTCATTGATGGAGAGAAGTTCACGGTGAATCGATAGTTATTCAAATGGAGCCCTTTGACGTTATCTTGGGCATGGATTGGTTGCACTCTTATCGAGCCGTGATATCCTGTTTCAGAGAAACGATGCGTATGCGCACCCGTCTAGGAGACTTTGACCTTTCAGGAGTGCGCCCGCGCTCTCTTTCGATGTTGGTCTGATTGTTCCGGGTCGTAGCGTAGTGGCTCGGACTTCTCTTAGCTCTTGCCTTTGAAACCGAGCGTAGCTTCGCAGATTGAGGAGATTCCGGTGGTTAGTGATTACCGGATGTGTTCCCGCCGAGCTTAGGGCTTGCCACTGCGCGAGACGTGGAGTTTCGCATTGATCTTGTTCCGTACTCGCCCCATCTCGATGTCTCCATATCGACCGCACGCCCATTTCGTGATGAGTTGAAGAAGCGGTTGGATGATTTGATGGCTAACGGTTTGATCAGCGAGTGTATCGCCATGGGGAGCTCTGCTCGCTCACGAGAGAAGAAGGATGGGAGTTGGCGTATGTGTGTTGATTATCGTGCGCTTAATGTCAGAATAATCAAGAACAAATATCCATTGCCCGCATTGAGGACTTGTTTGATCGGTTGAATGGAGCTCAAGTGTTCTCCAAGATCGATCTCGATCGGTATAATCAAATCCAGTGCGTGGAGCAGGATGTAGAGAAGATGACTTTCTCCACGGTATGGGTATTATGAATTCAAAGTTATGTCTTTTGGACTGACTAATGCACCTGCCGTTTTTATGGAGACCATGAACAACATGTTGCACGAGTATTTGGATGACTTCGTGGTGGTGTTCATTGATGATATCCTTATCTATTCCAAGACCAATGAGGAGCATGAGCGTTATTTGAGGCTGGTTTTAGAGACTTTGAGAGAGCACAAATTCTATGCTAAGTTGAAGAAGTGTGAGTTCTGGATTTCAGAAGTGAGTTTTCTTGGTCATATGATAAATCCTCAGGGCATTGCCGTTGATCCTAGTAAGGTCTCTACAGTGGTGGATTGGAAGAGACCGACTAATGTGAAGGAGGTGAGGAGTTTCTTGGGCTCGGCTGGTTATTATCGGCGTTTTGTGCAGGATTTCTCTATCATCGCCAAACCGATGTCTCAGCTTACTCAGAAAGGGGTGAAATTCCAGTGGACCGATGAGTGTGAGCGCAGTTTCTGCATTTTAAAAGAGAGGTTGGTGACCTCTCCTATTCTCACTCTTCCCGAGCCAGGAAAGCGGTTCACAGTCTTTTCAGATGCGTCTCGAGTGGGTCTTGGCTGTGTTCTCATGCAAGACGGTAAGGTGATTGCTTATGCGTCGAGACAGTTAAAGAAGCACGAGCAGAATTATCCCACTCATGACTTGGAGTTGGCTGCGGTTGTCTTTGCTCTCAAGATTTGGAGGCATTATCTATACAGCGAGCCTTGTGATATTTTCACAGATCACAAGAGTCTCAAGTATATCTTCACCCAGAGGGATCTGAATTTAAGGCAAAGGAGGTGGTTAGAGTTGTTCAAGGACTATGATCTTACTATTCAGTATCATCCAGGCAAGGCCAATGTAGTTGCTGATGCTCTTAGTCGCAAGGCGACTCCCACTACTCTAGATTGCCTCATTGCTGACTTTGATCGTATGGGAATATCTTATTGTTATGCGGGCACAACACATGTTGAGACACAGTTGATTCTTAAGTCGGCTATTCGCACCGCAAAGGGAAGCACAACAGAGTGACCGGTTATTACAGGAGGTTAGGAAGCGTCTGGATGAGGGCAAAGAGGGTGATTTTAGTATGGATGATTCTGGTGCTTTGAGGTTTAAGGCCGTCTTTGCGTACCGCAAAAGGCGGAGGTCAAAGATGATATCTTGAGGGAGGCACATCGCACTGCATAATCGCTCATCCCGTGAGACTAAGATGTATCGAGATCTAAAACAAAATTTTTGGTGGAAAAGAATGAATGTGGATATTGCTAACTATGTGGCTTCTTGTGGTATTTGTCAGCAAGTGAAAGCTGAGCACAAGCGTCCTGCACGGTTGTTGCAGCCTTTGGAGGTTCCCCAGTGGCCTTGGGATGATATCTCTATGGACTTTGTGGTGGCGTTACTCGACGCCCTTGAGTGAAGGATGCGATTTGGGTAGTGGTGGATCGATTCAAAGAAGTCTGCAAGACTTCATTCCTATTCGCACTACAAATTCAATGAGTGATCTAGCTCCTATTTATGTGCGAGAAATAGTAAGGCGCATGGTGTGCCAAAGACCATCATTTTCGCGAGGACGCCAAGTTTGTCTCCAAGTTCGGGAGAGTCTGCAGAGTGCATTGGGCACACAGCCCGCCTTAGTCTGCTGCTTCACCCTCGAGATGATGGGCGATCAGAGCGCACTATTCAAACTTTGGAGGACATGTTGCGGTCTTGCGTTTTGTCTTGGAAGGGTTGTTGGGAGGACCAGTTGCCACTTGCAGAGTTTGCTTATAATAATAGTTATCATTCCAGTATTAGAGCCGCGCCATTCGAGGTTCTCTATGGGCGGAAGTGCAGATCGCCACTTTGTTGGGATGCGAGGAGAGAAGGCGCTTTGGGTCCTGACCGATTGAAGACCGCTGAGCGTGTGGTACGGTGAGGCGAACTTACTAGCGGCTCGAAGCGCATGTAAAAGCTATGCAGATGTGAGGAGGCGTGACTTGGAGTTTGCAGTGGGTGACCAGGTGCTCTTGAGAGTGTCTCCCACTAAAGGTATTGTTCGGTTCGGTACCAAAGGGAAGCTTAGCCCGAGGTACGTTGGACCGTTCTCGATTATTGCAAGAATTGGGAAGTTAGCCTACCGTTTGGACCTTCCTGAGTCCATGCGTGGGGTTCACAATGTGTTTCACATCTCGATGCTGAGAAAGTTTTTGAGAGACCCAGAGCATAAGATTTCATTGGAGCCGCTGACTATTGAGCAAGATCTTACAATTGAGTCACGTCCGGTGCGCATTCTAGAAAAATCAGAACGAGTGCTGAGGCACAAGACATTGGTATATGTCAAGGTGTTGTGGACTCATCAGTCCGAGAGAGAAGCGACTTGGGAGTTGGAGTCTCGCATGCGTGAGCAATACCCAGAGTTGTTCTCGTCGGGTACGTATTATTTTATTGTTTTTTTAGAACAATGAGTAGAATTCGGGGTCGAATTCTGTTAAGGGGGGTAGAATGTAATACTCTGAAAATAATAATAATAATAACATCTTAAGGGCCTGTGCGTAATTAAATAAATTAGGTACGTAAAAATAGAATATTTTGGAATTTTACGAAGGGACTAGACGGTGCGAGATATAAAAGAAATGTGGGAAAAGTGGATTCTAGAAACTCATAAACCAAACCCTAGCAGCAGCGCGTTTGTTTTTCTCCGTGCGCCGCCAGGGAGCCACCAACCTTGGCCGACGCGCGGACATTCGGGGGCGTCTAGAAGCAAATTTCCCCGTGCGCCGCCATGGAGTAGCCGACCCCGGCCAACGCGTGGACGCCGGGTCTTCTTGTCGACCATGTGTGGTGGCGTGGTGCGCCGCCTTCGTCCAAAGCACTCGCCACGTTAGCCATTTGGCGCCAACGCACTAGCGCCATCTAACCGGCCGATCTCGCATCGCCTCGTCAACGCAAGAGCTTCGCAGCACTAAACGCAGCCTCGTGCCGTTAGCTTCACTAACAGGCCGCTAGTTACTAATGCGTGCATGTGCAGCAACCTTCCATTGATTGCATGAGGATTTGCTGCCCATATTACCAGTGGTGAGGTTTGTTGCTTGTTTTCTTTTGTGCGAGCAACCTTCCATTGATTGCACCAAGATGAGGTTTGTTGCTTGTTTTCTTTTGATGCACATCTTTTACTTGTGGTTACCGATTAACAGTACGGAACAAAGAAAAAACAGAGATCCGAATTCGAGTGGGTGACGATCTATAATTCTCGTTTCTCTGTTTTCTATGTTAATTAGAGATTAGAATCGAGATTAATTAGAGAGGGTTCTATAATTTTTAGTCGAAGGGCCGATTATTAGATCTGTTTAGCCTCATTGCTCGTTGAACGATTTATTCGGGTACCTTAATGGCAAATTTTGGAAATGTCATCTACTAGTTAATTGTAGATAATTTCGATATCTTTCTGTAGTATATTTAATCATGTCGAGCGGACAAGTAGAATTCGAGATATGAATTTTGGAAGACTGCTGTCTTTGTGGTTGTCGTCTTTCGGCGCTGTTTTGGTAGCCTGCAGATTAAAAATAGTAATTGGACTAATTAGAGTTTTTGATCTACATGAAAGATGTAGATAATTGTCTAAGGGTTCTGTAGAATCCAAGAACTCGAATTTTGGTTTGGTAAAACAAAAGTTATGAATTTAGTAAGACCCGCTGTCCCGAAGCTAACAGATCGGTTTTCTGGACTAAAAATGGAGGGTTAGATGATTTAATTAGGAGTCTTGGTAATCTAAGAAAATGAGGAGAATTTTGTGTAGAATCCAGAACTGGGTGGTTTGTCGTGATCGGATTTTTGAGTCAAAAGTTACGCTCTTTTTAGTAACAGGACAGCTAGGGGTGACTTTTCGGTACCGGAGAAGCGTGGTATATTTGGGGACGGGTAGGAGCGATATCTATTGATTGATATTCTTGATGCTGTAGCTTGCATTGAAATTTGTGTATTTAATGTAGGAGAGGCGTCGTGCTTGTTGCCATCTTCTAGTCAAATCGTGCGTCGCAACTAGTAAAGGCAAGTGCATGGTAGACAGCGATCAATGATTGATCACTGTTTTCTTTATCTTCTATTACCATTATTGTTATGCTTTTATTTTATTTAATTGCAGACAATGGAATGGTATGTTTATATCTTTGTTGACAATCATGAGAAAAGTTGGATATGATGAATATGATGGAGTTTGCATTTTTCATACATAAGCATCTTTGCATATGAGCAGGTGATCTTGAATGATCACAACTCCACAGGAGTGGAGGAGGTCCCCGATCCTTGTGGAGGAACGGGCTTGAGAGTGAATGTTGTCGCGAGCATTCACTCATGCTATACCGGTATACGCGAAAGAAGTGCATGTGGACATGTAGATTAGAGTTGCATTGATATATGAGATTAATGGCTGTGAAACAAAGAGAAGATAACAGTATGAGAATATTAATAGAAGTACCTGTGATGATAATGAAGTTATTGAATGCTGTTGATTTATTATTGTTCGTTGTATATTGATGTGTTTGCTGAGTCGTGGACTCACCCTTGCTCTTTTGTTGTCTTTAGGTGATCTTCGGGGATGCCGTGACTGAGAGCGAGTAGAGCACATGGATTAGATCCATACTTCAATCATATGATCATTTGCCATAAGAACCTTTTCATTCAATGTTGGATTACTCTTGGACATGTTAGAGGCTGAATAAAGTTTAGGTCACATTTTGGACTAGATTATTTATTTCAATGATTTGGATTTAGTAGTTGGTGCTATCCTGGATTGTTTACTTGATTATATTTCCCCTTGCTTATTTACTCTTGCATGATTCATAATTATGGATACTTTTTTGTGATCCAGGGATACGTCCATTGATATCTTCTTGCTGAAATTTTATAGTGTGTCAATATTTATTAGTTTAGAGGTAGTTTAGTGGCATTCCAGGCTCAGTGTTGGGCTGGGGTGTTACAGCCGACTACTGCCCACGTCCTATTCTCGACCGGCTGCCGCCCCCCGCCCTGTTGCCGCTTCTCACGCCCAGCCGTCGCCCCTCCTCACACCCGGTCGCCACCACTCCTGGACGAAGCAGTATGCAGTCAAGCACTCAAACCACCTCCATATCTAGATCCGCCCCCGTCCTCTTCCCGACCGTCGACCCGACTCCCTCCTTCCTCCCGGGCACCTGGCTGACCTCAAAGCTCGGTCATCCTTCTCCCGGTTGCTGCCCCTCCTCACACTCGGTCGCTTCCTCCCGCCTGGTCTCCTCCTCAATGCTGGCCCAACTTCCCTCTCTCCCCCGGGCGCCTGGCTGACATCAAAGCTCAGCTGACCTCGCCCAGCCGGTCTCCTCCCGCCCGACCTCCTCCTCAATGCCTGGCCCGTGCCAAGCCACCGCCCCCTCCCCCAGCCCGGCTAACCTCAACGCCCGGCCGACCTCGCCTCCTCCTTCACACCTCCTAGTCACCTGGCCCCCGGGAGCTATCCTTCTCTACTGAACCGAGGTAGCCATCGATACAATCCTTCCTCTTGAATCCCTCCCTATTGCTTGTACAAATTCAATTTTCTTTGGATTTCCTGAGTGAAGTTCGTGAACCATAATTCCAGTGATAATTATATAATTAGTGGTTGAATCGTGTACATTGATTAAGGTGTTACCTGGTATTGGTTATTCTATTGATGGATATGGAGTAACTGACAAGTCAATATTACACTAAATATTGAACTAGTTCAAGTGGTGAACTTTGATTAGTATCCCTAGTGTATACTTTACACATGCTTGCTCGTGTATTCTTGATAGTCACACTTGGTTCCTTTTCCAACCACTCCAAAGCTGCACATTGAAGAATCACATTTGTCAAATACTATTACATTTCATTTGTGTTCAATTCTCGTATTTGTGACTATGTCAACTCTCATATTTGTGTTCAACTCTCAGATGGCAACTTCAGGAAGTAGTAGCCAACATGGGCAATCTTCCCAAGGCTCAATACTCTGTGATCAGCAAGTAGGATCTGAAGCCGAACCTCAAGTTGAAGAACAACATGCCGAAGATGCAGAAGCAGAAGAGGAAGTCTCTCGTGGCACAAAGAGGAAACTCCCTTCACCCATTTGGAATGAATTTACAAGACTGAAAGTCAAGGGTGCTTGGAAGGCAAAGTGTTTTTTGTGTAGTAAGTACCTTTCGGCAGAAACGAAGAATGACACTAAACATTTGCATGAACATATGAAGGTTTGCATCTATTGAAAGAGGCAAGAGAATGTACAAACCAGTTTGAGGTATGGATCTTCTGAACATGGGCAAGTAAGTGTAGAGAACTATATCTTTGATCAAGAAGTTGCTAGGAAAGCTCTCTATTCCATGATTATTTTGCAATTGGTGCTAATGAGGTGCTTTCAATATTTAAAATACTAGCTGCTAGAAAGAAAGTACTGGTGTAGTAAAGACCAAAAGTGAGCTGGATTGCTGTTTGGAAGAAGAAACTCTTCCTTGCACAAATGAGGAATTTGATATACTAGGTTGGTGGAAGGTGGTTGAGACACGTTATCCTACATTGCAGATGATTGCCCGTAATATCTTGGCTATTCCAATAACAACCATAGCTTCTGAATCAACTTTTAGCACTAGTCGTAGAGTGCTAAGTGAACATCGCGGTCATCTCACTCCAGCTATATTGGAGGCATTAATGTGCTCACAAAGCTGGCATCGTAATGACCTTAAAGGTATGCAACAAGTGATGTAAATATTTCAAATTTTCTATGTGATTGGAAGCTAGTGATGTAATACAATGTTTACTTTTCAGGTGAAGAAAGAGTTGAGGGTTTATGGACATGCCTTAAAGACATTGAAGAGGAGCTCAAAACTTATTGTTCAATCTCGATCGTCGACTCTGATTAGCAAACCGGTTTATGGACATATTTTTATCTATTTGTTAAATTGTTGAAATTGAACCATTTTCGTATGTTCTATTCTTGTTGCAAACTTAATTTGTTTATGTGTGAGGAACTATGTTAGTTTGTATTTCTATTTTATTTGTTGAACTAGATTAGTTGTTGTCTCGTTGAACTTGATTAGTTGTTGAATGTGTGATGCACTGTTGATGTGTGAATGTGATGCATTGTTGATCTGAATTAAGTATGTCTCTTATTGACGATTGAGTCGCCGATCTTACAAAATAAAATAGAGAAAGATGGCAAAGAGTTCTTGGGAGATGATGGGACTACTCTTTATTGCTATGAACTGGATCCATTACAGGGGTGCTCTTGACAAGGCAGTGGACTAATCCTAATTACACTGAGCGTAATGCTTGCTATGCTTTTTAATCAGACTTGAAATATGAATCTAATGCTGATTACTGTGCACCAATATCCTTCTCTCGTTACTCTGTGTTCCATCCTTAAATAACCATTGAAGGGGTGACAGTTACTCCTAGAGAACACACTTGTTAGAAATGTCGCGACTGGTCAGAGCGAGGTAACAGTTGATGAAGCATCAACCATCCGACGGTTGATGTCTGTGAGATATTAAACCACACGGTAGTTTGTTGCTAGTGTCTTAGGATTATAAAGCATCGTGTGGTATGGAGCCAATATGACATATTCTCCATTCATCACACGGTAAGGGACATACTTAGAGCTGAATCCAGATGCCAGTTCTTTACTTGTATGAGCAGTTATCTGGTTGGGGACTAGGTATAGGATCTTATCCGACTAGGGTACCTATAAGTAACCTCTAGAACCCTTACTACCACAAAGGTCGTTAGCTTCAGGGGTTACGACTCCTATGACCACGGGGGTCGTTAGCCTCAGGGTTTACGGCACTTACGGCTACAAGGTTCGTTAGTCTTAGGGTTTACGACACTTACGACCACAGGGGTCGTTGGTCTTAGGGTTTACGACCATGAAGACATATGGTCTTTTAATTATGTATTTAAATTAATACATAGAGATTTTAATCCTCGTCAGCTAGCCCCGAACTTTAAATGAATTGGGCATGTGAATACTTTTTTCCCGATGAAGTCGTATCGGGCAGACCCTCATTTATTGCTGTGACATTCGAGGTGGTTTGTATTCATTTTAAAGTTGAGAAACTGCCTTGGGAACTGAAGAGTCTTTTCTGTCCGTTGGGCTTTTGGGTAATTCCCTAGTGTAGTTAAGGAATTGCAACTATAAAATCCCCTCGGCGCAAGGCTTTAGGGTTTTTATGCCTCCTGCATTCTATTTTAATCTTCAAAGAGAAGGAACTCCTCTAACCTCCTTTGCCTTCAACCTTTTACGACCTCCATTCTTTCTTTGATCCAATACCTAACCATGTCGGACTTGATTACTAACTGGTCAGTTTCTGTTCTGAGTGGAAAGAAGCTTGAAGCCTTGGAGAAGATTGGGATGCTTCCGGACAAGAATTTGATTTCTTGGAGATCTGCGGTTGCAGAGCACTCTCCAAGCGGCGAAGATGGGGGAAATCCTTGTTTTCCTCACTTATATCGAATGCGGATTCAGGCTCCTGGTTCATTCATTCCTCCCCATGATCTTGGTGCATTATGGAATTAAATTTGTGAACCTTTCTCCCAATGCGATTGCTAACCTCAGCGTCTTTGTCTACCTCTGTGAAGCGTACTTTTGAATTCCCGCAGACCTGGAGCTCTTCAAGTACTTCTACAGAATGGTGAAGTCAGGGAAGATGATGGGGACGCATGTGGAATGCACCTTGTGCCTCCACGAAAGAAAAAAGCTAATGAATACATCCGTATGTACTCAAAGTCTTCGTGGTCATCATGGAAGAACAGCTGGTTCTATATGACGGTCATTCAAAAGGACAGCCTCTACTATACTGGTAAGAAGGCAGTCGAGAACCCGGAATGGCGCTCCTCCGTGAAGGAGGGAAAGGTGGGGCGATGGGTTGTAGCCATCCAACACCTTAGTATCAGGGGTTTAACCTCCTGGCTCATAGTAGGAGATTTCTCTATGGGCCGGATTAGCCCCCTGAAATCCCAAGCACATTCAATGCTATGGTACATTGGTCATGATGACGTGACCAAAGATTCCAAGGAGGGTAAGTTCTAAAAGATTTCGACCGATTTATTTATCTTGGCTAATTACTTTTGTAACCCTAAAATCTATTGTCCACTCTTGCAGCCCTTTCTCCTGATGAGGTTAGAACCCGGATCAGAATGATCTGAGCCCGATGAGAAGGATGATTTCCCCTGGATTTTGGCGATTGTTTCTGCAACAGAGAGAGCCAAGAGGCTTAAGGTAAAAATATAAACTATCTTTCACCATTTATGTGTTTTTCGATCGGTTTACCGTAAATCCTCTTCGATCTGTAGTCGGTTGGATTGAAGATCAATGAGGCCACCGAGAGTTGTGAGCCGATGGATACTTGTCATAGCCCAAATTTCAAATTTCAGTTAAAAATAAAACTTTAATTATTTTTGTGGAATTTCTAAAATTTTAAAAGCTTTTCCTTAATTGTTTTAAAGCTAAAATAATTTATTTGAAAATTTTATAACCAATTATAAGTTAGAATTATTTTACTTAAATTCAGAATGCCCTAGAGAATTTCTGTTAATTTTATCATAATATTTGGATTTTATTTGCTAGTGTTTATAGCTTATATGAATTTCTGGAATTATTTTGAATTGGAAAATCAATTAAAAAACCCCCCGCAGTGTCTGGGCCGAATTCCTCTGGCCCAGCACTATTCTCGGCCGCTCAGCCCATTCCTCCCGCGTGCTCCCAACGTGGACCATCCGATCTTAATCGGCTGGTCGATGTTCTGCCCAACTAGTTCAGTGCGCTCAGCCCGTTCCTCTCGCGTGCTCCCAACGTGGACCATCCGATCTTAATTGGACGATCGACGCTCTGCTCGACCAGTTCTTCCACCAACAGGTGGGCTTGTCTGCAGTGTCATCGTCTCAGACCCCCTTCTTCCTCCAGCTCCCACGCCCGACCGCCATTAAAGCGCATTGAAGCTTCATTAATTCTCTTTTTCTTTCCCGGATTCTTCTGGCAATCATGCGCATACAATTCAGCAGTAACCTCCGCACTTATTCTCGGCCGTTTCATCCTTTGATCAGGTGCATTGATGCCGGATGTTTGCCGTTGCCGCCGTGACCTCCGCACACGATCTCTGCCTCCCGGCCTCCCCTCGCCCTATAAAAGGGAGCACCAGGAGCACCTCTCTCCACTCCAGCGCTCCAGCTCTCCTCGCCCCGATCGCTCTCGCACGGCTGCAATTGGAGTTTTATCGCCACGGCCGAAGCTTCGTCCTTCTCCAATTCTATCGCCGTCAAGCATCCTCTGGCCGCCTCGACCACACCCCCAGCATCGCCTTGTCGATGCGATCGTCGTGCGGCCCTTCGTTTCGCCAGGAGACCGTCGGAACCTCTTCATCGCCGACGACCGAACCTCGCCGCCGCCTCTCTTCTTCGTTGTAATACCCCAAAAGTAAATCGGCGTATTAGAAGAAGTCTCGGGAGAGGGAGCTAATCGGAAAATCTGAATTTTCTTTTTGGTCGGGGGGTTTTTAGCTTTTCTCCGGCAACCTGGGCTTGGGCCGCCGCCAGGTGGGAGGCCCATTAGGGGGGCCGGCCAAGGGGGGAGGGTCTCCTCCCTCAAAACCCTAGAGACTCCCTCCCACTGCCCCTCGCCTCCCCTTTCCCCCACTTGGAGCCACCACCCTCCTCCCTGCCGTGCGCCACCTTCTCCTTCCCCCTACGCCAGATTTGTTCGTAAGATTTGGGTAAGTTCCGTATGTTTTATGATCTATCCACCTCTTAGAAAGTTGTAGCCCTTGGTCTTAGATTTCTTTAGGCACTGAGATCATCTGATTTGGAGTTACGGTTTAGGAGATATGACTATTTTCGTGTGACTGTTCAGGAGAGCTGACGGGATTTGACAGTTTGCTTGTCTGGCCATTATGAATTATTGAGGCCGAATCAGAAAGGCTACCCAAAATGAATGTTGTAGATAATTCAGTAAGATTTCCAAGTTGATAAAGAACACAATTTGTAGAGTTGGAAATAAAAAGTTATGGAATTTTAACATGCTATTGCTCATTCTGTCTCGAGATCCGGGACTGTCGGTTTGTTCCTCGGTTTTGATCTAGATAGAGTCAGATTCAGAACTTCCACCCAACTAGGTTATTGTAGCCCTTTACATAATATTTCCAATTTGATAAAGATCACCTCCATTGTATCATTATATTGAAAGTTACATCAATTTCTTTTTTGCTGTTCTGCTATCTGGACAGATGTCTGTCAGTTGTTTTCAACTGTTGTTTAGGCCACTGGTTTTGCCGAAACAAAGAACCCCACCAACTAGAGTTTCATAGCCTAATACGTTAAGAGTATTTGAGCACTAGTTTCAAGTCATTATGATTCACAGATATTTAATTATAATTTTTCTCGTCATTGCGATCGGAAGAAATTTGAAATTGGGCTGCTTAGTTAATTCGTCATTTTGAGTCTTTGGTTATGTTGGGGAGTTAGAGGGTTTTGGTAAGACACTTGTAGCCACGTCATGTCTTGTTATTCTTATTTCGAATAAATATTTGTGTAGACGGTGGGCAGTGAGTGGAGAAACACCGTCGTTGCCTCCTAACACGTCACAGCGCGGAAGGCAAGTACCTTGTCTTATCCTAATGAATGGTGATGATTGGGTGTGGATGAATTGTTAGTATGTCTATTCATGTTCGTATGCCATGTATATTTCTACATTGTGATGTGATAAGAGTTCATTGCATGAAGTTTATTCCGTTCATGCATTTGTTTCTTGTTGTCCACGGACGTGGAAAAAATTGTAAGTCCCGTCAATTCCAGTATGGGCATGTAAGACCCAACAGTCCAATGTGGACAATATTGGCCACCACTCCAATGTGGGCAACTTCGGACACCCGTATGAGACGTTCTTCATACGGTGATTGGATCCCCGGACTTTGTTGAGTACGTGCTTAAGTGAACACCGACGGGTGTGTCACTCACTATACCGGTACAAGTTGTGAGCAGTCCATTCCTTCTTTGCATTATTCTATTCCATTCATTCCCATATATGTTCAGAGAAGTTTTTCACAAGTGGATTTTGATTGCTTTGTTCGCTTAATGTTTCTGTTATTCGCTAAAGTACTTGCTGAGTTTTTGGCTCATCCTTGCTTTGTATGTTTATTTAGGTAAATGAGGAAGAAGGCAAGACCTTTTGAGAGATAGTCCAGCATGCTGCACATCACTTTTATCAAACAATAATAACTAGTGTTATCTTTCAGTTATGTCAACTATTTGATAAATTTTCAAATTGTAATAATCCAATTTTGGTAATGCCTACCGTACATCTTTATTATGAATGTTTTTCATTCCTTCTCATGAAAATGTTAATCGTTTATCCTCGTTCCTTATGAGATATTGTTAATTGAGCCTGATTAACCTGGTATTGTTGTATATTCTTAGTGTTTGTTAGATTTGCATGACATCTTGGCTTCCGAATAGCCAGGGTGTTACAGTCATCGACGACCAATTCGCCGTGCCCCTCCGCCGCAGAGTAGCGCACCAGGTTCAACATCTTCCCCTCTTTCTTTTGCGCACTTCCACTCACCTCGCCGGGCAGCGTAGCGTCGGCGACGCCGTTGCCGGAGCGCCGCCACTGTTCCTCGGACCGACATGGCTGCCACCGCAGCGACATGTGAGAGCCACCTCAGCACATTTGTCGACGAAGTTGCCGCGTGGGGGCCAACGTGGCATGCCGCCCAGCACGCCCCCCTCGTACTGTGCTGTGAGTCGAGTCCAACGTGGACTCGTGCCTTCCCATGGACCCTGTCCATGACTGTGGGGCCCACATGTTAGTGACACAATTCCGTACGCTGACGCAATAAATTGAATTTTCTTTAGAAAATAATTCAGGAAATTCAGAATTTCTGATTTTTAGGATTTAATTTAGATTTAAAACTTCCAGGAGCTCGTATTTCTTCACACGAACTCCGATTTAGGTGAATCAAAATTTTAAATTTGTATAAAATCAAGATCTAGCTAACTAAACCAAAATTATTTAATTGGAATTAATTTGAATGGTTATTTGAATTTGGCTTATTTTTGCGTATAGATTTCGACGACGCCATAGAGCTTGACCCTATGGAAGAAGTAGAATACCAAGAATTGGAGCAAGGCAAGTTACACCATTGATCATTTTGATCCCTGTATTTTAAATTTATTTAATTATATTTTTAAATTACTATTGCATGCATAATTTTATTAGTTATTTTAAATTCCTGTTTCGAATTCTTAGTTAATCCAATTCCTTTTATAGCTAATTTTGAATGTTGAACCATCATTCCCTTGTCGCCTTAGTCAGATAAAAATTTGAAAATAAAAATATGCTTAGTTATTGCTTAGATAAAAAATATTTACTTTTGGGGAATTTTAGCCAAAATAGCAAACCTTGATTTAAAGCCTATGACATTGCTTTGTCATGGTGGAACTTGTGCAAATGACTTTGAAAAATAAAAATGAAACAAAATGGATTTAGACTTGGGCGAGTTGGACAGGTGGTGGGCGTAGGTTCATGCACGGGCTCAATCCGGGTTGGATTGAGCCCCAGGAGTTTATTAATGGAAGTCGCCCAAGTTAGTTAAGGACCAGCCTTTGAGCCACAACTTGCAAAGCTCCACCGTACTACCACATGTTCTGTATGGACAGAACTAGGCTTATTAACTTGTCATACCTCAGTATTGTATGTGTTATTTTGTTGTGTGGGTGTTGGTTAAACGTTATTCCCACTTGACGTAAGAGGGGGTTTCCAGTAGGTGGTTAGCCTAATGGAAGTGAAACCTTAGCGTGCATATTAGTAGTGAGGTAGAACATAGGAAACACTTGTGATAATTACCTAGTCACACGCCTAAGGAAGCGTGTATTGGTCGACATAACGAGCAAATTATCTTATGTGGGTAAAGTTGTACCCCCTTTGCAGAGTGTAAAACTATTCGAATAGCCGTGTCCACAGTCATGGACATGCTGAGCAAAGCCACTCTAAGTTAGACTTTGTTTTGGTTTTAAAAAATGATCTTTGTACATGATTTTAGGATGGATAGTTCTTATGGTAAAATTGGGCGGTTAGCCATGTGATAGGAGGATATCTATCACTATCTTTCATATCGAGGTTATCCAATATAAAATTATCAATTTAAAATCTGATTTTAAGTTAAGGATTAAAAATATGCCTTGAAACTTAGTACGATTATTCAAACTTGAAAATGCTGAGTTAGACAAATAAACCCTTACAACCTTCCTTTGTGTACTTATGCATGCATTCTAAATTCTGTATTGGGTGTAATTTACAAGCACGGTAGTTGTGCTCATCCTTGATGAATATATTATTCAGGAGAAGACTATTATCCAGACGGTGAGGATCCAGACGTCTACGCCTCTAGACGATTGCCTGTGGCGCATCATGTGGCCTACTACCTATTTGCTTATGCAATGTTTTGTTATTTGGCCTCAGGCCCATTTTGTAATGAACTCTGTTTTAATAAAGAGCTTGATATGATTGTGATAACATTGTTTGTGAGACTGTGTACACTAGAAATCCTGGACTAGTGTGTAAACGCAGTGAATTCGGGATCCTTCGTTCTCGGGTTCGACAATACTCTGACTGCTCGTACGACCACCTGAGAAGGTGATATTACAGAGTAGGTAACCGGACAGAAATGTATATTCTAGGTGAAGAATGTTTATCACTTAACTAACTTTGATTGTTAATTGAGCGGTTGTTGTGGACTCCCAAGTGGTCGCTTACGACTCGTCAGTTGCTACTAAAGCAACCGCTCTGGAGGTCGATGAGACCACACAATTCGACCTTATGGTCAGGGATCTTATTCTCGACCAGCTGGTCGAGGATATCAATTCTGACCTCTTGTCGGTGGATGTGAGGGGTCTAACCAACCCTACCGATTTGGAATCGGTGAAGTCGGTTGCAAAGAAAAGAAAAGCGAGCGTGTTGGATTTTGCTTCAGCGCGCTTCAAGTTCAAGACTAAGAAAGCAAGGTATATATACGCAAAAAAAACCCTATGTCAATACTTACCTTTAGTGTTTCTAGAGTCTTGAGCTTCTTTTCTTCTTTCCTTATAGATCCTTTGGTGTTCCGGTCGCTTCAGACTAGAGCATCCCTCATGATAAGGTTCCTGAGGAGAAACAGGTAACAGAGCCAATGCCTGTTCCGGAACTCATGGCGGCTTTAACCCAACCTATGGAGGTGGTGGTATCTGAGGAATTCCAGCAGGTTTCGACCTCTGTTGGAAAGTCTCCTCTTCCTGTTACTTTCTCTTGTCCCTTTCGAGTCTTTGACAATAAAGAACTCGATAAGGCTTGGGGAAGAATATCGGATCGTCACTCTAAGATGAGTCCCAATTCCATTTAGCCGAATATAATAACATGGCAATGCAGGTAAACTTTCACGACCACTTTTAATAGCCTTTCCCTTTAAATTTTATTAAAAATTCAAAGGAGTATGCTGTTTTTGTAGCATCTGGTGGAAAACTTCGCTATGGTCGGAGGACTGACCCAGTGAATAAAAGTATTAGAGGAAAATAACTCCAAATTAGAAAGTACACACTTTTTCATGCCTTCTCCTGTCCTTCTTTGCCATTTAGCTCCTTCTCCGTTGATTAACTTTTCTTTTTTACCATACTTAATAGATTCAGTGAAGCTTAAAAAAGAGATTATGGCGAAAGAGACCACAATAGTCAAGTTTAGAAAGGAATGCCAAAACAAGCAACGATCGATCGAGTATTTGACGACCAGACACAAGGAAGTCTTTGAGGCTATCGAGAAGAAAGCCGAAGTTAACCGGTCGTAAACTCGACCAGTGTACTATCTTTAATTGTATGTATTTATTCTTTGGTTTGCTCGTGCAGAGCAAACTCGAGTATTAAAGAGAGCAGAAAATGCTATCGAGTTCGAACGTGGCAAGGAGGTAGCTTTTGGCCATAATCTTCAAGAGAAGGTCAAGACCTTCAACAAGATGCTCTTCGATATGGGATCAGGAACGCAACTGCCCAGCCTAGGGGATTCCATGGAGAAGATCAACTTCCTTGGCCAACAACTCGAAGATCTTAGAAGCTTGCTCAAAACTACTCGGGAGAACCATGCACATACTTTATTTTAAGCTGTAAAAAATGGAGTCACTTTTGCTTTGGCAAAGCTGAAGGCCTCTGACCCCACCATAAATCTCCAAGCTGTTGAGGAAGACTTCAATTGCTCGGGAGACGACGCAACCAAACTTTTTGAGGAAATGACACCTCTCGGAAATAAGGTTGCGGAAGAAATGGAGGTTGGATCTCCAACACACAGCGATCAGTCTGGTGATTCTTAAAAGTAGATTATTGTAATATGAGAGGTATGAATGTAAAAACTGACCTTTCGTTCATCAAAAAAAGTCTTTCGTTTATTCTTTTGACTTATGAAGTACTCATATATTTTCTAGCCCTCGACTGCTTGTATAGTAGAAAATCTTTACTATAGAAGTAGTAATTCAAGAATAAGAGTAAAAGTCACGACCACTATTGATAATATATGCTGATTATATGATAAAAATTGATTGTATTAATACTTAGAAATCAACTATGGTCGGAACCAGTGTGTGACTTCAACTAGTTGTAGATCTATTTTCCATAATCGAAATACCAAATAATAGATTACATAGTCGGACGATAAGACTTGTCTTAATGAGAAAGACAATATGCAAGGATGTATGCAATAAATGATAAGTTGTCTTATTTATATGTAGTATCCAAACTGGTCGTAATGATTACTAAGAACTGAAGACATGAGAAACACTCCGTGAAACGTGCTCATGCTCAAGTCCGATTGGCAGTGAAGATCGTAGGAAAAGGACCGTCGCTAGGAAGCTCCTTCCAGCGGGCAGGACCATGTGTGGAGAGGAGAGACTTTGACTATGAGGCTTTCCGTGTCTCGACCAGTAGCCAAACAAGAGTAGAACATAATATTGAAGTGAAGAAATATAGTCTCCAAAACCATAAGCATGTAAATCACTATATGTTGTTGTTTGTATTACGCTCCTTGTACTCACATGTTTCATTAAGAAAAGAGTGTGGTCGCGCGTGAGAACCATTGACGTAATGGTCACAACTAGGACCTTTGTGGTGTTTGACTTAGATGTCTGAGTTAGAGAGTAACAGAGATCCTTTTAAAGGATATCAGAGAGAAGTTGGTCTTCTTCGACCAGTATAAACAATAAATAGTAGACAACCAGAGTTTGGGTACAAACATATAAACAATATCACTTATCGAAGAAAATAAAGAAATGATAAACTTTAATATGATAAAATGTAAAAATACACTTATGCAAAGAACTTATACAATTGGTCATTATTCCAGGAGTTTGACAAAACACGCATGTCTAACATAGCTAGTCGTACCGAACCAGGTCTGATAACTTCGACCACAGTGTTTGGACCTTCCCATTTGGGAAAAAGTTTGTTGAGATTAGTATGGCTCTAAATTTTTCTGAGAACCATATCACCTACAACTAGGCTGTGAGGTTGCACCTTACAACTGTGATACCTTTGCATGGCTTCTTGGTAAACTGTCGATCGTATTAGGGCTTGGTTTCGTCGTTCCTCAAGAACATTGATATCATCGAGCCATCGTTCTACTTGATCGTTAATGTTGTAACAATCAGTTTGAGCAGAGTCCATTTCAGTTCCAGAGAAAGCATGGATTCAGCACCGTAAATGAGAAAAATAGTGTTTCACCGGTCGCACGACTGGTTGTGGTTCGAACGGCCCATAATATAGAAGGAAGTTCTTAAACCCAAGCTCCTGACCGTTGTGTTAACTGGTCGAACACTCGGTATTTCACCTGTCGGGACCCAAATATGCAAATCTGGACCCTCTGTATTCTGCACTAGTCCAGGATCACGCTAGTACACACAGTATCAACATCGATGAAATATCAACTCCATACAACGAAATATTAAATAAACGAGTAATTTGAATAACAAATAACTGTTGTGAACTTAAGGTCGAGTTTTACAATTATTACGCCATGCAAGGCTGGCAATAATAAAATAAACTCCAGCGGAAACAAAGTAAACTCTAGCGGGCTCCCATCAATTTACCACATGCAACTGACTGGGATCAAGACCCTAACGATCAACCTTCGGAGAATTCCTCTTCAAAAGCTGGCGATGACTCCTCCACTTCTGTTGATTTGTTTAGCAAGAGTGAGTACACACCGTACTCGCAAGTCATACCACATAATGCAATTATACATGATGGCTTATTCCAAAGGAATGGCTTCTTTGGTTATTTGGCAGAAATGCAACATTTGCAATTTAATACAGATAATAGATTGAAACGTAATTGAAAACAAATAAAGGCTATTAATTTAACATTTGATTTCACAAAGGACGCACAGTCTAATCAAGTTATTCATACAGCTGCACAAGTTACTTGACACAGCTGACCCTTCCCAATTATTATATGAAAACCTACCCCTTGTGTGAAATTCCCCGAGCATGTCCATGTCCGAGGACGCGGCTATTCGAATAGATTGATTTAACACTCTGCAGAGGTTGTACACTTTACCCACACGATGAAATCAACCGGATCAGAGTTGATCACAACAAAACCTTTCAGTGACTTCATCTCAAACAATGACACTCCCGATGTGCTTTCCTGCCGGCCAACCGATACACACAACGTTTGGTTACGACACACATCGTTGGACAGGGATGCAGCGAACCGTCCCGCTATGTGGCATATCACACCTCCAGCCCATCACACAGCTTAAAATACAACCTGAGTTGTCAATGTCAATACTCCATAACTTACTAAGTTACGCCCAACCCATACTAGGTATGTGGTCGTACAGTAAGGCCCAGTTCAATGGCGCACAAAGTTAAGTCCTTAATTGACCAAGGCAAGACTTCCAGTTTTTCCCAAATCACAAAGTTTATAGCACACATCTCCGCCAATCACACAGAATCCACCACTTGCGTCAGTCTAAATCTTTTTCCACCCTGTTGATTAAGTGCAACACATGCCATCAACGAGTAACAGCACACAACACACACAGTTCCATAACCACTTAGTCAAGTTTATAATTGAGACTCAGATGAAATGATGACTCGTGGCATGGCTAAGCAATCTACTCGTATCTAACCAACTCACAATGGTGCTACGATAATACCAACTAATAATGAACAAACCTAGGGTGACAAAAGATCATGGCATACAATAGACAAGGTGGACATAACAAATTGGATTAATAACTATCCCAAAAGCATTTAAATAAATACTTGAAATAGAATGCAATATATTGAAACAAATTAATTTTGAAAACTGGGAGCAACATGATCAAAGGTATAACTTACCTTGGAAAAGGTCTAGGTATTGATCTTGATTTTGAGGTGCTCCTTTTTCTCCAAAATTTTCCCAAGTATCGACGTCTACTCGCAAACGAGACAGAAGAAACAAAAATAAATAAATAACAGAGGTAAAATAAACTCAAAAAATCAAATAAAATTCACCATTAAATATACCTTGATTTTATATGAATTTAAAAATTTGAATGGGCTCAATCGGAGTTAGCATGCAAAAGATATGTGCTTTGGAAGTTTGAAATCAAATAAAACCCTAAATTAGGATTTTATTGAATTTCCCGAATTATTTTTATAAAGGAAAATCAGATTATTGCGCAATGCTTGCATCAGCTGAGGAAAAAAAATAAATAAAAACCGGCCTGACAGGTGGGCCCCACCCGTCAGCCTCTCGGTTCACGGTGGACCAAGTCCACCGAGCCGAGGGTGCGGGGGAAACGGTGAACTAGCCATGTGGACGCCACGCGGCGACCACACGTGCGCCACCTCGGCTGGAGTTGCGGCGGTGGTCGCGACCCACGCCACGCCGGCCGAGGGAGAGCAGAGGGCGTGGCGATGAACTTGCCGGTGATGGCGACGGCGGACGGCGACGAGTCGGCGGTGGCGGAGGGGTAAAATGGATCGCCGAGAGGGAGGCGGCGGCTCTGGGGTGGCGGCGCGCGGGTGGCGGCGTACACACGGCGGCGAAGGAGGCGGTGGTGACGCTGCGTCTTGTTGTCGAACGGCGCGACAACGGTGACTGGGAGGCTCTCGGGCGAAGGCGACGGCGGCACTGTGAAGCCCGGGCTAATGCGCACTCAGCGACGGTGGTTGCATGGACGCCGAGGGTTTGGAGGCGGCGGAATCCGGCGACGGAGCGGCTTCGGCCGACGGCGGAGCTTCGGAAATGGCGGCGCTGGGAAAACGAGGGAGCGGGCGAAAAGTTGGGGCTTTGGTGGAGGAGGTCGGGGCGAATAGATTGGAGGGGGACAGGGCCTGTTATAGCTGGGGATGAGGGCGAATCCGCGGAGGTGAAGGTGACGTGGCGAAGAGGCGAGCCCACCAGTCAGCGGGGAAACGAGGCACGGTGAGGGCGAGCGTGCGATGGCGATCCAGCGGCGCGGAGCGAGCGCGTGCGGGCGAGGGCGGGCTGCAGCGCGGAGAAAGGCCGAAGGGAGTGGGTCGAGGCACGCGGGAGAAATGGGCCGGGGTTGGGTCGGATTTGGAATAGTAATAGGGTTTCGACCCAATTACTATTCCGGGATATTAAAAATAGATTTCTCTTTTTAATAAATATAGAAAATCAAATTAGTAATTAGAAAATAGTAAATGATCTTGGAAAAATTCCAGAAAATTCTAGAAAATATATCTAAGCACATAGAACCCAAATAAAATAGTTTTGGCAATTGTTAATGTTGGAATTAACCCCAATAAACTATTTTAGCATGAAAGTCTATATTAAGCTTTTAAATTTAAATTCAAATAGAATGCAAATGGTGAGATTCTCAACTAGCAACTAATTAAAAGATTTTCATATGCCAAAAGATGGGATGTTACATCACCCCTTGCATTATGATCCCATTAGCTCTTTCGACTGCTCCGTTGCTCTGCGGGTGATCGACATAAGCGAAATGTAGCTTGATTCCTAGATCCTTGCAGAATTTTTGAAAATTTTCACTAGAAAATTTGGCACCGTTATATGTGATTATACGACTGGTTACACCAAATTGTGTGATCATATTTTTTGTGAGAAACCTTTTAGCAGCATCTATTTTTATTTTAACAAATGACTCAGCTTCTATCCATTTTGTAAATGTGTCAATCATGGTGAAAAGGAATTCGAAGCCCCGGGTGGTCTTGGGAAAGGTCCCAGAATGTCTAGTCCCCCGGGTTACAAAAGGCCAAGAAAGAGATATTATTTGCAAAGCTTATGCTGGCTGATGTACTTGTCGACTATGAAATTGACATTGTACGCATTTCATCATAAGCTCTTTTGCATCATGAAGGGCGGTTGGCCAATAGTATCTTTGCCTGACGGCTTTACTGACTAGTGTTTTGTAGGAACTATGTGCTCCACAAACTCCTCCATGAATATCAAATAGCAACTTAATGACATCCGTTTGAGATATGCATCTCATCAACACTCCCTGAGATCCTCATATATACAAGGTACGTTCGATCAGGGTGTATGATTTGGTTTTTTGAGCAATACGACCAACTTCTACATCATCTTTAGGAATAATGCCATGCTAAAGATAATTGTAGATCGACGTCATCCAGTCTCTACCGGGGTCGTGCGTGACAACCTCCTATGGAGTATCCATGTTCGCAGGATCGATTTGTACGACCTCTATTGGAACATATATGTCCTCGGAATGCTCGACCACCGAGGGTTAATCGAGTTGCTCGAGAAAAACTCCAGGCGAGACAGTTGACCTTGTGAGGCCATCTGTGCCAACTGGTCTGCCAGAAAGGTTTTCTTTCTAGGAATGTGTTGGATCTAGAAACTGAAGAAGTGCATTTCGACTTTTCATACTTCTGTGAGATAAGATGGCATCTTGGTACTTAAGCATTGATACTCTTCAATGACTTGATTCGCTACTAGTTGAGAATAGCCTTTCACTAGTAATATATGAATCCCGAGCGCTCTAGCTGCTTGGAGTCCTGCCAGTAAACCTTCGTATTCTATTACATTGTTTGTTGTAGTAAAGTTTAGCTGAAAGATGTATTCGACATGTTCTCCAGTAGGGGATATTAGGACGACTCCAGCCCCCGAGCTTTGGACCATCAAGCAACCATCAAAGTACATTGCCCACTCATCGTGGTGTTCGTACTTGGGCCCTTGGGTGGGTTCAGGGTTTGTCCATTCGGCAATGAATTTTGCTATTGCCTGGGACTTGATTCTGTTCATGAGATGAAATGGAGGTCGAATGCCCCAAGCTTGACCGCCAATTTTTCTATTTGTCGTGATGATTTCCTGTTTCTGAGAACTTGACCATGCGGATATCCGGTAGGTACGACCACTTTGTGGGATTAAAAGTAATGCCTTAGTTTCCTTGAAGATATAAGGAGACCATAGAGCAACTTTTTTACATGTGGGTATCTTTCCTTTGGTCCATGTAAGACTTCGCTTACGTAATACACTGGTCGTTGGACGTTATCATGTTCTATGACCAGAACACCACTGACTTGTTGCGGCGTTGTAGCCACGTAAACCAACAATGTTTCTCCCGATCTTGGGTAGTTGTAAGGCACTTCTTAAGTTTTTCAAAGGCATCGTTTGTCTCCTCAGTCTACTCGAAACTTCCATGCTTCCGAAGAAGTTTGAAGAAAGGTAATCCTTTCTCACCTAACCGTGCTATGAAACGACTTAACGCTACCATACATCCGGTTAGTTTTTGGACTTCATTATTTGTGGTCGGAGGGTGCATTTCGTCGATGGCTGATATTTTTGCTGTGTTTGCTTCAATACCTCTAGCCGAAACTAGGAATCCAAGAAACTTTCCTGAAAAAACCCAAAACACACACTTCTCTGAATTTAACTTAAAGTTATGCATTCTTAAGTTATTGAAAGTATCGTGCAGGTCGGAAATATGGTCGCTAGCGTTGATGCTTTTCACAACCAAATCATCAATGCAAACTTCTTGATTTCGACCTATCTAAGGATTAAAGGTTTTTTTTTGCATCAATCTTTGAAAAGTTGCACCAACGTTTTGGAGACCAAATGGCAGGAAAAAAATTCAGTGGGGGAGGGCCTCACGTGAGGCTCCGCTTCATCCACCGTCGATTCAGAGATGATCCGGAGGGATCAACGGTGATGAGGGAGGGGCCTCACGTGAGGCCCTCCCCTAGCAAATTTGCTTCCAAATGGCATCTTAACATAACAGTAAGTGCCATATGGAGTGATGAAGGATGTTTTCTCTTCATCATCTTTACTCATATTAATCTGGTGGTACCCTGAGTATGCATATAAAAATCTAAACAACTCGCACCCAGAAGTAGAGTCTACAAGTTGATCAAAGCGTGGAAGGGAAAAATCATTATTCGGATAAGCTTTATTAAGATCCTTGAACTCAATACACATTCACCATTTTCATTGCTTTTTCTAACCATTACAGGGTTGGTGAGCCACTCTGGGTGGTCGACTTCATGAATGAATATAGCCTTGAGGAGCTTGTCGATCTCCGACTGGATTGCCTCCTTCCGATTAGGTGCGGAACGTTTAAGCTTCTACTTGACCGGTTTTTTGTCAGGCTGAAGAGCTAGGCTGTGCTCGATCACCTCCCTGGGGACTCCGGGCATGTCGTGTGCTTGCTAGGAGAATACATCTTGGTTTGCTCGAAGGAAGGAGATGGGCGTCTCTTCCTATTTGGGTCGGGTCCTGCCCCGAGCAGTACCTTTTGGGTAGACGTATTAGCGTTTTTGAGCTAGACGATGCATTGGTGCTTTCCAGAGTAGCACCATTTCCGAGTGGTACCCCCTTCGTCTGGTCGAAAGGCTTTGGGGCTATCGCCAGTTCTAAGGATTTTCGATCACATGCATAATCCATTTTTTGATCTCCTTGAACCGTGATAACTCACTTCAGTCCTGACATTTTTAAACATTGATAACCATAGTGCGTGGCTATCAGAAATTTTACTAAAGCCGGACGACTGAGGATTCCATTGTATGTGGTTTCAAAATCTACCACATCAAATGGAACCTTTTCTGTTCAGAAGTTGTCGGGTCTTCCGAACGTAACCAGTAGGGACAACTGTCCTATCAGTTTGGTGGTAGACCTAGGAACTATGCCGTGGAAGGCATATTTTACGAGTTTTATTTTGGACTTGGGAATCTGCATCTCTTCTAATGCTCATGTAAATAAAATATTTAAAGAACTACCTCCATCTATTATGACTCGATTAACTTTACAATTGTTAATAGTAGGTTCAACCACTATAGAAAACCTACCTGGTCTAGTCAACGGGATGAGACAGTCTTCTTTGCTAAAGGAGATTACAATTTTCGACCACCTGGACAACTGGACGGTGATCGGAGACTCGGCAAGGTTCACCTCTCGTTCCACGGCCTTCAGATGACGTCTTGGCTTGTACGAGGAGGATCCACCAAAGATCATATCGACTGTGTGCGGTGGCTCCTAGTAGTCCATCTCTTCGTTACCGTCTTTGTCCTTCTTGGAGCTTGGTTCTCCGAGTTCTATTATGGAGGGGGGGACCTTTACCTGAGTAGTAATCCTCCAGTTTCTTTTGCCAGGCTCGGCAGATGCGCAAATCATGCCCTGCTGCCTGGTGAAGTGGACACCACTTCTTACTTTTCTTGTAATCGCTTGTCAGATCCTTAGCCTTATTCCGACCAGTGAAGTCTCTTTTTCCATTAGTAAACTTTTTGGGAATCGCAAGGACTTCCCTGTTATCGGGCTTGTGATTCTTCTTATTCTTGAAAAACTTCCTGCTTTTCTTCTCCTGCTTCTCCAGGCCTGTCTGGGGATTTTTATCTTTTCGATCAATGGCATCGCACCATTCGACCGCTTCACTAGCGGCTGTATACTTGTCTGCCATGTTGAAAAGTTCGACGGTCGTCTGTTGAGGATTTATTACAATATCCTTTGTAAACTGGCGATTTCTTAGCCCTGCTTTAAATGCCTAAAGTACAGAAGATTTTGCAATCTCTGGGATAGAGTTTCGAACTTGACTAAATCACTTGATATATTGTCGAAGAGTTTCTTTGGTTTCCTACTTCATCCCGTGAAGATCATCCTCCTTCCCAGGACGGTCATATGTCCCTTGAAAGTTGGTGGTTAGAGTATCGCAGAGCTACTCCCGAGTATAGATAGATCCGATCAATAGGTTAAGCAACCACGAGCGGGCAGACCCTTCAAGGACCGTGGGCAAGTAATTTGCCATCACATTGTCATTACCACCATTAGCTTTGGTGGCTGTAGTATAAATTTAAAGAAATTCTAAAGGGTTATGAGTCCCATTGAACTTTTCTGTGTTAGCTGGTTGGAACCTGCCGGCCAACGAATAGCTTGGAGACCTGCCGAAAATGCTCAACTGCCCGTAATGGAAACGTGGTGCCTTCTCTGAAAAGGAGCTGGATTATAATCAGTTGGGGATCGGGTCCTCAGATTTGCATACCTAGAATCCGGTGTCCCAAATCGGTCATGGACGTTATGATAACGTCTTTGACAACCAGCTTGGTTTAGATGATGCCTGTGATCGCCTGAATCAAGTGGTCGTTCCTCTCGATGAGGTGGAGGTGTGGCTGCTATGAAGAGCTGTCTTCCTTCGTGATTTCCTGGTCGAAACCTTCGAAGGGGTCTTGGTGTTGATCGGTCCTCCGCTCGACCATGCTGTCCCCTACTGAGAGAGGAGCACTGGGATGAAGTCATCGTGTGACTTTACAAATTCCTTTGTTCCCGGTACATTATCGTACACTGCATGGTTTGTTAGAGGATCTCCGACACCTGACCTGCAAGCTGGCCATAACATGGAGTTCCTGCTAAAACAGGATCTGGATTATTCAGAATATCCTGGACTTGTTGCAGGTTTTGTATTGTTACCGAAGGTCATGGAGGGTTCCCGCTTGTAGTGGGCGTTCGATGAGGTGAGTTTTTCCTTGACCTTCCAGTGGGCCCTGTTTGACCCTTTACTGGCAGTGGGGTAAAAAATGTGAATTAACTGATGCACGTCCGTCAGGTCGGTTGCCTCAGCTAGTTGGTGTTTGAGCACCCTTACCATTTCCACCAGCAAGTGGTGATGAGTTAATTCGTGGAGGATCGTGCATGGCATCCGGATTGGTATCTCCGATTGTGTTAACTTCGTGGCGCCAACAGTGATCTTCTGATGAATTCCCATCATAGCTAACGGAGAGCCTTCCAGTGCTTCTGTAAGGATCCTCCATGATGGAGAGTGTTTGGTGATTACCATCTCTGGTGGGCTTTGTGGTGGACTCAGCCCGATTCGGCCGATTGCTGATCGTACACTGAGTTTCACCAGGCCCACTTAGTGATGTGACGGTGGCCCGATCTTTCGAAAGGTACTGATATGCAACAGCCCAAAATTTCAATTTCAGTTGAAAATAAGACTTTAATTATTTTTGTGGATTTTCTGGAAATTTTAAAAACTTTTCCCTAATTATTTTAAAGCTAAAAAAATTTATGTGCAAAATCTATTACCAACTAAAAGTTGAAATTATTTTATTTAAGTCCAGAATGCTCTTGAGAATTTCTGTGAATTTTCTCAAAATTTTTGGACTTTATTTGATATTTTCTAAAGCTTATTTGAATTTCTAGGATTAAATAAATTGGAAAAAGAATTTAAAATCCTCGGAACAAGATCGGGCGAAGCCCAACACTTGTCTTGCACTCGCCCAATTTCTCACAAGACGATCGATGCGGTCGTCCGATCGGAATCGGACGGCCGACATCAATCCACCCGCGCCCTCTCTCCCTCTCCTGTCTCGCCGACAGGTGGGCCCGCCTACACAGCGTCGTCTCCCTCCTCCCTTCTTCCCCGCACGCCCGTCGCTCTCGCCGCCATTACCGCTCGCCTCGGAGCTCTCCACTCCCGCGATTCCCTCCCTCTCTTCACTCGCCATTACGCGCGTTAACTCCCCCTTACTTCGCCGCACTCACCCCCGGCATTACCATCCCTTCTTAACACCGGTAACGCCCCCGCGCCCGACTCCGCCGCCATTAACGCCGTACCCAATCTCCCGCTCCCGGCCTCCCCTCGCCCTATAAAAGGCACCCCCAGCTGCGCCTCTTCTCCCGCATCTCATTCCCCCACCTCCTGTCCCCTCGATCGCCATCAGTCGCCCACATTTCGCAATTCCCCGCCGGCGGCCGAAGCTCGTTCTTCTCCGATTCCGGCGCCACCAGGCTTCCTCCGACCACCTCATCCGCACCTCCGGCATCGCCTCGTCGCCGCGAAGCTGGTGCGCACCTCCTCGCCCTCGGGACACCGCCGGAGCTCCTTCGCCGCCAGCAACCGAACCACACCGCCGCCTCTCTCCGTCGCCGACGACCTTCCGGCCACTCTCCTCCGCCGCCAGGTAGCGCATTCGCCTCAGTGTCTTCCCCTGAACCTTTTGCGCAACTCGCCAGAGCCTGCCGCGCCGCCGTTCGCCGGTACCCTCGGCTCCCGTGCTCCTCCTCTCCCCGGCGCCGACGTGGCTTGCCACCTCAACGCCACACCAGCGCCACCTCACCCCCTACCGCGTGCGTGGCAGCCG
The DNA here is from genome assembly GCA_036346395.1 of Hsuehochloa calcarea. NCBI lineage: Eukaryota > Viridiplantae > Streptophyta > Magnoliopsida > Poales > Poaceae > Hsuehochloa > Hsuehochloa calcarea. The sequence goes on along the minus strand of CM070596.1, from coordinate 16,851,849 downwards.
CGTGGGCGCCAGCACAACACGCCGTGCCAGCACAGCTTCCCCCTCGCACTGTGCTGTGAGCCGAGTCCACCGTGGACTCGAAAGGCGCCGTGGACTCAGTCCATACTGTGCGGGCCCACTTGTCAGCTTCTGTGAACAGTACCGCTGACGCCCGCTTGCGCAATAATTCAAATTTCTTTTAGAAAAATAATTCAAAAATTAAAAGAAATTCTAAAATTGGAATTTAATTTAGATTTAAACTTCTAGGAGCTCGTATTTCTTCATACAAACTCCGATTTAGGTGATTCAAATTTCTAAATTTGTATAAAATTAAGATCTAGCTAACTAAACAAAAATTATTTAATTTGGAGTTAATTTGAATTTTCATTTGAATTTATTTGAGTTCATTTGAATTCTGTTTGAATTTGGATTATTCTCGCGTATAGATTTTGACGACTCCGGAGAGCTTGACCCTATTGAAGAAGTAGAATACCAAGATTTTGAACAAGGCAAGTTACACCATTGACCATTTTGCCCCCAATATTTAAAATTATTTAATTTCTATTTTAAATTATTATTGCATGCATAATTGTATTTAATTATTTTAAATTCCTGTTTTAAATACTTAATTATTCCAATTCCTTTGTACAGCCACATTTGAATGTTGTATTACCAATTCCTTGTCACCTTAGTCAAATGAATTTAAAAATAAGTATATGCTTAGCAAATGCTTAGACCAGGAAATATTTGATTTTGGGAGAATTTAGCCAAAACTTCAAAATTTGATAAAAAGCCTATGACATTGTTATGTCATGGTGGACTTTTGCAAAAGTCTTTGAAAATTATAAAAATAAAAGAAAATGGTTTGTACTTGGGCAAAAATGGACCGTTGGTGGGTGCAGGTTTATGCACGGGCTCGTCTGGTTAGGATTGAGACCCAGGGTTTTTATTGAAAGTTGCCCAAGTAGGTTAAGGACCGGTTTTTGAGTCGCATCTTGCAAAGCTCCACCGTACTACCACATGTTCTGTATGGGCAGAACTAGGCTTAATAATTTGTCTTACCTCATTATTGTTTATGCTATTTTTGTTGTGTGGGTGTCGGTTAGACTTTATTCCCACTTGGCGCTAGAGGGGGCTTCCGGTAGGTTGTTAGCCTAATGGAAGTGAAATCTTAGCGGGCATATTGATAGTGAGGTAGTGCATTGGAAACGCCTTGTGATAATTACCTACTCACACGCCTAAGGAAGCGTGCATTGGCCGACATAACGGGCAAATTATCTCGTGTGGGTAAAGTTGTACCCCTCTGCAGAGTGTAAATCTATTCGAATAGCTGTGTCCACGGTTATGGACATGCCGAGCAAAGCCACTCTAAGTTAGATTTTTTTTTGTTTTAAAATAACTTTGGACATGATTTGAGGATGGTTAATCCTTGTGGTAAAATTGGGCGGGTAGCCTTGTGATAGGAGGGTATCCTTCACCATGTTTCATATGGAGGTTATCCACTATAAAATGATCAAATTCTAAAATCTGATTTTAGCTATGGAATAAAAATGTGCCTTGAAGCTTAGTATAACTATTTAAACCCAAAAAATTGTTGAATTACGCAAATAAACCCTACAACCTTCCTTTGAATAATTTATGCATGCATTCTAAATTCTATATTGGGTGTAATTTGCGAGCACAGTTGTAGTGCTCACTCTTGCTGAATATTATTATTCAGGAGAAGACTAGTATCCGGAAGGTGAGGAGCAGGACGATTAGGCAGCGACCTCCAGACGATTGCCTGTGGCGTGTTGTGTGGTTTACCATTATATTTTGCTTCCGCTTAATGTTTTATTTGGCCTCCGGCCCAAATTGTAATAAACTATATGCTTATTAATAAACACGCTGGATATGTTTGTGATAACATTTTTGTGACTGTGTACACTGGAAATCCTGGACTAGTGTAAGAACACAGAGAATTTGGGATCCTTCGTTCCCGGGTTCGACAAAAGTGGTATCAGAGCCATATCGACTGTAGGTCGTGACCTAGAAGGAAATCAAACCCTTAAGGATTTATTTTTGAAAATTAAAAATAACTTGGTCTTCTGGAGTCATTTCTCAACTTTTCTCTTGAAAAATTATTTACTAACTCATGTCCTTCTCAAAATTTGTAGATGGCTGAAGTTCCGAATGCCATTTCCCATGGTGTTTTTGCTGGTCATTGGAGCCGCAGTTCTCTGGAAGATCATGCAGCACTTGGACTTTGAAGAAAGACCGACGTATCAAGGATACAAGTATAAGGTGGGAAATCAGGATCGGTGGAGGGTAGAAGTGATCCTCTACTCCAACCTATCGCCGAACACAGACTTCCATATCTTCGATGCCCCAATGCGACGAGACACCTTCGCCGAAGGCATCCAGGATGCAGCCAGAGAAGCAACCCGCCGACTTCGCTACATCTACAATCACCGCCTCAACGGCACTGGGTTCCACTATTGCCCGATGCACATTCCAACCCGGCATGACAGTACCTTCTGCTCAACTAGAGATGAAGACTGTCCCGATCTCACTCATCAGGTGGATCTAGCCAGAGCCATGGATTATGCCTACGGGAATACCCTAGATGAGTTGTCTCTCATACAAGGGAAATTACAAGACGCAGAAGAAAAGTTGAAGCTGCGAGAAAAGGCGGCCTACTACAAGGAAGGCGAGGCTAGTTCTAGTGAGCCAGATTATACCCCAGTAACCCCATAGATATGTCCTTAAATTGTACTTTAGTTGCGAATTATGAGCTACAATACCTTTGTGGTAGCCGTAATGATTTAATAAAATAAATTATTTTGCCAAAGTGTTCTTGCCTTGCGTTTGTTGAATTTGGGCTATTTTAGACCTATACCCCTTAGAATTTCCTGTCTCTCTTGTCTAATCTGTGAAGAGTCCACCAGATGGTGACCACCCGCACTGGAAGTGTCAGTGCCAGAGGGCAAGGAAATGAGAATGTTGATTATCAAGAAAACCCAGTTCAACAGCCACCACCTCCTCCAACTGAAGCCCCCGACTGGCGTCAAATGATGGCCAATCAGACTCATCTGATTGAATTACTAGCCCAGTCTCTCCACAACAACTAGAGTACTCCAGCGTCAGCAGCTTATCATGCTCCTCCACCTCCCGCAAGAGTAACTTTGTCAGAGGTCATGAGGATGCGTCCGTCGACGTTTTCTAGTAGCACGGAACCCATGGACGCACATGATTGGCTCAGGGCCATTGGCAAGAAGCTGGATATTGCTCAATGCACAGATCGTGAGAGAGTTTTGTTTGCCTCTCATCAATTGATTGGTCTTGCATCAGAATGGTGGGATAACTTCAGCATGTCCCATGCTAATGCCCAAGAAATCACTTGGGATGGATTTATGCAAGCTTTCCGCCGATCTCACATTCCATCTGGCATGATTACACTGAAGAAGAAGGAATTTCGCTCTATGCGTCAAGGAAACCGTTCAGTCAGCGAGTATGTGCATAAGTTCAACCAACTTGCTCGCTATGCCCCCGAGGACGTAGCCAGAGATGAAGACAGGCAGGAGCGATTTTTGGAAGGGTTGAACGACGAACTCTCTGTTCGTTTAATTTCTCAGGATTTCACCGACTTTCAGCAGTTAGTAAATAAGGCCATACGCTAGGAAGGCAAATATCAAGAAATGGAGAACCGTAAGCGGAGGATGGCCGCTCAGAATTTTAACTCAGGAGGACTGCCCGAACCTCGTTTCACTCGATCCACGACCACTTCACGTGGAAGATTCGATCTACTACACCGAGAGTTCGGCTCGGTCGCGCCCAAATACTCCGGATTCCGTAGTAGTTCATCCGAGGAGCCCAGCAGGCCGGCTATTTCTCAAAGCAGGAATCACTTGCTTTCACTGCAACGAGTTGGGTCACTATGCCAATAAGTGTCCCAAGAAGCAGCAGACTGCCACCCCCGTCAAGCCAACTCCCGGAGCTTCAGTCTCCGGCGGTCCCTCAAGACCAGCTGGTCAGTTCAAGAAGGGACGTGTGAATCACGTCACCGCAGAGGAAGCCTATGCAGCACCAGACGTTGTCCTTGGTACGTTCCTTGTCAACTCAGTATCAGCATCAGTTTTATTTGATTCCGGAGCTTCGCATTCTTTTGTGTCAAATAAGTGTGTGGAAAAGTATGGGTTATCTACCTCCCCCTTAGTTAACCCCATGTTAATTCATTCCCCAGGCTCAGAAATGAGAGCTAGTTTCTTTTGCCCAAACCTTACCTTGGAAATCTCTGGAGTAACTTTCTCGGCAAACTTAATAGTCTTGCGTTCGCAAGGATTGGACGTAATTCTTGGAATGGACTGGTGTAGGACCGGAAAGGCGACTAGGGGGGGGGTGAATAGGCGCTTTCAAAACTTTCTCGCCTAAATCAAAAACCAACACGAACTTTACTCCTTTAGCTATGAAAGCTAAGAAGATCAGTAAGCACACAACGGAAGCCTTGTGTTGGATTTGATAAACCCCTCAACCACACGACATAAACGGAGAAAAGAACTCACTGTTCCTTACTGGGTACTGGCGGTCTGACCGGCTACCACGGGCGGTCGGACCGACGGTCAACCAATGATCCGGCCGACAACTAATCGGCGGTCGGACCGGTGGGCAACGGTTCGACCGGCAAGCCGGTGATGCGAATACACAGGCGGTCGGACCGCCGTTGAAAGTCCGGTCGGACGGTAGAGTCGATCTTGAAAAACTCCACCCAAATCCAAAACGAAATTTGATCCAACTTTTGATTCAACCAATAAAACTTGACCAAATTTCGAGCACACCTCCCTAATGATATTAGAGACCTATTTCTAGCGACGATCCGTCAGATCCACTTCGCAGAATCGATCTCTCGAGATTTTACCAAAGAAGTGCACAAACCCTAGAAATGTGAAAAGCTTGATTCAAGACTTGCTTGTGGGGGTTGATGATCTAGATGACTCTAGGAGTAATCCCACACATCAAGGCAAGATAAAGTAGGCCAAGAGACCAAGCATGAACCTTTGAATCAAGGAAGCACCAAAATCATCCAAAAGGGAGCAAACGATCTTTCAATTGAGCATCACAAGATTGTTCGGTCACACAAGATGCTTACAAAGCCTCTCCAACAAGGAGGGCAAGAGCTCAACAAGGAGCACACTCCAAACCCTAGTTCTCCTCTGCTCTCCTCCAAACCCTAGAAAGTGAGGAAGAATGCCAAATGAGTGCTTGGGGGTTTTCCATCTCCCCCTTTTCTATTTATACTAGAGAGCTAGGGTTTCACTTTTGGGGTCACTTACACATGGGACCCACACACACATAACTATTGAAGCAATCGCCTGCTTCACCACGTGTAGGTTGATCACGGTTCTCATCGCGTCGCCAAGCCTCTCTTGTCCGAATCCCATCGGAACCCCCCAGAGACTCGCACCGATATCCGCACCGCCTGATCCAACCAGCTGTATCGAACCACCCGTTCGATCCGTCTTGCCCATTCTGCACCATGCTTGTGTCACACGACCTCACCCGGTATCCCTGATCGTTCTGGACCTCAGCTCTCCAAGCGTAGTCCCGATCCACTCACCGTTGACGTCGTTGACCTGCAAGCCACCTGCACAGCAATAGACAAACAAACCGTTTCCGGGAACAAGTTCTTCACAACTTGACCCACGTTAGCTCCGCAATGCAATATACAACAATAACGCATTGAAGTTCATACAATAAACACAATCAAAATCAACTCAATGCAAACTTGGCTAACCTCCAAGCCATTGCCGGTCTGACCGCCCCACAAGGCCGGTCCGACCGATTTCAGGCCGGTCGGACCGCTCCCACAACGGCGGTCAGACCGGTCAAAAGGACTTAGCCAAAATTCCAGCGTGAAATTTCGAAACCTTCTGGAAAATTCAACCGAATAGAACTTTTGACTGGGAGCTCCAAAAATGATGGGACCACATCCAGGAGACTCCCCCCACTTGCCTACACAACCTATTTTTGGCCCAGCTCCAAAAACCAAAAACCATGTTGGCGGTCGGACCGGCCACCATGGCCGGTCGGACTCCTCCACGGGCGGTCTGACCGCCCGACACCACCGGTCAGACCGCCTGTGGCCTGACAGCCTTGGAGCAAACCCAAAAACGCGAGATTTTGCAAACCAACAACGTCATTGCCAATTGACTCATCATCCTGAGATCGTGCACATATCCTCACGATATCCACAACTGGCTTGCCAAAAATCAAGGTAGGATAGATTGTGCTAGTAGATCTATCAACCTCACCAATGAACAAGGGATTTCAGTAGAGTTCCGACCCAAGACTTCTTCGGGAAGAAGTTCTATCTTGACCAGTTTAAAGGAAGTAAAACTGGAAGATATACCCGTGGCACAAGAATATCCAGATGTTTTTCCGGAGGACTTACCTGGTATGCCACCGGACCGGGACATAATGTTTTTAATTGATTTAGTTCCAGGGACTGCTCCAATTTCGAAGCGACCCTACAGAATGCCAGCCAATGATCTAGCAGAGTTGAAGAAGCAGATCGAAGAACTACAGAATAAAGGTTACATTCAACCGAGTTCATCGCCTTGGGGAGCTCCAGTACTATTTGTCAAAAAGAAAGACAATAGTATGAGAATGTGTGTGGACTATAGATCACTCAACGAGGTAACAATAAAAAACAAGTACCCGTTACCTAGGATAGATGATCATTTGATCAACTTAAAGGAGCCGTGTTTTCTCCAAGATTGATTTAAGGTCGAGGCTACCATCGATTAAAAATCGGACCGGAAGATATTCAAGACGACCTTCACCACGGATATGGGTATGCGAGTTCACGGTGATGTCATTTGGACTAACAAATGCCCTCGCTTATTTCATGAATATGATGAACAAAGTGTTTATGGAATTCTTGGATAAGTTTGTGGTGGTATTCATAGATGATATTCTCATCTACTTAAGAGATGTGGAAGAGCATGAAAAACATCTCAGAATTATTTTGGACAAACTCCGAGAACACCAACTTTATGCCAAATTCAGCAAAAGTGAATTTTGGCTCAGTCAAGTGGCTTTTCTTGGACACATTGTGTCGGCAGGAGGAGTTGCGATGAGACCCTCAAAGGTTGAAGTCAGTAATAGATTGGAAGCAACACAAGTCATCATCACGAAGTGAGAAGTTTTCTGATTAGTGGGTATTACCGCATGATTCATTGAAAGTTTCTCCAAGATCGCCAAACCCATGACTCAACTTCAAGAAGGAAAAGAAATTTGAATGGACAAGTGCATGTGAACATAGTTTCCAAGAGTGAAGAAAAGACTAGTCTCTCGCACGGTGCTAGTCTAACCGGATATCGTAAGGATTTTGAAGTTTTCGTGGCGCATCCGCTGCCAGGCTAGGATGTGTTGATGCAGAAGGAAAGGTCGTGGCTTATGAATCTCGTCAGTTAAGGCCACATGAAGGAAATTATCCAACTCATGATCTAGAGTTAGCGGCAATTGTGCATGCTTTGAAAATCGGCGGCATTATCTCATTGGTAATCATTTGTGAGATTTTCACAGATCATAAGAGTCTGAAATATATCTTCACCCAATCAGAACTTAATCTCAGGCAAAGAAGATGGTTGGAGCTGATAAAGGATTATGACCTTGGAATTCATTATCACCCGGGTAAAGCCAACGTGGTAGCAGATGCTCTGAGTAGGAAGGCATACTGCAACACGGTGTTAGTTCAAGAAAATAAACCAGAATTGTATGAGGAACTGAAGCATCTGAACCTGGAAATTGTCAGCCAAGGCTGTATCAACACAGTGGAAGTCCAACCAACTATACAAGGTCAGATCAGAGAGAAACAGCTAGAAGACGAAGACATCAAAGAAATCATGAAGAACATGAGAAGAGACAAAGCCCCAGGATTTTCTGAAGACGAGCAAGGCACAGTATGGTTTGGCAACCGCATCTGTGTACCTAATCACCATGAAACAAGACAACTGATTCTGAAAGAAGCTCATGAATCACCTTACTCTATCCATCCTGGGAGTACCAAGATGTACTAGGATCTGAAGGAAAAGTATTGGTGGGTCAGTATGAAGCGAGAGATCACTGAGTTTGTAGCACGTTGTGATGTATGTCAGCGTGTTAAGGTAGAACATCAAAGACCTGCCGGATTGTTACAACTATTACCAATTCCTGAGTGGAAATGGGAGGAGATTGGTATGGATTTTATCACCGGACTTCCTAGGACCCAAACAGGATGTGATTCCATTTGGGTGATAATTGACCGATTAACCAAAGTGGCTCATTTTATTCCAGTCAAAACCACTTACGTAAGCGATAAGTTAGCAGAATTGTACATGGCCAGGATCGTTTGTCTACATGGTATACCCAAGAAAATTGTGTCTGACAGAGGTTCGCAGTTCACATCAAGATTTTGGCAGAGTCTACATGAAGCTTTGGGAACCAGACTCAACTTTAGCACAGCATATCATCCCCAAACAGATGGCCAGATCGAACGTGTAAATCAGGTCCTAGAAGACATGCTTCGAGCTTGTGCTATAGATTACGGAAGAAGCTGGGATAAGAATTTGCCCTATGCAGAATCTCCTACAACAACAGCTTTCAAGCTAGCCTGCAGATGTCGCCATTTGAAGCTTTGTATGGAAGAAAGTGTAGAACCCCTCTCCTTTGGGATCAAGTAGGAGAACACCAATTCTTCGGACCAGAATTGATAAAAGAAGCTGAAAGTAAGGTAAAAGCAATAAGAGAACGTCTGAAAGTAGCTCAATCCCGACAAAAGAGTTATGCCGACAATCGTCGGAGAGAACTATCCTTCGAGATGGGAGATTTTGTCTATCTCAGGGTAACTCCACTCCGAGGAGTGAGGAGATTTCAGACTAAAGGAAAACTCGCACCCAGATTTGTCGGACCCTATAAGATTTTGGCAAAAAGAGGTGAAGTTGCTTATCAGTTGGAACTACCAGCATCTCTGTCAGCTGTTCACAATGTCTTCCATGTATCCCAGTTAAAGAAATATCTCAGAGTACCAACAGAAGAAGAAACACCGCTCGAGAGCATCGATCTTCAGAAGATCTCACCTATGTGGAGCTACCAATCAAGATTCTCGATGTGGCAGAACGCGTCACTAGAAGCAAAGTCATTCGTTCTTGTAAGGTTCAGTGGAGCAATCATTCAGAAGAAAAAGCTATCTGAGAGCGAGAAGAAGTTTTGAGAGCCGAGTACCCCCACCTCTTTGCTAACCCAGACTGAATCTCGGGGTCAAGATTCCCTTTAAGGGGGGTAGGTTTGTAACAGCCCAAAATTTCAATTTCAGTTGAAAATAAGACTTTAATTATTTTTGTGGATTTTCTGGAAATTTTAAAAACTTTTTCCTAATTATTTTAAAGCTAAAATAATTTATGTGCAAAATCTATTACCAACTAAAAGTTGGAATTATTTTATTTAAGTCCAGAATGCTCTTGAGAATTTCTGTGAATTTTCTCAAAATTTTTGGACTTTATTTGATATTTTCTAAAGCTTATTTGAATTTCTAGGATTAAATAAATTGGAAAAAGAATTTAAAATCCTCGGCAAGATCTTGGGCGAAGCCCAAGACTGTGCGCCTGCCCAATTCTCCCACAAGACGATTGATGCGGGCCGTCCGATCGTAATCGGACGGCCGACATCAATCCACCCGCGCCCTCTCTCCCTCTCCTGTCTCGCCGACAGGTGGGCCCCCACTGGCGTCGTGCCTCCTCCTCCCTTCTTCCCTCGCCCGTCGCTCTCGCCGCCATTACCGCTCGCCTCTGAGCTCTCCACTCCCGCGATTCCTCCTCTCTTCACTCGCCGTTCTGCTAACTCCCCTTACCGCCAGACTCACCCGGCATTACCATCCCTTCTTAACACCGGTAACGCCCCCGCGCCCGACTCCGCCGCCATTAACGCCGCACCCAATCTCCCGCTCCCGGCCTCCCCTCGCCCTATAAAAGGCACCCCCAGCTGCGCCTCTTCTCCCGCATCTCATTCCCCCACCTCCTGTCCCCTCGACGCCTCGATCGCCCACATTTCGCAATTCCCGCCGCGGCGAGCTCGTTCTTCTCCGATTCCGGCGCCACCAGGCTTCCTCCGGCCACCTCGTCCGCACCTCCGGCATCGCCTCGTCGCCGCGAAGCTGGTGCGCACCTCCTCGCCCTTGGGACACCGCCGGAGCTCCTTCGCCGCCAGCAACCGAACCACACCGCCGCCTCTCTCCGTCGCCGACGATCTTTCGGCCACTCTCCTCCGCCGCCATGTAGCGCATTCGCCTCAGTGTCTTCCCCTGAACCTTTTGCGCACTCGCGGAACTCGCCAAGGCGCTGTTCGTCGGTACCCTCGGCTCCGTGCTCCTCCTCTCCCGGGCCGGCGTGGTTTGCCACCTCAACGCCACACGGCGCCACCTCACCCCTGCGGCGTGCGTGGCGGTGGCGTGGCGCCAAAGACAACACGCCGTGCCAAAGACGACTTCCCAAGATTGTCTTTGTGAGCCGAGTCCACCGTGGACTCGAAAGGCGCCGTGGACTCGATCCATCTTGTGAGGGCCCACTTGTCGACTTCTATGAACAGATCACGACGCTTTATGCAATAAATCAATTTCTTTTAGAAAAATAATTCAAAAATTAAAAGAAATTCTAAAATTGGAATTTAATTTAGATTTAAACTTCCAGGAGCTCGTATTTCTTCATACAAACTCCGATTTAGGTGATTCAAATTTCTAAATTTGTATAAAATTAAGATCTAGCTAACTAAACCAAAATTATTTAATTTGGAGTTAATTTGAATTTTCATTTGAATTTATTTGAGTTCATTTGAATTCTGTTTGAATTTGGATTATTCTCGCGTATAGATTTTGACGACTCCGGAGAGCTTGACCCTATTGAAGAAGTAGAATACCAAGATTTTGAACAAGGCAAGTTACACCATTGACTATTTTGCCCCCAATATTTAAAATTATTTAATTTCTGTTTTAAATTATTATTGCATGCATAATTGTATTTAATTATTTTAAATTCCTGTTTTAAATACTTAATTATTCCAATTCCTTTGTACAGCCACATTTGAATGTTGTATTACCAATTCCTTGTCACCTTAGTCAAATGAATTTAAAAATAAGTATATGCTTAGCAAATGCTTAGACCAGGAAATATTTGATTTTGGGAGAATTTAGCCAAAACTTCAAAATTTGATAAAAAGCCTATGACATTGTCATGTCATGGTGGACTTTTGCAAAAGTCTTTGAAAATTATAAAAATAAAAGAAAATGGTTTGTACTTGGGCAAAAATGGACCGTTGGTGGGTGCAGGTTTATGCACGGGCTCGTCTGGTTAGGATTGAGACCCAGAGTTTTTATTGAAAGTTGCCCAAGTAGGTTAAGGACCGGTCTTTGAGCCGCATCTTGCAAAGCTCCACCGTACTACCACATGTTCTGTATGCGCAGAACTAGGCTTAATAATTTGTCTTACCTCATTATTGTTTATGCCATTTTTGTTGTGTGGGTGTCGGTTAGACTTTATTCCCACTTGGCGCAAGAGGGGGCTTCCGGTAGGTGGTTAGCCTAATGGAAGTGAAACCTTAGCGGGCATATTGATAGTGAGGTAGTGAATTGGAAACGCCTTGTGATAATTACCTAGTCACACGCCTAAGGAAGCGTGCATTGGCCGACATAACGGGCAAATTATCTCGTGTGGGTAAAGTTGTACCCCTCTGCAGAGTGTAAATCTATTCGAATAGCTGTGTCCACGGTTATGGACATGCCGAGCAAAGCCACTCTAAGTTAGATTTTTTTTTGTTTTAAAATAACTTTGGACATGATTTGAGGATGGTTAATCCTTGTGGTAAAATTGGGCGGGTAGCCTTGTGATAGGAGGGTATCCTTCACCATGTTTCATATGGAGGTTATCCACTATAAAATGATCAAATTCTAAAATCTGATTTTAGCTATGGAATAAAAATGTGCCTTGAAACTTAGTATAACTATTTAAACCCAAAAAATTGTTGAATTACGCAAATAAACCCTACAACCTTCCTTTGAATAATTTATGCATGCATTCTAAATTCTATATTAGGTGTAATTTGCGAGCACAGTTGTAGTGCTCACTCTTGCTGAATATTATTATTCTGGAGAAGACTACTATCCGGAAGGTGAGGAGCAGGACGATTAGGCGACCTCCGCACGATTGCTCGTGGCGATCGTGTGGCTTACCATTATATTTTGCTTCCGCTTAATGTTTTATTTGGCCTCCGGCCCAAATTGTAATAGACTATATGCTTATTATTAAACACGCTGGATATGTTTGTAATAACATTTTTGTGACTGTGTACACTGAAAATCCTGGACTAGTGTAAGAACACAGAGAATTTGGGATCCTTCGTTCCCGGGTTCGACATGATAAGTCGATTGTGGAGAACACGACGTTGATGATCCAAAGGCTCCGACCAAAACAGATCGAACCCCTCGCAATCACTACACCACTGCTCCGATGGTTATCAACTGTACCGAACGCGGTTGACCTCTGAGAGACCATGTGAGAGGTGTCCCCATGCGAGTGATGAGTACTTGACACTTTTGTTGAAAAGTTTGTGATTTCGTTCCTTCTTTGTTGTCTTCTTCTTTGTTTTGATTTTGTCTTGTGCGGAACTTCCATACAGGAAAGCGGAATCGATCATCGAACTTCATACAGGAATGCGGAACTTCCGATTGTGCGCAGACTTGAGCAGTGAGTAACTTCCGCCCTGGGAAAGCGGAAGTACCGATCATCGGAACTTCCGCCCGGGGAAAGCGAAACTTCCGATTGCGCGCAGACTTGAGCAGTGAGTGCATAATTTTTGGTTTTGAGTTGTGTGGTTCGTGTATGAGTTTGAGACAAGTACAAATGTTAATTCCATTATCTCGAACAATGCTATGTGATGTGTTTCTTGTCTATGTTGGCTGCAGGACGTCGAGGCGGAGTCGTGGCAAGACACGTGGAGACCGGACTAGACGCAGGCGGTGTTGAGGTCAGAACGGTCGAGGTGTGTCGAAGACGGCGTGAACTCGAGGTGGTTGCGAGTCGTGGACAACAAGGAATGCGGGAGCTTCCCGGAAGGTGCACGAGGGGCGAAATGGTAACTTCGCAATGCTGCACAAGCGGGAGCGGGCTCCGTTCGGATTTTATCTGGCGTAACGGGTTTGCGACCCGTTAGCCGGCGCCTATATAAGGAGGGGATGTCTCCTTAGTTGGCAGGCCACTAGAGAGAGGATTAGGGTTAGCTAGTCAAAAGAGGTTGTTTTGCTTTGTGGCTTTAGTGGTTGGGAGTGGGTAGAAGAGAGCAGGAGATGTCTCCTTCGTAGCTTCTCCCTGTTTTCTGTTCTTGGCTCTCTCTCTCATTTGCTCTTGTGTGTTCTTGTGTATGGAGAGGGAGAGGATGGATTGAGAATCATGTAATCTTTACTTCTGAATGTACATGCGTATGGGAACATCTCTATGATCCTCTATATCAATATGAGATTGTTTTTAGTTGAATTGATTAAGTGTTCATCTCTCTGTTCTTGTTTTTGAATATCTAGGGTTTTGATGTTTTTCTGATTCCCTTTTGTGAGATGGTATGAAACTTGACATGTTAAGTCCTGAGGCTATTAAGTAGCTATTATCAAAGTTTCATAAGCCAAGAATCCAATAATCTTGCGAATTTTGGTTTTTGGTCTCTCCTGCCAAGTTTTCTCAAGAAATTTGATTTTCCTTTGATTAGTGGATCTTTGTCTGAAATTTCTTCTCAATGAGGTTAATATAATGTTTAGGATGATGTCCTGTGAAAATTGACCGGAGAAGAGCAACAAATCGTGAGAATTTCGGATTTTTTGGCAAATTCGATGCGTTCATTCTTGATCAGAGCAATCGGAACTTCCATTTGTTTACGCGGAACTACCGAGGCGCGGAACTTCTGCACTGGAGAACCGGAACTTCCGATTGCCGACAGAGCAGCCCAGAAATTTGCAGAACTTCCACCTGGATGACCGGAACTACCGGAGTGCGGAACTACCGCAGGGATAATCGGAACTTCCGATTTCTGACAGAACCACCCAGATTTTGTTTAACTTCTTGGATTTGATACACTTCTCATCTTTTGATTATTAGAGTGTATAGGGTTGCTGTGTGGACACTTGAGAGGGGAGGATCTTAATTTTTGAAGATAAAAAATTACCGCACAATCAAGGAACCACCACTAGAAATAGATCACGAGATTACCGCTAGACGCGCCGACTCGTAGCGGAAGTAGAGTCATTGTAGCGAGTTGATGCAGTCGTAGTCATACTCACGACGCGTCTCCTCCTTCAAGTGGTCGTACTCGCCGCGCGTCTGCTCCTTCGAGTGATCGTACTGACCATGCGACTTCTCCTCCTACTCCGGTGATCGACACGAGTCGCGGATCGTCCTAGTGCTGATGCTTCGCAACAACACCTCTGAGATATCCACACGTACGGGGCAGGATCACCACGCGCTGGAGTGCTAGCACCAGTAGCGTAGTTGAGAAGGCGTGGCTACTAGGGTTTCAGGAGTTCTTCCAAAGATCATCCTCCTCCTTCACCCTATGTTACCGCCCCTCTTTATATAGGCATCCATGATGGGTCTCGAACTTGAGGCCCATTAGGAACTCGTGGCCTATACGAATTCGGATCACCATCCAAAACAGATCCTAGACCTTTAAGTGCGCGACCCTACAGGTTCATGGGTAATCGGTTATGACTCGGAAACTCTTTTTCGATCACCAGTCGTTTGCGGTACCTAACAGCACAAAACGATTCCCAAATACACATAGAATATATCGGACGAACCTTGATGTAATATGATATATGATCAGGTCCTCATCACTTACGATCAGTTCCTATCTCCAAATGATCATATCGTATTTGGTCCCGACCAGGTTCTTACCATTCTGTGATTACGTTCGACCAGTCTACGACCAGCACGTATCTCCATACGACTAGTCCGTAACTGATCGAACTAAGTGACCTACTCATGCATTCTTCCTTTGCCTCATGATGTCTAGTTGAACTCCAGGTGAGATGATGTGTTATCCATGGACTGTTCAATATTTTCTTGATCGAGTGTCAGATAACTTCATGTGGTCGACACTTCGACCACTAGTGGCATGGCCATGCATTTTTTTTATTCGATCACCCCGAGGGGCCCAGAGACATCTCTCCTGTTATGTTAGGAGGGGCAAATCCTATCTCGACCAGTCACATCCCTCCGCATGTTTCATAGCATACCCGAAAGCTACATTTATAACTACCCAGTTACGAGTAGCGTTTGGCAACCCCTAAGAGTGCTATTACACATGTAGGGAACCATGCTGATCTCAGGTCTAAGGATTATACATCATCATTATTTGAGACCAACTAATGACACAAATATTCATAACAATCTCAATAGTGTCTCAATGATGGGTCTATCCAGCCCTATGTTCTCTAACAAGTGCTCACATTATTGATTCGATATCCCTATATCCATGACCGGTGAAACTAGGTCATCGATCAATACATGTGCTAGTCATAGAGTCACTGGTGTTCCGATCAGTCACCTCCGACCAGGGATACATTTAGAATGACATCATATAAGTTAAAGAGTTCCACCAACAAGTCACATACTTATTGATCTATAACAAATGATTTATTCAAGAAACATGATAACATATTATCAAAATCATGAACATAATGAAATATCATCATCTCTACGATTGCCTCTCTGGCATATTTCCAACACAATCCAGGTGGTGCATGGGGCATCTTGCATCTAACTTGTTCACGTGGTTCTGCAGTCAGAAACTCATGAAGACGATCAAGGCATTGTGTCTGCAGAACCAGTGATGGAAGTTTGAGTCCATTTGGAGAGACCTCGAACATCGAACTACGAGGCATACAAGGGAGTCCACTCTGGAGGGGGAGCAACCCAGTAGTGCCATAAGCTTCTCCGAGTGGATTAATGGCCACACTCCTGAATTGGAGAAATGGTCCCTCCTCTATGACACAGATGGTGCGAGGTACAGGATTATAACGACCAACATGTCCGAGGTCTACAACAGCATTCTCAAAGGTGTGCGGTGCCTCCCTATCACCGCGATCGTCCAGGAGACATGTACTCGCATTGTTGGTTATTTCGTTAATAGAGCCACCGTAGCTAAGTGACAGATGGACGAAGGCAAGCAGTGGTCCGATAACATATAGAGGCACATAGACCGAAAGATGGAGAAGGCCCGAATTCACGACATCCGGGTGATCGACGGCCTCAGGTGGAAGTACAAGATCAGGCTTCAACAGAAATACGTCAACAGTCATGCCAGGGGGGAAGGAAACAGGCATGCACCAGCAACAAGCCAAAACTCTTTCACAAGCCATGCTCGCATGTGTACAAGGCCTGTGCACAAATGAGGCAGTTGTCTACACTGTACATCTCTGAATACTACGACATGCAACACCTATTCGATACATGGAGTGGAGAGTTTCACTCGTACGGCTTGGAAATGAACTAAAAGGATCTTTGGTCGGACATGGTGAAATGGGGTCCCAACAGGGAGTTGAAGAGAATAGGGAAGGGGCGACGGTACACGTGGCGCTTCCGGAATGACATTGATGCTAGTCAATGTACCAGTATTAGCCGCACAATCAAGTTCAGGTTATGCAAGACCCCTGAGCACTCAATGAAGGATTGTCCCAACAGACCCAGCTCATCCAATCGTCATTCAGTGTCGTAATGTAATGTTTTTATGCCTTGTTTGTTATGTACAGAGCAAAATTCTACGATACCCAGCAACAGACTTTTCGACAAACTTCTACGCGAGGGTGTTGCAGAAGCGCAAGTGGCTTGCGCAGAAGAGGAAACATCTACAATACCCAGATTTTTCAATGAAAGATGCCCGAGTACCACCACGTTTTCCGATCCCGCAGTGTGTGTGTGGCAAGCCGGCAGAGATCATTCAGTCCACACACCCAGACACTGCCGTCCGGGCGTACTACACGTGCGGGCACCACCTCGTAAGCGTTTCTTTCGCACGCATCGATTTTCCTCTCCCTACGTTGAATTCCTTAAATTTTTGACTTCATCCCCATGTAATGGCAGCCTACGATGTGCTGTCACTTCTTCAAGTGGATCGACGGTCCGGAGATGTACGGCAAGGCATTCATCCAGCAGAAGTACATGTTGAACTACTTAATGCGGGTAGAGACCTTCGTGCAGTGGAAACCTTACGTACCAGATCCTGTTGAGGAGGCACCGAAGGAGCTGAGTACTCGCCCGGGCGTAATCCATATCAACGACGTGAGTTATGAAGAATTTACATCCTTGTTATATTTTTCACTATACGGTGCACTTACATCATAGAATCGCAGGACATGGACGACTTCGACATACCAGCCCGATGTGGAGAGTCCCGCGACAAAGGGAATGGAAAGGCTCATGTGGCTGAGCCGGGCCGCCATAGCGTATCCGGTCGCCCAGGCGTAATCCATATCGACTACGTGAGTTATGAAGAATTTAAATTCTTATTACGTTTTCACTATACGGTGCACTTACATCATGGAATCGTAGGATATGGACGACTTCGACACGCCAACCCGATGTGGAGAGTCCGACGACAAGGGGAACGGGAGGGCTCCTTCGACCGAGACTGGCCGACATCGAAGCGTATCAGGCCGACCGGGCGCACTCCGTATCAAAGACGTGAGTTATATACAATTTGCATCCTTGTTACATTTCTTACTGTACGATCCACTTACATCATGAAATCGCAGGACAAGGACAACTTCTACACTCACAGCCACTGTGGGCAGCCCCGAGACAAGGGGCACTCGCTATGGCACCGCGGAGACTAGTTGCACACATCGTTAAATATGACACTCTTTGTCAAATTATCAGTTTGTCGTGAAATATCTGTATTGTACCACATGCTACATAAGATTTTGCATGAACCAACTAAGGGAAATGCATGGCGTGCAGATCATATTTCGATGTACCGTAGCCTTCAACATGCACACGAGTCCGAGGTTACGGTACATCGTTATATGATCTGCATACCACGTATTTCCCTCAGTTGGTTCATGCACAACCTTATCTAGCCTGTTGTACAATACAATATTAAAGAACATCATCCACATTAAACCGATAAACAAACAAAGATGATCCTATTTGATCGAGTTACATATGATAATACCCCTCCTCCATCCCGGTTCATGCACAAGCTTATCTAGACTTTGGTATATCCCGTGTTATGCGATTATGTTTGGGTATATTTGTATTCATATTTTATTTTGCTATATTTGTACGTGTATTTTGGTTGTTACGTGTGTACTCCAGCACCATATTGTATATCGACATCTCCAATGGAGTTACAATGCAGCTTTTTTTAGTACATTCTAAGTCACCTGAAATCATGAAACCCTAATATCTGAAACCTAAAATCAAAATTTTCACGACCTAAATCCTAAATTACCAGAACACATATAAAATTGCCAAAATATTACACAATCAAGTCCACTACATGAGGACCCTTCAAAATAAAATTCATAATTTTTGGAGCCTATTTTCTACATTTATTGATTCATACGAATAGGAAAATTATACGAAATAGCGATAAGAATTCTGAACGAATAAAATTATAAAAAATTTACACAAGCAAGTACACGGTGTCAGGAGGCTCCACAAAAAATCATAATTTTTTGGACTAATTTGCAATATTTTAAAATTCCTCTAAATTTCAGCATAACACTAACTAACCTAACTAATTAACTAACCTAACTAACTAATTAAGCCCTACCTAATTGCCGCACTAATTGGCTGGCGCATGTCCACTGTGCGCGAGTGGCTGAGGTGACGGCTAGTGGCTGGGGTGGTGGGCATGCGGCAGCGGCGCCTGCGTTGGCGCCAATACACTGTCGTCATGGTCAGATTCGCAAATACGCAACGATCAAACGATGTATCTGCAAAAAAATTCGTAATATATCCAAGTCATGCAGTATTCGTATACACGTTGTTTGACTAGAGGACAACACATCCTTTTTTGTTGCCTTTACTAACTACATATTGGTGTGGATTACATCGTGTGTCGGTAAAGCATGTGACTTGTAGCGCACTTGTGAAAATTTTGTGAAATTACGAGGACTCGAGTACATAATTTTGTGAAATTACGAGGACTCGAGTACATAATTTTGTGAAATTACGAGGACTCGAGTACATAATTTTGTGAAGTTACAAGGATTCGAGTACATAGTTTTGTGACATTACGAGGACTGGAGTACATAGTTTTGTGAAATTACGAGGACTTGAGTACATAGTTCTGTGAAATGGCATGGGCAATGGAGCAAGTTTGCCATTTTATTGAGCAAGAACGTACGAAGCCAGCGCGCGATGGATGGATGCATGGATGCATGCATGGATCAGTGATGCTGAGGGTTGGGCCCCCCAGGGCTGAGCCTCTTCGAGCTCTCGTTGACAATCTCGGGGATCTCTTGTGGTGGCTGTACTGCAGCAGCGGCGCTAGTACTCGCCGGCCAGCCGGCGCCGACGTCCCCGAGCTGGCGACGGTGCGGGAGGCAGCGGTCGGAGAGCAGGACGTGGGAGGAGGCGACAAGGAGGACGAAAAGGCAGAAACACATAATTAGCTTCATCACTGACTTGACCGAACTTGATTAGCTGCTTGCTACTGCTATGTACTATGCATGTATCGGGCTAGCTAGAGGCTTGTATTTATAGGCTAAACTATAGGGGGTGCTCGACTAATTGTAAAGGGGGGGAAAAAATTCAATTTCACGCTCCACTAATACACTAGCTGGTTATGGTCCTTCACCTTTTCTTTTGGACATATATTTTCGGTTTGAAATAATGGAAATGCACATAGTGTTTGACAACATTAAAGGTCAAAGCAAAAGCATTCACCTTTTATTTCCGTTCTTTCTAGTACATTTTAGGGACTTAAATGTCATTTCAGTGGGACCTTGCGCACGTACATAACTCTTGTCTATTGAATACTCGAATGTCTTTTTAGGGAGGAATGTAAAGTGAAGGGGCGAGATCGGAAATTTGAGTGCTCTTTGAGAAGGAAAAAAAACGCTTAGGGCTTGTTTAGAACGCAAGGTTTTCATATAAATCTCATAAAAGTTTCAAAGGACACAATATAATTCCCACAGAAATCCTACAAAATTCCAATGTTCTAAACCTGACCTTAAGTATTCCCCATATACAAGATCACGTAGTTGAATGATGGACTAATAACTGGATTAGGTAAATTGTACATCACACACTGATGATAAAAAGTACCAGATGAGAACTTGTGATCATAAAATAGGACAATGAGTGAGGCATATACCTGCCAAAACCGACGCAAAACCTAACACTGAGCCAATTATCTGGGGCAATGTATGATGATATATCCAGGATCTTTGAAGGTTAAGCACGAACGTATGTATATTATAACGGTACTCTCTACTGAAAGCACTACCCAATTCAGGTGTGCAGCTGCATGTCATCCCGCATTAGTCTGTGTCTTATCCTAAGAATAGAAATAATATGGCTGCCGCCGTCCTAATGCCATAGCAATGGCAGGGCTCTCATTCCATATCTAAAAATAACATGTTTGCCGTGGCATCACCATACCTTAGTTGTCGGTTGGCCCGTTTCGGCAACGAGATTTTGCCAGTGGCATCACAATTAACATATATCCGGCCAAAATTGTAACATGATCTCAATTTTCACATCTTTTTGAAATTTTCAAAATAACTGGATTAGGTAAACTAGTCATCAACCCGTGCATCCGCACGGACATTACACTTTTTAAATATTATTTTCAGTGCTAAGAATTTTTGTAACTTTTAGCTCCTAACTAATATGAAGTTGACATATATTTTTTAGTTTGAAATTATCTCTCAAAATTCTAAATTTTTTAAATTTATACAATTTAAAATTTTGTTTTTATATTAAGTGACAAATATATATGTTTTCGCCTTCGATTTTTGGTGAGTCCATATTATAACGCTATAGATTTAACGTTAACCTTAAGATCTCATGTATAAGTCCGGCCATATTGATTTCTCACGTGTTTGGATGTCATTATTTACTAAGTATCTGCATCCTACACGGTTATTTGGTGAAGCTATATGCGTTCAAATTGGATGGTTAGGATTTTTCCTTTTTCTCCGATTAATGTTGGAATTTCTAGCCTTTCCTTTTTCTCCGATTAATGTGGGAATTTTTACCTTTTATAAATTGGATGGTTAGGAGTTTCCCTTTTTCTCTAATTAATGTGGGAATTTCTAGCCTTTTTATTTTTCTCCGATTAATGTGGGAATTTCTACCTTTGTACATCCTAGGATTAATAGGGGGGCTTATAGGAGAGCCTCCAATTAGTATAGATATAGATAGATAGATTGGATGGTTATGATTTCTACTTTTTCTCTGATTAATGTGGGAATTTCTAGTCTTTTTTTTTTCTTTTTCTATGATTAATGTGGGAGTTTCTACCTTTTTACCTCCTAGTATTAATATAGGAGCTTCTAGGAGTGCCTCCAATTAGTATAGATATAGATAGAGGGAACATATCTAGTGCTAATGGGTAATTGAGTGCTATGGTGCCAATTACAATCTTGACCGTTGGATCATGCAGCGTGTTTAATGCAGAGCATTGGTGGTGCGAGCATGCAGAGTGTTTAATGCAGACGCATTAATGAAGGCACATTGGAGGTGGGAGTATGCAGGGTGATTAAATGGTTCGAAAGTGGGAGCCCTATTAATCTTGATTGTTCAATCCAGATCCAACGGTGAAGATTGTCATTAGCACCTTAGCACTCAATTACCCATTAGCACTAGATATGTTCCCATAGATAGATAGATTTTTCTCTGATTAATGTGTGATTTTTTAGCCTTTTTCTTTTTCTCCGATTAATGTGGGAATTTCTACCTTTTTATAAATTGGATGGTTAGGATTTCCCCTTTTTCTCTAATTAATGTGGAAATTTCTAACCCTTTTATTTTTCTTCGATTAATGTGGGAATTTCTACATTTTTACATCCTAGGATTAATATGGGGCTTATAGGAGAACCTCCAATTAATATAGATATAGATATAGATAGATAGATAGATATATTTTTCTCTAATTAATGTGAGAATTTTTAACTTTTTTCTTTTTTTTCGATTAATGTTGGAATTTCTACCTTTTTATAAATTGGATGGCAAGGATTTTTCCCTTTTTCTCTAATGAATGTGGAAATTTCTAGCCTTTTTATTTTTCTTCGATTACTGTGGGAATTTCTATATTTTTACATCCTAGGATTAATATGGAGCTTATAGGTGAGCCTCAATTTAGTATAGATATAGATAGATTGGATGGTTAGGATTTTTCCTTTTTCTCTGATTAATGTGGGAATTTTTAGTCTTTTTCTTTTTCTCCGATTAATGTGGGAATTTCTACCTTTTTACCTCATAGGATTAATATGGGCGCTTTTAGATTTCTAGCCTTTTTCTTTTTCTATGATTAATGTGGGAATTTATACATTTTTACCTCCTAGGATTAATATAGGAGCTTCTAGGAGAGCCTCCAATTAGTATAGATATAGATAGATAGATTTTTCTCCGACTAGTGTGAGAATTTTTAGCCTTTTTCTTTTTCTCTAATTAATGTGGAAATTTCTAGCCTTTTTATTTTTTTCTCTGATTAATGTCGGAATTTCTACCTTTTTACATCCTATGATTAATATGGGGCTTATAGGAGAGCCTCCAATTAGTATAGATATAGATAGATAGATTGGATGGTTATGATTTTTCTTTTTTCTCTGATTAATGTGGTAATTTCTACCATTTTTTCTTTTTTCTCCGATTAATGTTGGAATTTCTACCTTTTTACCTCATAAGATTAATATGAGAGTTTATAGGAGAGCCTCCAATTAGTATAGATATAGATTATTCAGAGGCATACCTGCCAAAACCGACGCAAAACCTAACAATGGGCCAATTATCTGGGGTAATGTATGATCATGTTACTTACGGTATGTAAGTTGGCCTCCACAATATTTATCAGTTGATCATCATGCTTGCACTTGTTTCGATCGAAACGACAATGATAGCACTTCAGAGTGAGGCATATACCTGCCAAAACCTACGCAAAACCTAAACACACAGCCAATTATCTGGGATAATATTTGATCATATATGCAGGATCTTTGAAGGTTAAGCACGAACGTATGTATATTATAATGGTACTCTCTAGTGAAAGCACTACCAAATTCAGGTGCGCAGCTGCATGTCATTCCGCATTAGTCTGTGTCTTATCCTAAGAATAGAAATAATATGGTTCCGCCACTGATCAAGCTTGCCCTGTACCTCCTGTCTCTCTCTGGAAAAAAAAAAAGCTTGCTCTACACTGCAACCGGCGAAGTAGCAGACGCTGCAGACGCTGCAGACCCATAAAACTTTATCCAATTACCACTATTCCGTTCTTTTTTTTTTGTGGATTTGTGTTAGTTTCAAGAACTACGAGGGCACTTTGCACAATAAAAACTATCCACACAAGCTCTTCTCTCTCCTCTAGCATTGGCACCAGCGACAACTGGACAACAGCGGTAATGCTCTGACATTTTTCGTTGCCTTTTATTGTCAAATCGTCTCTTATTGAATGACATTTTTTTATGTAGTTGTTGTTATCCTTCGCACAAAAAAAAATCCATTAACCCTGCAAACTCTGCAGGAACTCTTAAAAAAACTGTGAGATTTGGGATTTTTCATTATTGGTTGGCTTTTAGGGGTGAAGTACATGCTAGCTATTCAGCATTATCTGCCGACAATTTATCCATTCATATGATAAGGCAACCTAATTAAAGCATTTAGAAGATCTGTTCAGTGTAGTGTTACAAAGAAAAGTGAACTGGATGCGCCAATGCTTGAACAAAAAGCAAGCAAAAGCTCACCATCTAAGTTTCAAACATAAAAAGTCCAATGACTAAATATTGTTCAAATGTCAAAAGAGTACATGAACACAAAGGAAAGGGGAAGAAACATTTGCAAGCAAAGGTGACATTTGGCATATTTAATTCTGCATGTCTAGGATGTTTTAGTTTAGTCCAAAACAGTTTCAATGCTATAGCACAATTTTGACCAATGCTTGGGATGCTACTAGGCTAATTTTTGTTTTGTTTTGTTACACTTCACGCCTCGCATACGTATGCACGAACCATCACCTAGTTGGACCTAGAAATGTCAGGACACACCGTCTGGCTCGTGCTTTGTTAGGGTCGGGATTATCGATTTTGTTCTTGCAGAACTGAATGATGGTATCGAGTCGTAGACCTGGATTCTACCAAATTTATAAATGGAATTAGTACATATGGTTTATCATCTACACTAAAATAGATCAATCAATCAATATACTGATTTTTTTACCAATAGGTTGGACACGAAACACATCTAACATGGAAACATTTGTAACATGGAAACAGGTCGTAGGTGACATTTTAGGGCCCCGTGCAAAAAAAAAAATACAACGAGACCTTGTAAATAGAAAAGGTCAACATCATTGTTGCTAATAGTACTGCTAATTTTAACTAGCCTCTACATTATTATCAAAGTTAATTTTCATAAAACATAGTTAAAAAAATAGACCACCACATATATACGCAAATACAAGAAAGAATTACAACAATAAGTGGAGTGATGTTAAAATTTAGGAACAACAGTTAGCACAACTGCAACCGGGCACATATGGCTCCCAAAGGCCCCAAAGCGGCACGAAATGATCACTGCAGTGACAAAGTGGCATAGTATCAGAGCCCAACGATTGTGATGCATATGACACATCAACACAAGATTGAGAGGAATAATTGTGTGATTGATGCATTGAACTCGCAAAGAAACTCAATGTAATTGACACCAACATACAAATGAGAATTAAGAAAGGAAGAGTGAATTTTGATTGTAAGAATTAGGAGATATTGGTTGTTGTCTTTGTTAAACATCACAAGGAAGTGAAGAGAGAAAGAGAAAGGTTAGGGACATGGATGGATTCTATGTTTTGCTTACTTAACTCTTATTAATACTAAGATTAACCAATTGATAATCAAATATTAGTCTGAAAATGGGCCCTTGAATTAGTGGGGGCCTGTGCAGTTGATCATGTTGCACACCTTTGCCATCCGGGCATACCAATTGACACGCCCTGTATGATCCTAGAGTCCTCAGATTCTACAAGTAGAATCAGGATTTTAACTAGGATTAATTCCTTATATGCCACTGAAATTTTACAAAACTCCTAATTGTGTCACTAACATGTGGGGTTAGGGGCCACATGTCAGTGACACAATAAGTAGCATATAAGGGACGAAGCAAACTTTCAGTGGTATAAAGGAATTCACCCTTTTAACTACTGTGCTTAGCATGCCCAGTTAGGGCTTTTTCAAACTACCCCAGTACACTTGTTCCTTCATGAGTGAAATTGTTCCCAATGGCCAAATGCATGATTAGCCATATATAGCACTTCAATCCAACAAAAAAATGTTAAAAAGACGGGTATTGCTACCGCTTGGCCAATACCCAAGGCACTTAGTCCAAGCCACTTTTAGTTGAACTTCCCACTTCTTATCCACTTGAGCATTCGTTTCTACCGTGCTTCTTCCTTTCCCCAAAATTTTTCCCCCAAATCGCCTCCGTGCACAGTTGTCGGCTACCTCGCCTTCGCGCCCTGGCCTCTCCTGTTGCCCTAGCTTCGCCGCGCCCGACCTCACTCCAGCGTCGGCCGCCTCTCCGCCGCGCCCTGGCCTCATCCGCCTCTCCGCCGCCCCCTGGCCTCATCCGCCAGCCCATCTCCGATGCGCCCTGACCTCACTCCGCCCCGGCCGCCACGCCTCCGCGTCCGACCTCCTCCGCCGCGCCTCGACCGCACTCGCCACCCCGCGCCTGGCCACCTCTGCAGCGCCCACACTGCCCTGCGAGATTTTTTTTCCTCTAAAGATATTTCCTCTTTTTTGTTTTTGAGATGTTGAAATGTTGCATCTGTGAGCCCCCAAGTTATTTTGAGATACCGAAAAAAAAAGGTTACGACTGTTGAAAAAAAATTACGACGTTGAAAAATGTTGCATATGAATTATGAGATTTTGCATCTTTTTTTTGATATGTTGGTGTCCTTTTCCAGCTATTTGTTTTGATTCTGAGATTTTTTTGAGATGTCCTTTTCCTTGAAATGTTGCATATGAATTTTTTCATATGTTGTAATAAGTGAAAAAAATATTACGGTTGTATCCGAGAGGAGCGTACGGTGCTGACGCTCGGACGTGCCGGCCGAGTGCTAGTCGTGCCCTAAAAAGATGCGTATCTGTATTACTTTCTGCTACCAACCGGTATGTATGCGGTATTCGTATCCACGCTGTTTGACTAGGAAAATTGGACACTTCTGGCCGTATGACGCACGAAAATTCCCCATTTAGCCCCCTTCTGCAAAAATTTCCAAAAATAGCCCCCTCGGGCCACCTGCTGCCGTCGGGGCGGCGAAGAGACCCCTTCGCCGCCCGGGACGGAAGAAGAACTCCGCCGTCCCCCCACGGCGGGCCACTCGCCGCCGTCCGGGCGGAAGAGAACTCTTCGCCGCCCCCACGGCGAAGTCACTCTTCGCCGTGGGGCGCAGCGGCGAGTCATCGACCACTCTTTGCGCCCCCGACGGCAGCAGTGCGCGCTGCTTTTAAAAAAATTAAAAACATAATATTTGTTCGACAAATTTTTAAATATAATAAATAAGCTCAAAAATTATGAAACTTTGTATGGAGCCTCCTGGCATAGTGTGCTTGGTTGTGTAATTTTTTGAATTTTTCTCATTTTTTTTTCTCTGCATGATTCTTTGAAGTCAAATTTTTGTATGAATTTTTAATATAGGCGAGGTCCAGAACATTATGAAAAATTTTGTCGGACTCCTACACAGAGGACTTGATTGTGTAAATTTTATGTTATTTTATATGCTCCGAGATTATCTCGAGAAATTGAGGTGTAGGTGTGGAAACTATGGCGAGACGTTTGAAATTAGGGTTTCTTGATTTCATGTGACTCGAAATGTGTAAAGTTTATTACCACATGAGTACTCTTAGCGCTATGATTCTTGATCATATTTTTAAAGATGCCAAGAACCGACCTAAAGGGGTTGAGAACGTTGTGATTACGAAGATAGCTTAAAACATAGAAGAATCAATGTCGATGTCAATAATTATTTCGAATTCGGAGAAGAGGCATATTTGCAATATAGTATTATTTTGATGGCTCGTGGAGGCCCAAAATCGAATTGTATTGCACTCATGATGAAGCACGTTTCATGTGGTCACATGGCATGTTGGTTCGGCTAATTGGTTTAGTTACATACGCTACTAGTACGGTACATTGCGACACAAGCCTCGGGCCATGTAAGCACGCATGCCTTTAGGAGATAGTAAAAACATGCCTAGTAGAAGAGGGACTACTACGAATGGCCCGACCTCTTGTGTGGACGGGGCCATTTGCCCTTCCTCCCGAGCTCGGCGTTGTACTCCTCGCCGGCCGCCGGCCTCGGCCGCCATTTCCCTCTTTTTCACGATCCGCTCGCGTGCCTCGCGCTCCTCGCGCTGCGCCTCGAGATGAGCTGCGTCTCCGGCGGATACGCTCGTTGCGCTCTTGATCAAGCGATCCTCCTCCGGATCTCGCGTCCCCTTCGGCATTCCACTCCTCGAAGTCGAGTGCCGCGGTCGTGTGGATGGATTTCTAGGTCGATCCATGGCGGAAGCCACACGAGGCTCCGGTGACTACGGGTAGACGGGAGAGGCGTAAGTGCGTATTATGAAAAGAGAGTGATGCGTGAACTTCTTGTAAGTACTCCTTACCACCGGCCGATAGGTTCTCGTATCCCAACGACGGTCGGGATAGTCGGAGGAGTAGTTGGGACAACCCGATGGCGCATGCCGAGGCTCGGTCGGTGCTTGGATTTGAAGAACTTGCATGTGTCCTGCACAAGCGGAGGCGGCGTCTCCCCTCTGGCGGGTGTTGCGGCGAATGCTCGGTTGGGACGTTCCGCAGGGGTTCTTTGCGCTACGGGGCTTCATTGCGAAGAGCTTCCATCCCGAGCGCCGCTCTTGCGGCCCCGAGCCGCGGCGTCCCTAGCTTGTTCGGCCGTGCCGTAGAAGCCCGAGCTAACTCGCGGATCTCGCCCCATTGCTACGCCTCTTGTCCATCCTAGCGTGGCGAAGCAAGCTCGTGTAGTATGGCGTGGTTGGGTTTGGTTGTGTAGTTCATGTATTTCACCTTGTTTTATAGGCCACATGGTTGGCTTGGTGTGGTTAAGTTGGCGTGAGTGGCGGCGTGGGAGGGTGTTTTCGCGTCTGCTGCGAGTGGGGTCATTCGCCATGAAAAGTGGTGAGGCGTGGTGTTGTCGCGTCTGCTGCGAGTGTGGTCATTTCGGTCTGAAAAGCTGGCGAGGCAGGGTGTTGTCGCGTCTGCTGCGAGTGTGGTCATTCGGTCGAAAAGTGGCGGAGGTGGTGTTGTCGCGTCTGTTTGGCATAGTGCGGTCATTTCGGTCGAAAAGCCGACGAGGGCGGTGTTGTCGCGTCTGCTGCGAGTGGGGTCATTCGCCATGAAAAGCGGTGAGGCGGGGTGTTGTCGCGTCTGCTGCGAGTGTGGTCATTCGATGCAAAAAATGGCGAGGCATGGTGTTGTCGCGTCTGCTGCGAGTGTGGTCATTCGATGCGAAAAAGTCGGGCGGCGAGGTGTTGTCGCGTCCTGTTTGGCATAGTGCGGTCATTTCGGTCAGAAAAGCTGACGAGGCAGGGTGTTGTCGCGTCCTGCTTTGCAGAGTGTGGTCATTTCGGTCTGAAAAGCTGGCGAGGCAGGGTGTTGTCGCGTCTGCTGCGTAGTGCGATCATTCGGTCGAACGGTGGCGAGGAGAGTGTTGTCGCGTCCTGTTTTGTAGAGTGTTTGATTAATGCGCACACAAAGTATTCATATCGACGGCCTTGTACCGAGGCGAGTACATCTGCAGGCGACATGCTATGTGTCAGACGTTTGATAAATTAAAGTCGCGAGGTACAAAAGTCGTTTGTACTGAATATTTCGGAGAATATTTTGTGTACAAAAATGACTGTAACGTCATGCACATGGATATTATATAAATGCACAATGACATTACATAACACGTTTGTCACGGCCATGATATTAGCTAGGGTGCATCGTCGTGTCGCCTACCCGGACGGCGTAGTTGATCCTCAGGAAAGGTGAATCTGTCCGGGGAGTGGCGCATGTCTCGCAGGCCGTAGTACGGGGGCTGCCTGGGAGGCGAAGCTGCGGTGATGTCAGCGTGGGGGTCCGGCTCAGGCCTCAGCATCTCGTCTAGCCACTGGTGCTCCTCCTGCAGGGAATGGTACTCGGTGAGTTAGTCCTTATTTTTTTGCGCAGAGAAAATAGTTGTAACTACGTTAACGCTTACCTGAGTAGGTTGTTGTGCTGAGGATGATCCTCCTGGCCAGTCTGAGCTGTAGTGCTGCACGGTGTACCCTCCATACGTATCGGCGAACCACGGGTCGCGGTCCCGCACTGATTTGACGCCAGGCGCCAACGAGCCCAACCACTCGCCCCCGCTACTGGGGAGTCCGGTCGATGTCTGCAGCGGCGAAACGCGTTGCCTGGCGAGGAAGTCGTGTCTTCGCGCCTCCCTCTGTGATGACGATGGTTGCATCGCATCTTTGTCCCCTCGTAGTAGTTGCTAGAAGAAAGGTTAATGTCGGATACCTCCAAAATGAGTGCATGGAAAGGTATTGACAATGAGAGAGATGACATACCTGTGGCCCGAGGCGGGTCGGGGCCGTCGGGGCCGACCGACCGTAGCTCGGACGGCTCCCGGAGTGAGACGGGCGTGCGGACGGTGGTGCCGAGGGAGGTGCCGAGGGCGGAGGGGGTGGAGGGTACCCTCCGCGTCCGCGATCCGCGCGTGCGTGCGTCGCCGTGTCGACCACGAGTCATGGCTCTAATCGCAGCCCTCGCGTCGTCGGTGCCATGCCACGACGCGGCTAGGAGGCGATCGAAGGTGTTCTTGTTCCCACGCAGTAGAATTTCAGCACCCGCGCCAGATATCGATCTATGGCGGTAGTACTGCAAGAAAACACGGAGTTAGTGCGAGCGTGCTGCCTGAAGGAAATTGGTTGAAGAATGGGTTACCGCCTCGTCGCGCCGTGCCGCCCGGTGTGGGTCCGGGCCAGCTAGTACGATGTCCTCTGCATAGCGACCCTTCGACGCTCGGTGGCCCGATAAGGCGCACTGTGCGTGGAATGTACCACCGCAAGTACGGCGCACGTCTGGATGGAGTAGACGCGTGCCTCGTGCAAAGACGTCCGTCGCCACCCTCTCGCCCCGGCTCCGTCCACGGCGGTGTATGCGCCTCGATCGTCGCTCTTGCGCCCTTTCCTCGCTTGCTCGCAAGTGAATCTTAATGTCGAACATGTAAGGCGGGCATACGATAAAATTATATCCAAAAAGGACATACCGGTGGGCCTTGCTGCGATATGTCGTCCCCCGCGGTGGCTTTCTTTGTACAGCCGAATCGTCTCATGACCCGTTGTGGATTATGCGGCTCGACCATGTCGCGAAGACCGGTGGCGGTCGTCATCAAAGTGGATCGTCCTCGCACCTGCGTCGATAATCCGTAGGGGCCGTGTCGCAAGGCCGCCCCGTCCATGGCCGCCAGATGATCTCGGTCTCGTGCAGAGTCTCGAAGAGGTTATGGAACTCTGCGTACGCACGCCTCGGTCTCTCCCTGGCCCACCCTAGGGTACCACGTGTCCAACGTGTTCCCATTGTAGGCCCGTCGTGGGGGCGTCGCCGAGAGCATTGCCGTAATTTCTACGGGCACCACGGGTACGGTTCCCCGGGGTGGCGAAAATAAGGACGACCAACTGGAAAGTGCTCCCATGACCACGGTATGCGTGGTGTAGCAAACCGCCAGATCGGCTCCACGCCCGTCATTGCGGCCGAGTGGCATCGCATAACCCTCGGTAAGTGGCGCGAGCACCGCCAACCCCAATCGTATCTTGCGGGCGTCGTTCGGCGCGCCCGCCAGGACTCGCCAGATGGATATAGCTCGGGTACACACAGTCTCCCTGTGTCGTAGGGAACAAGATCCATCCGAACAGGAACAGAATGTACGCGACGAGGTGTGTCTCGGCGCCTCATTGCCGCATCCACGGCGGATCATGAACTCCGTAGCTGGAATGTGGGATACGGACACGTTTGCGAGAATCGGAGGCCGAATTGCCGCCCAAACGCACCTTCCGCCATCGCCTCGGAGGTGGCACTACTGGAAGGCCATGCACCGGCAGACCTGTAAGCATTGCTACATCCTCGAGAGTAATGGTCATCTCCCCCCACCGGAAGTGGAATGTATGAGTCTCCGGTCTCCACCGGTCCACGAGCGTAGAGAGTAGTGCGCGTCAACCGCAACGCGTGCGGGATGTCAACATGCGGGCGGGGCGGGGCGGTGTCCGCGGCCGCGGGACGCACCGCTTCGTCAAGGGCCACCTCTCCTGGGCGCCAGACCGAGCTCGGAGGGCCGCCACGGCGACCACGCCCGGCAACGGTGCCCCCCATCCCAGCGTGGGTCGAGCAGCTCGTACGCGTCGTCGACTGGAGCCTGCGCCATCTCCTGCAGATACCATAAAATATGTTAGTACGTACTTAAAACATATCGTGTGCCATAATAAAACAAGGCAAAACATAGGACAGAAAAGAAAACAACCACACATGAGCATAACGAGTTAACAAAAGACCAAGATGACTGAACATTCCGTCCGTAAATAAAGACACATATTGACAGCAACACTACGAAGGCATCTGCGACATAACATTCCGTCCCATCGAAGGAATTACAATAAGCAAGCGACATCACGACCTAGTAATTATATCTTGCTCGTTACGGTGCACTGCTTGCGCCGGGTCTGTTTGGACAGCCGCTGATGGAGTGCCCTACTGTCTTGCACAGCCTACAACGGGGCCGGCGAACCCGTTGCCCACGCTGGCTGTCGTCCATGTCGTTCCGGATGCGTCGTGACTGGCGTCTTCCACGGCCGGGGTGTTTCAGTGCTACGTTCGGCACCCACTTCACCTGCCCCGGCCAGAGGTCTCTGTAGTGTGTGTCCAGCCCGTACGAATGAAACTCCGCACCCCAAGTGGCAAAGAGGTGGTGGATATCGTAGTACTCGGAGATGTAAGGCTCCGAAGATTGCCGCCACGCCGCGCACGCCGCGTACACATGGGAGCATGGTTTGTGCAGAAGCTGCGGTTTGTTGCAGGTGCACGACGCTTCTTCACCGATCGTGCGGCACTGCCACGATCCTCTAGCGTGGCCCATAACGTACTTCTCCCTTAGCCGGATCTCGAACTTCTGCCTGACGCCATCCATGGTGCGAGTCACGTGCGATCGCGCCTTGCTGATCTTTTTCTCCATGTAGGCATGCATTACCTCCGAGAATTGTTTACCATCCTCCAGATGCTTCTTGGCCATCATGGCTCTGTTAACGAAGTATCCGATGGTACGGTTCGTGTCTCCTCCACGATCGCCGTGATCGGCAGGAACGCACACCCTTCAGACACCGTTGTACACCTCCGACATGTTGGTCGTCATGATCCGTACCTCGCACCATCGGTGTCGTGCGGCGAGGACCATTTCTCCAGTCGCGCGTCGAGTTAACCCATGTGAACTCCCAACTCGCGGACCCTCCAGCCGATGCCCCTGCCTCGGCATTCGCCGAGTCCCTTACATGCTTCGCGGTATCCTCATCGAGCTGTCTCCACACCGCTTCGAACTTTCTCCTTTGGTTCTGCATGCAGAGCTTCTTGAACATTTTCATGAGGTCCTTGCTCCGAAACCTTGTGTGGAAGTTGGCCGCGAGATGCCTCATGCACCAACGGCTCCTTACATCGTTCCATCGGAGCGGCGGTGCGTCCCGCTTTGGATCGTGCTCAACGCGGACATCAAGCCAGCATTGCGGTCCGAGATGACACACACACCTGGTCGATCTTGTACTACCGCCTGCTTCACATTACACAGGAACCACAACCAGCTATCCGTGTTCTCGCTCTCAACAATTGCGAAGGCCACGGGGACTAGCTGGTCGTTCGCATCGGCTGCAACGGCGGTGAGGATGGTACCCTTGTACTTCCCACATAGGAAGGTGCCATCCATCGTCAGCACGGGACGACAATGCTTGAAAGCTTCGATCGCCTGACGGAAGGCCCAGAAGACCCTATCAAGAATAAGGCAATTGGGCCCTTCCGTCGGATGCACCCGCTCTAGCTTGTTTATGTATGTTCCGGGATTACATTCCGCGATTTGATGCAGCAATCTTGGTACTAGGTTGTAGGCCTCTTCGAATGTGCCGAACATTCGCTCCACGACCTTGCGTTTGGCCCGCCATGCCGTCTTGTAGCTCACCGGGAACCCCACAATATTGGCAACCTCTGCCATGAGGATGTTTGGGGAAATGGACACATCTGCAGTGACGAGGTGGCTTATCAGGCTGGCAACATAAGAGGAGGTCATGTTGCGGTGCCTGTGAAGCGGCTGAGCTAACTCGCATGTGTGATCCTTCAGCACCGTTATCCGAAAACCCGTGCCAGCAGCCATGAACCGCTGCGCACGGACCTTGCCAGCGCAGGATTCATCAACACACCTGACGATGTACGTGTCGGGGTTGGACCTCTGCACCCGATACATCCGACCGATGTTAACGGCGTATTTAGCAATAGCATGCTGGGCGGCGCTCTTGTCAGGGAAGCGCTGCCCTGGGAGCAGGGTGTCATCATTGAACCCCCACTCAGCACCCTCCCGATGTGGCAGAACCAGCGACGTCGTTGCAACGTCGTCCAATCGTGAGGGGACATAAGCAATGTCAGTGGTCACAAGCCCACCAACTGCATCTCCTCCAGCACCAGCTTCTCCTTCTTCGTCGCCTTCCGAACTAGTTGTTTCCACGTCCTCCATGCTTTCCACCTCGTCCACCTGGTCGGCTAGGTACTCGTGACAATCAATACGGGTTGCCCACCATCTCTCCGCACCTTCATTGGGCTCGAAATTGACGGCACGCCTCCTCAGGTCTCCATCTCCCACGTCTTCGCCAGCGTCTCCTCCAACACTGGAGACCAACGCAGGCTCCCCACCAACAGCTTCCCCAAAACCACCCACGCCGGATGTCCCCGTCCTCTCCACGAACTGAACGTAGACCATCGGCCGCGCATATATCGCAGCAGCGGGGTTGCAAACAACCCCCATATAATTGGCCCATGAAGCGTCACATGTGACCTTCATAAGTTGCCAAA
The DNA here is from genome assembly GCA_036346395.1 of Hsuehochloa calcarea. Classification (NCBI taxonomy): domain Eukaryota; kingdom Viridiplantae; phylum Streptophyta; class Magnoliopsida; order Poales; family Poaceae; genus Hsuehochloa; species Hsuehochloa calcarea. The sequence goes on along the minus strand of CM070596.1, from coordinate 16,817,515 downwards.
TGGTCTCTTTGCACGATGCAATCGAGGATACACCGCCTCGATGCACAGCTTCTTCCTTCCAGTGGCGCGATCGAACGCGGAACGCACGCACCGCCTTAGCTCCAAGAGGCCCATGTCCTTCAGAGACGGCGCCCGGATCACGGTGCGGTCGCAACTTGACAGGTCCGCACCGTATGGTCCGTTACGTACTAGACCGTCCCCGTGGAACACGAACAGATCTTGTATCTCCGCCATGAAGTACCTAACACAAGAGCAACTTCCTAACATACGTAATCGAAAACAAAAATTACATGGTTGCAGGTTCAGTCGAATTTGTGTTCAAATATTTCGCAAAAAAATTGCACAATACTACTGGCTTCAAATATTTCGTGGTTTACATGAGCAATTGGAATAAAATATTGAGATCAACGTAAATTTATTAATTCCAAATGGAGTTCATATGATTTTTCTATCCATGAAAGGTTGAAGTAAATTTTATTTCTCTTGTAAATAAAAATTCACAATTTTCTGGGTACTACAAAGTGTCAAACAAATTCTAAGTTAAAGTAAAAAAATCACTTGATTTCCCAAAGCATTTTTAAGTTTCCATACCCGAGTTAGACCTAGCCTATAGCAATGACATGCGGGGTCTACTACATAGAATATTTTGCCATCTATTTTTTGAAATAAAAACTTACTAACAGGTCGGCCCCGTCTACTGCGTAGTGCATGGACCGGAGGTCAATATACCCTGTTAAGAGTACATAGATAGCGCGCTCCGTGGGTACGGACTGTCGGCGACTCTATTTCAATTGTACTTCTACTTCGACGAATTACCTCTAAATATTTTAATATTTTATGATGAGGTCCGTGACAGTACGACATTTTGTTACCGATAAAAAAATCACACCGTTTTACTAATTAGAAGTTTGCTGAGTAGAATCGGCGTAAGAAAATTTTTACGCGGTAATTACTCGACTAATATAAATCATTACGCCCTAACAACACTAATATTCAACTAATATAAATCATAATGCTAAGTCAACTAATATTCTACTCAGTGAAAATCGGCGTAATTCTACTCAGTAAATACTCAGTCTTATAAATCAGTCTTAATAAAAATTGACAACACTAACAACATAAAGTCTCCTAAGTCAACTAATTACGCCCTAATCGTAATGCTAACTACTGAGTATTCTAATTACTTGCTAATCACACCGTTTTCCAATTTTGCACCCACTGCAGAATTATAACTACTCGGTTGCTATCATTAATCTTACTACATCATAATCACATTGCTAAAACTTACTACAACTATAGGTGCATGTGAATGCCACATACCTTTTGTACCGCCTCGCTTCTCCCTCCTCTTCTAGAGACTGTTTGCTTCTCTCGCTCGCTCGCTACCGCTAATCTTCTTCTGCTCACGTCGGAGGCAATGCGAAGGCAGCTCAAGGCTGCCTCTACTTATCTGCGAGCAAACAAACTCGGTTTCTTTGCTCGCGCCACGCACGCGCCCCGGCAGGGCTCGGCGCCTTGGCGCCACACGGCGGCGCGCGCGGCGCGTGGCGATGGATGCCAACCGCCGCCGTCGGGACGGCAGAAAGTTGGCGGCCATCTACCGAGGCGGCGCGCCCGCCCGCCGGCGCGTGACGCAGAAGCCACGACCTGCCGCCGTCGGGACGGCGGCGAGTCGTACACGCTGCGGCAACGGCCCGCCCGGGTCGGCGGCGCGCAGCCGCGCCGCCACGTGCCAAGGCGGCACTCGCCGCCGCGCCCCACGGCGGCGGTGACCGCCGTGGGGGCGGCGAAGAGTTCTCTTCGCCGCCCGGACGGCGGAGTGGCTCGCCGCCGTGGGGACGGCGAAGAGAGTTCTCTTCCGTCCGGGGCGGCGGGGCTGCCGCTCTTCCCCCGACGGCAGCAGGTGGCCCGAGGGGGCTATTTTTGGAAATTTTTGCAGAAGGGGGCTAAATGGGGAATTTTCGTGCGTCATACGGCCAAAAGTGTCCAATTTTCTTTGACTAGAGCACAACACACACTTGAGTACATAGTGACGCTGCACAACACACACTTGAGTACATAGTGACGCTGTTTGACTAGAGCACAACACACACTTGAGTACATAGTATTACGAGGACTTGAGTACATAGTTTTGAATTACGAGGACTTGACATGTGCACTGGAGCAAGTCTGCCATTTTATTGAGCAAGAAGGTACGAAGCCAGCGCGCGATGCATGGATGGATAAGCATGAATCAGTGATGCTGAGGGTTGGGCCCCCCAGGGCTGAGCCTCTTCTCGCTCTCGTAGACCATCCGGGGGATCTCTTGTTGTGGCTGTAGTACTGCAGCAGCGGCGCTCCTGCTTGCCGGCCAGCCGGCGCCGACTTCCCCGAGCTGGCGACGGTGCAGGAGGCAGCGGCCGGAGAGCGGGACGGGGGAGGAGGCGACGAGGAGGACGAAAAGGCAGAAACACATAATTAGCTTCATCACTGACTCGACCGAACTTGATTAGCTGCTTGCTACTGCTATGTACTATGCATGTATCGGGCTAGCTAGAGGCTTTGTATTTATAGGCTAAACTATAGGGGGTGCTCGACTAATTGTAAAGGGGAAAAAAATTCAATTTCAGGCTCCACTAATACACTAGCTGGTTATGGTCCTTCACCTTTTCTTTTGGACATATATTTTCGGTTTGAAATAATGGAAATGCACATAGTGTTTGACAACATTAAAGGTCAAAGCAAAAGCATTCACCTTTTATTGCCGTTCTTTCTAGTACTTTTTAGGTACTTCAATGTCATTACAGTGGGGCCTTGCGCACGTACATAACTCTTGTCTATTGAATAGGGAAGGGGGAAGTGGCGAGATCGACTGGACGAAGGATCTAAGGATCGGAAATTTGAGTGCTCTTTGAGAAGGAAAAAAAACGCTTAGGGCTTCTTTAGAACGCAAGAGTTTCATATAAATCTCATAAAAGTTTCAAAGGAAACAACATAATTCCTACAGAAATCCTACAAAATTCCAATGTTCTAAACATGCCTGTGTTATCCTAAGAATTGAAATAATATGGCTGCCGCCGTCCTAATGCCATAGCAATGGCAGGCTCTCATTCCATCTAAAAATAACATGTTTGCCAGTGACATCACCATACCTTAGTTGTCGGTTGGGCCGTTCTGGAAACAAGATTTTGTAATATCTCAATTTTCACGTCTTTTTTGAAATTTTCAAAATAACTGGATTAGGTAAATTGTTCAGAGTGAGGCATACCTGCCAAAACCGAAGCAAAACCTAACAATGGGCCAATTATCTGGGGTCATGTATGATCATGTTACTTACGGTATATAAGTTGGCCTCCACAATATTTATCAGATGATCATCATGCATGCATTTGTTTCGATCGAAACGACAATGATAGCACTTCAGAGTGAGGCATATACCTGCCAAAACCTACGCAAAACCTAAACACTCAGCCAATTATCTGGGGCAATGTATGATGATATATCCAGGATCGTTGAAGGTTAAGCACGAACGTATGCATATTATAATGGTACTCTAGTGAAAGTACTACCCAATTCAGGTGCGCACATCTGCATGTCATCCCGCATTAGTCCGTGTCTTATCCTAAGAGTAGAAATAATATGGCCGCCGCCGTCCTAATACCATAGCACTGGCTCTCATTCCATCTAAAAATAACATGTTTGCCAGTGGCATCACCATACCTTAGTTGTTAGTTGGCCCGTTATGGCAACAAGATTTTTGCAAATACACAGCCACATTTATCCGGCCAAAAGTGTAACATTCTAATTTTCACATCGTTTTAAAATTTTCAAAATAAAAAGAATCAGTTGAATTTTTCTTGAAATAACTAAAGCTTAATTTGTAATTTCAGAAATTAAAATAATTTAATATGAATAAATTAAACTTCAATTAATATGAATAAATCAAAATAATTTGTAATTTCAGAAATTAAAATAATTTAATATGAATAAATCAAAGTTCTTTTGTCATTTCAAATTTTCGTAAGAAAATTTGTGTGAGTTTATTAGTCGTAGTTAATTAGTTGTAGTTAAATTAATCTTACGTAATTAATTAGTTGTACTTATTCTGGTATTGTTAATTAGTTACCAATTAATTAGTTGTAATTAATGAGTTTTACTCAATTAATTAGTCATAAATAATTACTAATTAATCAACCATCATTAATTAGTTGTAATTAAATAAGTCATATTTTATCAGACTTAATTAATTATCCATCATTAATTAGTTGAAATAATTAATTATCCATCATTAATTAGTCGAAATTAATTTAGAGGCCATAGTAAGCCGTATTACTTTTTTTGTTATTAATTTGTGGTAATAAATTAGTCACAATTACTTTAGTGCTATTTAGTTCGTCGTAATTAATTTAGTTGTGAATAATTTATTCACAACTAATTTAGTTGTACTTAATTAGTCGTATTTAATTCGGTCGTAGTAAATTAGTGTACATTAACTTTTTGTCTGTATTTAGTAGTAATTTTTAATTTTAAGTAATTTATCGTCATTATCAATCTTCTCACTAATAATTTGTCTCTTCCATTTCTTGCAAGTCATACTTCTACCGGAGCTTCTAGAACCCTCCTACAATCCTAGACTAATTCGGAGTCAGCATAACAGTACCGACTTAAAATGATCATAACTTTTACATACGGAGTTCGTTAGAGGTGTTCGAGTACTTGATGGAAAACTAACGATGAGACCTTTCCAACGGATCTAGCCTATCGCGATCCTAGACTAATTCGGAGTCAGCATAACAGTACCGACTTAAAACGATCATAACTTTTACATACGGAGTTCGTTAGAGGTGTTCGAGTACTTGATGAAAAACTTACGATGAGACCTTTCCAACGGATCTGTCCTATCGCGATACACTTGAACCATCTAAAGATATTAACAGAGCAATATTGTCAAATTAAGATCACAAAACAAAGTTCAGATAAGACAAGAGACTAGATTTCTACACAAGATGAGAAGGAATAGAATATGATGAGAATAGAGCAGACTTAGATGAGAACATAATAGAGTAGATGAGAGAGAACAACAACTCAAGTCAGATTAAGTTGATTTGATTTAAAAAATAAGTTTTGAAGCTTTGACTAAAACGACCATGCTAACTAAGGTTGTATTCTACAGTCGATATGGCTCTAATACCACCTCTGTCGGGACCCGAAAATGCATCTCAGGAACCCTCTGTGTATTCTGAACTAGTCCCAGATTAGTAGCTAGCTCACACAGAAAATAGTGATGAAGTACCATCCATTTATTTGATTTAAGTAAAAAGATCTCAAAGATAACAAATAATAATAATAACTGGACCTTATGGTCAACGTTTACTTAACTTGCCACGCAGGTCTAAAGAAACAAATAAACACTTACAGCGGAACGGGAAACTTGGAAAAGCCAATCAACATGCCCACAAGCAATCAAGTGGAGAACGCATCCTAATCTGCAAAACCTTCATAGTCCTCCTTCTGAAAGAACTCTTGTACAACTTGGTATTCTTCAACTGATTAACAAAGGTATAAGCTATGAGTACATAAAGCAATCAGCAGGCCGTAGGGAAATGTATGCAAATAGTATTCATGCAAGGCTTGCCAAATGTTAGCTGTATGGTTGTTTTGCAGAAAACAACATTTACAATAAATACAGTAAATAAATTGAAATTCATAATTGAAAATAATAATAAATAAGCAAACAATTTCTTGGAAATAACCAGTGAACTACTCATTCACTTTCCAACCAAACCAATGATAAGTGAATTCCCCATTCACTAATCGACACAAACCACTAAGTGAATTAACCATTCACCGAACGAACATTATATTTATCAAGTGAATTTCTCATTCACACTTCGACACATTTTATAAGAAACTCTATCTCTCGTGTGAAATCCCCGAGCACGTCCATAACCGCGGACACGGCTATTCGAATAGTTTTACACTCTGTAGAGGTTGTACAGCTTGACTCACAAGACACGACTTCTCTAGTCTATTTAGCATCCGTCGATACCACTGCTCACTACCTTAGGTAAGCAGTCTAGAGCACGTGATAAAGCCTTTACAAAGCCCCTTCTTAATCCAGTTGCCCACTAAGGTTTCAATACTGAATGTTTAACCGACCAGACAGGGCCCCCCTCTTGCGCCATTGTGAGTACGTCCCTCATAACTCACACTTCCAAAACAGAACCGAATCGTAGACGTGGATTCAACCAAATTTATAAATAGAATTAGAACATATGGTTTATCATGTACACCAAAATAGATCAATCTGTTATTAATATGGGTACTAAACTATACTGATTTTTTACCAATAGGTTGGACACGAAACACATCTAACATGGAAACATTTATAATATCAATGTCAAATATATGATATTCAGAAGATAAACCGTGCTTGATTGTCTAGAATCGGTAGAACTGAATTGGAGTTCAGGCCGCGGTAGAACTGAATTGGAGTTCAGGCCGAATCAGAGTGGGGCTCGAATTGACACGGCCGTACCTGATATGTCAGAGACACTGTGCTAAAAAATAATACAACGATACCTTATAAATAGAAAAGGTCAACATCAGTATCGTTAATGGTAATGCTAGGTTTAGCTAGCCTATTCAACGTATTCGCCAATATTATTATCAAAGTTAATTTATATAAAACATAGTTGAAAAAATAGAACGCCACATGTATGCATAAATACAAGAAAGAATTATAACAATAAGTGAAGTGATGTTAAAATTTAGGAACAACAGCTAGCACAACCGCAATCGGACACATGTAGCTCCCAGAGACCCCAAAATGGCACGAAAGGACCGCTACAGCGACAAAGCAGCATAGTATTATAGCTCAACGATTGTGATGCATACGAGACATCAACACAGATTGAGAGGAATAATTGTGTGATTGAGGCATTGAACTCCGAAAGAAACCCAAAGTAATTGGCACCAACGTCAAAATGGGAATTAAGAAGGCAAGAGTTAATTTTGATTGTGAGAATTAGGAGGCATTGGTTGTTGTCTTTGTTAAACAACACAAGGAAGTGAAGAGAGAAAGAGAAAGGTCAGGGGACATAGATGGATTCTAAGTTTTGATCATTTAACTCTTACTAATACTAAGATTAATCAATGGATAATCAAATATTAGTCCCAAAATGGGGCCCTTGAATTAGTAGGGGCCATGTGCAGTTGATCATGTTGCACACCTTTGCCATCCGGGCCTGCCAATTGACATGCCATGTATGATCCTAGAATCCTCGGATTCTACAAGTAGAATCGGGATTTTAACTAGGATTAATTCCTTATATGTTATTGGAATTTTGCAAAATCTCTTATTGTGTCACTGACATGTGGAGCATATCAGTGACACAATAAGTGACATATAAGGAATGAGACAAACTTTTAGTGGCATATAAGGAATTCACCCTTTTAATTATTGTGCTTAGCATGCCCAGTTAGGGGTTTTTCAAACTACCCCAGTACACTTGTTCCTTCATTAGTAAAATTGTTTCCAAAGGCTAAATGTATGATTAGCCATATATAGCACTTTAATCCAGCAAAAAAAAAATTGTCAAAAAGACGTGATTCTGTATTACTTTCTGCTACCAACCGGTATGTAATATATCCAAGTCATGCGGTATTCGTATCCACGCTGGATGACTAGAGGACAACACATACTTTTTTAATGCATGTATTGCCTTTACCAATATTATTACCAACTTTGTTTAAAAGGTTGTATTTAAATTTAAATCAAATTATTTAAAAAGATGCATAAAAAATAAATAAAAATATTATTGGTAATAATAATTACCAATATTTAATCGAATTGTTTAAGAGTCTATAATTAATTAAATTATTTTGTTTCTTGTTTTCACATGCATTTTAAAAATCATGATGCATGCATTAGTATCGCTCTCTTTCCCGGTTCGACCGACCGCGGGCAAAACAACCGCGTGTCCCTTCTTTTCCTGTCATCGCTTCCATTTTCTGACCCTGCTAACTCCTGTCGCTTCTCTCTTTCAAATCTCAGCCAAAAATTCAAAACCAAGTCATACATTTTATACCACCGCGATCGGCATCGCATGAGCAACCCAATTCTATTATTTATTTTCGCATACATGGTAGTATGAGCGAATTCGTAAAAAGGAGAAAAGAACTAGCAGCTAAAACATTTGCGTGTCCATTCTTTATTTTTTTCAACTTCTCTCTTCGCAATCACAACCAAAAACCAAAAATCATGCAACACATGTTATATCGTTGCGATCGTTGTCACGAGGGCATTCCGTTTCTATAATCGGTTTACGCATGCAAGGTCGTTGGGGCGACTTAAAATAAAGAGAGGAAAAATTATACTGCTATTCATCTTCCAAATAGGAAAATTTAAAAAATTTAGAGAGCATCACACTCTGGATAAATTCCTGAAATTTTTATCTAAGCATCTAAATTATGTCAGGAACCTTCCCTAAAATTTTTGTGATTTTTGGAGCTAAGTAACTATGTCTAAAAATTACCTGAACACCCTCAGCCATTTTACCAATTCCGAAAACACTATTGTCGTAGCAAAAAGGCTAGACAGTGGGGTACCCTTTTTATCTTGAGAGAGGACTGAATAAGAGAGGAGTCGACAATAGTTCATTGAGTCTTGTATGAGTGTGTTGTCTTTAGTGTGAATGAGAGACCCTCCCTTGTACATACCCTTGGGGGCTCTATATATAGGAGGGCAAGAAGAGATATTTACCTTCTTGCCCTGAAATATGGAGAGAGAGGGGGTATTTAGGTACATTTGTCCATACTAAACTGTACAGACTTGGTTCACACAGTCGTAGTATCTCTGACGGTACAATGGTATTCTTGACGACTCGAGGATGCGGGGCACCCCCGGGTGCCCGGCTACGACAACTCCCTCATCTGCGTGATCTGAGGTGGCGAGGACTGGTCCTGCGATCCCGAGGAGCGAGCGGACGCAACCTCGTCGCCCCGACCCCTCGGGAGTCGGGATAACCCGGAAGAGATCGACACGAGGCCTCAAGGCGGGCGGCGCATCAAGGCCGGCCCTCCAAGGCGATGGCCTCGAGGCGGGCAGCGAGTAGTGGCATAACCAGCGGTGGCGAAGTCGATGCGGGGCCGCCACGCCGAGGCATGGCCCTCGAGGCGGGCGATGCGTCGGGTCGCTGCGCCGAGGCGATCGCCTCGAGGCGGCGACGAGCAATGGCGGAACCATGGTGGCGAAGTCGATGCCGGCCGCCACGCCGAGGCATGGCCTCGAGGCGGGCGACGCGTTAGCCGCCCGCCGAGGCGATTGCCGAGGCACGCCTCGGCGGCGGCGAGAAGTGGTGGAACCAACGATGGCGAAGTGGATGCGGGGCCGCCACGCCGAGGCATGGCCCTCGAGGCGGGCGACGCGTCAGGGCCGTGCCTCGCCGAGGTGATTGCTTCGAGGCGGGCGGCGAGTAGCAGCGGAACCAACGAGGGCGAAGTCGACGCAGGGCCGCCCCGCCGAGGCATGGTCCTCAAGGCGGGCGACTTGTCGGGGCTGCACCGCCTAGGTGATTGCTTCGAGGTGGGCGGCGAGCAGCGGCGGAACAAATGAGGGCGAAGTCGACGCGGGGCCGCCCCGCCGAGGCATGGTCCTCGAGGCGGGCGGCATGTCATGGCCACCCCGCCGAGGCGATTGCCTCGAGGCGGGTGATGAGCAGCGGCGAAACCCACGAGGGCAAGGTCGACGCGGGGCTGCCCCGCCGAGGCATGGTCCTCGAGGCGGGAGACGAGCAGTGGCGGAACCAACAATGCCTCGTATTTGACCTACCCTTTTGTGATTCTCCCGCTGGGGGCCTGGTACCGTCCCCCCTTCGACTACTCCTTGTTAAGTGTGCCCGTGACTTGGAGGGGCGCGAAGGGTTGTTTTTTTTTCTTTTTTTTTGATTGAGCTCGTTTGAGAGCACAAAGGCAGCGAGGGGGGAGGCGAAGCCGATCACCGTCCCCCACACTTTTTTTGATTGGGCTCGTTTGAAAGCCCAAAGGCAGCGAGGGGGGAGGCGAAGCCGATCGCCGTCCCCCACATTTTTTTTGATTGGGCTCGTTTGAGAGCCCAAAGGCAGCGAGGGGGGAGGCAAAGTCGATCGCCGCCCCCCATACTTTTTTTGATTGGGCTCGTTTGAGAGCCCAAAGGCAGCGAGGGGGGAGGCGAAGCAGATCGCCGTCCCCCACACTTTTTTTGATTGTGCTCGTTTGAGAGCCTAAAGGCAGCGAGGGGGAGGCGAAGCCGATCGCAGTCCCCCACACTTTTTTTATTGGGCTCGTTTGAGCCCAAGAGCTAACGGTTTTGCGCGCTCGAAGCGCGATGTGAGATATCTCTCCGCCGGGACGAGGTCCTCACGGCGGGAGACTCCCTAGTCACTGAGACGAGGCCTTTTGAGTGAATAGGGGTTTGCGCGCTTGAGCGCGGTGCGAGATCTCTCCGCTGGGGAGACGCCCTCGCGGCGGGAGACTCCCTAGTCCCCGAGGCGGGGCCTTCGGAGCGACTAGGGGTTTGCGCACTTGAGCGCGATGCGAGATGTCTCCCCCGGGGCAAGGCCCTCGCGGCGGGAGACGCCCTAGTCACCGAGGCGGGGCCTTCTGAGTGACTAGGGGTTTGCGCGCTTGAGCGCGGTACGAGATCTCTCCACCGGGGCGACGCCCTCGCGGCGAGAGACTCCCTAGTCCCCAAGGAGGGGCCTTCAGAGCGACTAGGGGTTTGCGCGCTTGAGCGCGGTGCGAGATCTCTCCGCCGGGGCGACGCCCTCATGGCGGGAGACTCCCTAGTCCCTGAGGTGGGGCCTTTGGAGCGACTAGGGGTTTGCGCACTTGAGCGCGGTGCGAGATCTCTCCGCCGGGGTGACGCCCTCACGGCGGGAGACTCCCTGGCGTCTCTGTTGCCACTGGTGGGCTTATGCACTACCAACTCCGGAGAGTGAGCTAGTGTGCGCTGGGTCTCGGAGCCATATTGTGCAAGTTGCTTTGACCCAAATACTAGTATGCAGAGGACCTACTAACTGTATTGACAACTTTTTATTTTTTATGCCAACCAGATGTGAAAATGGCTTAGATCTAACGAGGTTCTTTTGCACACGCTACTGCTCTCAAACAAGATAACTGATCTTTCCTCTTTTAGCCAGAGACTGCGTATGCTATAAACTTGGCACTTCTCTGAAAACGATAAGCCGGTGGCTAAATTTTGGACCGGTGGTGCAACTATTTATGCCTAGATTTTCTTATCTTTCGAGATGAACTGATGTATGCACGCCAGAATGAGTTAAATATTTGGTAAGCAAGAGGTGGTTTGCATTGGTCACCCCACTAAGCATAAATGGATTTTGCAGTATAACAACGATTGAGATGCGGGCTCCACTTGGGACTCTGCCCTAGAAGTATAATACAGAGGCTTCCAACCGTGGAGACTACCATGAATGAGATCAGCATGTGCACAAAGTAAATCCAGTTCCAAATCCTTGCATAATGAGGTGAGTGGTAGAGGGAACCTGCAGGGTGACCCGAGGTGTCCCCAAGGGCGGCTCCAAGTGTGACGACGTCGAAGAGTCAGTGCGGAAGGGGCTCCAGGGGGCTCCGGGTGATGAAGGCCGGAGGTGAAGCCAGCCGCGCAGGGCTGCTCCGGCAATGGGTGTGCTCTGAAGCGTCCCAAGGGCGGCTCCAGGTGTGACGACGCCGAAGGGTCAGTGCGGAAGGGGCTCCAGGGGGCTCCGGGTGATGAAGGCCGGAGGTGAAGCCAGCCGCGCGGGGCTGCTCCGGCGATGGGTGTGCTCTGAAGCGTCCCAAGGCCGGATGGGGTCTTCGTGCGCCATGGAGGGTTGGGGATGGTGTTTCGGCGGAAGGTGCTGGATGGCGTTGGGCTTCAGCCGAAGGTGGTCCGGAGGTGGCGGCCGAAGGTGCTCCAGAGGTGGCGAGGGGCCGCTGGAGGGCCGAATGGATCAAGGGTGGTTTGCAGGGCGAGGCAGCACTATCGAGGCAGCAGGAGGAGGCTTGGGGGGGGGGAGCCGGCGGAGGCGGAGGTGATGCTTGAGCCATCGCGGCTGAAGGAGCCTTGAGAGGGACCAGAGGGGTGGATGCCGATGGGTCTTCCTGAGGGGGCTCCCGAGGCAGCAGTGGAGACCGACGAGGGGGCTCCCGAGGCGGCGGTGGAGGCCGACGAGGGGCTCCCGAGGGGGAGATGGAGGCCGAAGGGGGCTCCCGAAGCAGCGGTAGAGGCCGAAGGGGGCTCCCGAGGGGGCCTCCGGAGTGGCAAAGCTGGATGGTCGGGGCCGAAGGGTCTTCCCGAGGGGGCGGCGGAGGCCGACGGGGGGCTTCCAAGGCAGCTCCCGAGGGGACCTCCGGGGGTGGCGAAGCCGGAAGGTCGGGGCCGAATGGTCTTCCCGAGGGGGCTCCCGAGGCGGCGGCAGAGGCCGAAGGGTGGGGCTCCCGAGGCGGCGACGGAGGCCGACGGGGGGCTCCTGAGGTGGCGGTGGAGGCCGATGGGGGGCTCCCGAGGCGGCAGCGGAGGCCGAAGGGAGGCTCCCAAGGGGTCTCTAGGAGTGGCGAAGATGGAGGGTCGGGGCCGGAGGGTCTTCCCGAGGGGGCTCCCGAGGCGGCGGCGAAGGCCGAAGGGGGGCTCCTGAGGTGGCGGTGGAGGCCGAAGGGGGGCTCCCGAGGCGGCTCCCAAGGGAGCCGAAGGGTCTTCTCGAGGGGGCTCCCAAGGTGGCAGCAGAGGCCGAGGGGGCTCCCGAGGCGACGGCGGAGGCCGAAGGGTCTGTTGGGGAACTCGGCAAGGCTACGATAGCACAAACAAAATTTTTACCGCGTAACTAGGGAACCACCGCTAGAAATAGATCACGAGATTACCGCTAGACCGTCGACTCATAGCGGGATTAGAGTCGTTGTATCGAGTTGATGCAGTCGTAGTCATACTCACGACGCGTCTCCTCCTTCGAGTGGTCGTACTCGCCGCGCGTCTGCTTCTTCGAGTGGTCGTACTCACCACGCGACTCCTCCTCCAACTCTGGTGATCAACACAAGTCGCGGATCATCCTAGTGCTGATACTTCGCAACAACACCTCCGAGGTATCCACACGTACGGGGCAGGATCACCACGCGCTGGAGTGCTAGCACCGACAACATGGTTGAAAGGTGTGGCTATTAGGGTTTCGGGAGTTCTTCCAAAGATCATCCTTCCTCTCACCCCATGCCACCGCCCCTCTTTATATAGCCATCTATGATGGGTCTCGACCTAGAGGCCCATTAGGAACTCGTGGCCTATACAAATTCGGATCACCATCCAAAACAAATCCTTGCCCTTTAAGTGTGTGACCCCACAGGTTCATGTGTAATCGGTTATAACTCGGAAACTCCTTTTCGACCACTAATCGTCAGCGGTACCTAGCAGCACATAACGATCCCCAAAGACACATAGAATATATCGGACGAACCTTGATGTAATATGATCTATGATCAGGTCCTCATCACTTACGATCAGTTTGTATCTCCATACGACCAGTCGTATTAGGTCCCGACCAGTTCGTAACTCCTTACGACCAGGTCCTTACCTTTCTGTGATTACGTTCGACCAGTCTACGACCAGATCGTATCTCCATACGACAGTCCGTAACTGATCGAACTAAGCGACCTACTCATGCATTTTCTTTTTGCCTCACGATGTCTGGTTGAACTCCAGGTGAGATGTTGTGCCATCCATGGATTGTTCAATACTTTCTCGATCGAGTGTCAGATAACATTATGTGGTCGACACTTCGACCACTAGTGGCATGGCCATGCACTTTCTCTATCCGATCACCACGAGGGGCCCAGAGACATCTCTCCTGTTATGCAAGGAGGGGCAAATCCCATCTCGACCAGTCACATCCCTCCGCATGTTTCATAGCATACCCGAAAGCTACCTTTATAACTACCAAGTTACAAATAGCGTTTGGCAACCCCTAAGAGTGCTATTACACATGTAGGGAACCATGCTGATATCAGGTTTAAGGATTATACATAATCATTACTTAAGACCAACTAATGATACAAAGATTCATAACAATCTCAATAGTGCCTCAATGATGGGTCTATCCAACCCCTTGTTCTTTAACATGTGCTCACATTATTTATTCGATATCACTATATCCATGACCGGTGAAACCAGGTCATCAATCAATACATGTGCTAGTCATAGAGTCACTGGTATTCCGACCAGTGACCTCCGATCAGGGCTACATTTAGAATGACATCATATAAGTTAAAGAGTTCCACCAACAAGTCACATACTTATTGTTCTATAACAAATGATTCATTCAAGGAACACGATAACATATTATCAAAAACATAAACATAATGAAATATCATCATCTCTATGATTGCCTCTATGGCATATTTCCAACAGTCTCCCACTTGTACTAGAGTTAATCATTTAAGTATCTAATACCGGTAGCTCTTGTGTGCACCTCAAGCTTTGGTTGTGGGAGAGGCTTAGTCAACGGATCAGTAACATTTGAATCCGTAAGAATTTTGCATATCTTAACATCTCCTCTATCGACCAGTTCGCGAATGAGATGATAACGCCTAAGTATGTGTTTGGACTTCTGATGGGATCTCGGCTCCTTAGCCTGTGCAATGGCTCCATTATTATCACAATAGAGATCCAATGGGCACAAGACACTAGGAACTACACCAAACTCAGCAATGAAATTTCTTATCCAAACACCTTCCTTCGCAGCTTCAGAAGCTGCAATGTACTCGGCCTCCGTTGTAGAATCAGCAACCGTTTCTTGCTTGGAACTTTTCCAGCTCACTGCTCCTCTATTCAAAATAAATACAAAACCAGATTGCGATCGATAATCATCTTTGTCGGTTTGGAAGCTTGCATCGGTGTAACCCTTTGCAACGAGCTCTTCATCACCGCCATAAACTAGGAACACATCCTTAGTCCTTCTCAAGTACTTAAGAATATTTTTCACAGCTATCCAGTGACCTTCACCAGGATCAGCCTGGTATCTGCTCGTAACACTTTGAGCATATGATACATCTGGTAGGGTACAAATCATGGCATACATAATAGATCCAATGGCTGAAGCATATGGAATATTATTCATACGATCTCGCTCATCAGTGGTCGAAGGATACTGACTCTTGCTAAGACTTACGCCATGTGACATAGGCAAGAACCCTTTCTTAGCATTACGCATGTTGAACCTATTCAACACATTATCAATATAAGTATTTTGGCTTAATCCAATTAGCCTTCTTGATCTATCTCTATAGATCCTTATTCCCAAGATATATGCTACTTCTCCTAGGTCTTTCATAAACTATTTTTCAATGATACCTTAACGGATTTCAACATAGCAATGTCATTCCCAATCAATAATATATCATCCACATATAAGATTAGGATTACAAGTGCACTCCCACTAACCTTCATGTAAACACAAGGTTCTTCTTTGTTTTTGACGAAACCAAATCTTTTGATTTCCTCATCAAAGCGCGGATTCCAACTCCGAGATGCTTGCTTCAACCCATAAATGGATTTCTGAAGTTTGCACACTTTACTAGCATTCTTTGGATCGACAAAACCTTCAGGTTGTGTCATGTACACATCCTCACTTAGGTTTCCATTAAGGAATACCGTTTTGACATCCATCTATCATATCTCAAAATCGAAATATGCAGCAATAGCTAGAATGATCCGAATAGATTTAAGCATCACTACTGGTGAGAAAGTCTCATCGTAGTCAACTCCTTAAACTTATCGAAACCTCTTTGCGACAAGTCGAGCTTTATGAATGTGAACATTTCCATCCATATCAATCTTTTTCTTATAGATCCATTTGCACTCAATGGTTTTAACACCATCAAGTGGATCGACCAGGTTCCAAACCTGATTGACACTCATGGAGTCTATCTCAGACTTCATGGCTCCAAGCCATTTCTCAGAGTCTGGGTCCATCACCGCTTCCTTATAAGTTTTATGTTCATCATTATTCAACAATAATATGTCATGCCCAAACCTTATAGGCAATTGACGTGGCCTTTTAGATCTACGTGGGGCTGATGTCTCATCTACAGGGTCAACAACACTTTGTTCGTCCTGCAGAGGTTCAGTGGGAGTTGAAACACTTTCAGATGTTTCCCGAACTTCTTCGAGTTGTATCTTTATCCTACTAACTCCTTTTGAAAGAAACTCTTTCTCCAAAAAGACACCATTTCGGGCAACAAAAACTTTGCCCTCCTCTTGATTGTAGAAATAATATCATTTGGTTTCCCTAGGATATCCTATGAAGAAGCATTTATCTGACTTAGGTGTGAGTTTGTCTGACGTCAAACGTTTAACATAGACATCACAACCCCAAATCTTTAGAAAAGACAAACTATGACTCTTCCCAGTTCATATCTCATATGGTGTCTTATCTACTGATTTAGATGGTACCCTATTCAAAATGAAAGTGGCTGTTTGTAGAGCGTAACCCCAAAAATACAATGGCAGATCTGATTGGCTCATCATTGACCGAACCATGTCCAACAAGGTCCGATTACACCGCTCAGACACCCCATTCCACTGTGGAGTACCCGGTGGTGTAAGCTGTGGAACAATTCCACATTGTTTCAAATGATCACCAAACTCATGGCTCAAAAATTCTCCCCCACGATCAGATCGTAGAGACTTGATTGTCTTACCAAGTTAATTCTGTACCTCATTCTGGAACTCCTTGAACCTTTCAAAGGATTCCGACTTGTGCCTCATTAAAAAGATATATCCATATCTACTAAAATCATCGGTGAAAGTAATGAAGTACTGAAAATCACCTCTAGCTGTCGTGCTCATTGGTCCGCACACATCAGTATGTATGAGTGCCAATAAGTCGAACGCCCTTTCATTCCGACCAGTGAAAGGTGTCTTGGTCATCTTTTCGATCAGGCAAAATTCACATGTTTCAAATGATTCCAAATCAAATGAGTTTAGAATTCCATCAATATGGAGCCTTTTCATGCATTTCTCACTGATGTGACCCAAACGACAATGCCAAATAAAAGTGGAATTCATATCATTAGGCCGAAGCCTCTTTGCATTAACATTATAGATGGGTGCATCATCAAGATTCAAAATAAACAACCCGTTCAAACCGGGAGCATAGCCATAAAATATTTCATTCAAAAATATAGAACAACCATTGTTCTCTATAATGAACTTATAACCCTCTGCCATCAAACATGATGCAGAGATGATATTTCTACTTATGGCTGGAAGTAATAACAATTATTTAGTTCCATGATAAATTCTGAAGGCAAAAGTAATGGCAAAGTCCTGACGGCTAATACAGCAACTCTTGCTTTATTCCCGACGCGAAGATCCATCTCACCCCTTGTTAATCTCCTACTCCTTGTTATACTCTGAATCGAATTGCAAATATGAGCAACCGAACCGGTATCAAATACCCAGGAGTTAACATAAGAATCAACAAGAAAAATAGCTATAACATTAATACCTAAAGTGGAAGTTTTAGTTCTACCATTCCTTTTCAGATCAGCCGGGTATTTCTTGCAGTTCCTCTTCCAGTGACATGTCTCCTTGCAGTAAAAGTATTCATTCTCTTCAGTCTGGTCTTGGGTTTAGGCTTGACAGCTTGGATCCCATCCGAAACCTTGCCTTTTCCTTTGACCTAAGTTTTAGCCTTCTTCTTGAAGGTAGTACTCTTTTGCACAATCATCACATGACTGTTGCTTTTCTAAATGAGGTCCTCTGCAGTCTTAAACATAATATGCAGTTCGGTGAGATTCTTGTCTAAGCCATTCATATGGAAAGTCATAATGAACTGCCCATAACTTGCAGGAAGCGAAGCAAGAATCAAATCTATAGCCAACTCTTGACTAAGTGGAAAACCAAGTTTTTTCAAGTTCTGAGTGTAACCAACCATCTTGATCACATGATGGCTCACCGGACTACCCTCAGTCAACTTACACCCAAACAATTTCTTTGAGATCTCATATCTCTCAGTCCTTGCTTGTGTCTCAAACTGCCTTTGAGCGCCACGATCATATCGTAGGCCACAATGTTCTCAAACTGCTTCTGAAGGTCTGAGTTCATCGCAACAAGCATGAGACAGCTAACATGAAGGGAGTCATCACATGCCTTTTTATAGGCTGTTTTAAGAACAGGAGCAGCATTCTCAGCAGGCACATCAGGAATTGGTTCCTCTAGAACATGTTCCTTTTTATCTTGCCTAAGAACAATTCTCAGGTTCCGCGACCAATCCGTAAATTTTGTTCCATTCAGTTTTTCCTTATCAAGAATCGAACGTAAAGCAAAACTGGATGTAGGTACAGCAGATGGTGCCATGATCTACAACAGAAATATGTAAAACTAAGACATATGTTCAATTAAAGTAACTTCTATTAAAAAATTTAATGAAGATACTCCCACTGAATACCATATCCCTCTTATGACATTTAGTGATTCAAGACCCACAATCAGTTAATCTACTAGTGAGCTTTGGCATCACTGCTAGAAGATTAGTGAATATGGTAAGCAACCCCTTGCTAATCATGTCACTATATGACTCTTGTTGTTGGGCAGCATCTCTATGCTCCGGCAGCCAACTCTATGCCCAAGGTCCATAACCGTTATGATGACCTTGTCAAGTAAAACCAATGCTTGCGTGTAAGTATTCGACACAACCCCATCTAGTCAAGGAATATCAATGGCACTCTGCTTTAGTAAGATCTACCATCAAAATACAAGACTATGGATGGTGCAGCTAATTGGGAGGGCATCAATTTAACTTAATATTATCCGAGGGAAATATACTTCTACATGTTAAAAACATATCAAGCAATTAAATAACATGCATAGAAATAAATGAACAGGAATATAAGGGCATTCACAGACAATCAAATTGCACTGTGATATAGTATGACCCTTCCTAATGGTGATCTCCATCGCCAAGCATCCCGTTCGCCATGTCTCCAAGTTGCCAAAACCTCCAAGTACTCCCACTAAGCCATTACACCTAACAACACTTGGGATAAAATTACAAGGAGAGAATAAGCACCACAAGTCAACACGCAGGCCGTTATACAAATATGAACAGCCTTGGGCAGCAATAAACATGACACGCAGGTCATGAACATTACACACATGCATGCATCTCATACATCATGGGTCATACTATTCACATCAACCTGCAAAAACAAGTTAGGTATAGAATCGCATTCTATTGGGCAACAAGAACACACACTACAAAAGCGCGGTCCGATTACCCAGCACGGCGGTCCCGCTAGCCGGTTAGCAGGCGGGGTTCGAAGGGGCAGCGCGCTCGAAAATTTTTCGGAACAAGAATCTTATTCACAAATCCGAGCCTTGGAAATAATCAGATTAATCATATTAACCCTATTCTGAACTGATCTGATCATTGCCTTGATACGACCACACACTGCAACATACTCCGATGGCGGAATTCCAAAAGATAGGAGTATCATGCAAAGTGATCGTGAATAAGTGCAATAAAACATCTGGTACTTGTCGATTGTAACTCCGATTCGATCAATCACATTGATCTTCGCTTGCTCCAATGGATTTATGATCACTGTCTGCCTCGATGGCGGAAATCGACCAGTAGAGGCAAGTCGTGATACGATCATGCAAGCACGATCATGGAATAACGAATAATAAACCCATCTTACCATCAATGCACATGGACGATCAAATCGACCAATAGAAACAGAAATAGATCACATCTATAACTGCCACATATCGCAATATGTGACCAATCCGAATCTAAAACTAGACGGTATGGCTCTTATACCACTGTTGGGGAACGAGGCAAGGCGACGATAGCACAAACAAAAATTTTTCCGCGCAACCAGGGAACCACCGCTAGAAAAATTTTATCCACACGTACGGGGCAGGATCACCACGCGCTGGAGTGCTAGCACCGACAACATGGTTGAAAGGTGTGGCTATTAGGATTTCGGGAGTTCTTCCAAAGATCATCCTTCCTCTCACCCCATGCCACAGCCCCTCTTTATATAGGCATCCATGATGGGTCTCGACCTGGAGGCCCATTAGGAACTCGTGGCCTATACGAATTTGGATCACCATCCAAAACAAATCCTTGCCCTTTAAGTGTGGGACCCCACAGGTTCATGTGTAATCGGTTATGACTCGAAAACTCTTTTCCGACCACTAGTCGTCAGCGGTACCTAGCAGCACATAACAATCCCCAAAGACACATAGAATATATCGGACGAACCTTGATGTAATATGATCCATGACCAGGTCCTCATCACTTATTATCAGTTCGTATCTCCATACGACCAGATCGTATTAGGTCCCGACCAGTTCGTAACTCCTTACGACCAGGTCCTTACCATTCTGTGATTACGTTCGACCAGTCTACGACCAGATCGTATCTCCATACGACCAGTCCGTAACTGATCGAACTAAGCGACCTACTCATGCATTCTCTCTTTGCCTCACGATGTCTAGTGGAACTCCAGGTGATATGTTGTGCCATCCATGGACTGTTCAATACATTCTCGATCGAGTGTTGGATAACATCATGTGGTCGACACTTCGACCACTAGTGGCATGGTCATGCACTTTCTTTATTCGATCACCACGAGGGGCCCAGAGACATCTCTCCTGTTATGCAAGGAGGGGCAAATCACATCTCGGCCAATCACATCCCTCCGCATGTTTCATAGCATACCTGAAAGCTACCTTTATAACTACCCAGTTACGAATCGCGTTTGATAACCCCTAAGAGTGTTATTACACATGTAGGGAACCATGCTGATCTCAGGTCTAAGGATTATACATCATCATTACTTGAGACCAACTAATGACACAAAGATTCAAAACAATCTCAATAGTGTCTCAATGATGGGTCTATCCAACCCCATATTCTCTAACATGTGCTGACATTATTGATTCGATATCACTATATCCATGACCGGTGAAACCAGGTCATCAATCAATACATGTGCTAGTCATAGTCACTGGTGTTCCGACCAGTGACCTCCGACCAGGGATACATTTAAAATGACATCATATAAGTTAAAGAGTTCCACCAACAAGTCACATACTTATTGATCTATAACAAATGATTCATTCAAAAAAAATACGATAACGTATTATCAAAAATATGAACATAATAAAATATCATCATCTCTATGATTGCCTCTATGGCATATTTTCAACAGGGTCTTCCCGAGGGGACTCCTGAGGCGGCGGCGGAGGTCGAAGGGGGGCTCCCGAGTGGGCTCCCGAGTGGGCTCCCGAGGCGGCGGCGTAGGCCGAAGGTGCCCGACTCAGCCGAGCAGGCGAAGTGCTCTGGGTACTGAGTGAAGGGGTGGGGGAGCTCCGGGTGATGAGCAGATGAAGGGGTCCGAGGGTAGTCTGGGCCTTCGGGCTGAGGAATTGTCTTCGGTTGGAGGGCGTTAGCTTCTTGTTCGATCCGCACGGACGGCGCCAACTGTCTTAGCAAAAAGGCTAGATAGTGAGTACAGGGTACCCTTTTTATCTTGAGAGATGACCGAATGAGAGAGGAGTTGACAATAGTTCATTGAGCCTTGTATGAGTGTGTTGTCTTTAGTGTGAATGAGAGTCCCTCCCTTGTACATGCCCTTGTGGGCTCTATATATAGGAGCCATCTTGCCCTCACAATATGGAGAGAGAGGGGGGGTATTTAGGTATATTTGTCCGCACTAAACCGTACAGACTTGGTTTACACAAGCGTAGTATCTCTGACGGTACAATAGTATTTCTGACGACCCGAGGGTACGGAACACCCCCGGTGCCCGGCTACAACAACTATTCATTCGAAAATCTGTTTTTCCAACCGATCGAACACAACAGAGAGCTCTATGCAAGCCACTGCCCATTTCTTTGGTTCAACCGAACCAACACCCACTGCCATTCCATCTTCACTTATTTAATTCCCCGCAGCTTTTCCTTGTGCTCCCTACCGAAAGCCTTCTCACCCCCCAGTCACTTTACTTCAATACAACCACCCATTCATTTCTCTCACTGCCTTCTTCTTCATCCAGCAAGCAGCACCCCCATTTTTTTCTTTCTTGAGCTCATATGTCATCCACTTCTCTGCGCCAAATCCCAACTCAAAAACTGAAAACTCTCAATGCATGTCATACCTTTGTGTTAGTCATCTCATTAGCTTTCCGTCCATACAATCGGTTTTCGCATGCCAGTTGGTTTTGATGTTTTTCATGAGGAGAGAAGGGAGAAACATACTGTAGCTATGTATTAGCATTGTGCACTGTTGGCTAGCATAGCAGCGGCAGCAGCCCTTCACTCGGCCAGTGCTCACGGCAACAGCGAGCAGCAGCTTCATGGCGTGGTGGCAGCTCCATGCATGCGGCAGCCCAGCTGGGGCCAGCACGCAGCAGCCAAGGCCGGTGGCTTCATGCAGTAGGAAGCCCGGCCGCATGCAGCAAGCAACACTGGGCACCAAGGCGTGCGGTCGGCCGGGAGGCATGCGAGCGGCAGTGCAGCAGGCGGCGGCTCGGCAGAGCAACGTCGGCCAGCTGCAGCAGCAGCCCGAGCAGGAGCATGGCGACCAGACAACGCATTGGAGAGCAGCGGCGCCGGGCGCATGGTGCTGCGACCGGAGGTGGACAACGGTGCCTAGGCGAGGGCGCCGCGGCCCGGCCGACGGAGCAGTGGAGCCGAGGTGGTGGAGACACATGCATGAGACACGGCAGCTCCGGACGGTCTGGTGTGGCTCGGTAGCGGCTTGGGACGTGGCATCGAGGGAGGAGCCGAGACGGAGGCCGGTGCGGTGTATTGCCGGCATTGGCACGCTGTATACGATATGGCCCAAGCGATGCGAGGCGGTATGGCGCATGCGGCGGTACTAGGACGATCGATATGGACGAGGAGCCGGCCGTGGACGCGGGCGAGCTCAACGACTATGGCGGACGCGGACGAGAGGCCGAGCAGACGCGGACACGGCGACGACTACGGTGGACGTGGACGTGGATCCGAGAAGACATCTAGTGATATTTCGCACGCCTAGTGCCGTGGTAAAACTCTTTAGTGTCTAATCTTGTTTACGATATTTACTTATGCGTGTTGTAGATTAGTCATGAGCATGGCATCTATTTATGCATATTTATTTATAAAAATATTTTGATAGCTTATGACTGGTATAATTCTCTGGTTAGGTTGTATTTGTGCGTAGGCGTGATTATGTATCGATATATTGGTGAATGCGAATAATTAGATTATTGTGACAAAATACATGTATTATTGATCGGTAGATGCTAAATTAAATATATGATAGGATTATTTGATCAGATGATATTATTTTGAAGTGGCATGGAAGTTAGTGGTGATCTTTGGATAATACATTAAGTGGAGGTTTCTTCTCATATTGGATTAGTAATTTTTGGAGATAGGATGCATAAATATTTTTATAATCTATTACTTGATGGATGACATATGTGTCAATAATTATTGATATATATTTTATATATGTGTATTGTTACTCGTTGGATGTTGGATTATGTACATTGTTGGATTAATTGAATCGGATGATTTAATTAAGCATGAGCAAAAATTGATCGGATATCCGAAGTAATAGCTACATGAGTAATTTGGGAGATGGTAGATTGGATTATTTGATCATGGATAAATATTGGATTGCCATGTATTCAGTAGTTAAGTCATATGTGCCGAGTTGATGGATTTGTACCCTTAATTGGGTTAGTAGATAAATGATTATTAGTTGATCGTAGTGGTACATATATGATTGGATTGGTAGAGGTCATTCAAAACTAAGTTTGGTGGTATGAATATGAGTTGATCGATTTGTGAGCTATTAAGTATTTGTAAAACCCCGGTCTGCTCGTAGTGTGGCCCATGTGGCCCATGAGGAGTTGTGTGGTGGGATTAGTCCCACATTGCTTGTCTCAAGTGAGTTGTAGTAGTATATAATGCCTGTTGGATCCAAACGTAGCACCTCCGGGTTAACCCTTTTACACGAAGCGAGGACGAAAGTGTAAGTGGGGTGCTATGTGTGGGCGGGTCCGCCCCACGGTGGGCTGGGCATTGAGCCGATTTTGGATCAGGGTGTTACAGATGGTATCAGAGCATCAACCTTCATTTGCACGGCGCGTGCGGGGACGAAGCGCGGGCATATGACGATGGCACATGTGGGCCCGGAGTGGACACATGGCATGGCATATGTGCCAAGACCGGACGACGGACGTGTACCGAGGGGTGGTTCTGGCATTTGCAGCAGATGCGATATGTCGCCGAGGGCGCCCTTAAGGGGGTGAATGTAAAACCCTGGCCTGCTCGTAGTGTGGCCCATGTGGCCCATGAGGAGTTGTGTGGTGGGATTAGTCCCACATTGCTTGTCTCAAGTGAGTTGTAGTAGTATATAATGCCTGTTGGATCCAAACGTAGCACCTCCGGGTTAACCCTTTTACACGAAGCGAGGACGAAAGTGTAAGTGGGGTGCTATGTGTGGGCGGGTCCGCCCCACGGTGGGCTAGGCATTGAGCCGATTTTAGATCAGGGTGTTACAGTATTGGATGTGCATTTAAATTGTAAAGCTCAGTAGGTGTTGGTTAGTCTATTAAACCTCGGTCGGTGGAAATTGTAGGTGTATGTGAATATGAATTGTCAAGGCGAGACTAGTAGAGTTATATAGTTAGTATTAGCTTAAATAATATATCGGAGAATGATTGATGGATTTAGCCATGGCCTTATGCCCACGAGTCGGTGGATTTTGTACAATTATCGAATTGATTGTATGGTTAGAAGATCGTTAATCCGGGTATTGTGTGGTTGAATGAGCTACATTGATTATAACAGAGGCGAGGTTAGATTGAGTTTTAAAAGTATTTTTATGTGATAGAAATTTTAGAAAAGAATTATTTTTACAACACAAAATGCTTTTAACTTTGAAAATTCATAACTAATTCATATGAACTCCAAATGAGTTGAATCAAGTTATTTTAGTCTTATAATTTTATTATATATTTAGATATATAATAATTTTCTTCACCACTATTCTACAAATTTTTGCTAAAAATTAGATCGACGCCCATTTTCAGCATTTTTTTCCAAAAGTTATTTTAAAACTGCTATAATTTTCACATACAAAATACAAATGAAACAATTCTTTCACATAAAATCATATAAAATCATAATCTAGCTACTGTAAAAATTTCATTCATTTTTTAGCATTATGAATTTTTGACTTTTCTCGGTGTTCATTCGATGTCGCTATTTCTATAGAGTCCGAATTGTCACAAATGAACGACTACGTAACCAAGAGTGAGAAAGTGAACTTCCAGGAAGGCAACCATCATTTGAACTTTATTTTTGCATCATATTGCTCCCAAATTTGGTTAATTAGATGCAATGATAATTGCTAATTTTGTTATGTCGCTATTTTTGTGATGTGTAGTTAGTTATATCCTATTCATGAGGTTATCCTTGAATTATTTCCAATACATACATGCTTAAGTTAGGTTGTGTTAAATATATTGTTTGGGGTTGCTTAGCCATGCAAGTCTAGATATGGTAGATTGATTATCGGGAATAACCCGATAATTATAGGAGACACAACTTTCTTATTATCTTTTTATTCAGATCTTCGTATATGTTTCTCAAGTTAAATTTTGTTATTTTAAAAGAGTTTTGGGTCTGGACAAGTGGTTGCTAGTGATAGTGCCTTCGTGCACGAGATTGGGTATGTGGTTGTCTTGCTCGGTCCAACAAGGACCGAACTTTGGTGACGTCGTTGATTCAAGTAAAACTCGTGCTATCACACGCGGGATATTGGTGCCGCTTGGTCAGGTAGGGGGAAGGTTTTATTGGTTTGGACCGCGGGTGGTGTGAGGGCACAGCGACCATGAAATCATATGTTCCTTAGGAACCCAATGTAATATATATTGTGCAGGTGAGTACGATTCCTATGTTGGGAGTTCAACCAACATACTAACTACGTACACTGGCCCCTCCGACACAACGTGCATGTAATGCCTTGGCCTGCTCGTAGCGTGGCCCATGAGGAGTTGTGTGGTGGGATTAGTACCACATTGCTTGTCTCAAGTGAGTTGTAGTAGTATATAATGCATGTTGAATCCAAACATAGTACCTCCGGATTAACCCTTTTACACGAAGCGAGGACGAAAGTGTAAGTGAGCTGCTATGTGTGCGCGGGTCCGCCCCACGGTGGGTTGGGCATTGAGCCTATTTTGGGTCAGAGTGTTACAGATGGTATCAGAGCATCAACCTTTGCTGCACGGGCGCGTGCATGTGGCACATGGCACATGTGGGCCCAGAGTGGACACACGGCATGGCATATGTACCGGCACTGGACGCACGGACGTGTACCGAGGGTTGGTTCTAGGCATTTATCGCGTATGCGGTATGCTGTCGAGGGCGTCAGTCCTTAAGGGGGGTGAATGTAATGCCCCGGCCTGCTCTTAGCGTGTCCCATGTGGCCCATGAGCAGTTGTGGGGTGGGATTAGTACCACATTGCTTGTCTCAAGTGAGTTGTAGTAGTATATAATGCATGTTGAATCCAAACACAGCACCTCTGGGTTAACCCTTTTACACGAAGCGAGGACGAAAGTGTAAGTGAGGTGCTGTGTGTGCGCGGGTCCGCCCCACGGTGGGCTGGGTATTAAGCCGATTTTGGGTCAGTGTGTTACAGTGCATGCCCGCTTAGCATTTTCTATATGCTTATGTACTAAGTTGGGGTTTCATCTTACATGGGTAGTCTAACTCAATAAGGCTTTCTTGCTAAAAAAATACCGAATCTCGATTTCCCCGGCCGACACACCAAAGGAAATGTGTTAATTCCGGAGGCTTACGGGCTAGTCGAGTCGTGTGGATAAAGTAGTACACCTCTACAGAGATAAATCTATTCGAATAGTCATGTCCACGGTTATGGACAATCACTTGAGTTCGGGAGTCACTATTGTTAGACTTTGAATTAAAATTGATGGTTACAACTTGGTGTTCGGCATGAACGGGTGTTCATGTATTTTAGTGGGCTGCCACTTTGGTCTTAAAATAGGACAGTGAGAATTGCAACCATAGTTATTGTATTCAGCCAAGAATAAAGTGCTTCAAACTACTATCTCTTCAAAGTTTTTTAAATAAAAAAATACTACCTCTCTTCAAGTGCTTCAAGATCTGTGCAACTGTAATAGGAGGGGTGATGCCCACAAGACATCAAGCGCCACCAACGCATTTCAAAAAACCCTCTATATTATCCACTATTTTAGAGTGAAATTCTACACGCTTCTTGTAGGGAAAAAAATTAATGGGAGAGGGCCTCGCGCAAGGCCTTATCTCCATCCACTGTTGATTCTATTGATGGAAGAAGAATCATCGACTAACGGGAAGGGGCCTCACATGAGGCTCCCCTAGCAAATTTCCTTCGCTTCTTGCATGTGTCACCAACAAACGAATAGAGCTAGTCTCAAGAAAATAAAAAAAAATACTACTTATTAGTTATGATATATAAGTTGGCCTCGACAATATTCATCATTTGATCATCATGCATGCACTTGTTTTGATGGAAACGACAATGATAGCACTTCAGAGTGAGGCATACCTGCCAAAACCGACGCAAACCTAATAATGGGCCAATTATCCAGGGCAATGTATGTGTTGGAAATGTGAACAATAGTTTAATTCCAGATTTCGTTATTAGGCAAAGATCACAAATAACTAGAGATGCATAAAACGATACTATCGGTAGGCAACTCATTGCACTTCTAAACATACTCAACAAAATGATCACAAAATAGAGTGGTCTTACGACCAACTTATAGTTGGGTTCGATGAAGAATAGGAGCAGTGCATTCTCGAAGCAGTGCAGGTCGTAGATGATGCAACGCAGTGAGCGGTCACACAGATGCGCTGCCCAGAAATATTATTGCCGCCCCGTGCAGGTGTACTCTAATGGTTCAGAGATATCCACTCACCCTCCTTCCCGGTGCACGACAAGGAGAAGGGGTGATTTTAGTTTGACAGCGCAACTCTTCAGAACAGAAGAAACTGAGAGGAAGATAGAACTTTGGAAGTGTTTTTTCTCTATTGTACTTGGTCTGGACGTCTCTAGTTTTTTTTAGGTCGAGTCAATTACTCTCTAGTAACTGCTCTTAATAAAGCTCATATTAAACCAATACTAATTGTTAATTCAAAACCAATTAATGGTAATTAAGAAGTATTTATCAGATCCTGATTACACACTGGTCTACAGCTTCGACCAGTGTAGTTCAACCACACTGGTCTTTGGATCTGACCACATTGGTTTAAGGTTTCGACCACATTGGTCTAAAGTTTTGACCCCATTGCTCTATGGCTTTGCCACACTGGTCTAAGACTTAGACCACCCTAGTCTACAAACCTTGGTCTAAAACTTCGACCACCTAGTTTCGACCATTGAGTTTTGATCACACAGTTTCGACCACTCAGTTTCGACAACAATGGTCTAAGGCTTCGACCAACCTAGTCTAAGACCCCTAGTCTGAGGCTTCGACCACCTTAGTCTAAGACTTTGACCACACTGGTCACACTGGTATAAGACTTTGACCACCCTGCTCTAAGACTTCGACAACACTGGTCTAATACTTCTAGTCTAAGAATTTACATGGTTTGGAATTGTTGGAATGAATGGGCCCTTACACATATGTGCCCAATTCTAACAATCCCCCACCAATTCCAAAGCAAGCAGCAAAAAGGAATGATAAAGATTATTGTGCTGAGAAGTTGTTGATATATCAGTCTTTCAGTGTAAGTTCCATATGAGTTGAACTTGCAACTAGAATAACAAGATTCATCTTCTCACAACTGATGAATGACTATGCCTTGAATTCACAGTCTTTCATGATTAGATTTCACTTGAAATCTTAACTGATACTATCCTGTCAAAGAACCAAGCCTAAACGGAGTATTATTTAGTCATGCTCCCTTATCTGCTTATGAGCTTTCTAGATAATACCCTAGTTTAGTGAACTACGACTTCACAGTTAAGCTCAAGTAGGTGTATTTATTTTAGGTATCTTGTAGGCTAATACATTTTTCCCTCCTTGGACACTAGAATACATTAAGGCACTTAGCCATCCTTCCATACAGTTGAGAGTATTTTGTCTATTAGAACACGGGTACATATGTTATTATAATGTACTCTCTTGTTCAAACATCAACTTATTTTTTCCATTACCTAATTCATGGGATCTCCGATCAAAAAGGTATGTGTTACTGTTGAGTTGTAACTCCAATGGACCTCATTCCTATGTCTATAGACGCAACGGAAATCGCCTTCTGTGCTAGCCCCTTTGTGAAAGGGTCTGCCAGATTTTTCTCAGTGCGAATATAATTCATAGTGATCACTCCAGAGTTCCTCAGTTTTCTGACAGATTTAAGCCTACACTTCACATGTCTGGAGGACTTCATGTTATCCTTAGTAATTGTAATCTTAATCAAAATTGTTTGATTATCACAGTACGTTAGGATTGCCGATAATGGTTTTTCAACTAGTGGTAAGTCCAACAGAAGCTCTCTAAGCCATTCAGCCTCAACAGTAGCTGTGTCTAGTGCTACAAGTTCTGCTTCCATGGTCGACCACGTCAATATGGTCTGTTTACACGACCTCCATGAAACTACAACACTTGCAAGGGTAAACGCATACCCACTTATAGCTTTGATCTCATCTGCATCAGAGATCCAATTTGAATCACTATATTCTTCTAATACAGATGGATACCCAGTATAGTGAATTCCATATGAGGTTGTGCATCTCAAGTAGCGCAACACTCTCTCAAGTACCTCCCAGTAATCATCTCCTGGGTTAGAAGTAAACCGACTTAATTTGCTCACAGCAAATGATATGTCTGATCTTGTGGCACCAGATAGATACATAAGGGACCCAATAATTTATGAATATATTAATTGATCTTTTCCTAATCCCTTATTCTTTCGAAGCTTAACAGTAGCATCATAAGGAACTAGGGAAATCTTACAGTTCTCAAAACCGAACTGGCTCAAGATTTTCTCAGCATAATGGGATTGGTTCAATGTGATCCCATCCTCATTTTTTATCAATTTAATTTTTAGAATAACATCTGCCTCTCCTAGGTCTTTCATATCAAAGTATCTAGATAAGAAATATTTGACCTCGTTAATAACAGCAGTGTTTTTCCCAAATATAAGTATGTCATCGACATACAAACACAAAATTACTCCTTGACCCCCACCATATCGATAATACATACACTTATCTGCCTCATTCACAGCAAAACCAGCAGAAGTTAAAGTTTTATCAAATTTCTCGTGCCATTGTTTAGGTGCTTGCTTCGATCACACAGGTCTATGTTTTCGACCACACTGATCTAAGGCTTCTACCACACTGATCTAAGGCTTCTACCACATTGTTCTATGTCTTTGACCACACTAGTCTATGCCTTCGACCACACTAGTTTAAGACTTCGATCACACTGGTCTATGCCTTCGACCACACTGGTCTAAGGCTTCGGCCACCTTGGTCTAAGACCCTTGGTATAAAAATTCGACCACACTGGTCTAAGGCTATCTCGCTATGCACTGTCCCTTTCCAATACTCAGCATCAGGTAATGTATAAGCTTCTGAAAGAGTGTTTGGCACATCATCCATGAGGTATGCAATAAAGTCTTCGCCAAAGGATTTCTCAATCCTTTGTCACTTGCTCCTACGAGGAGCCTCTTCGACTAAATTGTTATCTTCTTCGGGATTATATCAAACTGGTGGTGTATCACTCATTGGTTCAGAGATGGTGGTAGGTTCAAAATTACTATTATTCATAGTTTGATTATGCTCAGTTCGAAAAGTATTGCCTGCAGTTCTCATATGATAAATATCCTCAAAAAATGAAACATCTCTAGACTCCATTATTGTGTTAACAATAACTCCAGGAGTTTTTATTTTTACTACTAAAAATCTATATGTTGTATTGTTATGAGCATATCCCAAAAAGACATAATCGACTGTTTTAGGTCTAAATTTTTTCTTTTTCTAAAATGGTACATTGACTTTTGTCAAACACCCCCAAGTTCACAGAAAGTTAACATTAGGTTTTCTCCCCTTACATCCCTCATACAAAGTAATCTCATACCTTTTAGTAATTACTCTGTTTAGGACAAAAGTTATTGTTACTATAGCTTCCTCCCACCACATCTTAGGCATACTGGCACTCTCCAACATGGCATTCACCAAGTCTGTTAGTGTCCGGTTTTTTCTCTCAGGCACCCCATTTGATTGGGGTGAGTATGTTGGTGTAACTTCATGGATTATTCCATGTTCAAAACAAAATTAGGAGAATTCATGAGATGTAACATCCCAAAATCCTAATTCTGGGATTATGTACTATAAATGCATTAGTAGAAATACTTTGATCATTTGCATATGAAAAATTACCATGTTGATTTTGGTTTTTGAATTTAAAAGCTAAACATGAACTATAAACAAATAGGTGCTAAAAAGGAAATAGATAAGTCAAAATAAAAATATCAGAGGATAGAATTATTTTGGGCATAATATCCCAGAAATAATTCACAAAAGAATTTATATAAAATCTTATTTCAAAAAATATGTACAAAAGAGCAAAACAAAAACTTCTATTAATTTTATAGAAATTCATAAAAAATATTTTCATCTGAAAAACTTATAGAAGATACTGCATTAGGTTAGGAGCCTACACAAAAAATTTCAGTAAATTCCAAAGTAATTTGTCCAGTAAATAAATTTGACCAAGAATTCAACAAAAAAAATCAAAAAAACACAAATCTTTCTCTCTCCGTCCTGTGGGCCCCGCCCACAGGGATTGTCTTCCACCACGTGGCATCGAGCGCCAGTGCACACCCGTGAGCTCTCTGCACCACCCATGGTTTCCACTGCGCCCGCATTCTTTCCCCACCGGTCACACCTGCCCCGTCACCTCGCCATCAAGCCGCGCCCATCCCTACCATGCTCACACCTCGCTCCTACCCGTATGACCACGAATTAAGAACCCCGAGAGCTCCGCTAACCTGCCCGTGCTCTTCCTTGTTGATCTTCGCCTCTCTGCTTATATAAAGGCCTCCCCGAGCTGTGTCTCATCTCCTCCTTCCTCTTCCACTCAATCAAGCTCTAGAGCTCGGAGAGCGCAACCCCAGTTTCGGCCGTGGGCCGCCACCTTCGTCCTCGACGCCTTGAAGGGTTTTGTATCACTCTTACCGTGTCATATCATGTTCAAGTGACCACTGATGTTATCTCCTCACTCGATTTTGTACTCGATCCACAGGCTCGGCCGAATTGACCCTTCGTCCTCGTCTCCGACCAGAACCGCTGCTCCAGTCATCGCTGGAGCTTCACCACATCCCAGGCCAACTCCTCATGCCTGGAGCATCGTAGGACCATAGCCAAGTTTCTCTGACCATTGGACTACGATCTCCTCCACCCAAGCCTCTTCTCCACGTGCGACCGACCTCGCCGCCTCGGCTCGCCGTCGACCAGTCAACTCCAACCATGTCCAGACCCCTTCTCGTTTCTGGTATGCCCCTAGTAGCCCGTAGATCCTTATGCTCGCAATAGATAGTCAAGGGCATAGCTCGTTTGCAACTTCGCTCGTTGTCGTAGCAGCTCCTCCGCTCAACACCGACTTGCCACCGCATCAGGCCACCTCCTGCCTTGCCGTCGGTGCTGGCGGGTGTGCAAGGGTATGGAGATTTCATTTTGGGCACTCTCTGACCCCTATGAGTATCACACCGCCGGCGAGACTCATGCGCACGAGCACCACCGTGCGACTTTTGCCGAACGAGCACTATAGCTCGTCATTAGTGTCTTAACTACGACCATTAAGACTAAATTAATTTTTAGTTGTTGGGTTAGCCCTAATGATTCACTGACATGTTGGACCTGATCGAAATTTAATGAAAAAAAAATAAATCAAAACGTTCTCGTAGACGAGTCTATGACATGCGGGCCCCAAGGCTTTAGTGCACAATAAAACCTCCTTCCGACCAAGTGGTCGAAATCTCTTTTCAACCAGGTGGTTGAAACCTCCTTCCAACCACGTGTAGTCGAAACCTCCTTCTGACCACGTGTAGTAGAAACTTCCTTTCGACCGGGTGTACTCGAAACTACGAACAGTACTCGAAACTATGAACAATACTTGAAACTGGATTTATCAAACCGAATCAAAATGAAACCTTAAGAACTTTTGGTACAAAACTCCAAATTAAATGAAATTTATCTCTAAATTTGTCTAAAACTCATAATCTACCAGAATATGTAAAAATATTTAATTTTTCTCACTGTTGAATTTATTGGATGTTATTTAATTCATTTTTGGCTCTTTCTAGACGTCGATTATTCAGGTTATTTGTAACACCTCAGCCCAACATTGAGCTTAGAATGCCACCAAACTACTATAACCATCTAATTTACATCAACTTACTATAAAATTTCAGCAAGCATAACAATATTAAAACACATCCACGGGTCGCATTAACACGAGCATAACACTATGACAATCATAGATAAATTAGACCTAAGAGCATAGCAAAATAATAAACCAAGATTAAAATAAACCAAGCATCTATGGTTATTCAATACCATCATGTCCTAGATACAAATATTCAGGTTATTCTAAAAGTTTCTCATGTCCAATGAATCAAATAATTGGGTGAAGTGCATGATTCCAAGTGCGCTAACCCTTCCCGAGTAAAACGTCATCACTGGTC
Organism: Hsuehochloa calcarea; assembly: GCA_036346395.1. Classification (NCBI taxonomy): domain Eukaryota; kingdom Viridiplantae; phylum Streptophyta; class Magnoliopsida; order Poales; family Poaceae; genus Hsuehochloa; species Hsuehochloa calcarea. Next base: position 16,783,742 of record CM070596.1, on the reverse strand, counting down.
ACCTAAAAACAACAATAGAGCAAGAATGAGTCCAAGACTCAGCAAATACATAATAAAGCCATAAACAATAGTTTATTAACCATAATCAAAGTTATCATCATCATCCATTTAGTTAATGCTATTGTCATTCTCAAACAACCAAGCCATATTCCATATAGGTAAAGTTGCACAATTTAGCAATTTACTTAGATATGCGAATGCACTAACATGCTCATGCTCATATGCATCTCATCAGCTGATACCGGTATAGCGGAGTGTTCACCCGTCGATGACACACTCTATCCTTCACTCCCGTGAAGTCCCTACCGAAGTAGGATTTTATTCTGAGCACTCCGGATTAGTCATGTATCTTTCTCACCGACCTCACCGGAATAGTTACATGACTTTCTCACCGACCTGGCTCGTGCAACTCCTGTCATGATGAATGTAAATGATGCAACATCTTTATTCATTCATCAACATAGTCCATCTCATTAACTCAATATCTCCTCCTCATTATCTCAATATCATAATCTCATTCACTCAAGGTCATCAATATCATGTATAAGAATAAGCTGAACGAAAGCATAATAAATAGCATGATAAGTAACAACAATGATCATGGTGAACAATGGGTTGTTCACCACTCTACCATGTACTTTCCTTCCGCGCTGTGACGAGTTAGGAGGCAACGACGGAATTTCTCCACTCCCTGCCCCACCGCCTACACAAATATTCATTCGAAATAAGAATAACAAGACAGAACGTGGCTACAAGCGTTTTGCCATAACCCTCTATCTAATCAACAAAACTAAAAACTCAAAATGATGAATTAACTAATCAGCCAATATCGGCCCTTCTGAACAGCAGTACGAGAAAAATCGTAATTAAATATATGTAACTCCGAATGATTTGAAACTAGTGCTCAAATACTCTTAACGCATAACACTACGAAACTCTAGTTGACTAGATCTTTTGATTCGGCCAAAACAGTGGCCTAAACAACAGATGAAACACAAACAGATAACTGTCCAGATTATAGAACAGTAGCAAAGAAAATGATCTAACTTTCAATATACTGATCCAATTGATGTGATCTTTATCAACTCGGAAAGATAATTGCAAGGGCTACAAAAACTTAGTTGGGTGGAAGTTCTGAATCGGACTCTAACTAGATCAAAACCGAGGGGCAAACCAACAGTTCCAAATTCACAGGCAGACAGGACAGCGCACGATTAAAAATTCATATCTCCTAAACCGTAAGGCAGAATCTAGTGATCTCAGTGCCAAAAGAAAGATAACGACATCAGGAACAAAACTCTAGAAGACGAAAATAACAGATTCGGCTTCTAAGTAAATCATAATGGCCCGACAACAAAATCTGCCAAATCACATCAGCTCTCCTGGACAGTCGCGGTAAAACTACCATATCTCCTAAACCGTAACTCCAAATCAGATGATCTCGGTGACAAAAGAAAGCTAAGACCAAGGGCTACAACTTTCTAAGAGGTGAGAAGATCAGAAAACGTACGTAACTTACCCAAAACGGACGATCAACAGTGGCGCAGGGAAGAGGTCGGGAGAGGCGGCGGCCACTAGGGGGAATAGGGGGAGGAGGGGAGGGGTTTTAGGGTTTTGGGGAGGGGGATCCCCCCTCATGGCCGGCCCCCTCTTGGGCCCCTCCTGGGCTGCAGCCCAGGGCCCAGGTTGTCGAAATAATGTGAAAAACCCCTTCTTGTTTCAGAATTTGTACTCATTTCTTTGCCCTTTCTTCTCCCGGCTAATAGTCTAATTACCCGATTCGATTCTGAGGTATTACATTCTACCCCCCTTAAACAGAATTCGACCCCGAATTCTTTCTGTCATTCTACTCGAAGGACATTTACAACTAGCACGCGGGATTCCAGCTCCCAAGTCGCTTTTTCGCTCGGTCTGATGCATCCACCGCACATTTACTAACTAACGTATTATGTTGTATTATTCATCCCGCTCTTTTCAGAGCCACTCCACAGGCAGGACTCAATAGCACAGTCTGACTCGTGGTTCGACGGCTCTAAAGAAACCTCACGCTCCAGATGCCTCATGTACTCCCTCGACACCGGGTTGCACAAAATATTGTATACCCTGGGCCAGGACTCGAGACGGTCCTAGCGATTCTCCTCCTTCCAAAATCACTGCAACTTCCAAAAACGAACCTTTGTACCTTAGGCCACTCTTCTCTTCGGTACCAAATAACACAACCAACACAAAACACCTGGAACTCTTGTTCCACGTCTCAATCAGTTCTTTCACCTTAACAAGGAGCACAACCGTAAACCAGGAACGTAAAACAGAACTCGTTTTTAAACAACTACTTTGCAAACAGATCCCAACTTGAAAATAAAAGATTCTCATCGTAACCATGTATTAACAACTCCCTACCAACAGAATCAAATTCAAAGTTGAAGATTTATCTCAAGAACCTTTTCCATTTCCCAATGTAGACAATTTGCAAATAAACACCAAGTAAGCCAAGCGAAAATCACTCGAATGCTCAAATCAATCTCTTCCTTTATTCTTTATGAATCGGAAAGAACCACACATACCCGCATAAAGCCAAATCAAATTTGCAAATGACACCCGTCATGACACGTTGCTCGAACAAGAATTAAGAGAGCATTCTATTACCCAAGAAAACACTCTGCTCCCTCAATCCTTATTTTAGGAATAAACATTTATTTAGATTCTGGTATTCCCAATTAACACGTTGCTCCTTTCTCTTATCCAACAGCCTCAAAGCGTTGCTCAACCCGAAAGCAACAACCACACTCATGTAGAGAGACTACCAATCCACAAATACATGCTCTAGCCAACTCCTCTACCAAATGAATCACTTTGATAAATAATTTCCAACGTACCTCAATATAGATTGCACCCACGAGCACATCTTCTCAATCCTTTAAGAATAATCAACTTAAAATTCGCAGCACACACACCCTCATTTACTACACCCAAAGGATGCTATCAATGATCATCGTGCTATTTAAAATCCACTTTGTTCCACTATTTCTACACAATCTCATTAGCCTCCAAGGTACTAGCATAGAACACCAAGTCAAAATTTTCAATCTCCAAGTCTCGTGTAAATGTATTTCGATGCAACTGATATGAAAACTCTCAAGTCCGATGACTAAGATTCTCACCATCTAAATATATTCATTCATTAACAACCACCTGAAAAATATATTCTCAACCAAATTATCTTTAGAGAGATTCTAACTCCTAGAGGGTTACTCACTGAAGCCAAGTCGTACCTGGTAATAATTCAGCAATCCCTACTCTCTCATCAATTGACATTACAATCAGATTTCTTCGCTAATCCTGCTCTCATTAACTTATACCTTCATATATTTTTTTTGCCTATACAATCTGGCACATTACTCAATTCATCTGTAATAGACTAACCAAGATTTTCATGCTTTCAACAATTCTAATGTTCCACTCAACATGAACAAATAATCTTTGACCGCAAACACTATAGGTTCTATTAGTTACAAATATTGCCATCGGTTTGGCCCCAAAGACCAAACTTTCTATTTAAGGTAAACCCTCTCCAAGGACTAGTCCAAGAAATCAACTTATCACTCAATGCATCTCAAACAAATTGACACCCAGAGTCTCACCCAAAATCATCTCCTTGACCACCACTATCAAGTTGCCATTATACATCCTAAAAGATATTGCAACACGAATCAGTTAATCTTTTCTCAAAAGAAGCTATAGGTAGAAACACGTTTCAGCAACGTAAAAACATTTACCACTCGCAGAGACACAAAACCAATGGAGAGAGTCAAATAGCCAAGATCTCGGAAAATAGAGGACGAGACCACAATTGAGCTCACAAATTCCACTAGAAGCGAATTTTCAACCCTCAACAAACAAGAATAAAACATTGCCATTGAAACTCAAGAAACTCTTAAGCGACAACAACCAAAATGTTAAACACACTTTATTAAGTTTGCCAGCTGCAAAACTTAACTCCAAATACCTCTACCACACTCTTTTCCTTAACAACGAAAATAATTTTCTTTGTGTACCACATCACTTGCCACCTCTAACAAGAAGTGCCTTAAAACCAGAGCACACTAATCACTTAAGAACCCCGTAGAACATTCTCACACCTCGATTAATCTAAAATTTTTTTTGCTCAACAGTTTCAGCTACTACAGTAATCATGATTTACCAAAAGTTCATGAATACAAAACTCTTAAACTTATCATTTATCCGATATTACACAAGGCGGTCAAATTACTTTCTTTCTGAAAGAATCATCACCGCTCCCGCAAGTCACAATCCATTGCAGACAATCTCACTAACATTTAGAATAACACACTCTTTAACATGATTCCTTATCGTCAACTCTTCCATTGTAAAGCTCCAAAAGTTCACCGAATTGGTATATATCACTTTATCATCTCAACTTCAAATTGAGGGTATACTAAAATCATGCAACCTCACTACAACAACTACTTTATTTTAGAGGGAATCTACTACACAATTTAATAGGTTATACCAAAACCCTTTCATCAAAGGCATACTATTATCAGACAATTTCATCGTCATGCAAACACATGTCTCCTATTCAATCATATCATAAACCCTTCTAAAAGAAACACAATAAACTATTTCATAATATTTCTGTTATTTCAATAAGATTCTAACGGTCAACTTGTCCTAGAGATTATCTGATACACAAACCACACTATCAAAGCAAACCTCTTTTAACAAGGCCATGCAGCCGCAGGCCAACCTCATAAAACACACATGAATAAATTACTTTTAAATTTCAACCCTTTACCTCTTAACAATGCTCACACTAATCTAGTACACACTAATTCCAATCTGGAGGTTATCATAAACCATTGATGGTTATCCAATCATGGACGAATCTATGGTTCTTTCTCTATTTGTATTCCCTTGGGCATACACAAGATCATCAAGTAACCAATCAAAGAAAGTTCTATATCATTATCTACTGAGACAACAGTCGAACAAATCCTTATGTCTCTCATTCTACACCGTTAGATTAGCCTATCGAGACCAAATAATCCAACAAGTTTAGCAAACTACACAATTCTAATAATCAACCATTTCATCAATGTTGCACACTTTTAATAACTCTATTGATTCCAACAAAGTATAGTCACCCTCATATTCACAGCTCATCAAGAACTACTAGAGGACAATATCGACTTACCCGATTTCACTTCCAGGGGTACTCGTTAAAATTTATTATGCACCGCACAGCAAACCCAGGCAGATAACTCATATCATACCCATTAATTTCTTTGATAGTAACCTCTCACTTAACCATGAGAATATATCGCTAAAAGGATTTAACATTTTCTTTCATAAAAGAGAACCATTCAACTTCAACGCTCAGAATACCCAAAAGAGTTACATTGAGTCAAACCTTCCACATACTAAAAGACTCGCAAAAGAAAACCTTCATTATCCAAATCATCAAGCGAAATACATGGGTCATGTTTACCAATAAGAAAGACAAAACTCCAATTCAAAGGTCAACCTTGACAGTTAACCAAGCTCACCAGTAGCAAGAATAACTCAACAATTGGGAAAACAATAATTGCTTTAAGAGACAAGTTAAGCCAACGGAAACACATTAATCTTTCTCGAAGCAACCATCAACCACAATGAACTTCTCAAGGACCAAATAGAACTTTTCAACACGTCGCTTTGTACCCACTAATCTATGAGAATGCATCAACCAACAATGGCTAATCAGAATATCCCAATGGAAACTCAAGAAAACAACAAGCTTCCCAAGGAGACCCATCCCCAACTTTCATAACAAAGTTTCTCAGAGTAAACACTTCCCTTTTCCCCTACCACCAACGGCAGTACAACCTGACCATACCTATGGACATAACCACAATCTCTACCTCTCAGCATCTACTATCATCACATATAACAATCACGTAACCAAATCATAAGCATTCATAATCAATTCATATCAGCAATAATCAATGCTACATAACGGAAAAGTAAATGCAATGCTTTGCCCATTCCCATCCTACTGTGCACCAGTGTGTCAAGTTTTAAGTTAATTAACTATTAACATATTTTTTTGTACAAATCAAGTTACCTAAGTTGCTAACCTATTCACCACGGACCTAAAGCCGTGCTCTGATACCAACTGTAACACCCCAGCCCAACATTGAGCTTAGAATGCCACCAAACTACTATAACCATCTAATTTACATCAACTTACTATAAAATTTCAGCAAGCATAACAATATTAAAATACATCCACAAGTCGCATTAACACGAGCATAACACTATGACAATCATAGATAAATTAGACCTAGGAGCATAGCAAAATAATAAGCCAAGATTAAAATACACCAAGCATCTATGGTTATTCAATACCATCATGTCCTAGATATAAATATTCAGGTTATTCTAAAAGTTTCTCATGTCCAATGAATCAAATAATTAGGTGAAGTGCATGATTCCAAGTGCGCTAGCCCTTCCCGAGTAAAACGTCATCACTGGTCACCTAAAAACAACAATAGAGCAAGAATGAGTCCAACACTCAACAAATACATAATAAAGCCATAAACAATAGTTTATTAACCATAATCAAAGTTATCATCATCATCCATTTAGTTAATACCATTGTCATTCTCAAACAACCAAGCCATATTCCATATAGGTAAAGTTGCACAATTTAGCAATTTACTTAGATATGCGAATGCACTAACATGCTCATGCTCATATGCATCTCATCAGCTGATACCGGTATAGCGGAGTGTTCACCCGTCGATGACACACTCTATCCTTCACTCCGTGAAGTCCCTACCAAGTAGGATTTCATTCTGAGCACTCCGGATTAGTCATGTATCTTTCTCACCGACCTCACCGGAATAGTTACATGACTTTCTCACCGACCTGGCTCGTGCAACTCCTGTCATGATGAATGTAAATGATGCAACATCTTTATTCATTCATCAACATAGTCCATCTCATTAACTCAATATCTCCTCCTCATTATCTCAATATCATAATCTCATTCACTCAAGGTCATCAATATCATGTATAAGAATAAGCTGAACGAAAGCATAATAAATAGCATGATAAGTAACAACAATGATCATGGTGAACAACCCATTGTTCACCACTCTACCATGTACTTGCCTTCCGCGCTGTGACGAGTTAGGAGGCAATGACGGAATTTCTCCACTCTCTGCCCCACCGCCTACACAAATATTCATTCAAAATAAGAATAACAAGACAGAACGTGGCTACAAGCGTTTTTCCATAACCCTCTATCTAATCAACAAAACTAAAAACTCAAAATGATGAATTAACTAATCAGCCAATATCGGCCCTTCTGAACAGCAGTACGAGAAAAATCGTAATTAAATATCTGTAACTCCGAATGATTTGAAACCAGTGCTCAAATATTGTTAACGCATAACACTACAAAACTCTAGTTGACTAGATCTTTTGATTCGGCCAAAACAGTGGCCTAAACAACAGATGAAAACACAAACAGATAACTGTCCAGATTACAGAACAGTAGCAAAGAAAATGATCTAACTTTCAATATACTGATCCAATTGATGTGATCTTTATCAACTCGGAAATATAATTTCAAGGGCTACAAAAACTTAGTTGGGTGGAAGTTCTGAATCGGACTCTAACTAGATCAAAACCGAGGGGCAAACCAACAGTTCCAAATTCTCAGGCAGACAGGACAGCGCGCGATTAAAAATTCATATCTCCTAAACCGTAAGGCGGAATCTAGTGATATCGGTGCCAAACGAATTATAACGACATCAGGAACAAAACTCTAGAATACGAAAATAACAGATTCGGCCTCTAAGTAAATCATAATGGCCCGACAATAAAATCTGCCAAATCACGTCAGCTCTCCTGGACAGTCGCGGTAAAACTATCATATCTCCTAAACCGTAACTCCAAATCAGATGATCTCGGTGCCAAAAGAAAGCTAAGACCAAGGGCTACAACTTTCTAAGAGGTGAGAAGATCCGAAAATATACGTAACTTACCCAAAACTTTACGATCAACAGTGGCACAGGGAAGAGGTCGGGAGAGGCGGCGGCCACTAGGGGGAATAGGGGGAGGAGTGGAGGGGTTTTAGGGTTTTGGGGAGGGGGATCCCCCCTCATGGCCGGCCCCCTCTTGGGCCCCTCCTGGGCTGTAGCCCAGGGCCCAGGTTGTCGAAATAATGTGAAAAACCCCTTCTTGTTTCAGAATTTGTACTCATTTCTTTGCCCTTTCTTCTCCCGGCTAATAGTCTAATTACCCGATTCGATTCCGAGGTCTTACATTATTATTGCAACGATCAATCAATATGACCTCAAAAACAGCAAGAGCAAAGCAAACACCCCATTTGATCATGTTGATCCCAGTATTTTAATTATTGTACTTTGTTTTATAAATCATATTATGCATGTGTGTATGTTGTGTATGAAAAATGCTATTATTGGGAACATGGTAGTTATAATCCTACTTGTTGCATTATCGTTTTTAAATGTTGATCCCCTACTGTTGTAATGATTAGAATATCAGTTAGGCATAATGTAATATCAATTGGGACATTTTTCAGTGTGATTATCACACACACGCAACTAGAGTAATAGTTTTTCTCGAAAATTTATAACAGCGCAATATGATAATTTGGGAATATTTTTAAAAATATCCAAAGAGAGTATCTCTGTTATTTGATATGAAAATGAAATTAAAACTTTAGTTTTAGATGCGGACGAGTTATATTGTATTCTGAAAAAGTGAGAATTTTGACTCACTAGTAGCTTGGGTGGAGTTCTCGCCCATAGTCGATTAAAGACTAAAGCCAGCAAATTCGAGACCAAGACCAAATCGTACAACCGTATGTGCTAGGATGGGGTAGCTGTAGCTAACAAAGTTATAGAATCATAACCTTGCATGATAGTAATTAGAAGCAGTGCGAGCAATTTCTATCACTACTAGAGAAAAGGTTGAACTGTCTGAATTTTTATGTCTGTGATAACAGTTGGTTATCACAGACGGTTCAAAAACCGTCTGTGGTAAGGATCAACATAGACGGTTTGTAGTTGAAACTGTATGTGAAGGGGCACTATCACAAACGGTTTCAACCAACAACCGTCTGTGATACACTTATATCATAGACAGTTCTATTTACAAACCGTCAAACCGTCTGCGATATGTCGAATATCACAGATGGTTTGTAAATAGATCCATCTGTGATATAAGCGTATCACAGACGGTTGTTGGTTGAAATTGTTTGTGATAGTGCCCCTTCACAAACGGTTCCAACCAAAAACCGTCTGTGATAGTTTATTTATACCTAATTATTTTTTATTATTCTCGGCTAGCCATGCCCTTTGAAAACTAGCAAGCTAGCAGAAATCAGATACATCACACAAATGAATCAATTGTTGACACAACTCAAAGTGATCATTTAAAACTCAAAATAAATTACAAAAGATTATGTTCAAGTATATATTATTGCTATATTTACATTTGAATTACAACTACTCAAAATGATCAATTACAATTGAATCAATATTTTTAAGGTCATTCAGCGGTGTCGACGGAGTGATATTCTCTGTTGGTGTTAACGATCTCTATCTTGATGAAGGCGCAGAACGTCCCTCGAACCTCCATGACCTCTTTCATAGCGAGTGCATCTAAATCTATGGTTATTTCCTCTCGTTAGCATGAGTAAAGTAGTAAGTATATATATATATATATATATATATATATATATATATATATATATAAGAAATAATTATTGCGAGATTAACAAACCTCAGGATCCTTCATCTTAGCACTAACCAATTGCCGCATATGATGGCAAACGTAGAATGCACAAAGGTGATCTTGTTTTTGCTGGCGACACTGCAACAATAGAATTACATATGTAGGTACAGTCAGTTCGAGGCGCATTATTACGAAGTATGATATAGCATTATTGTGTTGTAGAGCGTACCGAAAATCGCGTACTGTGTTGTAGTGTGGTGCTAGATCCTTTGTATAGCCCTCCTTATGCAACATAGTTGATGAATGACCTACATGATTCTAAAAAGTTATCCTTGGCCATTTTAAAAGAAGGAAGACTACAATAGAGTTATGTGTGGAGAAAATGAGCATACCTGTTGAGTATTTCCTTCAGAAGGGTGAAGTCGTGGTTTTGTTTAGTAGGGAATCAAGGTATATTACCGTGTTCCTCTTTGGTATAAGGACTAATAAGATCCAGTGGAACTACTCATGTATGTCGCTATAGTCATAAACCAAAGTTCGTGCTGCGTATAAAGTACAAATGAAATTTGTATAGCAAGTAGTGAAGCACTTACTTCTGGTTGTACGGCACCATTATGTAGTCTTTGTCGTCCTGAGCAAGCAATCCCGTCGTTATGTATTTGACGACGTAGGATGCGTCTTCGTTGATGGTTTGCTCAGCGATGACGTGTGGGTCGAGGAAACCCACCGGTTCGTTCCATCGATGGACATGTCTCATCATGTATCTATACATAAGCAATGAGTTGTGATATTTATCAGTATTACGTGAGTGTAGAACTTGATTGTACACACTTATAGTGTCCAGCATCGTAGAAGTGAGGCGTCGAGAGCAGCGAGGTTGTATAGGTCAAATAAGTCATCGAAGCTCACGACGAAGTGGCCCGGCTCATGGAAGAAATGCCCCTTCGTGTATTTGACGGTTATTCCAGTATTGCACCCCTCATGTTTGGTCTTTTGCATGTACCAGGAATGCAAAGACTAACAAGCTACTCCAGCGCTTGCTAACACTGTGTCAGGAGCCAATGGACTTCCGATGGAGTATTTCCCGGGCTTGAGAGGTGCCTTAATGTTCTTTGATTTTGATTTGGTTGCCTGTGGCATGTCTTCCCATGAGACGACACAGGAACCGATATGGTGACACGCTTTTCTCGTTCCTTCAGCATGTTCTCCAAGGGAACTGATGAGGCAGCCTTCTAAAGCGAAGGATGAGGTGGAGTCATTGAGGGTCCTGATGGAGAGGCATGATCGTGTCGAGATTGCAGCACTACAGGGTCAAGGGTGATGTCCTTCTTGGGCCACTGGATAAAAGTGTGCATAGCATCCCCTAATGTTCTGATGTCCTTGTTCAGGCGAATCTCCAGCGGGATGGACATGAAATTTTCATGTACCATGTTCACCTAGACCCTGGCGTAATCGTGCACTAGCAGGGCACCGTGCTGCACTGCCCCTTCCTGGTATGGATAGACCATCCCCCGCCCAGCCTCAATAGGAATGGACCCCACCATCCTCACTTGGGGTTTGTAGGGCGTCGGCTCCGACAAAACGATACGCAAATAGCTAAAGCATCCTATAGGTCTATCTTTGGAGCATTCCAGAGATGTATATTACCTTGATGTCGTCGATGGGTAATTGGCCAGAATTATGTGTGGACGCGACGCTACTTCGATGTTGAGGAGGATTGGCTCCCAAAAAACCAGGGGCGGCTTGCGACTGGTTTAGGAGTTGATTTATTTGATCCTGCAGTCTTGTTATCTGTCCCTGAAATTTTTTAGTAACCACTTGTTCCAACCGGGCGTCGTGCTCGTCCTTGGATCTCTTCCTACTCCTGTACGTGTCGGAGTCGTGTCGGAATCTATCCCTCCAAGGTACGTAAAGCCCAACGCTTCACGTGCGACCCGAGTGCTCCTTGTTTCCCAGGGCCGTAGATAGTAGATCCTTCTCTCTTTTCGCTTCGAAGGAACCTTTGAAACACACGGAAGTCAATGCTTCCTGCAATAGGTCATCATGTTATTATATACACTATGCAAGAGGTGATCATGTTATTATAGACACTACGTAGTTCGATATATTTACCAGACGTTGGGACACTGCCTCATCTGCCGGGTTTGTGGAAGAGATGTCGTCCGAAGACGTGGCTGATGCCCTCGCTCTTAACCAGGCTCAAACGCGCTCATTTGAGATATCTGCAAATGATCTTGTAGCGCTCTCGTCCTTCGCCACCCCTTGCGTGGTTTTACCAGCGTACCCAGCAGTGCCGAGTTTGTGGGGGTGAGTGTTTTGTGCCTAGAGAGCTTTGTACGAGCCACGCTTTGCTTGTGAGACCCCGGTTTATCAGGCTTGTAATGCTTAACCATCCATCCGGTCCTAGCATCACAAATCGAATAAACCGAGACTCGAGACATGTATACTTCCCAGAAATGCAGTATACACACCTCTTTACAAAAAGTCATGCATCAATTCCATTCATTCACATAGAACCGAAGCACACCAATAAACCAGAAGTTAATAAGATAAAGGATAGTTATTACAACAGAGAGGCCGGCCGGCCAAATACATATAAATGCAAAAAAAAATAAACAGCGGAAGCAAAAGTGCCATAAGATGGCCATAAACAAAAGAGCCAATCAGTGTGCCTTTACCCACAAGGCAACCGACCGGACCGCCAAGCTAGTCGTCGAACCCGTAGCACATTTCACAAAAGTGAGACCCTAGGTGCTCACCTTCCTCCTCTGCAACAAACAGTTAAGCAATGCAAATGAGTACAAAAATTGTACTCCGCAAGACTTACGTGTAGAATAACAGACCTATACATATGCTACATGCAAGCTTATTTAAGTGGAGGCTGTATGTTTCATTTTCGGCACAAAGCAATATTTATTTGCAATAATGTAGGACATTTAAAAGCAAGTTGACAAATCTGTTTTTAATGTTCAAATAACCGCAAAAGATAATAATAATAACAGTAGATAGATGACAACAATAGTCCTGGAAGTGACTAAACCATTAGTCACCACAACAATAGCATGAATTACCTATTCATACCAACCATGTCAAATTTTAATGAAAAAGGTTGTAGTCTAGTTCTTACACGACCTTACCAAGCATGTCCATAACCTAGGACGAGGCTATTCAAATAGTTTTATCCCTGCAGGGGTGTACCAATGTACCCACACGTCAGACTGTCTTTTTGCCACATGATTAGCATACTTCCTTTGGTATGCCGGCACAGCTAAGTCCTTCGAGACATTTTCAATATTATGTATTAACTGCGAGTCGCCCGTATGGATAGAAACCCATACGTTGTGTCGGAGCCATCGTAAAGCCTCGGTCAACTACCCATCGCGGGTAAAGCCTTGGACAACTACGATGCCCTTCGAGGTGGAGAACCTACCCGGAATCTCCACCACCGCACACCCAACACAAGAACACAGATCCTTTTTCACACAACACACACAACCCCGTCCTGCGACTCGGAGCTAACACACGCCAAAGTACTAAGTCAAGCGAGGTCCCATATCCCTCTCGTGTGGTTAGCACGCAAAAGCGCTTGGCTTAGCGACACAAGTAACTCGGTCCTTGATGACTTAGGCACCATTCCATTCACACCAACAGATCACACCAACATACCATTGTGCCCGAGTCTAAAACAATTTTATTTTCAGTTTTTGACTTTACAAAGTAACAAAGCACAAGTGCTGGACGTAATGGAATAATAATATAGATGTGTGATCAAGATCATCGACTAAATCGATGATCACCCATTACTACCGAAACTAAGCATTTCTAAGCAATTTCAATTCGCAATCTACTAAGTGACAAGAGCTCATCCATTGAACCCAAATCACAGCAAATAACCTAGGCTCATGGTAGTAGAGGATAATCAATTCCTACAGATTATGCAACTATAGGATACTAACCATAATTTAACAACAAAATAGCAATGCATACATACAAGTTGAAATCAATATATTAGACTTGAAAAATACTGGGATTAACATGATCAAACTGCTTGCTTGGTTGCTTCTGTTCAATATATTGTTGAGGATCACTTAGGTTATCAATGTGCTCTTCGGAACCTAACGAGAAAGCGAAAAAGAACAGATAAGAACGAAGAAAACACAAAGACTAAACAGAAAACTTTCTCTGAAAGCTTTGAAAATATTACAGCAGCAAGAGCATGATTTATAAGGAATTTAGCAACAAAAACCAATTAATTTAGATTCTTAATGCAAAAGATATGAGCAAAACAAATCTGCTCAGCCTTATAAATCCCAAATGCTACTATTCATTGCAACTAAAATCTTCGCAAAAATTTCTGGAGCTAAAATGAGATTAGAATCATTTTTAGATTAAATTTTAGTTAAAAACATAACCAACAAAATTTGAATCAACTGAAAAGGAATGAAAATAAAATAGTTATGCATTTTACAAGTTAATTTCATTTTTTAGTTGACAAATAATTCTCTCGGGAAAATCTGAGATTAAATCGACGTGGACGAACTTGGACTGTTGATATTGGATCCAACAGTCCAAGTCCACGGGACAGCGCGCTCAAGTGGCTCACAAACCCCACTGTTGGATTTAGATCCAACGGTCCACGTGGATGGAAACGTTCGGACGGTCCGAACGTTCAAATAGATGTGGGCCGTTGATCTAGAGATGGACTGCTCACAACGAAAGAACCTTCGACCGGTCCGAATGTTCACTCGAACCTAAGCCGTAGATCCAAAATCCAATGGCCCACGCGCGCAGAGCACAGCGCGTGCGCGGCTCATACGTTCACCGTTGGATTTAGATCCAACAGCCCATGTGGATCGAGGTGTTCGGGCGGTCCGAACGTTCGCCCGAACCGGAACCGTTGATCTTGGATCCAACGGTCCATGTGGATCGTAGCGTTCGGATGGTCCGAACGTTCACGCAATCCTGGGCCGTTGATCTAAAGATCGACGGTCCACAGAAAACGACGTTCAAAAACTCGCGCACAGTTTTGTCCGACAAACTCGACGGCGAAGGGAGGCTCACCACCGGCGACTCTGGTCACGGCGGCGCGAGCAAAGGCCCAAAATGGGTCCACAATAGTTTTGCGCACACAATGGGACCAAAAATTGCGGCTGCGGCGGTCTAGAACGCCGGTAAGCCGGAGTTTACACAGGTGACAAAAATGGCCGAAAAATAAAAAATGCAAAGAAGCTCAACTGCGTTCCAAGTAAGCTAGTGCCAAGCATCTAGAGACTAATGTGGAGTTACCTGAGAACGGGAAAGACATAGATGAGGTTGGAGCTGCTCTGGTGACGAAAAAGGGTGCTTTCGGCCGAAAATGGGGATTCTCCAATTCAGCCAAGCCTTGAGGAAGATAAATGAAATTGAGCGAGGGTTAAGCTCAAGAGAATCAAGAAGGAGCAGAGGGAGCAAGAAATGGAGAGTGAGAGCCACTGAGGTACCGCCTTCACCGTAAGCTCGAAGCTCGACAATAGCGGCCGAAACGGTTTCGGGTGATCCAAGCTCAAACAAGCACTGAGGTGCTAGCTAGAGGTGTGGAAATGCTAAAGGAAGCCAAAGGGGAAGTAATGGAGCTTAAATAGCTGAGAAGGCAGAGAGCAACGGCAATAAACCCTCTCAGGTCAAACCTGCCATGGGATCACTTTAGAGCGACGGGACCAGTTGAGCAATAGACTTTTGAGGTCGGTGCGCGACGGGCAATTAATGCGAGCAGAGAGAGCCGTTTAAAGGTGGTCACCGAGGTGACACTACGTTGCTCCAGTTCTGCGCACGCCATGGCTTTGACTCAACCGCACGCTTGCTCAGACTCGAGGAAGGAGACGACACGGCCACCGTTCGATCTAAATCGAACGGTCCAAATGAGAAGGGATGATTGAAAAGGTCCGAACGTTCACTTCAATCCAGGCCGTTATCTCCAAATTGGACGGTTGAAATGAACGGGGAGATCGGCCGGTCCGAACGTTCACTTCAATCCAGGCCATTGATCTAAGATCCAACGACTCTTGTTGATCGAAACGTTCGGATGGTCTGAATGTTCACACGCATATGAGTCGTTGATCTCGGATCCAATGATCCACGATACTCGCGCCCGAGCGACTGCACCGGGTACAGTTAGTTGACTGAACCAAGTCACTTGGCTCGAGCCCGAGTCTGACTCGCGCGCAGAGGAATAGTGAAAAACCAGCTAGGGTTTGAATTAAACAGCTGATTTTTGGGGAATTTGCTTAAGGTAGCAAACAAGCTCCAAAAATCATAAAATTTTAACAGGATGCTGCTGACTGCAGGATAAACCTTACATAAAATTTTCAAAGACTTTTATGCACTGCATTTTTCTCCAGCAATTCTAGAAGGTTTGAGTTAGGGTTTGTACAAGGTTTGACTTGGTTTGACTTGCCTCCAAAATTATCGAATAATTTCTAAAAATCATGAAATAATTCAGAGGTATTACCAAGCCTCCCTAGAACTCGGGAAAAATATTCACAGAGGTTTGGCGAAAGATTTTTGGCAAGGAGGTTTTTGATTGGAGTCAATTGAGGATTTTGATTTTGATTTTTTTCACAATCCCTATACAAGAATCATGGAACTGATCAAAAACATCCAGGTGTGAGAAAAGTTTTAATTTCTCCTCATTTTTATACCTTTGAAACACAAACCCACATTTGGGATGTTACATTGCTCCTGAAAGTCGGTCGTTTTCTTCATCTGCACAAAGGCATCCTATATATCCCGCGACAAGAAATGATACTTTGTGAAGGGTGTCCGACCCGTATTCATGTACTTCGTGAGAAGCGTGCTCTTGAAGGTCCTCCACGCGTGTCCCATCGCAAGCAACGCCTGCCGTTGCACGCGTGCCTGGTCTGCTTCTGGGATAACGAAAGAGCCTAAAATTTTAGTCCACAGCTGGCCTCTCTCTTCATCTATCAGAAACTTCCAGCTTGGTGTGGTGATGGGGACCTGTTTCCTTCCAAGTATCCCGCAGATGGTCCGAAATCTCGCTGCTGCTTTCTTGGGACTCAGAGGAATCCCGACGTCACTGACCACTGTGATAGTCATTCGGCCCGCGGGCAATTTTGATATTCCTCTTCCATTTCGCTTACGTACCAGTTTGATCAGAGATCCAGACGCATTTGGCGACGTCGATGGCGGCGGCGAAGACGGTGCCTCTGCCATCTCGCTTACTTGTTATCTAAATAAGTTACATACGCAATAAACTAAAATTTCATGGATTGCAAGTTGATATCCATAATATTTAAAGAAAGATACAAATATAATACCAAAAAATAATGATGACTACTTATAATGCCATGGATTGCACTTGATAAAGAAGTCTTACTCAGCAAACAACATCAAATTCGAGGCATTTTCTTATAAATATGCCATGTTAGAATATTTATTAACAAGCACCCTTGAACAGCAGTAGTAGGGTTACGCAACTTAAAGTCTAACATCGAGCACATTTTATTCCTACTTGTATATATATTGGCTGGGCGTCGGGGTCTCTTTGCATATATATACCACCAATGTACTTGTACATATATTGGCTCATTGGCCTCATAATGAATATAAGCGCCATTCATAACATAAAGTACATGTGTGCAATGAAAATACACAGATCAAACAAAGGTTCAACTGTCAACAGTAGTATATCTACCTAGATGAGAGCTTAACAAAACTGGTGCCACTAAACAAGACAATGTATCAAGTCCTGTCATGTATTGGACAACTATTAGATAGCAAGATTCTACGGTACAGATAACGAACCTCAAGTACTGCCCCATATGAATACTTCAATACTCGGATAAAAGCTTTGTTTGCCTCACCTCTCGATGATTGTTCAGCTGCATGAAGTTGAAACTATTTAGCACATGTTACAAGCATATATTATCTATAATCAATCAATTACTACCTAAAGTTTCCTAGCACAAAAAACTTAAGTCATAATCATATATCGTCCAAGCTACGTAAATAACAATATTAACTGATCTCTACTACTAACAAATCCAAGTTAACCATATGTCTGTGTCAATACAAGTAAACAATATCACAGTGACAATCTCTCCTAGGCTCCTAGCCCTAGCAATTGAATAGCAACGACATAGAGATACAAAGAGTGTAGCACACCAAACACAACTGATAATATGAAAATCCAACTGCAGAGCAGCAGTTCAGTATACCACCGATTCTGCCACAGCATAGCATCAATCCACACCAAACCTGTGTAGCAAGGGCGTCGGGGTTGGGGAAGCCGGGAGTACCAAGGGCGTCGGCATCGGGGAGGCGGGGAGTACCAGGGGCGTCGGGGAGGCGGGGAGTACAGCAGGGGCGTCAAGGTCGGAGAGGCCGGGAGTACCAGGGGCGTCAGAGTCGGGGAGGCGGGGGAGTAGCAGGTCGGCGTCGGGGAGGATGCTTCGGCCGCAGGGGAGGTGAAGGGGCGCACGAGAGTAAGGAGAGTGACGAGTTAAGGGCGCTCAAACCCTAACGATTCCTCTTAAATAAAGGAATATCACAGATAGTTCGACTATGGAACCGTCTGTGATATGTTGTATGTGGTTTTTGTGAGAAGTCATCACAGGCGGTTCCGTAACAGAACCGTCTGTGATATGAAACTATCACAGACGATTCCATAATAGAATCGTCTGTGATGAATTCGCACATAAACTCTAAACCCTCATATCACAGACGGATCCATAACAGAACTGTCTGTGAAATAGTCACATCAGAGACGGTTTCAAAACAGAACCATCTGTCATGTGTCATATCAAAGACGGTTCTGTTATGGAACCGTATGTGATGACTTATCACAGACGGTTCCATAAACGAACCGTTTGTGATAACTTCCTGACACAATTCCAAATCATTTGCTTGTAAATTCATTTATCTTAAAAAAAATTCATATATAATACAACTCAACTCCAAATCAAGTGAAACCAATTTTGATACTCCACATTACAATGAAGTTCACATTGACATCAATATCAGAGATGACAAGTCCATAACACATGACAATTCCACGTTAACATCAAATTGTAATGGAATAAATATTCTTAATTAAAATATAGCCCTTCGTGATGATCGACGCGCATATAGCTAGCTTCTTCACTGGGTTCTTCCTCGAGCCTGATACCGTCTTCGAAAGAGGCAATTCGTCAAATTGATTATACTCTTCCTCGTCCACAACATTCTCAAATCCGATAATCCTTCTTTTTCCATGAAGAACTACGTGGCGGTTCTTATTTGTCGGGCCCGTTACATAAAAAACTTGAACAACTTGCTTAGCGAGTACGAATGGTTCGTCCTTATATCCGACATGTTTGAGGTCCACAGTAGTGACGCCACACTTGTCGACCTTTACGCCCTGCGGAAGTTTAACCTAATGGCATCGAAACAGGGGATCTTGAAAAGTACGTAGTCGAGCTCCCAGATCTCCTCTACGAACCCATAGTAGGAGTTCAACCCACGTGCCCTGGCGTTATTGAACTGCTTGTGAAACGCATCTATGCGGACACTGCTGTTCTAGACTGTGCTCCTCCTATCCTGAGCTGCCGTATAAAATATGTACCCATTTATGTCGTATCCTTGCCATGTCACAATTGTAAATTTTGGCCCTTTTGCCAACCATAGCAGCGTATCATCACTTGATGACCTCCCTATGAATCGTACCTTTAATCATTCGTTGAACTGACGATTGTGCTCTCTCGTGATCCAAACCTCCGACCGGTTTGGATTCTGTTGGCGTACAATGTCTTTGTGCTAGTCGATGTACGGGGACACTTGGGTCATGTGTTGCATGACTGTCAAATGGGCTTGTGCGTACGTATCTAGATCGAGAGTGATTGCTTTCCTTTCGATGGTCCCAATACCCTCCAGTCTCCCCTCATGACGAGATAGAGGCACACCTATCGGTTCCACCTCAGCCATATAGTCGACGCAGAACTCAATGACCTCTTCGGTTGCATAACCTTTGATAATGCTACCCTCCGGTTGAGATCGACTCTGTACGTAGAACTTGAGAATTCCCATGTATCTCTCGAACAGGTACATATGACGTAGGAACACAGGGCCGCATATCTTTATCTCTTTCACAATGTGAACAATGAGATGGACCATGATATCGAAAAATGACGGAATGAAATACATCTCAAGATGACATAGAGTCATCGTCACCACCTCGGCCTGCAGAGCATCTAGTCCTTTAGGATCAATGACCTTCTGAGCAATTGAGTTAAAGAAATAACGCAGCCTAAAGATTGACACTCTAAATTTGTTCGGCAAGATACTCCTAATTGTAATAGGAAGCATTTATGTCATCAGCACATGACAATCATGAGACTTCATACCAAATAATTTTAAATCTTTCATGAAAATAAGTTTCTTAATATTGACGGAGTAACCGGACGAAACTTTCACACCATGCAAGCTTTCGCACAGTTCATATCTCTCGACCTTGGACAAAGTGTAGCAAGTTAGGGGAAGGTACGTTCGTCCTTTATCGGTCTCTTTTGGTGCTAACTCAGTCCTTATGTTCATATTAACCAAGTCACATCGTGCGTTAGCACCATCATTTATTTTGCACTAATATTCAGTAAGAGACCAATCAAGCTATCACATACATTCTTCTCCATATGCATGATATCGATGCAGTGGTAAACTTCTAAGTGCTCCTAATAAGGCAAGTCCTAATTGACCGCTTCTTCCAGATATTTTTCTGAAGGGTTCTTAATTTACATCCCTTCCCAAGCACAACATCGATATCCTTAACCATATCATAGACCTCTTTCCCTCTAAAAGTCCTTAGAACTGAACCGTCTCCTTATTTCCGTCGAATTGTTTCTTCGTCTTGCGGTATGGGTGAATCCTAGTAAGGAACCTAAGGTAACGCATATACACAGCCGAACATGTCAGCGGAGGCGGACCCGATGGTTTTGAGCAGCCCGATCCCGACATTGCTGACGTGGTGGGGCCATATGTTTTTTCATTTGTAGAACAAGTCCGAAAAAAAAAAGAAAACATGGGGAAATTCTGCCCGTGTGGATTTTACTATGAAATGAAGCAATGAAACGATTCATGCACTGTTCTTCGTGATTTTTTTAAAAAAAATCTGTTAGCGTGGCAATGGTTATTCTAATGTACGTTGTTCAACATCATCACTAAATTGGACATATGCTTAGTTTACGTGACGAAAGCCAATCGGAGGTTCAAAACTTTCAATTGGAGGAAATGGAACTTTTGGCTGAGACCATCCGTTTCCCATTTTAAACTTTTGGTCTTCGGACCTTTTCAGGCTAAGCACCCGGCTTCGGGCCTATGTATGTCGGGCCGGATACTCAAGGTCAGGCCTGGAGTTTGAACAGATCACCAGATGCTTTTGTTTCGTTTGGGCTCGTGGGCTTCCGCTTCGGGCCGGATTCTGGGATCTCAACGTGAATTTCCCTTTTTCATTCTCACCAGACTGATCAAATGGGCGGCCCGCCCACTTCGGCACGAACACTACCGGGCATAACCCATCTAGACAGAACCTATTCTGACTCTACTATTAAATGGGCCATTTCAGGCAGGCTTAGGCACAGCTCATTTGGCCTATCGGGCCGTCTGACCGTTAGAACAAAAAAAAGTTTAAAAAAAATCATTAAAATATGTATTATTCAAAAATACATATAAAATTATAATAAATGAGATAAGTATATTGAAAATGTAATCAAATTTTATTAATATTCAAATTGATGCCCGTTAAAACATTTTTTATTTAGCTCATATGATATATATTTTTGGAAAACATGTAAAAGAATCCTAGAAAAAATATATATTTAAAAAATACCAAAATAAATTTACATATACTTATAAAACGAACTATATAAAATTTAAAAACTAGAGAAGTATTAAAAATAGAAAGAAAATCGTATATATATATATATATATATATATATATATATATATATATATATAAATACTATTTGTATATATCCTATGCACAGTCGAGACTATCATACACACGGCCGTTTGGCCAGCTCTAACTCTCACATCGTGGCCGTTGCTCCGTTGCTCGACAGGTTGGACTTCGCTTCCCACAGGAGTGAGGACTGAGGAGGGCGAGATGACCTACCGCCGCCGCCCCAGCTCGCCGGCGCCGCCGCTGGAGGACGACGACCTCCTCTCCGATATCCTCCTCCGCCTACCTCGGCAGCCGTCCTCCCTCCCCTGTGCCTCCCTCACCTGCAAGGGCTGGCTGGCGCCGCCTCGTCTCCAACCCCGGCTTCCTCCGCCGCTTCTGCGCCCACCACCGCCGTAACACCCCCATCCTCGGTTTCTTCTTCGAAGACATGCGCAGCCTCTCCTTCACCCCTACTCTGGAGCCCCCCAACCGTGTCCCGCTCGGGCGCTTCTCCTTGCAATTCGATGACAGCGACAACTGCCTGATCCTCGGCTGTCGCCATGGCCTCGTCCTTATCCTCAACCCGACGCGGCTCCAGGTCATGGTGTGGTACCCCGTCACCGGCGACCAGCGCCGCCTAGCCGTTCCCCCGGGGTTCGGTAACAGGGAGAGCACGGTGATCTATAACGGGGCGGTGCTTCGCGCTGCCGGCGACGTCCACGGCGGTTGCCATTCGAGCCCCTTCCGGGTGGTTTTGGTAGTCACCGACAATCAATATACACGAGCCTTTGCCTGCGCTTACTCATCGGAGACCGGAATGTGGGGCAATCTCATCTCAGCACCGCTTCCATGATTCCATCAAGGAATCTGTGACCAGTCCCACCATGGTTTCTATGAGCATTCCCGGTACCCTGGTTGGGGATTCGCTTTACTGGTTGCTTGTTGGGAATTCGCCTGGCGTCCTTGAGTTTGATTAGATAGACAGAGCCTAGCTGTGATAGAGGTGCCAGTGAATATGTATGCCAGCAGAGGTTGGTGGGCTTGGCTTTCTATTTCTGTCAGACTTCAGCGCCCAATTATGGAAGACGAAGGCCAATTGTGAGGGTGTGCTTCATGGGTGCTGGGAAACACTATTGAACTGGGCAAGCTTCTTTCGCTGAGTTCAGAGGAGGAGAGAGTGCCCCTAATGATACTGGGGTTTGCCGACGACAATAATGTGGTGTTCATATGGACAGTTATCGGAGTCTTCATGGTCCAGCTTGAGTCAATGCAATTCAAGAAACTTTTCGAAACTATGTACTTCACTGTCTATCATCCATTTGCAAGTGTCTATACTGCAGGTAATAGCACGCCTTTACATTGAATGTATAACAAAACCAAATTATTCTCGATAATTGGTTGATGGAATGCCTCTCACATCCTTGAGTGTAATGTACAAAAAAGGTCGCAACAATTGTTTCTTTTGCTGCTTGATGAACTCTCAACATATGGCATTGTTTTTTTATATTATTATTATAATTGAACTATGCGGTTCAAGTCAGAGGAGGTAGCAAATTGTTCTGATCATTTTATCTTATGAACGTCCATATATTAAAATCATGAATACACAGATTGGCGAATTACTTTAATAACAATAGGACTAAATTTCATTCTTGCCTGTCTATTACTGTATGCAAGAATTGTATTACAGTAGTATTTGTATGTTTATAGCTGTTGTTCAATTTTTTTTCCAACATGAGATACGTAACCGTTGGAAATTGAAGACAAGTACATGAAAAACTAAGCTTGAACGAACTGAAATGTCAATTGGGTAGCTCAATTGGCGCATTTGGAAGCTTAAAGCTAGTTACATTCTTTCATTCAATACTTTTATCTCCGTTGATCTTGTTAATAATCTTAAATCCATAATAACTACTTGGTTTGATCTTTATGAAATAACACTTCATTTTTATCACTTGTTGAAGAGTCCTGCTGCAAGTAATGAGTCCAGTTGTACCAGAGAGAGAGAGAGAGAGAGAGAGAGAGAGAGGGGGGGGGGGAGGGGGATACTTCCCCTTTCCCGTGTTTTGTGGGTATTTATCTGTTTTACTATTACCTGTTGTTACATTGGCTTTGATTAGTTTTTTGTGCTTATGGATGTCTTACGTCTTATTGTGATTTGTAAGTTGTCCACTTTGCAGAAGCAATTGATAACTAACAATACCTGAGCGTTTGGCTTCAAACTTTCTTTATTTATACAGGCTTATAGCTGTGCCATTTCACATTGCTGCTCATTTTGGATTGTTATGATACCTAGTGAACTAGTGATTGGCATAGTACTCGGAAAGCATGTCCTCATTTAATCTTGTACTGCTATTGATCTTGGTACATCCAATTACTGTAATTTTATGGACAATTATTCTAGTCTTAGGCGGTTTGGTCGAATATTTTCTCAGTATATCTTTCTCTTTGTCAGTCTAAATTGCATCTGTAATTGGGCATTAACCTCTAATATAGTTTTCACGGTCCTACTAGATATTACTATGGTTTATGTACAGCTCAATTTCTTCAATTTTTAATCACTATAGATATTGAATAATTTATATTAGATTTATCATTAAAATGCTTTCATCATAAGTTACATTTGTAATTTTTTACTAACATGCTATACTAGTGGACAAAGTTTCTTTTGTACTGTGCAAAGTAAAAAAAAATGACATATATCAAATGAAGTGTCAATTAATAAGATGATGAAGCATTGCATTGAGAGAATTGAGTGTGTGAGCTTGAAAGATCCCAATTCTTTATGCGTGATCCCTTGCTTGAGGCTTCTACTGCGTGAATTTGACTGATTTCAATTTTTTTTGGTAACCGAGTAGTTCTTACATTTCTTGAAAGTATATCCATGAAGATGTTTCTGCTTTCTACTCCGTGAGGCCCTCATATGCCCATACACAAAGTATATTTCGAATGATTTGATAAGCTAGGCAGTTCGGTATTTGTCTCTGATGGTGGCTAATCACTGATTGTTGAGATAGGGCAACTCAAATCATATTTTTTTAGGACTTGGAGAGGTGTGCTGCATAAATTCCTAGATGAATCCTACTTCTCTTTAGAGTAGATTCCTACTTCACTTTGTGGAACTATGGGACTAAATAAATCCATGAGGGATGACCATAGAAACCGAAGAAGCACGCCACGCAGGAGAAACACATCCAAAGCAGAGGGCACGAGAGGAAAGAGGTTCGAGAGGGTTTTTAGAGAGCGACAATCCCTTGTACTCTTTTGAGGTCGTGTTTAGGGAATTTGCGGCCGGCTTCACCAAATCTTTCTCTCCCGTCGTGGTTTCTTCGTTGCCGTTATTTTGGTTCTCTCTACGAGATTCATCTACTTCGTTCTTGGTACCGTGCACGCTCGTACCGTATTTCACAAACTCTGATCCGATCCGAAGGCTGCTGCGCATAAGAAAGGGTATCAGAGTATAACACTGATCTTTTAGTTTCTATAAAGATCAGATGTACAAAAAACAATAGAAGTTGAACGTGTGCCAGTACAAATTAACTGTTCTATTGCTGTTCTCTGTTTGTAGTGTTGGTTTCGTGTAATAAGTTCCACAATGTTGAAGTTATTGTTTACTCTCTGAACCATGCAAAAAGTGTGAGATATAGCTTTAATGGATTTTGCATCAATGAGTAGTACAAATTTGTTTGAGTGATAATATTGAATTT
This sequence comes from Hsuehochloa calcarea, assembly GCA_036346395.1. Classification (NCBI taxonomy): domain Eukaryota; kingdom Viridiplantae; phylum Streptophyta; class Magnoliopsida; order Poales; family Poaceae; genus Hsuehochloa; species Hsuehochloa calcarea. Next base: position 16,758,356 of record CM070596.1, on the reverse strand, counting down.
TCCGTAGGTATCTAGAGTTGTATTCTGGTTGCTGAGATGCAGGAATGGTTTATTGGCGTAGGTTCTTCCATTTTGTATACTGTGCCCTGTGATGTGGTCCATGCGCAAATTGACCTTCTATGTAGCATGTACTGGTCAACTGAAGTGGACTTGTAGGAATTAATTGTTTAATTTACTCACTTCCTTCTATTGTGTAATTTTCTCTAGTCGTCAGTCAACTGGCATGATCACACATCCGCTTGCTTCGTTTAATGCAGTATTGGCTCTGTCGGTTGATTAGTACCTTTTGATCTTGAGGCAAGCTCACCCAGTCACCAGTCATTTTGATCTTGCCTGCATTATCTTTTCGGTATCGCTCTCTTATGCCCCATGGTGTATCAGGTATTCAGGTGAGGAGATTTCAACCTTTAATTTCTGCTAGTGCTACTGCTACTGACTGTTAAATTCGTATCATGTTCTGAACGTTGAATTGCATGACATGAGAGCAAGTTGCTGGAACGTCTGCTCTGCTGCTGCTACTGGGAGCCACCTGGTGCAAATTGCTGCTGCGCAAAGCCTGGCCGCGTCATCAACAAGGCTATTTTTCTACCGGGACGCATACAAGCGCAACGAAAAACAAACATTCGCAACAACCACACAAATCGACCAATACTGCCGGCGCGGTTTGGAAGTTGGTAATACAAACGAAGGAATCATCCAAACTCAGGAAGCTGAGCTGCTGATCTCAAATCAAAAAATTAACAGCTCCGAGCTCCCCACCCAAGAAACACTTTCGGTACTCACTGAATCAGAGATATAAAGAAACGGGCTCCTGAGGTGCACGCACACAGCAACGCATTCCATCGAACAGTCGGCACGCAAATGGGTGAGACGTAGGAAGCAACGCACGAGAACTATCAATAATTCAGCTCATGAATTCAATCCATTTCCATTTCCATCTCATCTGTCCTACTCCTACCCATAACAGCAATCCATGCCCCGAATCAACTAACGGGCGATCCGGCTGATGAATTGCAGGAGGGTGAAAAAAATGAAAGAAGAAAGAATGCTGTGACATCCTCCAACCGGCAACCGCGCCGCGCGCTATCTGAAATCCTTCCTGAGCGAGTACCTCGCCTTCACGGCAACCCCATCTGGAGCCCCACTCCGCGCGGCCGCCGGCAGCGCCGGTTCCTCTCGCGACCGCGCTGGCACGGCTGCCGAGGAGCCCACAGCCGAAGGCGGCCGCGGAGCGAGGAAGAGGTTGGTGATGTCGCGGAGGGGCGTCCGCATCCTGGCTTTGACGCAGCCCGGCCTCTTCATCCTGTGACTCTTGACGGCAACAATGCCGTGCGGCGGGACGTTCTCCTTGTTGCTGCAGATGCTGCAGCCAAGGACAAGAACGGCCATTTGGGCTGGGGAATTGGCTACAGGCGAGGAGATGCGATTTGGAGCTGGAGACCGCGCGAGGGGATGGGAACTGGGATGCGAGGAGCAGCGAGAGGTGGCGCTGGTATTTGTAATGGATCGAGGTGGGGGTTTCGAAATTTTGGGGAATCTTGCTGGAGGCGGAAATGTTTGGGGTTTTGGGTTCGGTTCCTGGAGCCGAGCCCGAGCGTGCGTGGACCATGGAGGGAGAGAGGGAGGCCGGAAAATTTCCGTTTTTGGTGCGGTGCCCGTGCCTGTGCCTGTGCCTTGCCTGCCCCGCGGGCGCGCGCGGTTGGGAGTTGTGCGCCGCTTTGGCGCCTTGGCGTCGTGTGGAGGGAGGGAAGAGGGAACCTTCGGAATTTTTCTCCGCGGGTTTTGTGCCAAAACTGGCCGCGGCCGATCTTTTTTTTACGGGGGTCCGATAGAGCCGGTTTAACCGAAAATCGTAATTTTTTGGCTAATTTCGGCCGAAAATTTCAAAAAAAATTTTGATTTTTTCGGATTTGATTTTTTTTTAAAAAAAAAATCAAATTCGAACAAAAATTATCAACTGGACTAGTTAGCATGGTAGCAAGATTCGGATGGACTTGTATTACTTCACACATTAATCAACTAAACAAAATTCAAGCAAATTTGATTTTTTTTTTTGGATAAAATTCATTCAAATCTCAAATTTCAGAACCGATTTGATTTTCGATCGGGTCGATAGAACCGATAGTACCGATAATCGGCTGATTATCAAACCCCTGGATGCACGTCGGTGGATCATTCAGCGGTAAATGGGTGTAATGTAGGTTTTTTTTCCAATGCATAATTGCCAAGTGTCTGCGTGCACCAATATATCATCTCGGTAGAGTCAACTCCGGCTACTAATATTTGAGATTTGAGGGAATTTCCATTTTAACACTCAGTAGAGCCATGCTCTCTCTTGTACCATCGAAATTTTCCATTCTTCTCTCTTGCCAATGGTTTGCTAGTGTGCTTTTCTGTCTTTTGCCACCTTCGTTGGGTTGCTGGCCATTGACGGTCATTTGCTAGTGAATCTTTTCAATGTAGTTTTAAATTATGCCCGTGATTGCTACTTTTTAAAAAAAAATAAAGAGAGGGTGAAAATACTAGACATTGCATTGAGCTAGAGCGAACCACCAGCCGTCCTAGACCGGAGTAAGAAGATAAGAATTACGGAAGAATGGTGTGGATATCATGGGAATATGTGCATGATCTTAGGATGATGAGTCAATTGGCAATAGCGTTGTTGGTTTGCCGAATCTCGCGTTTTCGGAAAAGCTCCAATGCTGTTCAGACCTCAGGCGGTCAGACGGGTGGCACTGGCGGTCAGACCGGTCGTGTGGCAGTCCGACCGGCCAGGACTTTTGAGTGAGTTTGGAGCTAGGCAAAAAATAGAGTGTAGGCAAGAGAGGGGAGTCTCCTGCATTTGATCTCATATTTTTGGAGCTTCCAGTCAAAAGTTATATTCATTTAAAAATTTCAGATAGTTCTCGGATTTCCAGGGTGAAATTTTGGTTAAGTCATTTCGGGCGGTCTGACCGGCTCATACAAATCGGTCTGACCGGTTTGAGACCGGTCAGACCGGCCAGGTATGGAGGTTAGACCGGTTTCCACTTGTTCGTCGGCCATCTTGGAGGCGTTGTGTTTTGGTTAAGTCTAGTGCATGAGTTTCAATGCTTTAATGTTGCAAATTGCATGTTTTGAGCTAACGTTGGTTAAGTTGTGAAGAACTTGTTCCCGGAGACGATTTCTTGGTCTATTGCTGTGCAGGTGGCTTGTAGGTCAACAACGGTCAACGGCGAGGAGGATCGGGACTAAGCTGGGAGAGCTAAGGTCCAGAACGATCATAGATGCCGGGTGAAGTCGTGTGACTCAAGCATGGCGCAGAATGGATAAGATTGTTCGAACGGGCAGTTTGTTGCAGCTGGTTGGATCAAGCGGTGCGGGGGTCGGTGCAAGTGCCTTGGAGGTTCCGATGGGATTAGGATGGGAGAGACTTGCCGACATGATGAGAGTCGCTGATCAACCTACACGTGGCGAAGCAGGCGATTGCTTCGACTGTAATGTGTGTGTATGTGTCCTGTTTGTATTGGACCTTAACGGGAGCCCATTAGGTGAACTCTTCTAGAACTTAGGTCCCACTATAAATAGAGGGGGTGGTTGCCAAACAGCCCCAAGCACCTCATTTGCAAAAAACCTCAGTTTGTTTTAGGGTTTGGAGAGGAGAGGAGAGGCTAGGTCCTAGATAGAGGATTTGAGTGTGTGCTCATGGATTGAACCCTTGTCCTCCTTGAGGAAGTGGCTGCAACCTGCAACATCATGAATCAATCTATGGATGATTATTCAAATATGAGAGTTCTTGTGTTCTTCCTTCTCTTTTGATGATTTTTTGTGCTTCCTTGATCCGGTTGTTTTTTGTTGGTCCCTTGACCTCTTTTACCTTGCTATGATATGTAGGAATACTCCTAGGATCATCTAGATCATCAAGCCCCCGCGAGCAAGATTCGGATCAAGTTTTTCATTTTGCTCGGTTTTGAACCCTCCTTTGGTAAAACTTAAAAATGTCAACAATTTGACGTGGATCTGGACGATCGTTGCTTGGAATAGGTTCCAGATATCTTTAGGGAGGTGTGTTCCAAATTTGGTCAAGTTTCATCGGATAAATCAAAAGTTAGACCGATTTTCATTTTAGTTTCGGGCTGTCTGCACTGGTTCTGGTCAGGACCGGTCAGACCGATTTCACAATGGCGGTCAGACCGCCAGGCAGTCAGACCGCCAGTTGGCCACCGGTCTGACCGCCCCAGTGAGTTTAATCTTCATATTTTGGGTCTTTTGCTTAAGGGGTTAATCGGATTCAGCACAAGGCTTCCTCTGTGCATTTACTAATTTTCTTAGCTTTCATAGCTATTGAAGAAAAGTTGGTGTTGAATTTGATTAAGATAAAAATCAAGAAAGCGTCTATTCACCCCCCCCCCTCTAGTCGCCTTTCCGGTCCTACAAGTGGTATCAGAGCCTGGTTAGCTCTTCTCATAGATCTTAACCGGTCTTTAGAGCCATGACGACTGACAAGTATTCGACCAAACCACATATTTTCGATGGAGTTAATTTTGTTTACTGGAAGGCACGCATGCAGGCCTACATCGAGGCTCAAGGGCACGTAATTTGGCTTAAAGTCAAAAATCCTTATATCGTGCCAGCCGATGACGATGTGATCACTCCAGATGTGGAGGCGAATAGCAACGCTCGAAATTTTTCTGATCCAAGGCCTTAGCCGATCTGAGTTTGAGCGTATTGCTCATTTGAGGTCTGCTCATGAGATCTGGCGGACTCTCTGTGACTACCACGAGGGCTCCACTGCAATCAAGGAAGTGAGACAGAACCAGCTCAAGAAAATATACTCCAAGATCGAGCAAAGGCCTGGTGAGTCTTTAGATGAGCTATGGGGAAGGTTTTCTAAGATTCTTCATGATCTTCGCGCTGTTGACCTTGTTTGCTCTGAGTCTGAGAACGCACGCTAGCTTTTGGGTGCTCTTGATGTGAATGTCTGGGGAATGAAGATCACATCCATTAATGAAAACACTGTCATGAGTGAGCTTACCATGGATAAGCTATACTCGAGGTTGAAGACGCATGAGATTGATTTCATCTCGCGTCTCCCCAAGAAAGAGTCGATGGTTTTAGTGGTCGACTCATCTAAGCGTGGTTCATCTGATTCTTTGGATTTAAGCTCATCTAGTTTTTCGTTATTAGCTTTGCATTCTTTGAGCGATGAGCAACTAGAAAAACTACCTGAGGATGATTTAGCCCTCCTATCCACCAAATTCTCGAGAGTTTACAACAAAGTGAGGAACAGAAGGAGAGGTGGCCCTGTCACAAGCTTTGAGTGTAGTGAGCCAAACCACATTCGCTCCAGGTGCCCCAAACTGAAGGGCAAGGAAGAGAAGAACTCTCGGAGGCATCCTCAAGCTAGGGATGCAAAACCCAAAAAGATAAACTATCGTAAGTTCGTCAGCTGGGTCCTTGCCTCTCTTGAGAATGTTAACATAAGCGATGTGGACTCGGAGACAGAGGACGACGAGGATGACTCCCGTGGCAAGAAGAAGGCTCAGGACTTCAGCGGCATGTGTTTCATGGCCAAGGACAGCCACGACATCGACTCCTCCAACGACGACGATCTTTTCAGCGATCCCGATGAGGTATGTACTTCACTTGCTGATATGAAACATGCTTTGGTTCTTGCTGAACAGAAACTGCATAAGCAAGCTAAATTAATTAAGAAACATGACATTATGATTGATAACTTGAACCTAGAAGTTGTTAGGCTTAAATCCATTAATCCTGATGATATTTGTGATTCCTGCACTAGTTTGCTTAATGAATTGACAAGCTTAAAATCTACTCAATCCTCTGTTGTGAATCAACTGAAAGAAGCTCTTGATGAGCTAGAATCTCTCAAGTCTAGTTCTGTTTGCATGAATGACATTTCTCTTGATGAGACTGTTGTAGATGCTATCCCTTTATCTTGCTCTAACTGCGCATTGCTTGAATTAAAATTGGATTGGGCTATGAAAGAATTGCAGAAATTTGATGCTAATCACACTTGCTCTCATTGTAAAAATAATAGGATTAAAATGAAAGAGATGACAGAAATAGTTCTTTACTCTAAATTTGCATCATGTGAAAATTGTCCTAAGCTCACAACTGACATTGAAGCTCTAAACAAGACACTAGAAGAAAAGGCTAAAATTAAAAAATCTATGACCATTACTGCTTCCAAGAAAGTTATTGACTCTACCTGTTGTGTCTTGCATGCTGAAGTTGAAACAATTGTTGATAAGATACAAGAGGCTTTTATAGATAAATTTAAGGAGCAGTTGAATAGGATTAGGGATTCCTATTGTGTGTGTTGTGAGGCTTTGAAAGTTGAAGTAGCTCTTCTTAAGAGTAAGTATGATGAGGCAATCAAGTCAAGAAAGTGCACTATATTTAAGGATTTAGCCAAAGAGAACGATTACCTCAAAGTGACTCTTGAGAAGTTTACTAGTGGGAAGAAGGACCTTAACTTGATTCTTGACCAATCTAAAGTGAGTATGAAGAATAGTGGCCAAGGTTTTAATTCCCTATAGCATTTCAAGAACCATCCACCTAAGATTGCAAGAGTTGTTGAGAGTGGTCTGTTTGAGGTAGAACCCCCTAAGCCATCTAAGGTTGTCTTTAGATCTGCAGGTTTTGCCCAAACTCTTTCTAGCAAGACAGGTGCTTCTGCTTCATCAGGTCAGACCCCTCAAAAGGTTAAGTACCATTGCACCTTCTGCAAGAAAGACGACCATATTGTTGAGTTCTGCTTCCGTAGAGCCAAGATTGAGAGAAAAGATAGGATGAACGTTTTGAGAACCATTAGAGGAGTTTCTTCACCTGCTGTAGTCTCTAGAGCCAGGCAGTCTATTTTTCCTACTAGACATAGGTTTAGGCTCGTAGAGGACTTCCTTGACTCTTTTGGTGGGTCTAGGCAGCATTCTGGTTTAGGATATCGTGAGGAGAAACCACGGGTAGCATCTAGACAGGGAGAGTACCGATCTTTTGGTAGATCGTTTCGGAGAGGTCTAGGTGGTTCTCGTGTGCATTCTTATGATTGTGTTCCTAATCATTTTACTGCTACTTCTACTGTTGTTCCCAGGCATCGTGCGACTCAGTACTGGATTCCCAGATCTCTTATCACTAACCCCAGTACAGAGGCACAGATGTTTCCTGTTTGTGCTTTTTAGGTCCGTCGTACGAGGAAGGAGGACATATGGCTTGTTGACTCCGGGTGTTCTCGACATATGACTGTAGATTCTAGATTGTTCTCCTCCCTCACACGTGCATCCGGCAATGAATTGATTACCTTTGGGGATGCTTCTACTGGGACCATGACAGCCAAGGGCACTGTGCGCGTCAACAACAAGTTCATGCTTAAGGACGTCGCTTTGGTAAGTAAGCTGAGGTATAATCTGCTATCTGTTTCTCAGCTGCTTGACGAGGGTCTAGAAGTAAGGTTTAAAAGTGGTGAGTGTAGAGTTCTAGATTCCTCGGGTGAGCTTGTCTTTGAGATCTCTAGGTTTGAGAGGATCTTTTGTGCTAATTTCTATATTTCCTCTACTTCCAGTCCTAGATGTCTTGTAGCTTCTGATTCTCATGATCTTGTTTTGTGGCATCGTAGACTTGGGCATATAGGCTTTGATCACTCGTCTAGGGTTAGTTGTAAGGATTTGATTAGAGGTTTGCCTAGGCTGAAGGTTGTTAGAGATCTTGTGTGCTCGCTCTGTAGACATGGTAAGATGATTTCTGCTTCTCATTGTAAGATCGAGGTGGCCGACTAGAGGGGGTGAATAGGTGGTTTTAAAAAATCTCTATCGGGCTAAACCAATATATAAATGCGGAAGCTAATAGCGAATTGGTTTTGCACAATTAAAACCTAAATCAACTAGGCTCAACTAAGTGCACCAACAATATGAACACAATACAATGTGAGCAATCATACAAGATATATATGCAATTAAAGCAAGAATGTAAATAGCTCAAAGTAAAGCACAAATAAAAACAAGATGACACGATTATGTTTTACCGTGGTATTCGGAGACTTGCCGGTCTCCCCTAATCCACGTTGAGGTTAGCCCAAACAAATTGGACCGGCTCCACTAATTAAGCCAATACCTCCGAGGTAAGTCCAAACACTTGGACCGGTTCCTAACCGAACCAACACCTCACTCAACTATGGTTGCTCTTCCTCCACTCCGGAGATGGTGAGCACCAAACCACTCACAAACCGCCGGGTCTTCTCACAAGTTTCTTGAGAAGATCACCGCGCACGACGCCTCCACGCCGTCTAGGTGTCGGCAAACACCAAGAGTAACAAATCTCAACTCTCACTTGAACTAATCAAGTGTCAACGCTCACGTGGATACACAATCCACTACCTAAGGCAACACATGCACTTAGGGTTTACTCTCTAATCTCACCAAGTGCAACACATGCACAAAAGAGAATAGAGGCTTGCTCTTAGCTCAAAGAATGAGTATATCACTTAACAATAGCACCAGCTACCTCTCCCAACCGGCCAAGGTGGCTATATATAGCCCACACACAAAAACTAGCCGTTGGGAGAAGATTCCCTCAAATCAGCCCAGTGCCGCTCTGACCGCCAACCAATGGCCGGTCGGACCGCCCCATGCGCCAACGGCTAGAAAAATAGCCGTTGGGCCTTCGGCCGGTCTAACCGCCATGCAATGGCCGGTCGGACCGCCGCCAAATCGGTCCGACCGGTGACCACTGCCGGCCCGACCGGCAAACAACAGAGCCAAGCTCAATTGCTCCACTTCAAATGGCAAAACACATTCGCTCATTTGAATGCAATTCTTGACAATGTTTCAAAGATGATATTCTCAGTAGGTTACAAAACACATTTGCTAACCCTTAGAATACTCATCACAAGGAATAAGGTACATGGACTTACACCATTTGCAAAACGCATTTGCAAACTTAAGTCACATGCCACAAGGGTTATGCATGAGCCTCGATTATTTGCAAAACACATTCGCAAATAAATAGCATCATGCCTAGATGAGCTAGAGCAAACATAATGAGCTATCAACACATGACTAACTCAAACTACTAGTTAAGACCCCTCTTAATAGTACGGCAACCTATACTAGCAATCCGGTCTTCCAACCAAACACCAAGACCGGTAAAAAAACTAGGAACACATCCTTAGCCCTAGCTAGTCATACATTTGCCTTGCATCTTCTTGAAGCTAGATGACGCACATCAACACTTCAAGTCCGGGTCATTAACTTGCTAATCATCAACACATGATGATCCTTTGCTTGACCTCCATCAATACATGATGGACCTTCTCTTGTCTTGATGACCAACTCATGATCATCTCTTCTTGATAAGCATCAACTCATGATACATCCTTTACACCAAGCTCTTGACTTGATGATCAACTCACGATCATCCCAAGTCTTTATCATCCTGGAACACAACCTATACATCCAACTCATGAAAAATGTTAGTTCCATAATATGATTATCATTAATTACCACACCATACCATTAACTCATAATGGTGGGACAAGATACCTCAATATTTCTCTCTTTGGTAATTGATGATAACCACTTAATTACTCATAAATTGAATGTTGATAAATGAGAGAACCAATTGAGTATATATCAACTACACAAGTTATATATATACTCTAAATTGAGTATACAAGAACTACACAAGTTCTATATACTCATAATCATGAGTCTACAAGAACTACGCAAGTTTTGTATACACAAACGGATTTGTTTCAAAGTAAAGATCCCAAATATTTGTGGAGAATGGAATATGGATCAATACTAATGAAACCACAAAGTATAGAATAAAACTCCCCCTAAATGTGTGCATACACGAATGTGTAATAAGATCATATGCACATATTCATGTTTAACTTATGGTTGAGATCAATCCTATATTTTGGATCTGAGAAATGCAACAATATATAAGATTGAGATGTCGATTGCATACCTCGTTGTGTTTCACCTTTATATCCAAATGAGACTACACAAAGATAATACTTGACAAGAGAATTAGTCTTATATTTGGATTTGTCATTAATCACCAAAACACTCCATTAACTCATAATGGCGGGTCTAGATCTTTCACTCATCCACCTCTTACCTTAGTGATAACTGATGGACCAGGATAGCTTCTGCACTTAGACACTGTTGGTCCTTCTAGAGTTCAGTCAGCTAGTGGGAAATGGTATGTGCTTGTGATTGTGGATGATTTCTCCAGGTATTCATGGGTTTATTTTCTGGTTTATAAGGACGAGGTTTTTGGGTTCTTTAGAGAATTGGTCCTAAGACTTGCTGTTGATCTTCCTAGAGCCTTAAGAGCCATTAGGAGTGACAATGGTACATAATTCAAGAATTTTTCCTTTACTACCTTCTGCACTGATAGGGGAATTGAGCACCAATTCTCTTCTCCTAGAGTTCCCCAGCAGAATGGTGTTGTAGAGAGGAAGAACATGACACTTGTAGAGATGGCTTGGACTATGTTAGATGAGCATTCCACACCTAGGAGGTTTTAGGCTGAGGCGATCTCTACTACTTGTTATATCTCTAATAGGGTTTTCTTGAGATCTGTGATTGACAAGATTTCTTTTGAGCTTATATTTGGTCATACGCCCAAAGTCTCTCATTTCAAGATTTTTGGTTGCAAGTGCTTCATTCTTAAACATGGCAATCTTGATAAATTTGAATCCAGATGTTCTGATGGCATATTTCTTGGATATCCTACTCATTCTCGTGGCTATCGTGTATTTAATTTTGACACTAACAAAATTGTTGAGACTTGCAAAATCACTTTTGAAAGGCTAGTCCTGGTACTAGACCCGATGTTGCAAGTACACAGGTTCCTGAAATTCAAGAAAGCATATTCGTCGACGATGACTCTGAGGATGAGGACCCAATCCATCCTCCAGCCACATCTGAGATGGTTGGAGAGCCTGCTTCCACTACTCCAGCTTCAGCTGAGCAGCCTCCTCCTATCTTCACCGACGATCTGAGTGGATCTGCTCCTACCTCCACAAATCATGAGGTAGAGGCCACTTCTGCACCAGGAGCTCCTCTTCACATTCAGCGACGTCATCCACCTGAGCAGATGATTGAGGATCTTCAAGAGCGAGTCACTCGCTCTAGGTTTATTTCTCCTGATTCTCATGAACATTCTGCTTTTGTTGCTTCTTTTGAACCCCGAGATATCACCCATACTTTATCCGATGCCTCTCGGGTCAATGCCATGCATGAAGAGCTTGAAATTTTTGAAAGAAACAAAGTCTGGACCTTAGTTGAGCCTCCTTCTAATCATCATGTAATTGGGACAACATGGATTTTTAAAAATAAGCAAAGTGAGGATGGGTTGGTTGTTCGCAATAAGGCTAGACTTGTAGCTCAAGGTTATTCCCAGGTAGAAGGCTTAGACTTTGAAGAGACCTTTGCTCCTGTAGCTAGATTAGAAGCAATTCACATTTTACTAGCATTTGCAACATCTAAGGGTTTTAAGCTTTATCAAATGGATGATAAAAGTATTTTCTTAAATGGCTTCATAGAAGAAGAGGTCTTTGTCAAGCAACCACCTGGTTTTGAAAATTATAAGTTCCCAAACCATATTTTTAAACTCTCTAAAGCCTTGTATGGATTGAAGCAAGCTCCTATAGCTTGGTATGACAGGATTAAGAGTTTCTTGCTTAACAATGATTTCAAAATAGGAATAGTTGATAAAACTTTGTTCACTCTTAGGCACAACAATGATTTTTTATTGGTTCAGATTTATGTTGATGATATCATATTCGGTGGTTCTTCTCATGCTTTAGTGTCCAGATTTTTAGATTCTATGAGCAGGGAGTTCGAGATGAGCATGATGGGAGAATTGACATTCTTCCTTGGTCTTCAAGTCAAGCAACTGAAAGAAGACACCTTCATTCACCAAAGTAATTAAGTACACTGTAGGACCGGAAAGGCGACTAGGGGGGGTGAATAGGCGCTTTCAAAACTTTCTCGCCTAAATCAAAAACCAACACGAACTTTACTCCTTTAGCTATGAAAGCTAAGAAGATCAGTAAGCACACAACGGAAGCCTTGTGTTGGATTTGATAAACCCCTCAACCACACGACACAAATGGAGAAAAGAACTCTTTGTTCTTTCTTTCGGTATCGGCGTGATCCGACCGGCTACCACGGCGGTCGGACCGACGGTCAACCAATGATCCGACCGGCAACTAACTAGCGGTCGGACCGGTGGACGATACGATTCGACCGGCAAACCGGTGATCGAATACACGGCGGTCGAACCGCCGTTGAAAGGCGATCGGACCGGTAGAGTCGATCTTGAAAAACTCCACCCAAATCCAAAACGAAATTTGATCCAACTTTTGATTCAACCAATAAAACTTGACCAAATTTCTAGCACACCTCCCTAATGATATTAGAGACCTATTTCTAGCGACGATCCGTCAGATCCACTTCGCAGAATCGATCTCTCGAGATTTTACCAAAGAAGTGCACAAACCCTATAAATGAGAAAATCTTGATTCAAGACTTGCTTGTGGGGGTTTGATGATCTAGATGACTCTAGGAGTAATCCCACACATCAAAGCAAGATAAAGTAGGCCAAGAGACCAAGCAAAAACCTTTGAATCAAGGAAGCACCAAAATCAACCAAAAGAGAGAGGAACACAAAGGGAGCAATTGATCTTTCAATTAAGCATCACAAGATAGTTCAATCACACTAGATGCTTACAAAGCCTCTCCAACAAGGAGGGCAAGAGCTCACACAAAGAGCACACTCCAAACCCTAGTTCTCCTCTCCTCTCCTCCAAACCCTAGAAAAAGGAAGAAGGGGGCTAAATGAATGCTTAGGAGGTTTTCCACCTCTCCCCTTTCTATTTATACTAGAGAGCTAGGGTTTCCCTTTTGGGGTCTCTTACACATGGGACCCACACACACAAATAACTCTTGAAGCAATCGCCTGCTTCACCACGTGTAGGTTGATCAGCGGTTCTCATCGACGCCAAGCCTCTCTTGTCCGAATCCCATCGGAACCTCCCAGAGACTCGCACCGATATCCGCACCGCCTGATCCAACCAGCTGTTTTGAACCACCCGTTCGATCCATCTTGCCCATCCTGCACCATGCTTGAGTCACACGACCTCACCCGGTATCCTTGATCGTTCTGGACCTCAGCTCTCCAAGCGTAGTCCCGATCCACTCACCGTTGACGTCGTTGACCTGCAAGCCACCTGCACAGCAATAGACAAACAAATCGTTTCCGGGAACAAGTTCTTCACAACTTGACCCACGTCAGTTCCGCAATGCGATATACAACAATAAAGCATTGAAGTTCATATAATAACACACTCAAAACCAACTCAATGCAACACTTGGCTCACCTCCAAGTGACTGCCGGTCTGACCGCCCCACAGGGCCGGTCCGACCGATTTCATGCCGGTCGGACCGCTCCCACAACGGCTGTCGGACCGGTCCAAAGGACTTAGCCAAAATTCAAGCGAGAAATTCAAACCTTCGAAATTTCAAGCGAATAGAACTTTTGTTGGGAGCTCCAAAATGATGGGACCACATCCAGAGACTCCTCACTTGCCTACACAACCTATTTTGGCCCACTCCAAAACCCAAATTTCATTGTGGCGGTCGGACCGGCCACCATGGCCGGTCGGACTGCTCCACGGGCGGTCTGACCGCCCGGCACAACCGGTCAGACCGCCTGTGGCCTAACAGCCTTGGAGCAAACCCGAAAATGCGAGATTTTGCAAACCAACAACGCCATTGCCAATTGACTCATCATCCTGATATCATGCACATATCCTCACGATATCCACAATCTCCCCCTTGATGAACACATTGGCAATTTTCAAGAAAATGTGGTTTTTCGAAATGAAAAGTAAAAACTTCGCTGTTTTCGCACAAAGGCACAACTTGGTCCATAAGCAAGAAAAAGCCTAGAAACCGACCAAGCTGGCTTCACAATAGTATAGGCAAGTGAGATAAGGCATTGAAAGCACAAAAGGATTCAAATTCCAGAAAGTAGCCAAAAATCTCACTTAGGTCCAAATGAAAAGCAATTTTTCTATTTGACCTTTGATCATTGTGAGTATTCTTCAATTGCAAATCAAATCAGATAAGACAATGAAACCGAGAAACTCAACTCACCATGATCACAAATTTTCAAAGGTTTTTTTAAGAGTGTTCTTTATGTATGAAACCAAAAGCTCCAACAGCATTTTCTTCACAATCTTTCTCCCCCTTTGACAATGAATTCATCAAGATGCATGAAAAAGAAAGAGCATGAAGGAATGACTTTATTTTTGAACTTTAGTAAACAGGAGCCATGACCATTATACATGAAGACAGTACAAGTATTATACCAAGCCATATAAAGAGTAGACGCTATATTCAATCATGGCAAAACATGTACTGCAAAGCTAAAACCAAGATAGCAGCAATCTGGGATTAACAGAATTAAAACATGAAAGGTTGCTCAATATCGTAGATTCACTCAAAGCAACCAAAAATGAGTCAAGCCATGTCTATAAGTAAAAAGAGACTCAAAACAAGAATTGAGGCTTTTTGAGCATTAAGAGAATTCTTTTGAAGCAAAGCTCAAGCACTTAGCCCTTTTTGGGCAATTTTTCTTTTTCTTTCTCTTTTTTTTTTGCTGTGCTAGATCTCAAGCCTTGCCGCGACCATCTCAAGCGATAAGCTTAAAAGAATGATCTAGGTCATCCAAAACTCCCCCTGAGTTCATGCCTAGTGAAATGGCAAGCCGTCTCATGAGAAAGAATTGGTGAGATCAGTTTTTTCGCACAGAATTTTTTTCTTTTGCTTGACTTAAGAAGTTAAAAAGCTCATTTTTCATCTCAAAATAAGTTCAAGACTCAATTCAACTTGTAAGACATGGCGAGAATCATAAGAGGATCACTAGAGCAAAACTAGTCACAAGATCCAACAAGACATGATTTGATTCAATTTGCTCACAGATATAAAGCTAGCAAGGCAAAAGCTAAGCCAAACACGAAGAGCCATAAAAGAGGTCTAGCAGACTATCACTTGATATGACAAGGTATAGAAAAAGAAAACTAGTCATACAAGGATAATAATCAAAGCTCCACTAATTTTATTATACAATGCAAGACAAATGAATTGAAACATGTATTATGATACAATGAATGCAAAAAGAGCAACTTCCCCCTCAAAACAGCCCAATAGGACTAATAACCCCTAACTCTCCCATAAGCGACAAAACGAGAAGAATCAAGAGCCTTAGTGAAAATATCTGCAAGCTGTTGCTCAGACTCTACAAAGTGAAGCACAACATCACCTTTCTCAACATGGTCTCTCAGAAAATGAAATCGAATGTCAATGTGTTTAGTCCTGGAATGTTGCACTGGGTTTTTGGCAATATTAATTGCAGAAGTGTTGTCACAGAAAAGAGGAACACTTCCCAAAGATAACCCATAGTCCCGCAGCGTGGATAAAATCCAGAGAACGTGAGAGCAGCCACTGGCGGCAGCTACATACTCGGCCTCGGTAGATCAGGCAATGTAAGACCATTTTCTAGAAGACCAAGAAACAAGAGATGTGCCCAAGAAATGACAAGTGCCAGAAGTACTCTTCCTATCCACTCTACACCCGGCGAAATCAGCATCAGAAAATGCTCGAATTGAAAGAGCAGAAGACGAAGAATACCAGAGTCCAAAGTCAAGCGTATCTTGAAGATACCTGAAGATGCGGCGTACTGCTTGACGATGAGAAGCACGTGGGGAAGCCTGAAAGCGAGCGCACAGACATACGGCGAATTGTATGTCCGGCCTCGACGCTGTAAGATAGAGGAGGGAGCCAATCATACTGCGATACTCCTTCTGATCCACGGACTCTCCATCCTCATCGTGGTCCAAAGACGGTGGTTGTAGCAATGGGAGTAGACATTGGCCTACTGCTTCCCATATTGAAGCGCCGAAGAAGGTCCTTTGTATACTTACTCTGGTGAACGAAGGTGCCTTCTTTCAGTTGCTTGATTTGAAGACCAAGGAAGAATGTCAGCTCTCCCATCATGCTCATCTCAAACTCACTGCTCATAGAATCTGAAAATCTAGACACCAAAGCATGAGAAGAACCACCGAAAATAATATCATCCACATATATTTGAACCAACAAGAAATCAACGCCATGCACGAGAGTGAACAAGGTTTTATCAACCATTCCCATTTTGAAATCATTTTCAAGTAAGAAACTCTTAAGCTGTCATACCAAGCTCTAGGAGCTTGTTTCAATCCATCTGAGGGCTTTAGAGAGTTTAAACACATGGTTTGGGAATTTTTGATTTTCAAAACCAGGAGGTTGCTTGACAAAGACCTCTTCTTCTATGAAACCATTCAAGAAAGCACTTTTAACATCCATTTGAAAAAGCTTGAAACCCTTGGATGTTGCAAATGCTAAAAGAATGCGAATGGCCTCCAATCAGCTCTTTGGAGCAAAGGTCTCCTCAAAGTATAAGCCCTCTACACAGGAATAACCTTGAGCTACAAGTCTAGCCTTATTGCGAACAACCAATCCATCCTCACTTTGCTTATTTTTAAAAACCCATTTTGTTCCAATAACATGAGAATCAGAAGGTCGCTCAACTAAAAACCAGACTTTGTTTCTTTCGAAATTTTCAAGCTCTTCATGCATGGCATTGACCCAAGAGGCATCAGATAAAGCATGGGTGATATCTCGGGGTTCAAAAGAAGCGACAAAAGCAGAATGTGCATGGGAATCAGGAGAAATAAACCTGGAGCGAGTGACTTGCTCTTGAAGATCCCCAATCATCTGCTCAGGAGGATGTTGTCGCTGTATGCGAAGAGGTGCTCCTGGTGCAGAAATGACCTCTACCTCATGAGTTGTGGAGGTAGGAACAGAGCCACTCAGATCGTCGGTGGGGATAGGAGGAGGCTGCTCAGCTGAAACTGAAGTAGTAGTAGCAGGCTCTCCACCCCTCTCAGAGGTAGCTGGAGGATGGTTTGGGTCTTCATCCTCAGAATCATCATCGACGAAGATGCTTTCTTGAGTTTCAGAAACCTGTGTACCTGAAGCATCGGGTCTAGTACTGGGACTAGCCTCATCAAAAGTGACTTCATGAAGTCTCAACGATTTTGTTAGTATCAACATTAAAAACACGATAGCCACGAGAATGAGCAGGATATCCAAGAAATATGCCATCAAAACATCTAGACTCAAATTTATCAAGATTGCCATGTTTAAGAATGAAGCACTTGCAACCAAAAATCTTGAAATGAGAGACTTTGGGAGAATGACCAAATCTAAGCTCATAAGAGGTCTTCCCAACCACAGATCTCAAGAAAACCCTATTGGAGATACAACAAGCAGTAGAGATCGCCTCAGCCCAAAATCTCCTAGGAGTAGAATGCTCATCTAGCATGGTCCGAGCCATCTCTACAAGGGTTCTGTTCTTCCTTTCTACAACACCATTCTCTTTGAGGAACTCTAGGAGAAGAAAAGCGATGCTCAATTCCCTATCGTGCAGAAGGTAGAAAAAGAAGAATTCTTGAACTCTGTCCCATTGTCACTCCTAATGGCTCTCAAAGCTACAGGTATATCAACAGCAATTCTAAGGACCAAATCTCTAAAGAATCTAAATGCTTCGTCCTTAGAAGCAAGAAAATAAACCCATAAATACCTGGAGTAATCATCCACAACCACCAAAGACATACCATTTTCCACCGGTGGTGAACTCTAGAAGGACCAATCAGATCTAAGTGAAGAAGCTGTCACAGTCCATCAGTCATTACCAAAGTAAGAGGTGGGTGGGAAGCAGACACCATCTTACCATGTCTCTGGTGAGCACACAAGATCTCTAATGACCTTGACCTAGGCAAACCTCTAATCAAGTCCTTGCAACCGACTCTAGACAAATGATCAAAACCTATATGCCCAAGTCTACGATGCCACAAAACAAGGTCATGAGAATCGAGGCTACAGACACCTAGGACTGAAGGCAAGAAATATGAAATTTGCACGTAAGATCTTCTCAAATCTAGAGATCTCAAAAACAAGCTCACCCGAAGGATCTAGAACTCTACACTCACCTCTCTTAAACCTCACTTCTAGACCCTCATCAAGCAGCTGAGAAACAGATAGAAGATTATACCTCGACTTACTTACCAAAGCGACGTCTTTTAGCATGAACTTGTCGTTGTTGCCAAGACAACGGTGCCCTTTGCAATCCACGGTCCCAGAGAAGCATCCCCAAATGTAATCAATTCATTGCGGATGCACGTGTGAGGAGGAGAACCATCTAGAATCTCCGGTCATATGTCGAGAACACCCGGAGTCAACAAGCCATATGTCCTCCTTCCTCGCACGACGGACCTAAAAAGCACCATCAGAAAACATCCGTGCCTCAGTACTGGGGTTAGTGATAAATGAACGAGGAATCCAGTACTGAGAAGCACGATGTCTGGGAGCAGCAGTAGAAATAGCTGAAACATGATCAGGAATAAAATCATAAGAATGCACATGAGAACCACCTAGACCTCTCCGAAACGATCTACCAAAAGATCGATACTCCCCCTGTCTAGGTGCTACCCGGTGTCTCTCCTCACGATGTCCTAATCCAACATGCTGCCTAGACCCACCAAAAGAGTCTACAATGTTCTCTACAAATCTAGGCCTATGTGTGGTGCGATAAACAGGCTGCCTAGCTCTAGAGACTACAGCTGGAGAAGGGACTCCTCTAATAGATCTTAGGACGCTCATTCTCTCTTTTCTCTCAAGTTTTGCTCTCCGGAAGCAGAACTCAACAGTATGGCCTTCTTTCTTGCAGAAGGTGCAATGGTACTAGACCTTTTGAGAGGTCTGTACAGAATGAGTGAAAGCACCTTTCTTGCCAGAAAGAGTTTGAGCAAAACCAGCGGATTTGAAAACAACCCCGGATGGCTTAGGCGGTTCTAGCTCAAACAAACCATTCTTCACAACTCTAGCAATCTTAGGTGGGTTTTTCTTAGAATGCTCTAGGGAATTGAAATCTAGACCACTATTTTTCACGCTCACCTTAGATTGATCAAGAATCATGTTGAGTTTCTTTTTCCCACTTGAAAACTTCTCAAGAGTCACCTTGAGGTAATCATTCTCTTTCATTAAACCCTCACATCTAGTGCACTTGCTAGACTTGATTACCTCATTGCTCTTACTCTTAAGAAGGGCCACTTCCACTTTGAAGGCCTCACAAGACACACAATAGGATTCCTGAATCCTATTCAACTGCTCCTTAAACTTGACTCTAAATGCCTCTTGAATCTGATTAACCATGGTTTCAACTTCAGCATTCAAAACACAAGAGTTAGAATCAACAACTTTCTTAGAAGCAGTAAAAGACATGGATCTTTCAATTTTAGCCTTTTCTTCAAGGGTCTTGTTTAAGGCTTCAATCTCAATTGTAAGTTTGGGACAATTTTCACAGGACGCAACTCTAGAGTAAATCAACGTTTCTGTCATCTCTTGCATCTTAATCCTATTATCCTTACAATGAGAGCATGTGTGACTAGCATCAAACTTTTGCAATTCTTTTAAAGAGCTATCCAATTTTAATTCTAGCAAAGCACAATTAGAGCAAGTTAAAGGGATAGCTTCCATGGCAGTCACATCAAGAGGGATGACATCTAAGCAAGCAGACCTAGACTTGAAAGAATCTAGTTCATCGAGAGCATCTTTTAGTTGATTTGTGACAGAGGAATGAGCAGATTTCAAGCTTGTCAAATCTCTAAGCAAGCTAGTGCAGGAATCACAAATATCAACAGGATTGATAGATTTAAGCCTAACAACTTCAAGGTTCAAATTATCAATCATAATGTCCTGCTTCTTAATCATTTTTACTTGCTTATGCAATTTCGCATTCAGAAGCACCAAAGCCCTTTTCATGTCAGCACTAGAAGGGCATACCTCATCAGGATCACTGAAAGGATCCCCATTGTTGGAGGAGTCGCTGTCGTGGCTGTTCTTGGCCATGAAACACATGCCGGTGAAGTCATGCGCCTTCTTCTTGCCACGAGAGTCACTCTCGTCGTCCTCCGTTTCCGAGTCCACATCGCTCATATTGACGTTCTCTAGAGCGGCAAGGACCCGGCTGACAAACTTGCGATAGTTTGTCTTCTTCGGTTTAGCATCCCACTCCTGGGGATGTCTTCGTGTCTCCTTCTCCTCCTTGCCCTTCAGCTTGGGGCACCTGGATCGAATGTGGTTTGGCTCACCACATTCGAAACATGTGATAGGTCCGCTTCTCCTCCTATTTCTCACCTTGTTGTACGCTCTTGTGAATTTGGTGGAAAGGAGGGCTAAGTCATCCTCGGGTAATTTCTCAAGTTGCTCATCGCTTAAAGAATGTAAAGCAGATAATGTAAAACCAGATGAGCTACAATCAAGAGAATCAGAAGAGCAACCCTTGGATTTGTCGACCACTAAAGCCATCGACTCTGTCTTGGGGAGACGCGAGATAAAGTCAATCTCATGCGTCTTCAACCTCGAGTAAAGCTTATCCATGGTAAGCTCACTCATGACAGTGTTGTCATTGATGGAAGTGATCTTCATTCCCCAGACCTTCACATCAAGAGCACCCAGAAGCTGGCGTGCATTTTCAGACTCAGAAAATATCAAGTCAACAGCACGGAGATCATGAAGGATCTTAGAGAATCTTCCCCACAGCTCATCCAAAGACTCACCAGGCCTTTGTTCGATCTTAGAGTAAACCTTTTTGAGCTGGTTCTGTCTCACTTCCTTGATCGCAGTGGACCCTTCGTGATAATCACAAAGTGTCCGCCAGATCTCGTGAGCAGACCGCAAGTGAGCAACACGCTCAAACTCAGATCGACTAAGGCCTTGGATCAAATAATTTCGAGCCTTCTTTGTTGGCCTCCACATCTGGAGTGATCATATCGTCATCGGCTGGCACGACATAAGGATTTTTCACCTTTAGCCAAATAGCGTGCCCTTGAGCCTCGATATATGCTTGCATACGAGCCTTCCAGTATGCAAAGTCAACTCCCTCAAAAATGTGTGGCTTGGTTGAGTACTTGTCAGTCGCCATGGCTCCAAAGACCGGTTAAGATCTATAGAAAAGAGCTAACCGACTCTGATACCACTTGTAGGACCAGAAAGGCGACTAGGGGGGGTGAATAGGCGCTTTCAAAACTTTCTCGCCTAAATCAAAAACCAACACGAACTTTACTCCTTTAGCTATGAAAGCTAAGAAGATCGATAAGCACACAATGAAGCCTTGTGTTGGATTTGATAAACCCTCAACCACACGACACAAATGGAGAAAAGAACTCTTTGTTCTTCATCTGGTCATCGCGGTCCGACGGCTACCACGGGCGGTCGGACCGACGGTCAACCAATGTCCGACCAAGCAACTAACTAGCGGTCGGACCGGTGGATGTGATTCGACCCGCAAACGGTGATCGAATACATGGGCGGTCGAACCGCCGTTGAAAGGCCGGTCGGACCGGTAGAGTCCAGTACTGAAAAACTCCACCCAAATCCAAAATGAAATTTGATCCAACTTTTGATTCTACCAATAAAACTTGAGCAAATTTCTAGCACACCTCCCTAATGATATTAGAGACCTATTTCTAGCGACGATCCGTCAGATCCACTTCGCAGAATCGATCTCTCGAGATTTTACCAAAGAAGTGCACAAACCCTATAAATGAGAAAATCTTGATTCAAGACTTGCTTGTGGGGGTTTGATGATCTAGATGACTCTAGGAGTAATCCCACACATCAAAGCAAGATAAAGTAGGCCAAGAGACCAAGCAAAAACCTTTGAATCAAGGAAGCACCAAAATCATCCAAAAGAGATAGGAACACAAAGGGAGCAATTGATCTTTCAATTAAGCATCACAAGATAGTTCAATCACACTAGATGCTTACAAAGCCTCTCCAACAAGGAGGGCAAGAGCTCACACAAAGAGCACACTCCAAACCCTAGTTCTCCTCTCCTCTCCTCCAAACCCTAGAAAAAGGAAGAAGGGGGCTAAATGAATGCTTAGGAGGTTTTCCACCTCTCCCCTTTCTATTTATACTAGAGAGCTAGGGTTTCCTTTGGGGTCTCTACACATGGGACCCACACACAAATAACTCTTGAAGCAATCGCCGCTTCACCACGTGTAGGTTGATCACGGTTCTCATCGACGCCAAGCCTCTCTTGTCCGAATCCCATCGGAACCTCCCGAGACTCGCACCGATATCCGCACCGCCGATCCAACCAAATTGCTTGAACCACCCGCTCGATCCATCTTGCCCATCCTGCACCATGCTTGAGTCACACGACCTCACCCGGTATCCTTGATCGTTCTGGACCTCAGCTCTCCAAGCGTAGTCCCGATCCACTCACCGTTGACGTCGTTGACCTCCAAGCCACCTGCACAGCAATAGACAAACAAATCGTTTCCGGGAACAAGTTCTTCACAACTTGACCCACGTCAGTTCCGCAATGCGATATACAACAATAAAGCATTGAAGTTCATATAATAACACACTCAAAACCAACTCAATGCAACACTTGGCTCACCTCCAAGTGACTGTCGGTCTGACCGCCCCACAGGGCCGGTCCGACCGATTTCATGCCGGTCGGACCGCTCCCACAACGGTGGTCGGACCGGTCCAAAGGACTTAGCCAAAATTCAAGCGAGAAATTCAGAAACCTTCCGAAATTTCAAACGAATAGAACTTTTGTTGGGAGCTCCAAAATGATGGGACCACATCCAGAGACTCCTCACTTACCTACACAACCTATTTTTGGCCCACTCAAAACCCAAATTTCATTAGGCGGTCGGACCGCCACCATGGCCGTCGGATCGCTCCACGGCGGTCGATCGCCTAAGACAACCGGCCGACCGCTTTGTGGCTCGTGACCTTGGAGCAAACACAAAACGCGAGATTTTGCAAACCAACAACGCCATTGCCAATTGACTCATCATCCTGAGATCATGCACATATCCTCACGATATCCACATACACAAAGAACTTTCTTCGGCGCTTCGACATGGGAAGCAGTAGGCCAATGTTTACTCCCATTGCCACAACCACCGTGCTGGACCCTGATGAGGATGGAGAGCCCATGGACCAGAAGGAGTACCGCAGTATGATCGGCTCCCTCCTCTACCTCACTGCGTCGAGACCGGACATACAATTTGCAGTATGTCTGTGCGCTCGCTTTCAGGCTTCTCCTCGTGCATCTCATCGTCAAGCATTACGTCGCATCTTCAGGTATCTCCAAGATACTCTTGACTTTGTACTCTGGTATTCTTCTTGTTCTTCTGCCCTCTCTATTCGGGCTTTTTCTGATACTGATTTTGCGGGGTGTAGAGTGGATAGGAAGAGTACTTCTGGTACTTGTCATTTCTTAGGTACATCTCTTATCTCTTGGTCTTCTAGAAAACAGTCTTCTGTTGCACAGTCCACAGCCGAGGCCGCGTATGTAGCTGCAGCCAGTAGTTGCTCTCAAGTTATCTGGATCTTATCTACTCTTCAGGACTATGGGTTATTTTTTGGTAGTATTCCTCTTTTCTGTGACAACACTTCTGCCATAAACATTGCCAAAAACCCAATACAACATTTTAGGACTAAACACATTGACATTCGATACCATTTCCTTAGAGACCATGTTGAGAAGGGTGATGTTGTGCTTCACTTTGTTGAGTCTGAGCAACAGGTAGCAGATATTTTCACTAAAGCTCTTGATTCTTCTCATTTTGCTACCTTGCAGGGAGAGTTAGGGGTTGTTAGTCCTCTTAGCCTGTTTTGAGGGGGAGTTTGCTCTTTTTCATTCATTGTATCATAATGCATTTTAAAATTCATACATCTTGCATTGTAATATAAACTTATAGAGCTTTGATTATTATCCTTGTATGGCTTGTTTTCTTATTTTATAACATGCCATGTCTTGTGCTAGTCTGCTAGAGTTCTTTGATGGCTCTTCATGTTTAGCTTAGCCTTTGGCATACTAGCTTTATTATCTGTGAGCGAATTGAATCAAAACATGACTTGTTGGATCTTGTGACCAGTTTTGCTTTAGTGATCCTTCCATGATTCATGCCATGTTATATAGGATAAACTGAGTCTTGAACTTATTTTGAGCTGAAAAATGAGCTATGTTAATTCTTAAGTCAAGCAAATGAAAAATGAGCTTTTCTGTGCGAAAAAACTGATCTCACCAATTCTTTCTCTTCATGTTTAGCTTAGCCTTTGGCATGCTAGCTTTATTATCTGTGAGCGAATTGAATCAAAACATGACTTGTTGGATCTTGTGACCAGTTTTGCTTTAGTGGTCCTTTCATGATTTATGCCATGTTATATAGGATAAACTGAGTCTTGAACTTATTTTGAGCTGAAAAATGAGCTATGTTAATTCTTAAGTCAAGCAAATAAAAAATGAGCTTTTCTGTGCGAAAGAACTGATCTCACCAATTCTTTCTCTTGAGACTGCTTGCCATTGCTCTAGGCATGAACTCAGGGGGAGTTTTGGGTGACCTAGACCACTCTTTTAAGCTTCATGCTTAAGATGGTCGCGGCAAGGCTTGAGATCTAGCACAATGCTAAGAAAACAAAAATGTCAATTGGTTGAAGCTTAGGAGGCAATTGTGGATGGCTCCTAGTCCAGGACTTGCTTTACTAAGATAAAATCAATCATTTTCATTAAAATACTCAAAGTGCTAAATGCTTGAATATTTTACTTCATAATTGAACTCATAATGCTCTACATTAACTCGGTATGGCTTATAGACATGACTTGACTCATTTCTAGATACCTTTCGTGAAACTACGCTTTTGAGTAACTTGTCATGCTATTAGTTCATTCAATATCATATTATTGCTATTTTGGCCTTAGTTTTGTTGTACATATTTTACCATGATTGAACATAGCTTCTTTACATAATATGGCTTGGTGTAATACTTGTACTGTCTTCGTAGATAATCTTCATGGCTCCTTTTGCTAAAGTTCAAAAATAAAAAATTGAAAAACTACAACCATTCCTTCATGCACTATCTTCTTCCATGCACCTTGATGAATTCATTGTCAAAGGGGGAGAAAGATTGGTAAAAATATTATTTTAGAGCTTTTTGGAGTCATAGGGGGAAAATGAATTCTCTAGAAATTGATGATCATAGTGAGTGGGAACGAAATTGTATTCTCTTGGTCTTATTGCCTTTTCTGATTTTTATTTGCAATTCTAGAAGACTCACAATGATCAAAGGTCAAATAGAACAATTGTTCTTTCATATGGACCTAAGTGAGATTTTTTGCTACTCTCTGAAAATTGAAACTTTTTGTGCTCTCTTTGCCTTATCTCACTTACCTATACTATTCAGAAGCCAGCTTGGTCATTTCCTAGGCTTTCTCTTGCTTATGGACCAAGTTGTGTCTTTGCGTGAAAATTACGAGTATTTTACTTTCAAACCAAAAACTTACATTTTCTAGGAGATTGCCAATGTGTTCATCAAGGGGGAGATTGTGGATATCACGGGGATATGTGCATGATCTTAGGATGATGAGTCAATTGGCAATGGCGTTGTTGGTTTGCCGAATCTCGCGCTTTCGGAAAAGCTCCAATGTTGTTCAGACCTCAGGCGGTCAGACGGGTAGCACTGACGGTCAGACCGGCCGTGTGGCTGTCCGACCGGCAGCTCTGGCGGTCCGACCGACCAGGACTTTTGAGTGAGTTTGGAGCTAGGACAAAAATAGAGTGTGTAGGCAAGACAGGGGAGTCTCCTGCATTTGGTCTCATATTTTTTAGAGCTTCCAGTCAAAAGTTATATTCATTTGAAAATTCCAGAGAGTTCTCGGATTTCCAGGGTGAAATTTTGGTTAAGTCATTTCGGGCGGTCTGACCGGCTCATACAAATCGGTCTGACCGGTTTGAGATCGGTCAGACCGGCCAGGTATGGAGGTCAGACCGGTTTCCACTTGTTCGTCGGCCATCTTGGCGGCATTGTGTTTTGGTTAAGTCTAGTGCATGAGTTTCAATACTTTAATGTTGCATATTGCATGTTTTGAGCTAATATGGGTCAAGTTGTGAAGAACTTGTTCCTGGGAGACGATTTCTTGGTCTATTGTTGTGCAGGTGGCTTGCAGGTCAACAACGGTCAACGACGAGGAGGATCGGAGCTAAGCTTGGAGAGCTGAGGTCCAGAACGATCATGGATGCCGGGTGAAGTCGTGTAACTCAAGCATGGCGCAGAATGGACAAGATGGTTCGAACAGGCAGTTTGTTGCAGCTGGTTGGATCAAGCGGCGCGGGGGTAGGTGCAAATGCCTTGGAGGTTCCGATGAGATTCGGATGGGAGAGACTTGCCGAAATGATGAGAGTCACTGATCAACCTACACGTGGCGAAGTAGGCGATTGCTTCAACTGTAATGCATGTGTTTGTGTCCCGTTTGTATTGGGCCTTAACGGGAGCCCATTAGGTGAACTCTTCTAGAACCTATGTCTCACTATAAATAGAGGGTGCCAAACAGCCCCCAAGCACCTCATTTTCAAAAACCCTTGTTTGTTTTAGGGTTTGGAAAGGAGAGGAAAGACTAGGTCCTAGAGAGAGGACTTGAGTGTGTGCTCATGGATTGAGTTGTTGTCCTCCTTGAGGGAGTGGCTGTAACCTGCAACATCATGAATCAATCTATGGATGATTATTCATAGATGAGGGTTCTTGTGTTCTTCCTTCTCTTTTGATGCTTTTTTGTGCTTCCTTGATCTGATCGTTTTTGGTTGGTCTCTTGACCTCTTTTACCTTGCTATGATGTGTGAGAATACTTCTAGGATCATCTAGATCATCAATCCCTCACGAGCAAGATTTGGATCAAGTTTTTCGTTTTGCTTGGTTTTGAACGCTCCTTTGGTAAAACTTAAAAAGGTCAAAATTTTTACGTGGATCTGGACGATCGTTGCTTGGAATAGGTTCCAGATATCCTTAGGTAGGTGTGTTCCAAATTTGATCAAGTTTCATCGGATAAATCAAAAGTTAGACCGATTTTTGTTTTGGTTTCGGGCTGTCTGCACTGGTTCTGGTCAGGACCGGTCAGACCGGTTTCACAATGGCGGTCAAACCGCCTGGCAGTCAGACCGCCAGTTGGCCACCGGTCTGACCGCCTCAGTGAGTTTAATCTCCATATTTTGGGTCTTTTTTTAAGGGGTTAATCGGATTCAGCACAAGGTTTCCTCTCTGTATTTACTAATCTTCTTAGCTTTCATAGCTATTGAAGAAAAGTTGATGTTGAATTTGATTAAGATAAAAATCAAGAAAACGTCTATCCACCCCGCTCTAATCGCCTTTCCGGTCCTATAAAAGGTGAAATTGTCTTTTACGCTCTTAATGGTACAAAACCATGTTTGATTTGAGGGAAGTGACCCTAACATGCTGGTGGCAACAGAGAGAGGAGCAGTGGCATTTCAGGGACCGAGAAGTTTCCAGCAGCGTAAAAGAATTTTTCAGAATGGATGTTTTTCTTATCGTGTTCTCACTTCTCGTTCAAATTGTTTTATATTAGCAACAGCTACGGGCGAGTGCGTGGGATTTTAATGGTCCGTGTCAATGACGAGTCTAATGGTTTTTCTTTTTCTTTTTCTTTTTCTTTCTGAAACATGGGTCTAACGGGTTGGTTCTGAACTTTTTCAGGGGGAGGCAATCAAACTAGCGATTGTGATAGTCAAATGAGGTCAATGGCTACTAAGGTGCGGTCAGCAGGGTGTGAAGGCACAAAAAGTAACAGGGAGGAAAGGAAACACTTTTTACTTAAGAGGATGCACTTTGATCTGGAATTGGAAGATATGGACTTGACTTCACCATTTTACCAGCTAAAATCTACAAGCTAAAAGTAACTGATGGCTAGCAAACGAACACAAGCAAAACTAAGCATTTTGGTGGCTAGCTATCTGATTTGTAAACGAGGTGGACGTTGGGGGTTCAATCAACGCATGACAGGGCATTCGTTCAAGTTACATCAATTCTAGAGTTTTGTGCCCCATGAAGAGGTTGAAGTGATCTAAGGTCATAATGACTTAGATAGTCCTTCACAGACTGGACGTGTATATATATATATATATATATATATATATATATATATATATATATGATTAATATTTTCTACTCCCGAGTGTAGTTACTCCCACTTTTGATATACCACCTAAAACAACTTGACATACTCCTTTATCACTTTGGGTATACTCATATACTAATTATATGATACTCCAATGCGAACCACACGAAAAATTTGTAAGAGAGTCCATAGTTTTTAATATATTTTGTAAATACCTTAATATTCGCACTAAAAAGGAGTATGTCTAAAAAATTGTACATAACGCCCCTGAAAAGGTGTGAATACCACCTAGGTGGTCTTATATACTCATATACTACACATACATACTCTCGGTTGCGCAAGATACTCCCTACATTGTGAGATACGAAATAGGGAGTAACTACTCCCGGGAGTAGGAAAAAGGCTTCCTATTATATATATATAGTTTTTTTTTAACGAAAATATGGGATACTAGGAAAAAATAAGCATCAATTTATCCTAGGTATTAATTTAATTAATAAATATGCCCTAAAATTCGTGCCGAACTCACACCTCTCACCAATTGAGCTAAGCGTAGTCCTTTTCTTTGGTATAGTTGCATGAGAATGTGGCTCTACGGTAGATTTATCATCGCGAGAATTGTAGTGTTCAGAAAACAGATTTACACACACAATGGTACATCTAAAATGTGTGTTCCGAAGGGTTGGGCCTGCTAGGTTCGAATTCTAATCAGACGGCACAAAAAAAGGAAAGGAAAGGAAAGGAAAGGAGAGAAAGTCTTTAAAAAATGTACTTGACAAACTACGCTTTCAGCAATGGACGCAATACAAAATCAAACCCAAGTAAAAATAGGGCTGCGCTAGCCTCCCTAGAAATAGTACTCTCCATTATTCAATAACGAAATGCTCTTCGTACAAAGGCTGTTTTGTCGCTAATATTCATGTATTATATGCCGTAAGCTTAGGAAAAACAAATGTTTGGTGTCGTTGTGCGAGTGCTGAAGCCTCAATCTCACCGATCTGGCGACTCTTGAATAAGGTATTAAAGAATGTAGTTCCCACCTATGCAATTGCAATGTCCCCTTCAGCCGTGCATGGGATCGACCGTCCACCTGACTGGCTAGAATGCAACTTGTGGTTGGTTAATTACTTAACTGTGCAATCTTTATTACTTTAGGTTTCCTGTCTACGTCTGAAACACCAATTTACCTGGACCACAGTGTGATCACGTTTACTTTCAAGGGTTAGAAATTACTCCATTCAATTCACAGAACAAGTCATTTTGAAACGCGTAAGTCAAACTTTGGAAACTTTTGTTATCAATATATTTTTAAATGTTATATTAGATACATGAAAATCATACGTGTGGATTCATATCGAAAAGTAATTTTATAATATTATAATTTTATTGTGTTTTACAAATATATTATAATAGTATTAGTGGTCAAAATTGCTTTTCAGAGGCTGTATCGATGTTCAAAACAACTCGTTTTGGTGATATGGAGGGAGTACCACGTTAATCGGAGAAAAAAGAGAAAAAATCCACCATGTCAATTTTAGTGGGTTCAGATTAATCGCATATGTACGAGAGCTGTTACAGACTTACTGTTGTATAAGAAATACAACTATATTTCTATCGTAGGCAGTAGAGTTGTATAACAAATACAACTCTATATTTCGATATAAACACATGCAATGTAGTATCAAGCGGTACAATTGCACGAGAAATTCGGCAAGTTTTGGTTTACGGAACGTCTAACGTTTAGACAAGATCATTCGTCATGTAATACCGCAATTTTTGCGAAATGGTATATATGTACTATTTTGGAACACAAGAGTTCAACTGTTAACATGGTTGACACAAAAAAAAAAAAACATGTTGCTTCTGCAATGCAACAATGTGGTGTGACGTTAACTGCACAATGGTACTATTGAAATGAGCTAGTAGAACGGAACAAGATTACAGATTTACAGTACAAAGTGATTTCAGAGAAGCTGTTCACTGATCACCAATGCACAAGTCAAGGTTACAAGTAGAAGTACAAGCCGAACATTATCCGTCCCAATCCAAGCAAAGTAACACCAAAATTATGTACTGCTCATGGGCTAGTCAGCTGCTAATCAGTGACGCTTCCAAGAAGACAGAGAAGCAGCACGCATGCAGGAGCTACCACCAACCTTTGCGGAAAGCTAAAATTAACCGCGTCTTAATTAATTAGAGCGCGCACGCTATAACTGGCTCTCCAGGTCCGGCTGCCGGCCGGCGGGCTCGGCCGCCTTGCCGGCGGCCTTCATCGGCGGCGGGAGGGCGGGGCGCGCGCGGCAGACGGGGCAGGTGGCGTGTGCGCAGAGCCAGGCGTCGACGCACCCGACGTGGAACGCGTGCTTGCACCCGGGCAGCGCGCGCACCGCGTCCCCGTCCTGCATGACGCTCAGGCACACCGCGCACTCCACCGGCACCGCCCCCGCCTCCGCCTCCGCCTTGAACCTGAACACAGGCATGGCCGCCAGCGCCGCCTTATCGAGCCCCCCTCCGCCGGCCCTCTTCCTCGCCGGCTCCGCCAGGCCGGAGTCCGGCCGGTGCACGCCGTCGCGCCCGCTCCACTGCACGTACAGGTAGTTGAGGTACAGTATCACCCCGTACAGCACCAGGCACACCGCCGTGAACACCCCCACGAGCTCCAGCGTCGCGCCGGAGCTGCAGCACCCCCCTCCTCCGCCGCCCCCGTGCGGCTGCTGCGACGCCGCCGTCAGCCCCCCCGCCGTCGTCGACATGCCTCTCAGCTACTAGCTAGCTAGGATGCCACTCCACTCCACTCCACTCCAAGCAAAGCAGAGCGTCGTGGCGAGCGGTTCTTGGCTTGGAATTGGATTAGCTCTCTCTGGTTGCTGGTGTTGGTGCGAATAATGATGGGATTTTTGGCGAAATGCAGTGGTGGGGCTGGCGGAAGGCTGGGATTGGTGGCGGGGAATGGCCGGGCGCCAATCGTGGGCTCTGCTTCTATAGCCAGCGGGTCCTGATTATGTACGGGACTAGTGCTAATTAATTGCGGTTTGGTGTGCTGATGGAGAGTACTACAGGCCAGCTTTTGTTCCCACAAATGGTGCGGTTGGGTTGGATGCTTGCTGCTAGAAGCTTCGATTCGGGGGCAAGGGGCACACAGATTTGGATCGCAGAACACGATTCGGTGGGCTTAATTAGCCTGATTGCTCAGGTTAATTTGGATGCGCCTGGTCAGGTGGCGGAAAGCTAAGCTTAGATTGCAAAATTCAGGAGTAAAGAACCCAGGGTTCAGTTTGATCCGATCCAGTCGAATATTAACAACCATAGCTGTTCTCTAGCACAACCATATATGTGCTTGTTTTTAAAATTGTCTAACGTAAACCACAAGTGTAGCAGTGTACTTTACTTGTAAAATTGGTTACAGGCACTGAAATTTTGTGTCCTTAGCTGGCGGACACAAAAAAAAATATAACTTTATCAAATTTTGTGGATATTAGCTCTCGAACACTAAGATGAATATTTTATTATTATACGTTGTTTCAAAGAGAGAAACACTACAAAATAACTTTTATACCCTTCTCTCTATAACGAGTGGGGCCCACAGCCAGTGAAACAAAGAAAGAAGAATCCCTCTATGACGAGTGGGGCCGCGGTCAGTGAAACAGAGAAAGAAGAACAGAGATAGAGATTATGTGATAAAATTATGTGAGGTAGTAGGAGGACCAACGCATGCACACACATTATATATTAAGATAAAATTATGTGAGGTAGTAAGATGACCAACGCATGCACACACGGACGTCGAAAATGAGACGGTAAGTGGCCGGCTGGGAGCTGCTTGGGGCCGACGTCGTCGCGGATTTATTCCGTACACTTGGGAATTCTGAACTCTTCATCCAAGTCAAACTGCTACCAGTCTGTGCAAACGTAACAAGGAGGATTCTCGGACAATCTACTGCTAATAAATTAGAGTTGGTGGTCGTATATCTTCTTTACCCTTTTCGGCGTTTGTTGGATCGGCGAGTAAAGCATCGACAGTTCAGATCGTGTCGCTAAGTATAATAACGATTGACAGTCCGACATAATTGGACTATGATTTTTTTTAATTTACAGCAAAGTAAGAGCATTAAACTAGTCTATTATATATTAAGATAGAATTATGTGAGGCAGTAAGATGACCAACACAGGCAATAGCCAGCAGCTATCTTATTGATCCCCGATGGATGTTACAAATCTTACAATAAAGAGAGCATACGGAGCGTAGCGTAGTGCGTACGTCGCTAGCTTATATTGCTCCCCAAGAGTAGTCATGTTGTGGTAGTAAACTTCACACATTTCAAGTCACATAAAATCATGAAACCCTAATTTCCGAAACGTCTCGTCCTAATTTCCAAACCTAGACCCTGAATTTGTCGAGATAATTTTGGAGCATATAAAATTACGTAAAATTTACACAATCAATTCCTCTGTGTAGGGAGTATTACAAAAAAAATTCATAATGTTTGGAGCTCAGTTTCTATATTAGAAAATTCCTACAAATATTTAACTTCAAAGAATTATGCAGAGAAAATAAAAATTCAAAAAAATTCAAAAAAAATTACACAACCAAGCACACTATGCCAGGAGGCTCCATAAAAATTTTCATAATTTTTTGAACTCATTTAATATATTTAAAAATTCATCAAAAAAATATTATTAATTAGATTTTTCAAAAAAAAATTGACAAGTGGCGGGAGCAGCCACCTGCTGCCGTGGGCGACGGCAGCAGGTGCCTGCTGCGGTCCCGCACGGCAGCAGGTCGCAGCAGGTGTGTACGGGGGGCTAAAATTGGAATTGCGACCTGCTGCCATGCGGGACCGCAGCAGTGTGTCTGAGGCTAAAATTGGCCCAGTAGCGAGTGCTGCTGCGGTCCCTTGCACGGCAAGAGGTCGCTTGTCTTGAGGACCGCAGCAGTGTGTCTGGGGCTAAAATTGGAATTGCGACCTGCTGCCGTGCGGGACCGCAGCAGGTGTGTACGGGGGGGGGGGGCTAAAATTGGAATTTCGCAGGTAATGGGGCTAGAACAGGAATTTCGGTACGGTACAGGGCCAAAACAGTCTAAAATTCCAGTTTGATCCGATCCAGTCGAATATTAACAACCATAGCTGTTCTCTAGCACAACCATATATGTGCTTGTTTTTAAAATTGTCTAACGTAAACCACAAGTGTAGCAGTGTAATTTACTTGTAAAATTGGTTACAGGCACTGAAATTTTGTGTCCTTAGCTGGCGGACACAAAAAAAAATATGACTTTATCAAATTTTGTGGATATTAGCTCTCGAACACTAAGACGAGTATTTTATTATTATACGTTGTTTCAAAGAGAGAAACACTACAAAATAACTTTTATACCCTTCTCTCTATAACGAGTGGGGCCCACAGGCCAGTGAAACAAAGAAAGAAGAATCCCTCTATGACGAGTGGGGCCGCGGTCAGTGAAACAGAGAAAGAAGAACAGAGATAGAGAAAAACAAAGGATTCCTAGGGAGGCGATGGCAGCCAGCGCCAACGGCGAGCGGCAGCGTGGGAGTCGCGGGCTATAGCCAAAATGGGTTGGAGGGGTCCCGGGAAAGTGATGGGAAGCGGCATCGCGGGCGAGGGCGCACGGTGGCGGCGCTAGCGGCGAGCTAGGCGGCGGTCGAGGCACGGGAGACGGCGACGACAGTGCTCTAACGATGGCCTTTGGAAGGTGGCGTGTGCACGGGCACGGCGGCGACAAGGGGAAGACGCTGGGTCTAATGGCACGACCGAAAGTGGTCCGGGACGGCGGGGTGACGACAGCCAACGCTGGAGAAGACAGGGCAGTGCTCCACGGTGATGCATCGATTGAGGCGAGGTGGGTTATAGATAGAGGAGGTTATGGAACACATGGTGACACGAACAAAATGGCAAGGGACTCACCGAAGAGGGAGATCGAAGAGGTGAGGCGGTGATTCAACTTGGAGAAGACGACGTGTTTCAGCGGCTTCGCTGCACGATTGGATGTCGGAGTTGAGGGGAAATACTCATGGGATGCTGGAACATGAGATGATGCGAGTGGTTTTGTAAAAATCTCGCCGGAGGCGGAGATCAGGTGGCGGAGAGGCGGACGGCTTCGAAGAAGATGACCATGGCGCGGTCGTGTTCTGACGAGAAGAGAGGGTGATGGGTCCTGTTGGTGGGGGTGACGACGGCAGCGGTGGTGCCACTGGAGGCAGGAGGCGGTGGTGAGGCAGTGCAAGGGCAGCCCAAGGAGGCAGGAGAGGGGAAGATGGGACGAGAAGAAAGAATAGGAAGGAAGGAGGCCCGAATGGCAAAATTGACAATTCACCTGATTTCTCGTTCCTCTCACAACGGATAATAATATAATACGCGTCTCAATATCCGAGAGCCAATATCTACAAAATTTGAGCATCTTTTGGCAAATCCACATTTTTTAGGTATCCACCAGCTAATGACACAAAATTTCAGTGTCCTATAGTCAATTTTACCAATTTACTTTCGTCTCTATCATTCTAGTATTTTATTTCCGGACAATATCTTGTTGACATAATGATTAATGATTTACACGGTGGTGGAAGACGGCAAGGGCATGAAAATTATGGAGTGGTAAACAAGATTAAAATGGACGAGACCGTGAAAAATTTCTCTGTTTTCTTTAAACTATCCTGCGGCGCCTCCTGATTCTTCTTCGTGCTGAAGTTGACCTGAGCTGCTGTATTGATCTGCTGAGGATTGAATGAAGAAATGGAGCAAAAATAATTCGAGTGGTGATCGAGACAAGGGAATTAGGCAAGAACTGAGCCGTAGCCATCCAAAGCAAGTGGATAATAACTTGATGTCTATCCACAAGGAACAACCCATGAGCAGCTGCAGCAACTCAGGGTCTCTCGTTGTCTGGAACCAGTCTCTCTCTAGATATGCCTGTGATTCTTCCACCCAATGGTAAGGTGAAACCTGAAAACCACTGCCTGATATGGAGGTGTACTTCTGCCCTGCACAAAGGAGGTGCCAAGGGGAGAAAGAATCAAAGGTTGAGCAGTTAATAATCTTGATCATCTGATTTATTATTCTGTTTCTCCCCCCTGTAAATATCCTTTTGATCAGCTAGAGGTGTAGCTAAGTTGTGAATTCAACCAAAGTGGTTAATGGAAGTTACAATCTGAGCTCTTGATCCCATTCAGCATGATCAGGTTATTCTTTGGACTTGGACCAACCACACAGGAGAAGCAAATACCAAGATGAAGAACAACTCATTTATTTACGAATATCTTTGAAACATGATACAAATATATTCCATTATGCGGTACATGACTGGAATTTAGAATTTTCACACATCATGTTGTTGACTACAACGTGGATTGATCTTTCTGACTATGATGTAGGTGCAGATTAAAAACAGACATAATTTGTGCTAGACATAATGCCTACCTGTATTTTACATTGGCAATTGCACGTAAGGCAAGGATACGTTTGTTTTCCCATTTTATTGATTATCATGTGACTATTTCTATTTTGGTGTGTTAAACAGTACTCCCTCTAGTTATAAATACATGTCGTTTTGGGATATATGCCGGTCAAAGTTTCAAAACTTTTGCTATCGATGTATTTTTAGATATTTAGATTAGATATAAGAAAATTATATGTATAGATTTGTCTCGAAAATTATTTTCTCAATATTATAATTTTATTGGGTGTTATAACTATGTTACAATATAAATTATGGTCAAAGTTGCGTTTTGGAGACTGTAGCAGTCCGTTTTCGGATTGTAAATACTAGTTTGCTTTTGTCAGTTGGTTTCAAAATTTTATTTCAACGTAAGTTGTATTTTTAAAATCTCAAGCTTCTACCTCAATTTCAAAACCGCAATCTTCGGGCCCACCCTTTTCCCTTCTGCTTGGGTTGGCCGTTTCTACCCCCCTGGTCGTAGCCCCCTCTTGGCCTTTCTCCCCGGCCCATCCTCCCTTTCCCCCTTCCGGCCCAGTCGTGCCAGTGCCTCTCCTCGGGTCTTCTGCTGCCCGTCCAATCGACCAGTCCCGTCGCCAGTCCCGCCACCGCGTCAGTGCCACGGCTGTGCACGTGCGCCTTCTGGCCCTCTACCACCATCTACTCCCCTCCACCTGCCCTTCACTCCGGCGCCTCCGTCGCCCCGTCTCCTCGTGAAATTCTACTCGTGTCGGCCCCGCCACCCGCGTCACCTGCCCGAGTCGACGCTCCCGTCACTTCTGTGCTGCATGCGTCTGCCCCGTCCTCTCCGACCAGGGCGCCCATGCCACGACCACCTCAGGATCACGTACGCCCCCGAGTCGCCGACGACTCTGCCTCCCCCTTCGGCTATAAGAAGCCCTGAGCCCCTCTCGTTCCTCCCCTCGTCTCTCCTTCACTTCTGGTAAGTGCCCCCCAAGAAGAGCCCAAGCAGCCACTTCTTCGCCGAGCTCCCCCAGTCCCGTTCGTGCTGCAATGGTTGCCCGAAGCCCCGAGCTCCGAGTTCGAGCAGCCACCGCCCCTCCTTCCGGTTCTCGCCGCACTAGTGCAGCCCTCTTCTACCCGCGTCAATTCGTGCCCCAGAGCCCCTTGAAGCAATTCCCTCACTCGGTTTCAGTTTCGTGTCATAGGAACCACTATCTCTCCTCTTATCATTTAGTTCCGACCGACCACTTCACCGCCGTCTCCTTCTTCGCCGAGCTCCCCCACTCCCGTTCGTGCTGCAATGGTTGCCCGAAGTCCCGAGCTCCGAGTTCGAGCAGCCGCCGCGCCTCCTTCCGGTTCTCGCCGCACTAGTGCAGCCCTCTTCTACCCGCGTCAATTCATGCCCTAGAGCCCCTTGAAGCAATTCCCTCACTCGGTTTTAGTTTCGTGTCACAGGAACCACCGTCTCTCCTCTTCTCCTTTAGTTCTGACCAACTACTTCACCGCCGTCTCCTTCTTCGCCGAGCTCCCCCACTCCCGTTCATGCTGCAATGGTTCCCCGAAGCCCCGAGCTCCGAGTTCGAGCAGCCGCCGCGCCTTCTTCCGGTTCTCGCCGCACTAGTGCAGCCCTCTTCTACCCGCGTCAATTCATGCCCCAGAGCCCCTTGAAGCAATTCCCTCACTCGGTTGCAGTTTCGTATCACAGGAACCACCGTCTCTCCTCTTCTCCTTTAGTTCTGACTGACCACTTCACCGCCGTCTCCTTCTTCGCTGAGCTCCCCCACCCCCGTTCGTGCTGCAATGGTTCCTCTAAGCCCCGAGCTCCGAGTTCGAGCAGCCGTCGCGCCTCCTTTCGGTTCTCGCCGCACTAGTGCAGCCCTCTTCTACCCACGTCAATTCGTGCCCCAGAGCCCCTTGAAGCAATTCCCTCACTCGGTTTCAGTTTCGTGTCACAGGAACCATCATCTCTCCTCTTCTCCTTTAGTTCCGACCGACCACTTCACCGCCGTCTCCTTCGTCGCCGACCGCAAACTCCCACATCGCCGTTCAACCTCCTCCGAACTCCCTCTCGGTCTTGGTAAGCCCCTTTCTCCGTGCCTGGTTCTCCCTCTTGTTTTTCCAACTTTGCCGAGCAGTTGAAACTCCTTTTCAACCATGTCTCTGACTATGTCTACAGCCATGTCTACGACTACGGCTACAACCACGACTAGGTAGTTGCGTTGTCGAACCTCCTTCAAACCACACTACGTTTTCGAATTCCCTTCGACCACACCGCGTTGTAGAACCTCCTTCAGACCACACTATATAGTCGATATCCTTTACGACCACATGTAGTCGATATCCTTTACGACCACATGTAGTCGATACCCTTTTCCACATAATGGGTTTGCAACAATGTAATCCCACCATCATCACCTCATCATCAGATTCATAGACATAATAACTCTCATGTTAATTTAACTATTGCTCATAACAGAACCTCAAATAGAGTCAAGGATAGTACTTCTGCTTTGCATACTACACGCAGACGTGTGTCTCAGTACTGGGTTCCTAAGTCATGTTTAACTAACCCCAGTATCGAGACACATCGTTCTTCTGTGCCTTAATTTTTCAGGATTACCGCGGAAAGAGGAAGGACACGTGGTTCGTCGACTCCGGTAGTTCACGTCACATGACCGGAGACTCAAGATGGTTCACCTCCTTCACGCGGTCAACGGGTGATGATTTCATCACTTTTGGAAATTATGATCTTAAACAAGCCCCTAGAGCCTGGTATGATAGACTTAAGACCTTTTTGCTTAAGAATGACTTTGA
The DNA here is from genome assembly GCA_036346395.1 of Hsuehochloa calcarea. Taxonomy (NCBI): domain Eukaryota; kingdom Viridiplantae; phylum Streptophyta; class Magnoliopsida; order Poales; family Poaceae; genus Hsuehochloa; species Hsuehochloa calcarea. The sequence continues at coordinate 16,720,027 of CM070596.1, read as the reverse complement.
GATGAGTAAGGTAGACAAGACGTTGTTCATTCTTAGGCGAGGTAATGACTTCCTACTTGCTCAAATTTACGTTGATAATATTATCTTTGGTGGTTCTTCTAATGCTCTTGTTTCCAGCTTTTTTGAGACTATGTCCAGGGAATTTGAGATGAGTATGATGAGAGAGCTTAATTACTTTTTGGGGCTTCAAATTAAGCAATGCAAGGAAGGGATCTTCATTCATCAGATGAAGTACACTAAAGACTTTCTCAAACGTTTCGACATGAGTGACTGCAAGCCAATCTCCACTCCTATGGCAACTTCGACTGTTTTGGATCCAGATGAGGAAGGAGAAGCCGTGGATCAACGCGAGTACCGCAGCATGATCAGCTCCCTTCTGTATCTGACGGCCTCAAGACCGGACATCCACTTCACGGTCTGCCTCTGTGCGAGGTTTCAGGCGTCTCTGAGAACTTCCCATCGCCAAGCCGTTAAGCGCATATTCAGGTATTTACACTCTACCCTTCTGTATGGCATTTGGTATTCATGTTCTTCATCTTTGTCCATTCGGGGGTTTTCTTATTCTGATTTTACGGGCTGTCGGCTAGATAGGAAGAGTACCTCAGGCACTTATCACTTCCTAGGCACTTCTCTTGTATCTTGGTCTTCTAGGAAGCAGTCTTCTATTGCACAATCCACCTTTCAAGTTGAATATGTAGTCACGCTAGTTGTTTGTAGTCGATTTTGTGGATGGTAACCACTCTTAAGGATTATGGGTTAAATTTTGCTAGTGTTCCTCTTTTCTGTGATAACACTTCTGCCATTGATATTGCTAAGAACCCTGTGCAACACTCTAGGACCAAGCACATAGATATTCGCTATCACTTCCTTAGAGACCATGTCGAGAAAGGTGATATTGTGCTACACTTTGTGGAGTCCGAGGCTCAACTGGCTGATATCCTCACCAAGCCTTTAGACCCAACTAGGTTTACCACCTTGAGAAGCGAGTTAGGGGTAATTTATCCATATGGGTTGGTTTGAGGGGGAGTTCGATCTTTTCTGATCTTACCTTGTTCTTTTGATCTTTTCTTGTTCTTTTTCTGAATTTATTGATCTTTTTGAACTTTTTAGGTTTTTAGGCTTCTATTGCATCTCATTGTATCATATTGCATTCATATGAAAAATCCAACAAGTGGTATGAAAAATCCATCAAGTGGTATCCAAAAAGATGCATTGTAATATAAGTTTTTCTGCTTATCTTTTAAAATTGATGAAGCTTTGCCTATTACCCTTTGGAGCTTTAGTATTTTAATTCTTGCTCAATGCCATGTCTAGTTCTTTGACTTGCTAGAATTATCATGTTTTCACATATACATATAAGTCTTTGCTGTATGAGCTAGAACTATAAAACAACTCGAACTAAAAAATTACAATTTGTGGATGTTTTAGCGAGTTGCGCAATTAGTGCTCCTTTTGTGACATTGGCACTGTCAGAATTGCTTTGTTAGCTCTTGAATCTAAAATTGATCATTACTTGAGTTTCTTGTGTTCTTGATATTCTAAAACTGCTCTTGTGAAACATGAAAAATCAAGATTGTCTTATGCTTAAATTGTGTCAAACTATTCTTACGAGACTGTTTGCCAAAGACATGAACTTGGAGATAGTTTGATGATCCAGATGATCTCATGGGGACTGCTTGTCAGAAATGACATGAACCTCAAGATTTGTCGCCCTAGTAGAAGCTTAGGAAGAGTTTGTAGATGGCTGTGAGACCCCGGTTTATTGGGCTTGTAATGCTTAACCATCCTTTCGGTCCTAGCATCGCAAATCGAATAAACCGAGACTCGAGACATGTATACTTCCCAGAAATGCAGTATACACACCTCTTTGCAAAGTTCGTGCATCAATTCCATTCATTCACATAGAACCGAAGCAAAGACAACAAACCAGAAGATGACATAAATAAAGGATAGTTATTACAAAAGAGAGGCCGACCGACCAAAAGACATATACATAGAGAGATTTAACAGCGGAAGCAAAAGTGTCATAAGATGGCCATAAACCAAAAGAGCCAATCAGTGTACCTTTTTCCCACAAGGCAACCGACTGAACCGCCAAGCTAGTCGTCGAATCCACAGCACATTTCACAAAAGTGAGGCCCTTGGGGCTCACCTTCCTCCCCTGCAACAAAGAGCCCAGTAAAGCCGGGTGAGTACTTTGAATGTACTCGCAAGACTTACGTGTAGAGTAACAGACCTATACATAACTATATGCAAGCTTTTTGAGTGGAGGCTGTATGTTTCACTTTTAGCATAAAGCAAGTTTTCATTTGCAATACTGTAGTACATTTAAAAGCAAGTTGACAAATCTGTTTTTAATGTTCAAATAACCGTAAATGACAACAATAAAACAGTAGGTAGAAAAACAACAACAATCCTGGAAGTGACTAAACCATTAGTCACCACAACAATAGCATGAATTACCCATTCATGCCAACCATGTCAAATTTTACTTTAAAAGGTTGTAGTCTAACTCTTGGAAGACCTCCCCAAGCGTGTCCATAACCTAGGACGAGGCTATTCGAATAGTTTCATCCCTGCAGGGGTGTACCACTGTACCCACACGCCAGACCGCCTTTTTGCCAAGCTATTAAGCACACTTCCTTAGGTATGCCGGCACGGCTAAGTCCTACGAGACATTTCCAATATTGTGTATTACCCCACGAGCCGCCCGTATGGATAGAAACCCATACGTTGTGTCGGAGTCATCGTAAAGCCTCGGTCAACTACCCTTCCCGGGTAAAGCTTTGGACAACTACGACGCTCCTCGAGGTGGAGAGCCTACCCGGAATCTTCACCACCGCACACCCAACACAAGAACACAAGAACGCATATCATGTTTCACACAACACACACAACCCCCTCCTGCGACTCGGAGATAACACACGCCAATGTACTTAGTCAAGAGAGGTCCCATATCCCTCTCGCGTGGTTAGCACGTAAAAATACTTGGTTTAGTGTAACAAGATGTTCGGTCCTTGTTGACTTAGGCAAGACATCCACAAACCCAATAACCCCCCATCCGACCACTTGCCCAAGTCCAAATCAGTTTTCCATTTTCAGATTTTTGACTTTACAAAATAACAGAGCACAAGTGCTGGACATAATGGCATAATACATAAATGTGTGATCGAGATCATCGACTACAATCGATGATCGCCCAGTACTACCGAAACTAAGCATCTGTAAGCAGTTTCAAGTCGAAAGCTACTAAGTGACCAGAGTCCATCCATCGAACTCCGACCACAGCAAATAACCTAAGCTCATGGTAGTAGAGGATAAACCAGTCCTACAGATTATGCAACTATAGGATACTAATCGTAATTTAACACAAAATAGCAATGCATACATACGAGTTGAAATCAATATATTAGACTTGAAAAATAATAGGATTAACATGATCAAACTGCTTGCCTGCTTGCTGTGGGTCAAGATGTTGCTGAGGATCACTTATGTTGTCAATGTGCTCTTCGGATCCTAACGAGAAGCGAAAAGCAATCGATAAGAACGAATAAAATGCAAAGACTCAACAACAAACTTTCTCCAAAAATTCTGAAAATTTTACAGTAGCCAGATACTGATTTATAAAGAGTTTAGCAACAAGAACCAATTGATTTGGATTCTTAATGCCAAAGATACGACCAGAAGAAAGTCTTACGACCAGGTACAGGTCGTAGCAGAACCTACGACTGAACAATAGTCGTAGAAGGGTTTACGACCAGGTAGTGGTCGTAGAAGAACTTATGATCATGACCTAGTCGTAGTAAGGCTTACAACTAGGTACAAATCGCAAAAGAACTTACGACTGGGTACTAGTCGTAGACGGACTTACGACTAGGTACAAGTCGCGACAGAACTCACGACTGGGTAATGGTCGTAGAAGGATTTATGACCACGCCATAGTCGTAGTAAGACTCACGACTATGGGGGTGATTGTAGGAGAACTGACAATCATTGGTAGGCCTCTCCCTTATAAGTATAAGGGGTACTTCTGGGGACTACGGGACGTCATATTTACCCATCATAATTATGCATCTGGTCGAAACGACCAAGCTACAGTGATGGGTCGGAATTCCGACCACGATGCAGCGCCTCCGCACGCTTTGCCAGCGGCTCGGCGGCTTCTCCGACCACGGAGTGCTGCCGAGTGGGTATGGCTCGGGAGAACTCCCGAACGGACAACACCAAAAGAACAACGAAAACACATCTAAGCTCCTATAGGTCAATGCGAAATTACCTAAGCTGAAGAACGACCAGAGACCCACGAAGTGGCTCCGGCGACGAGTGACCGAACAGCGGCGGTAAAGTCCTCACTAGGGCACAGTGACCTGAGCAGAGAGAGAACTAAACCGAGTGATGGTTAAGCTCCAGAGAGTAAAGGGGAAGCAGAGGGGGCAAACTCTTGAAGAAGAAAACCCCCGCTGCACCGCCTCCACCGAAGCTCCACACTCAACAATGGCGGTTGAGGGGATTGCGAGGAACTGCAGCTCAAGTAAGCTGGTGAGTGCTAGCTGGAGTTGCGGAGATGCTAAAGGAAGCTAAGGGTGAAGCAATGGGGTTTAAATAGAGCAATGGCAGAGAGCAACGGCCGGGTTTTCCAGTCGGGTCAACACTGCCATGAGAGCGCTTGAGAGCGATGGGAGCAGTCGAATCATGGCCTACTGAGGGAGGAGCGCGACCGGCATTTAATGCGCGCAGAGCTAGCCGTTTAAAGGCGACCATGGAGTGGACATGACGCTGCGGCTTTTTCTCCTCTGCGCACGCCATGACCGGGCTCACGCGCGCGCTGACGGAGGAAGGAGATGACTCGCTGCTCGTCGGATTGAAATCGAACGGCGGAGTTAGATCGGGTGGATTAGAACGATCCCCTCGTTCGGCTGGTCGAAGACCGTTCGATGCTGATCCAACGGCTGAATTCGATTGGGTGGATTAAAACGATTCCATCGTTTGGCTGGTCGAAGACCGTTCGATGCCGATTCGACGGCTCACGACCCGCGCACCCGATCGACCGCGCCGGTGCGATTAGTTGATTGGACCGAGTCCAGGAGCTCGAGCCCGAGTCCGGTTCGAACCCAAGGAACAGTGAAAACCAGTTAGGGTTTGAATTTGAATAACTGATTTTTGAGGAATTATTTAAGGTAGCAAACAAACTCCAAAATTTATGAAATCTTATAAAATTTCCAGAGATTTTAATATACTGAATCTTCCTCCAGAAATTCCAGAAGGTGAAAGCTATGGTTTGACCAAGCTTTGACTCGCCTCCAAAAATTATCAAATAATTTCTAAAAATCATGAGATAACTCAGAGGTGTTGCCAAGCCTTCCAAGAACTCAGGGAAAAGATTTCCCAGGGTTTGGCACAAGATCTATGACAAGGAGGTTTTTGATTGGAGTCAAATGAGGATTTAATTTTGATTTTCCATAATTCTTTTTGAAAGAATTACAGAAATGACCGATGACTTCAAGATGCAAGAAAAGTTTTAATTTCTCCTAATTTTCTTACATTTGAAACACAAATCCATTTTTGGGATGTTACAATGGCTCCTAGTCCAGGATCTTCTTCACTAAGATATACCTTTAATCAACTTCTTTTCGAAGCTTAGGATGAGTTTGTGGATGGCTCCTAGTCCAGGATCTTGTCACTAAGTTAGATCATTAGTCAACTTCAATATTCAGTGCAAATGAGAAAATTGTTGACAAATGGGCTTTGAGATATTTGAGCAAAATGATTCAATACAGGACCTGATTGACTCTTAATGTAGTCTTTGTTAGATTTTTTATCTCACTTTGACATTTTGACATGGCCAGTTTCACTTTAGGATCCATGTTGATGAACTTGCTGAATTTGAAGCTTTGCTTAAATTGATCAAATCTATTGCTTTACTTTTGAGCCTTCGTGCTTAGCTTTGATATATATGTCTTATCATGATCTTGCTAGCGTTGTTTGGCTTGATATGCTGTTTGTGTAATATTAGAGATGCTAGCTTGCTCTTTTGGGTAATCTCCAAAGCTTCTTGTAATCAAAAATTAAAAAATACAAAAAATGAAGCTACTGCATTGCACTTCATGCATACTCCTTCTTATGTTTCTTTCTTCATTCTGCATTTGTTATCTCTGGATGAGAGGAAGGCGTGATTCCTTGCTGACTCCATTGTCAAAGGGGGAGAAGATATTTCAATGTTGGGGGAGAAGATTTATCATTATTGTACAAAGAGGGAGAAGATATATAAAAATGATAAAAAGGGGGAGCAATTGGAGAATTTGAAATTTTCTGAAATCTGTGGATCATAGTGAGGGGGAGTTTTTGAATTGCATTCTATTTGTCCTATTGATTCTTCTGAACTTGAATTGCATTTATTAATCCTCACAATGATCATAGGTCAATTGAACAATTGTTCTTCATATGTACCTTAAGTGAGTTTTTTCGACTCTTTTCTAGAAATCAAAGTCTTTATGCTTTCTTTTGCCATATCTCACATGCCTATGCTATTCTGATGCCAGCTTGGTTATTTCCATTGGTTTTATCTTGCTTATGTACCAAGTTGTGCCTTTGTGCGAAAACGAAAGTATTTTACTTTTCAAATCTACAAACTACATTTTCTGGATTATTACCAATGTGTTCATCAAGGGGGAGATTGTGGATATCATAGGGATATACTCCAGATCTTAGGATGATGTAACAATTGGCAATGACGTTAACGTTTTGTTGTTTCACGTGTTTTCGGCAAAGTTGACATCTTGTCGAGCTATAACTCGATCGGCCAGGCCGGTGGCTTGGTCGACCGATTCTAACCGATCTGACCGCCCTGGGGTAGTCGACCGGCCGATTCTAAAGTGAGGAATTGAGCTGGGCCAAAAATAGAGGGTGTAGGCAAGAGAGGGGATTCTATTGCACTTGGTCCCATAATTTTTGGAGTCTCCAGTCAAAAGTTCTATTGGTTTGAAATTTTTAGTAGGTTTCAGTTTTCAGAGGTTGAAAATCGGCTAAGTCTTAACTGGCGGTCTAACCGGCCAATAGGTGGCGATCAGACCGGCCAGGGTGGGCGGTCAGACCGGCCCTAGGGGCGGTCTGACTGGTTGTCAATTAGGTCGTCGCCCGTCGTGGCGGCGATATTCGGTTGTTAGGTCAAAGTTATGAGGTTCAGGGTATATATGTTTCATGATGCATGTTTTGACTAACATGGGTCAAGTTGTGAAGAACTTGTTCCCAAATTCGGTTTACTTGTATATTGTTGTGCAGGTTGCTTAGTGGTCAACGACGGTCAACGGCGAGGATGATCAGGACTAGGTTTGGAGAGCTGAGGTCCAGAACGATCGACGATGCCGGGTGAGGTCAATGTACTCAAGCGTGGTGCAAGATGGATAAGGGTGACCTATTAGCTAATCCGAGACGCAAGATGGCGCTAGGTGTAGCTAGTTAGGTCAAGAGGTGTTAAAGACGGCGTATTAAAATACGTGCGTATGTGTCCCGTTTGTTTTGGGTCTTAACGGGAGCCCAATAGAGTCAAACTTCTAGAAGGTCTAAGCCTCCACTATAAATAGGGGAGGGAGGTGGCTGCACCTTCGTCTTCCTCTCTTTTGCAATTCTTGTAAACCCTAATTTTCTTAGGGAGAGCTTTTGTGGAGGCTAGGGTTCTTGATAGTTTGATGTGATTTTCGTGCTCTTGGATTGAGAACCTCCATTGATGGAGAGGCTGTAAGCCCATATCATATCAATCAATCAAAGGAAAGTTTGATCAATGTTTTGTCTCATTGCGTTCTTTCTCTCTATTTAATGATTTTGGGTATTTCTTTGATCCGTGAGTTTTTGCTTGGTTTCTTCACGTGATCTAGCTTGTTGTGACGTGTGAGAATCTATCTAGGATCATCTTGATCATCAATCACCCACGAGCAAGAGTTTTGACCTAGTTTTCGTTTTGACCCGATTTTGAACTCTCTTCAATCAAATCGAAAAGGATCGCTATTCTTCCAAGAATTATCATAATCTTCGATTGGAATATGTCTCTAATATCATAGAGAAGGTGTGTTCTAAGTTTCATCAAGTTTGGATTAGTAGATCAAAAGTTTTATCTATTTTCATCTTCGTCATCGGCCGATCATTACGTTTCGTTAGTGGTCGACCGCTTGCGGGCCACCGGCCGATCCGGCAGAAATCATCCGACCGCCCAAGGCCGTGATCCGACCATGACAGCAAGACCGATGTGCTTTAGTTTTTTTTGATTTTGTCGTATTGCTTAGGGGTTTAAATTGAGTTCAATATTAGTCTTCCGCTGTACTGATATACTGATCTTCATATCTTCCATAGCTACTGGAGTAAAATATTATTGAATCAATTATTTATGAAAAAGTGAGCGTGCTCCTATTCACCCCCCCCTCTAGTCGCTTTTTCGGTCCAACAGATAGTCTTTTATTCTCCCATTGTTCATATGGGGTTATCTCTTTATTCTTTGCGGGAATCTTATTTAGGACATGACATGAAGTCAATATAGTCTCCCCCACCATGCTTTGGAAAGACCCGTTGTATCTAACATGGCGTTAACCAAATCAGTTAGAGTACGGTTCTTTCTTTCAGCAACCCCGTTTGACTGGGGTGAATAGAGAGGCGTTCTCTCGTGGATTATACCATGTTCCTCACAGAATAAATTGAACTCATTAGAAAAGTACTCACCACCACGATCAGACCTAACCTTTTTGATTTTCCTTTCATGTTGGTTCTTAGCTTCTGCCTTATAGATTTTAAAGTAGTGAAGAGCTTCATCTTTAGTTTTCAAAAGATACACATAGCAGAACCTAGTGGAGTCATCAATCAAAGTCATGAAATATCTCTTACCACCTTTTGTCAACACACTATTTATCTCACACAGATCTGAATGTATGAGTTCTAATGGTGACAAGTTTCTTACCTCCGCGGCCTTATGAGGCTTACGAGACGCTTTGATTGCACACAAACTTGACACTTAGAACCTTTGGCAAGGGTGAATTTCGGGATTAACTCTAAACTGGCTAACCACGTCATGCAACCAAAATTTATGTGACAAAGTTGTAAATGCCAAATAGTAGTCTCATTACCACTGCAAACATGGTTCACAACATTATTACACAAATCTGAAAGAGATAGGCGGAACAAGCCTCCGCACACATAGCCTTTACCAACAAATTGTCCACACTTGGACACTACAAATTTATTGGACTCAAATACCAATCTATAGCCATTTCTACACAGAAGAGATCCGCTGACAAGATTCTTATTGATAGATAGCACATGATGCACGTTCTTTAGTTGCACAATTTTCCCCGAAGTAAACTTCAGATCGACCGTACCAACACCATGAACAGTGGCATGTGACCCGTTCTCCATTAGAACGGCTGAATCCCGAGTGACCTGGTAAGAAGAAAATAATGAAATATCAGCACACACATGTATATTAGCACCAGTGTCTATCCACCAATCGGTAGATTGACATACGGAAAGAACAGTAGGTAAATTACCATATCCTGATGTTCCCGTCTCAGTGGTACCATCAACAATATTAGCAGACTTGGAATTCTGCCATTGTTGATTCTTCCCACCCTTGCGTTGGTTGCAATCCTTGACCCAATGACCAGGTTCGCCACACACAAAGCAAAGGCCATCCTTTGTGTTCTTCTTCTTGAAGCTATTTGTTTGTGCAGTCTTGTTCTTGCATTTGAACTTTTGAGCTTGGCCATTCTTCTTCTGTACCACATTGGCACTAGAATGTCCCTCATTACCTCTAGTGTGTGTATCTTTTACCCTCGTATTCTCTTCAACATCAAGAGACCCAATGAGATTTTAAACAGAAAATTCTTGTTTCTTGTGTTTCAGAGAAGTAGCAAAATTCCTCCAAGAAAGAGGAAGCTTGGCAATAATACCTCCCGTGATAAACTTGTCCAGTAACACACACTTGAAGTGCTCAAGTTCTGTGGCCATGGATTGTATCTCATGAGCCTGTTCAACTACAGAACGACCATCAACCATTCTATAGTCATGGTATTGATCCATGAGATACAATTCACTGCCTGCATCCGAAACCCCAAACTTGGCCTCGAGTGCATCCCACATCTCTTTTCCAATTTTAATCACCTTGTATGCATCAACTAACTTCTCACCAAGAACACTAACTACAACACCTTTAAGAGGTTATCGGCAGCCTCGAACACTTGCTCCTGTTCAGGAGTAAGTGTTCCTTCAGGTTTGCCGTTTGCCACATGGAAAACGTTCATGGCAGTTAGCCAAAGCACCATCTTGGTGTGCCACTATGGTATAACTCTCGTGGAGTGAATCGGAGAAGCATTCATTCACGAACAGTTCATTGTTCTTTTAATAGCCAAAAACAAAGAGGCAGAGGTCAGAGGAAACGGTCGCCATTGATTTGCCATCAATCAGTGCTAACCGCAGGCATAGGCAGAGGAAACGGCCGCCATTGATTTGCCATCAGTCAGTGCTAACCGCAGCCATTACTCACTAGTAACTGAACCATTACTACCAGCCGTTCGTTAATGCCATTACTGCGAGTCGGTGCGTTTTGATTTTCGAATAGATAAAAAAACGCGCCCGCACACGACATGCCTGCGTACGCGCGCACACGCACACGCAAGGCATGACACGACACGGCTCGGCTCGGCGAGCGAGCGAGCGAGCAAGTGCACACGTGTGTTGGCTCTCTCCAATTCCACAAGGGGGCTACCACGTTCCACCTTATAAAGTGGTGTAACTCCCCTTCAACTCTCCATGTGGGACTAAGCAGTTTTAGCACGTGCACATGGGCCTTTGAGATTTTCCAGGAATTAACTAGAATTAAAACTGGGCCTAGCCCGTATTAATTCCAACAATCCCCCACCAGATCTCAAAGACACATGTCAATTGCCTTGATCCACAGTATTGTTTTAATATACCAGTGTTTCGATGGAGACCGATTAAGGTTGAACATCCATATAGAACAGAAGCTACACTTATCCACAACTGCACAATGGACTAAGCCTTGAATTGACAGTTTTGTACGAATAAATTTCACTTAAGTCCTTAACTGATACTAGGTCATCGGGCATCCCATGAGTTGGAGCATATAAGTCATAGTCCTGGCCTATTCATGAGCTTCCTAGAGATTACCCTATCTCATAGACTGTGACTAGCAGTCAGGCTCATATAGGTGTGTTCTTTCAAGACTGTTCTGTAGGATAACATCTTTGCTTAAATAAGCCATAGAACACATTAAGATAAAAATCAACCTGCTATACAAATTTAGGAGAGAATTGCATCTCCAATGGAGTGGGTCTATAAAAGTACTCTCCTCCCAGTTAACCAATAGCTTATTTCGTCAGTCCTACTTCACCAGTCATACATGGGTTTGCTGCGGAGGTGTTTGCCTCCACAATATAAGGAAGGGATGTAAAGTTGTTCTAATCTTTTGCCTCTCTTGTGCTTGAGTGAATAGTTTGTAATACGAAGTGAGGAACCCATGTATGAGTGCTTTATAGTGCTGCCTTTATGGTTCTTGTCATCTTAATAATACTAGTAAAAACCTTCCTCCTCAAGTAGCAATAGATTCACCAGGTTCTTGCAAGAAGTTGTGTTCTTGTTTTGTGATGTTGCTTTCATGATTTGGTTGGTTTTTGCTCTCCCTACTTCTCTCCTTGATCTTGTTAGTTGCCAAGTATGTGTAAATAGTGGAGAAACCTCTTGGATGTTAGATCACATCCTCCTAGGCTTCCTCTATAGCAAGTTCTCGAAGTTGACCGGTTTTTGCCTTTTGGGGTGATACTTAGGAGGTTCTTGTCCACGGGGTTTTGCCTTCAATCTTGCTGCTCTTACGCTTGCTAGGGTGTGTGGGAGTTGGTCCAAGATCATCTTGACCATATTTAACCCACGAACAGTGCTAAGGTCATATTTGAAGTTTGAGCTAGTTTTGGTGCAATTTGCCTTAAGAAGAAATAAAAGTTGAAACTCTAACAATGATCTTCATGGCTATTGGTTGGAATAGGTTCTTGAGGTCCTAGACAATGTTTGTTCTAAGTTTCATATAATTTGTATATGTGGTCTGAGAATTGGACTAATTTGGATATTTGAACCGTGCTGTTTTTTTGTTGTTGTTCCAGTCATAGGTGCTGCCAGGCCGCTATTGTCCCTGCAGTCCGGGTGCTGCCAGGCCGCTATTGTCCCTGCAGTCCGACCGGCTAGTGCGGCCAGGCCGGCTAGTACACAGTGGTCAGTCTGATCAGAGAGTTTTTCTTAGTTTTGCTGGTCTGAGGTGTTTTTGCTGTGTGTGGGTGTTAGAATCAGAATCTGATCTTCCTATCTTTAAATGTTACTGGAGTGAAGGATTCCTGGAATATCCTGGGGAAAATTTGTTGGCATCTTTCATCACCCTGCATCTGATTACCATACGCGATCCTATATGGCTAGATTTGATGGGATCAAAATGAACCATAGCTAGCTCCCAAAGACCAATTACGGGCCACTTAAGTCCTTGTTTGACGCGCAAAACTTTTATGACTCGCGAGGGAATTGATCTATTTTGTATGAAATTCTTGCAAAATCCGGTGAAACTCGTGTAAACCAGTTATTACCTGTGTCTGTGTGCACAGCCAAGTCTCACTAACCAAGTTGCAAGTTGCAACCACACATAGCCCACGGCTTTACTTACTCAAGCTTCTTACCAAGAATTAACCCCTGATCCATCTCTATCTATCACATCATAATTAAGCTGAAAGCCTTGGCTAGATATGGAGACGCCGCGACGCCACGGTGACCAAGGCCGAGCAGGGCACCTCACCAAGAAAGCAGCCAAGAAACCAGCCATATCTGACTTGACACCATCATGTCTTCCCACGATCCCAGCAGCGCCACCGCGGCCGACGTCGCCGGCAGCTACGGGGTGTGCGACACGGTGGTGCTCGTCTGCCTCGCCTTCGCGTCCGGCCTCATCGTCCTTACCGTGACCGTCTGCTTCAGGCGCGTCTTCGCCCAGGGCGGCCGTGCGGCGCCCCTGGCCGGTGGCGGCAGCAGCAGCCGGCGCGGGCTGGTGCCGTCCGCGCTCTCGGCGATCCCCAAGTTTGCGTACCGGAGGGGCGCGGCGCGGCGCGGGGACGTCGCGGACGGCGCCGGCGGGTGGGCGCAGTGCGCGATCTGCCTCGGTGTGGTGCGGGAAGGGGAGCTCGTACGGCGGCTGCCGGCGTGCCGGCACCTGTTCCACGTCGAGTGCATCGACATGTGGCTCTACTCGCACGCCACGTGCCCGCTCTGCCGGTGCGACGTCAGCGAGGCGGCCGCGGCGGCCGGCGAGAAAGCTTGACCTGAATCACTCCCGAGTTGTGGTTATCATGTAATTGTGATGGTAAGCATCGTTTGAGAAAATTTTAGGACCGTGTATCCTAGTTAAGAGTTTCATTTTGACAATACACGCCGTTTGTTTTCCCAGTATTCTCTCCTATCTGTTTTTCTATATACTCTAGTTTTTTTTTGTAGTTAAGTACTGAACATATCTAGGTCAGGGGATCTTACAAGGATGGATGGTATAGTTTTGGATTAGATTGAACTGAATAAAATATAGGATAGTTCCATGATCCATCTGGATAATGGCAGCATTGGTCAATGCAAGGAGCCATAGACATACAGTATAAGAAAAATAATTTAGTTCGTCATCCTGATTTGAAATAACCTAAGAAATGGATGCCTCTATATATCTTGCATGTTCAATCTGTGATGTCTGCTCAACAACTTGCGTGCTCTTAACTCAAGGCCGACCTGCGAACATAGTAGTATTGTCCGAGTTCTACAATTGCAAAACGATCCTCTTTGGTGGAAAGTTTATGCGGTTTCACTGGTTTGCGGTTACCCCCCAAACTTTCACACTTGATTCTTGAGACCCGTCTGTTCTGATGCAAAGAGGTTAGTTGTTCGGAGTGAAGAACGATTGTTTGCTTTAAGACTTAACTTAACTATTCTTATTCTTAATTACTATAATTCTAAGTTTACCTTTTCCACTCCACGGCAAACCGCCGCACGCATGAAAAAAGAACCGTCGTCTCGCTTGTCTTCCCCTCCCCTCCCACCCCACATCAAACTGCCGCCCGCATGGAAAAAGAACTGTCGCCTCGCTTCTATTCTCCTCCCCTCCCCTCCCACCCACGCCAAACCGCCGCCCCTCTCATCGCCCCGCACCTCCCTCATGCTCGCCCTGAATCCTCGCATCGCTCCTGCCCCACCCGCGTCGCCCAACTCCTCCCCACCGTCAGCTCGCTCCACTCCCTTGACCCTGGCCCACCTCCCTCGCCGCCTCCGCCACCAGCCACGGCACCCTCTCTCCCTCTTCCCTGCGGCCGCCGCCGCCGTCCTCCCTCTTCCCCGTGCCTAACGCCGCCGGTGGTGGTGGAGTTCGAGAGCGAGGAGGTCACAGCGAGGTGGAGGGACACCATGAGAGAAGCACCACGGCCTCGGCGTGCACATCAGCTTCGTCCACTCCGTCACCCTAGACTCGTGGACCGAGGTGCAGCTCCGCAAGATGGAGGCCAGGGGCAACGTCCGCCTTAATGCCTTCCTCACCGCGCAGGGTGTGTCCAAGGAGACGCCCCACGTCTCCAAGTACAACTCCAACACCGCCGCCGCATACCGTAACCGCATCGTCGCGCCCATAGAAGGCACGTCGTGGACCTACCCGCCCGTCGTTAAGGAGACGCCTGGATCTAGCGCGCCTACGCCCACCAGGAAGCCACCTCTTCCCGCCTCCGGTATGGGCAGCGGTGGCGGCGGCGAAGGATGGGATGACTGAGACGACGACTTCCGGCCAGACATGAGGAGGAACCCGTCGGCGGGGTCGTTCGGCGCCACGGGAGCTGAGTCAGGGAGTCAGCTGCCGATGTAGCTCTTGGTCGCATCAACGGCCGGCGACGCGGACGACTGGCGGTGTGGGTCGAGGCGACGACTCTCTATGGCGACAATGGCTATTACTACAGCACATGGTGATGGCACGTAGGATCCGCTCATCAGAGCATCTTGCCAGATCCCCCACTCATGTGACATGTCCACGCTGAAAGGTATATCTCCTCTAATCGTTCTTTCTCTTTCTCTCGTGTTAAGGTAGCAAGCCGTAATTGCAACTTCTTTCCCCCCTTTTGAGCTCGGTTGTAATTGAAATTTTTTTAAATCCCCACTTGAAAGCTCCCCCAATTACAAATTTTCATCTCCAATTTTAATATTTTTTAATCTAATTTTCACAAATTTTTTAGGCTCGAGTTGAAAGCTTCAGAGTCCGAATTGAAAGTATACAAGAATGATTGAAAAGCTTTTTAATGCAGTTTGAAAGCTTTGAATTCGACCTTTAGTTGTCAAAATCAAAGTTGAAATTAGGCGAATTTTTCGAGTTGAAATTTCTTCGGTAATGGAAAGTTGAATTTGTGAAGTACAAAGTTGAATGGAATCACTAGTTACTCACGTTTTAGCATTCTTTGTCATAAACAGCAAGAGGCTTGGGTGTCATCAATATTCTAGCTCAAGATTAAGCCCAACTGCTGAAACATCTTAGTAAGTTCTTCGATAGGCATAAATCTTATTTGGGTCCATCTTACTTGACAATCCTTAATACTCAGTCATTTATTTCAGTTCAGTACCATCTCTTCGGTCTAACTCAACTGAAGAAAATGGGTATACAGATTTTCATTTCATTTGTAGAATTGGCACATAGTATGGCTCTATTATGCACTGAGACGTATGCAGAGTTGGATTCTATATGTTTTACTAGCTATTCTTGATTTGCAAAGTATGATGATCTTTCTAGGTTTATGGTGCATAACATATTAGCGTCATTCACAGCTGGCTGGCAGAGCAATGATTTGCATCCGCTGGTTATTGAGAGATCTGAGGTTGTGACTCTCAATTCTGGCATTATATCATTTTACTTCTCATGAAATGTAGTATTGGATTTTATTTATTGGACAGATCTAGCACTCTGTAGTTCAAAAGCCTCTTCCTTGGTGTGCTTGTGATCTAAAATTGCTAATGGATTGGTAGTTTGTTGAGACTTAATCATTTTTCGCATGTTAGAATTATATTTCTTTATTTTCTTTTGGTGGATAATTGTCCTAGGAGTCCAGGACTAAAGTTAAGATTCAAACATGTAACATGAGATCAAGTAGCTGGAATGTTGTGCGCCTGAAGCTAGATACCATGTTAAGAGTTTTGCTTAAGTAACTTTGTTTAGAAACACATGATCTATTTTGTTGAGTGACCTGGTTTATATACATACATATTAGGTCTCTGAGAGTGGTAAAGGAATCATTGCTCTAATTTTTTAATGGGGAAATTGTTGGCCCTTAATGTGAAGTAAATGGTTAAATACGATTTTCTCTATTTTATTGTTATAGAAGTAAATTCGTGAATAATCATTATCTATCATGAGTTGAAAGTTGCCCAGAATAGACGAGAATGCTTATGTGGATTTCAAATTTGAACCTTTTAAACTATTTTGAAGATAATCTCCTTAGTGATACAGAGTTTGGTCTAGGATAATGTCATCTCATGTTGTATCTTGCTAAATTAGGCCATGCCACTTAATTGATAGAATTATCATTTTATTAGTGTGACCTGTTGTATGCGCTAATTTTTCACTACTAATTGCATGCATGGTTCCACTAAAAAAATGTATCCATGGTCTTTAATTAGTATATACGTTAGATCCTAGATGGATTGATTTGCCGACATGGGAAAGAGTTAGTTTAACCTTGTTAGGCTCGGTTAGCTGTCTATTATTGTTTCAAAATGCTTGCTTTGCTAACTAAGATAATCACCATGATGTACATAATTCCTGCATTGTGCAGAGAGCTCTCCCACATGAACTCAGTCACTAGAAGCTTGGAACGGTCACAATTTGAGGGATTATGACCACATCTTTCTCATCTCTCGGCGGTTCCTCACGTACGGATGATTGAACCCTCGTAGGTCTCCCATCACTCTTTACTTCATGGCTTCATCCATATATTTTATTTACCTAATCTTTGTGTTTCATTCGAAAGCGTTAGTTTATTTTGTAAAATTGTAAGTACTAGATAACTTTTTTTTCCTTGTGAGAGGTTTGTTCATTGAAGAAAATTTTATTGCTTGAGTAAATTTTTTGGTGATCATGTTGATGCCTAAGCTCGGGTCAAACAGGGGAGAATATGAGCTGTTTTGAAACTTTTAGTGTCCTGTATAAAATGTGAAATTCAATTTTTTGTAGCTAAGGTGTGCAACACATACCACAGCTTCATCATCTTGGTGCTTATTGTCAGTTTATATGCAAAGTGATTGTTCGTTCATTTTGGGTAGCAGTAGTAGCAGGTGTTGTAATAGTTGGAGTTAATGTTTTTATTTATTTATGTGTGAAATAAAATTGATATTTATTATTCGGTTTAGGATCCCGTATGTTGATATGTATCACTGTCTTTTGGGGTTCCGTTGCAACGCACGGGCATCCTACTAGTAAAAGAAGAAGTTGATATACCTCCGTACAGCGAGACGATCGTCCCACCTCTCTTCTAGAGTACGTGAGGTGCGAGGGCGGACAGGTGGACCGGCTGCTCTTAAAAACCATCGTAGTCTCTCCACATAGCACCTCGGTCTCCCACGATCTTCGAAGAAAAAATGAAAAGAAAAATACCTTAACAACTCTCACGATCTTCTCTACCTATGCTCCCTTCTATCTTTATCTCTCTCTTGTGTTTTCTCCTCCCCAAGCATGGCGACGCCGAGGAAATTTGTTCGAGGGTCGAAGCAAGACTGGTCGATGACGTGCAAGGGAACATCTATGATGCTTAAGTGCTGGGTGCCGCCCACAAATCCATGAGACGACAACGACTCAGTGACGTTGATAGGGTTTGGCGACAGGTTCGCACCAAGTGGTGCTTGGGTAGCCAAAGCAAGTGTTGATGCACGTGGATGGCATTGAAGGTCACCATAACCTGGGCGATGACATGGCGGGCGACGCTCGCAGTATGTAATGGTGGTGTTGATCCGGCCTGTGGTGGTGTGGCAACGGTGTACAAGGCGATGTATTCAAAACCACGGGCCGCTCGAAAGGCGAGGGAGGTTGTGGCTTGGACCTGCCATGGCAGGGTTGTGCGCAGCAGCGAGCTGACCGCGGTGAGGCAGGGCGATGCACACAACATACAGGTGTAAGGTCTAGGAGACCGACTGAGGGGGTAGGGTGAATAGGTGGTTTTAATTTTTTTTTGCTAAAACCGAGTTTTACGTGGAATTGTAAATCAATTCGGTTTTGCATAGTTTAAAACTTAAATCCACTAGTCTCGCTACGTGCACCAACAACTTAAGTCTAAGACAAGGAATGCAATCCTAAAGAAACAAGGAAGTAATTTAATTCTACAAATGTAAATTGCAAGGAAGTAAAGCTCAAGAAAGCAAACCACAAGAACACTTGATCTTTTTTCCTGTGGTGATTGGAAACTTACCGGTTTCCCCAAGTCCACGTTGATGTAAGACCAAATGAATTGGACCAGCTCCACAAATTAATCCTACACCTCAAATCCACTCGGGGTTGCTCTTCTTCCACTTCGGAGATGACGAGCACTAAGCCACTCACAAACACCTAGGTCTTCTCACAACCTTCTTTGAGAAGATCACTGGCACAACTCCTCCAAACCGTCTAGGTGTTGACAAACACTAAAAGTAACAAGTTGGAGATGCTCACTTGAACGAATCAAGTGTCTAAGCTCAATTGATACACAATCCAACACCTAATGCAACACATACACTAGATTTTTACCCCTAAGCTCTCTAAGTGCAACACATGCACATAGGGGAAGAGAAAGCTTACTCTTAGTTCAAGGAGGACGAAAATAATATTAACAACATCCCACAATCGGCTACAAGGGGTATTTATACATCTAGACAAATAAACTAGTTGTTGGAGGGAATCTGTAGAAAAACAGGGAAACCCAGTTTGACTGCGAACCAATGGCCAGTCAGACTGCCTTTACTCCTTAGCCTATGCTAGATATACTTTTGCCTTACGTATTCCCTTGGAGTTTTAGGATGATGACACACATATTCTTTCCAAGATCGCATATTCTTTCCAAGATCGCGTTCTTAACTTGAGCATTAATATATGACGCCACTTACTTGATTTGATAAACTTCAATACATTGAGCCATCAATTTTCTTCAATAAAGGTATCAATCTTGATATTCCGTGCTATGAAAACGTTGCAGTAAACCTATATCATATCCATGTCACGAGCCAGTGCTTTCTGCTGTTCGGTGGCCAAAAGTTGGCAAACGGCGGTGACAGTGTTATGATATTTTTTCCTTTGCGCAAAATTAATCTCATACGGAAATTAAGTTTTAATCTAATTTTTTTAGATCAAGTTTTAATCTCATGGGCTGCATTGTCCTGGTAGGACAGAGCATTGGGCCGATGGATGCCACTTGAGCCCAATTGGGCCTTGAGGTTACGTCTTCTCTTTTTGTAGTTCCTTTGGTGTGATGCAACAGTGTGGTTGTGTAGGATACAGTATATCTGGGTCTAGTTTACGGTTGTTGTAGTGTGATGTACTGCGTTGTAGAATTTAGTTAGCTGGATGAATCTGCGCCAAATTCAAATCTTTACTATATGAATCTAACCTATTGTCGGGGGGAAAAAATACAACGATCTCCAGAATTATCAATTGCTCACTGGGAATTTCTCGAAGGGCCTACAAAAAGCGAAGAACAATCGATTCTGATATTAGGAAGCCGCAACATTACGCCATGTCAGATTGATCAGTGATTAAGAAACTCAGCAAGATGTAGCAGCAGTGTTGTTAGTGTTAACGAACCATGGTTGACGAGTTCAGTCTGAACGATCACCTCGTAGACAAACATAGAACCACATCAAATAATGCAGGAATAAATAGTAGATTTAACACACAGAGAGACAAACGTGTAGGGGGTATTTTTCTTATTTATTCTTTCATCAAGTGATCAACATTTTACAATGATTGACACCCCTATTTATAGGTTAGAGACATTGCTAAGGTTTTGGATGGGACGCACACCAATAGGCCGGTTGTTGGGCCAAGCACATGGTTTCCCTATACTCCTCTTTGGGTACTTATCTTCACATGTTCATATCTCGTCAAAATTTTACAAAAACCCAGTGGAAAAAATTTAGAGAAATAGTACATGATACACGTTCTTGCTGCGTTGCACGAATTGCCCCATTAAAAATCTTAGCCGAGAAACTTCAGGAAAACTCATCAAGGGAAAAAGAGTACAATTCACCCAATTTCATTTAATCTCCAGGATTTACTCTTTGGGTATTCAATCTACGTGATTAAGTTTCGATAATGAGTTTATGAAGATTCTCCCTTTGAATTCTGCACTTCTCTAAGTCTCATTATTCCAATTCCACATATGCACTTTTCAAAGCTAGATGCTGCAAGTGACTTAGTGAATAAATCTGTAAGACTTTCACATGACTTAGTATACAATACTTTAATTTTGTCTATCTTTTGCAATTCATGAGCTTAGAAGATTTTGAGGTTGATATGCCTTGTGAGATGACTCTTCACATAACCCATCTGTACTTATGCAACATAAGCTGCATTATATTCATAGATAATAGTGAGGGTTTGCGCGGTATTCAATCCACACGACTGCTGGATGTGGTGAATCATCCGCAGAACTCAAGCATATTCTTGTGAGGCCTCGTCAGTGCTATGATTTCTAAGTGGTTCGTTGAAGTCAATACAAGACTTTGCTTAGACGATTTCTATGAAAATGCAGTTACACCACACAGGAATACATAGCATGTTTGCGACTTAGCTCTATGCGGGTCCGATAGGTACCCGACATCTGCACAACCATTCATAGACAGGTCTTGGTTCTTTCTGTAGAACAGACAAAGGTCTTTGCTTCCTTGGAATTATCGGAAGATGTCATTTATTCTCTGCCAATGTCCTTTGGTAGGTTCTGCACTATACCTTGCTAATAGGTTTACGATAAATGCAATGTCCGATCTAGGACAATTTGCTAAATACATGAGTGCTCCTATTGCACTTAACCATTGGAATTCCGGTCCTAGGATTTCCTCCCCCTATTCTATAGGCCTCTATGGATCCTTATCTTGCTACAAAGATCTTCCGACCATTGATACTTTCGAAGGGTATGCCTTTTCAAAGCTGAACTTTTCTAACACCTTTTGAGTGTAGGCTAACTGATGTGTTAATATCCCTTCAGGGACGTGCTCAAGCTGCAAGCCTAGATAATATTTGGTTTTACCCAAACCTTTTATTTGAAACTCTGACTTCTAGGTAAGAACTTGCTTTCTTAATGCCTTCTAGGGTTCCAATGATGTTCAGATCATCTTCATACACTGATATTTATACAAAATCTATCCTGCGATCGTCGTATAATACACAGAGATAATTCTCATTGTTCGTGTAGCCTTTCTTGCAAAGGAAGTCGCTTCAAGCGATTATACCACATCCTGCCTGATTGCTTAAGTCCGTACAGTGACTTTCTGAGTTTCACACTGTATATATTTCTATTTGCTCTGTCATGGTTCGGGATAGAGATACATTTAGGTACCTTCATATAAATATCCAAATCCAATATTCCATAAAGGTATGCAGTTACCACATGCATCGATTTCATATCTAAATTCAAGTTACTGTCATTGAGATTAAATATCTAAAGGTAGTTTCACCCATGACCGGGGAATATGTTTCTTCATAATCTGAGAGACCATGTGAGAGGTCCTCCATTGTGAGTGATGAGTATTTGACAACTTGTTTAATAGGTTGAGAGTTGAGTCTCTTGGTTTTGTACTGTTTCTGTGCTGAAACAGGATAATCGGAACTACCACTGTGTATGGAGCGGAAGTTCCGATAATCGGAACTACCGGCGTTGGAAATAGGAACTTCCGTTTTATCTGGGAATTGAGTTCGGTTGAAGGAATCGGAACTTCCGCACCTGGGGTCGCGGTTTGTCCGATAATACTGACGTGAGTGTTCCTCTGAGACTAAAATCGGAATTGAAAATCTGGGAGTGCGGATGTTTCGATAATCGGAAGTTCCGCAATGGTAAGCGCGGAACTTCCGATAATCCTGACAAGTGCGGATGTTCCGGAAATCAGAACTTCCGCAAGGCAAAGTGCGGAACTTCCGATTGTGTCCAGAACTGTGCAGAGAAGTTTAATTTGTGATTTTGAGTTTCTATGAGTTTGAGTCTTGTACAAATGTTGATGCTATGATATTGTGCAATGCTATGTGATGTGTTTTTGTCTGTGTTGACTGCAGGACATCAAGACGAAGTCGTGGCGAGACACGAGGTGATCGGACTAGGCGCAGGCGGCGTTGAGGTCAGAATGATCGGGATGTATCGAAGACGGCGTGAATCTTGAGGTGGTTGCGAGTCAAGGACAGCAAGGCGTACGGGAGGCTTCCAGAAGGTGCGCAAGGGGCGAAACGGTCTTTTCGCAAAGCGGCACAAGTGGAGGCGGTTCCGTTCGGGTGTAGCGGGCTTAATGGGTTGGAGGCCCATTAGCCAAGGCTATAAATAGAGGTGAACCCCTGGTGTTAGGGTTAGACTTTGAGAAAGAAAATTAGGGTTAGCTTTAGCAAAAGGGTTTGTTTTGCTTTTTGAGAGTTTGTTGAGTTGGAGAGAATGAACTGAAAATCTCTTGTAATCACTCCTCTGTGTTTCCTCTGTAATCTTTTGATTCCTATCAATGAAACTCTGAGGTTTTGGTTTCTTGTTTATGCCTCTCTTTATTCCCTCTCTATTCAGGTTGAATATCTAGGGTTTTGGTGTATCTTTCGATTCCGTTTATGAAATAGCATGAAACTTGATATCTAGAGTCGTTTTGATATTGCTAATCTATCCTCAAAGTTTCATGAGCTAAGAATCTGAGAATCTTATCTTTTGTGAGTTTTGGTCTTTCTTGCCCCTTCTTCAAGAAATCCGATTTCGCTTTGATTAATGAATCTTTGTTTGCGAATCTTCTGCATGAGGTCAAGATGTTGTTTAGGATGATGTCCTGTGAAACTTGACCTGAGAAGAGCATTTAAGATTTAGTATTTTGGATTTTTGGGAAAAACCCGAGCGCCTTTGTTCTTGGTCGGGACAATCGAACTTCCGATTGTCCACAGCTGAACTACCGCTAGCGGAACTTCCGCACTGAACCCGGAACTACCGCAGTGCGGAACTACCGCCGGGTAGAATCGGAGCTTCCGATTTCTGGCAGAACAGTGAAGTTTGTTTTTCGTTCTCTGTTTTTGCTTCACTCTTCTTGAGATATCCAGAGGGCTTTGTATGCTTGTTTAAATACAGTAAAGGGGAGTTCTTAATTTTTAAGGCACCATTCACCCCCCCTCTGTTGCCATTTCGGTCCTTCAATTGGTATTAGAGCCGGTTAGCTCTTCTATATAGATCTTAACCGGTCTGTTGAGCCATGGCAACGGACAAATATTCCACCAAGCCTCCAGTCTTTGATGGTCTGGATTACCCCTTGTGGAAGAGCCGAATGAAAACTTACATCCAGGCTCAGGGGTATGCCATCTGGAGAAAGGTGAAGGTTAGATTCGCCGTTCCTACCGATGAAAACATCAATGTGGGAAACATGCCCGATGTTGAGGCCAATGCTAAGGCAAGGAACATAATCATTCAGGGCTTGAGCAGAAGTGAGTTCGATCGCATTTCTCATTTGTCTTCTGCTTACGACATCTGGGTGACCCTCGATGCATACCATGAGGGCACCACCCAGATTAAGACGGTTCGACAAGACCAGTTCAAGCGATAATATAGCAAATTTGAGATGCTTGCTGGTGAATCTCTGGACGAGTGTTTTTCGCGCTTCCATAAGATTTTGAGCAACCTCCGAGCGGTCGGTCTTACATACCCCGACTCGGATAACGCTCGACAGATGCTTTCTGCACTCGATCTTCGTGTTTGGGAGATGAAAGTGACTACCATCAAGGATAGCACGGACCTCTCGACCCTGACTCTTGATGCGCTCTACTCGCGTCTCAAGACTCACGAGATTGACATTGTCTCTCGAAGGTCGAAGTCACAGTCGATGGCTTTAGTCACTGATCCCACCTCTGGATCTTCTTCTAAGTCGATACACGGGTTCTCCCTTGCTGCTCTCTGTGACATAACTAATGATCAGTTAGAGCAGCTTGAGGATGAACAGCTAGCCCTCCTAGCTCGGAAGTTTTCCCATGCTTACAAGAGGAGGAGGGACGGGAGAAGAGGAGGTTCTGTGATTTGCTTCGAGTGTGGTGGCCCCAACCACATCCGAGCAAACTGCCCCAAGCTGGGGAAGGGCAAAGGTGACTTTGGCGGTTCAGGCAAGAACGACTACATCGACAAGAACCGCAACACGAAGCCCTCAGCACCTGATCAAGGCAAGAAGAAGTTTCGCAACTTTGGGAAGGCAAAGAAGCTGTTCCATCGCGTCCTCACCGCCCTCGACGAGCTTGACACCAGCGAGGTGGAGGGGTGGAGTGACGATGATGGAAAGGACGATCAAGATCCCAAGGACGACGGCAACTTCTCCGGCATGTGCTTCATGGCCCTCGGGGGCGAACTGAGCGACAGCGAGCTGTACTCCGACTACGATGAGGTTAGTCCCATTTACGACCAGCTTAATGATGCCTTTCTTAAGCTAGGTAGATTTCATGCTAAGTCTAGGGCTAAGTGTTCTGAGTTGGAGAAGGAAGTAGCTAGACTATCACGGGAGCTTACTTTACTTACATCTGCTCCCTCCCGTGATGATTGTGACACATGCTGTGCTTTGCTTGATGACATAGAAAAACTAAGGACCTTGCATGATAGTGTGTCCTCTGAGCTAGACATGATTAAAGTGGAGAACATTAGCCTTCTTGCTGAACTAGAGATGAGTAGGGTAGCACCTCCTTCATCTACTACTGTTGAGGCTACTGCTTGCACCTCATGTGAGATTAAGGACAACTCGTTTATAGGTCTATATACCATGTTGCTTGATCTGCCCGAGACTTGTGAAAATTGTAATAATCTCAAGATGAACCTAAAACGGGCAGATCACAAAATTGCTGAATTCCAAGCTGCGCTACTAGAGCCCATTGTTTCTTGTTTAAATCGCCCTAAGTTAATTGAACTAGAATCTGTATCCAAGCAGTTTCAAGAAATGATTGATTACAATAACAAACTGACTCAGTATGCTTCTAAGGACCTTGTTAGCTCACCATGCAATCAATGTAATAAACTAAAATGTGATTTGGTTGCTTTGGATGAAAAATGTGTGAAGCTAACTAAGGACTTTCTAGAAACACAATCTTCTGCTTGTATTGTGTGTGCTGGGAAGAAGTCTAAGGGTTTGGTAGAGACGCCTAGCAACGTGAACCAATCTGCTAGCAATAGGACTGTCCCCCAAAAGTCAGCTGTGCATGCACAAGCCAATCTTTTCTATGCTGTTGGTTCTTCTTCCTCTACTCCCTTATCTTCTGCTGTTCCTTCTTCCCCCTGCTCTTCTTGCACCACCTTTTTCCAGGAGTGTCAGTATCTTATGAACACTCTTGAGAAATTTGTAGGAGGCAAGAAGAAGCTAAATCTCATTCTAGATAAATCCAAGATTTGTAAATTTAATCAAGGTCTAGGATATGATTTTCATGAGGATATGAGGAAGCATCCACCTGTCGTGCTCAGAACCATAGCACCAGGTGTGATCAAAACTAAGCTCGGGGATCGAGAAAGTCAATTTTAAATCGTGGGTTTTGTTCAAAGGATCTCGGCGACAAGGTGATTCCACTGCGGCTTCGCCTCTCAAGGCGGTATCATTACACCTTCTCGCCGGAAGGATGGACATTTGGTTGATCATTGCTTCAGGCGCGCCAAGATCGTGCGTAGAGACCATGTTGAGTCTTTTAGGCGCATTCATGGTCAGCCCCAGACCATGAGTGCACCTAAGACCAACATGAGGTCTAGGTTTGATACAGCTGGTGATTTAGGGCAGCATCGAGGACTTGGTTTTTCTGAGTTTTCTGATTTTCGTCCTCATGCTCCCTTTGATCGTGACTTCCGTCGCTTTGAGGGTAGATCTCGGTTTCCCTTTCGAGATGGCTACCCGCGCCGTGATCAGCATGTTGCCAGAATTTTGACTCGCTCTTCCATAGCAGTCGGATTCAGCAACAGCTTCAGGTCTGCACGCAGACCTTCTGGCTTGTTGAGTGACAGAGAGCGTAGGGTAGATAGAGGTTAGTCTTGCTTGACTACTTCATCTGTTCGACGTGTTACTCAGGATTGGGTGCCCAAATCATTGTTGATTCACCCGATCGAGACTTTACTGTTTGATTCGTGGTCGCCGGGCTGGGAAGGCAAAGGTTTGGATTGTAGACTCCGGGTGTTCTCGTCATATGACCGGAGACTCTCGTTGGTTTTCTTCCCTAGCCCGTGCTCGAGGTGATGAGACGATCACCTTCGGAGATGCTTCATTTGGGCGCGTCATCGCTAAAGGTACTGTGAGCATTAATGATTCTTTTATTTTAAAAGATGTTGCCTTAGTAAGTAAGCTGCAGATATAATCGCTTTGATCTCTCGACTTCGATGACGGTTCTGAGGTGAGCTTTAAGAAAAACAATTGCAAAATTCTTGATTCTTGGGTAGCCTAGTTTATGGATTTCTCAATATGGGAGGATCTTTCGTGCTGATTTTTCTGAGTCTTCTGGTGATCCTCTCCGGTGTTTAATTGCTTCTTAATCCCGTGATTTGACCTTCTGGCATAGGAGACTAGGTCATATAGGCTTTGATCATTTGACACGAGTTAGCGGCCACGATCTCATTCGTGGTTTGCCAATACTCAAGATGGTCAAGGATCTAGTTTGCTCTCCATGTCGGCACGGCAAGATGGTTGCCGCTTCACACTCTCGATCCAAAGTGACAATGATCGATGCACGTGACAACCGCTCCATATGGATACTGATTGGTCGGCTCGAAATCTTGATCGGCGGGAGGAAGTGGTATATTCTTGTTGTGGTCGATGACTTCTCGAGGTACTCTTGGGTGTTTTTCTTAGCCTCGAAGGATGAGACGTTTACTCTTTTTCGTGGTCTTTTTAGTAGGCTTTCTGTTGAGCTCCTAGGTGCATTACGAGAAATTCGCAGTGATAATGGCACCGAGTTCAAGAATTCCTACTTTGAGAGTTTCTGTGGTGAGACAGGTGTAGAGCACCAGTTCTCGTCTCCATACGTCCCCCAACAGAATGGCATTGTGGAGAGGAAGAACCGTACCTTGGTCGAGATGGCCAGGACGATGCTTGATGAGTACTCTACACCTAGGAAGTTTTGGGCTGAGTCCATTGCTACTGCTTGTCATGTTTCCAACAGAGTCTTTCTTCGGGCACTCTTACATCGCACTTCTTATGAGTTGAGATATGGGCGAAAACCCAGCATCTCGCATTTTCGTGTGTTTGGTTGCAAGTGTTTTATTCTGAAGTCTGGGAACCTAGATAAGTTCGAGTCACGATCTTGTGATGGGATCTTTCTGGGTTACTCGACTTCTTCTCGTGCCTATAGAGTCTGGAACTGCGAGTCTCGCAAAATGGTAGAGACCTGTGAGGTGACCTTCGATGAGGCCAGTCCGGGGACTAGGCCTGATATCTCAGGTTCTCTAGAGCAGTCTGAGTCCATCTTTGTGGACGATGAGGAAGACGGAGATGAGGGTTGTCTACCCGATCCAGTTCTTCCTCCTCCTCTTGAGGTACATTCTTCCACTGCACCTCGAGGAGATCAGCCCTTACCTTCTGCTTCTTCTGAAGCTCCTGGCTCTGCTCCTATCTCATCTGCTAATGAGGTAGAGGCCACTTCTTCATCTCACCCTGGACCTCCTAGACACATTCAAAAGGACCATCCTTCAGAGCAGATCATTGGAGACCTCTTTGAGCGTGTCACACGTTCCAAAGCTGGTTTGTCTCTCTTTTGTCTCCATTCTGCTTTCATCGCCTCATTTGAGCCCAAAGACGTTTATCATGCTCTATCTGACGAGTCTTGGATAAACGCTATGCATGAGGAGTTGGAAAACTTTGAAAGAAACAAGGTCTGGTCCCTTGTTGAGCCCCCTCAAGGTCACAATATCATTGGGACCAAATGGGTGTTCAAGAACAAGCAAAGTGAAGATGGGTTAGTCATTGAAACAAGGCTAAATTTGGTAGCTCGTGGGTACTCTCAAGTTGAGGGTCTAGATTTCAAAGAGACCTTTGCCCCTGTAGCTAGACTTGAAGCCATTAGAATCCTGCTTGCCTTTGCAGCTTCTAAGGGTTTCAAGCTTTACCAGATGGATGTCAAGAGTGCCTTCCTCAATGGCCTTATTGAGGAAGAAGTCTATGTCAGACAGCCTCTAGGTTTCGAGAACCCCAAATACCCTAACCATGTCTACAGGCTTTCCAAAGCTTTGTATGGACTCAAGCAGGCACCCAGAGCGTGGTATGAAAGGCTTAAGTCCTATCTGCTGAGTCATGGTTTTGAAATGGGTAAAATAGACAAGACCTTGTTCATCCGCCGTCTTGGCACTGATCTTTTGCTCGTCCAGATCTATGTGGACGATATCATCTTTGGCGGCTCCTCACATACTCTCGTGTCTCAGTTTTTTGATGTTATGAGCTCGGAATTTGAGATGAGCATGATGGGCGAGTTGAGTTTCTTCCTTGGCTTCCAAATCAAACAGACTCGGGAAGGTACTTTTCTTCACCAAGGCAAGTACACTCGAGACCTCCTGAAGCACTTCGATATGAATGATGGAAAGCCAGTATCAACTCCGATGGCATCTACAGCTGCTCTTGATCCAGATGAAGACGGCGAACCTGTTGACCAAAAGGAGTTCAGGAGCATGATTGGCTCTCTCTTGTACCTCACAGCCTCGAGACCAGACATACACTTCTCTGTGTATCTTTGTGCTCGGTTTCAGGCTTCTCCTAGCGTATCTCACCGTCAGGCGGTGAAGCGCATCTTTCGGTACCTTCGAGCTACCATTGACTATGGTATCTGGTACTCTTCCTCTTCTTGTCTATCTCTTAGAGCCTTCTCTGATGCAGATTTCGCTGGCTGTAGGATAGATAGAAAGAGCACTTCTGGCACTTGCCAATTCATTGGCACTTCTCTTGTCTCCTGGTCGTCAAGGAAGCAGTCCGGTGTTGCATACTGATCCCGCTGAGGCCGAGCACGCGTTCGCATCCGATTCTTTCGAGCCAAGTGCTTTGGATGGTCTCGACCCTGCAGGACTTTGGGTTAGTAATCGACTGTGTTCCACTCTTTTGTGATAACACATCTGCAATTTGCATTGCCAAAAACCCAGTGCAACATTCTCGGACCAAGCATATTGATATCAGATATCACTTTCTTCGAGACCATGTAGAGAAGGGTGACATTGTGCTCCAGTTTGTGGAGAGTGAGCACCGGTTATCGATATCTTCACCAAGCCTCTGGACAGCTCTCGGTTTTCAGCTCTGCGGGGAGAGCTTGGGGTGGTTTGTCCTTACGGACTGTTGTGAGGGGGTGCTTGGGTTTTACTACTATATTATATTTCCTTTATTCTCTTTCTCCTTTCTGGTTACATTTTATTTAAATGCTTTGGGTCTAAGTCCTTCCAGCATAGGTTAGAGTGGTTCTCTTGCCGAGTTGCTCTGTCTGATAATTCTTATCTTGTGCTTCTAGGATGCTGCTTATTAGCTGTCTCTTCTCTCTCTAAGTAGAGCTTACTCACTTCTTATAGGTTCTAGCAAGGGTCGGGCCACCCTTGGGTAGACAGGGACAGTGTTTGCTCCTTAGTGTGTTAGTCGATCTGCTGATAGTCCTAGAATCATATGGGGTAGATAAGAACCAGCCTGAGTGATAGTATTCTCTATATCTTTTCTATGCTCTAAGGACTGCCTTTTCTGTTTTTCTTATCAGATTCTCGTTTTTGTTCCTTTGGTTCAGGGGGAGTTTATCTTGGATATTCCAGTTCTTAACTTGTCTTAACTCAACCTGAATTAAAAGATGCATTTTATTCTGAAGGGGATCTGGATAATTGTGCATTTCATCCTGCATTGCATTATAATCAAATGGAGCCTTGTTTATTATCCCTTATGATCTGTTTTCACTGTTTTACATCTTGCCATGATTTATGCTTAACTGCTAGATTTATCATGACTTTTTATGTGTAGTTTAGTCTTTGCCTTGCTAAGGTGATTAAAAATGCTAAACTTGTATTAAAATCTTGTCATAATAACTCTTGAGACTAGTCTGGTTGAAGCTATCCTTTTATGTTTCTCGCCATGTCAAGTAGGCTGAGTTGAGTCTTGAATCTCTTTTGAACTTTTGAGTAAGCTATGTCAGTTTGTTAAAAAACTTGACTTATCTTTAATCATTGGTATAAAAACCTCAAAAGCAAAAATGATCTCTTTTGTGCGAAAAAACTGATTTCACCAAATCTTTCTCATGAGACTGCTTGCCATTGCACTAGGCATGAACTCAGGGGGAGCCTTAGATGACCTAAGATCACCTCCTTAAGTCTGCTACTTGGAGTGGTCGCATAAGGCTTGGGATCTAGCACATGGTTACAATTTAAAAAATGGTTGAAGCTTAGGAGGCAGTTGTGGATGGCACCTAGTCCAGAGCTTGCTTTACTGAGATAAAACCATAAAGAGCTTTCAGAAAAAGAAACTTGTGCTAAAATTGCTTATCATTAAAAGGACCAAGTATTGGATAACATTGAGTCAATCTTACAACTGGTAGCACTCTAAGCTGTTCAATAGTATGCTTCTCGGTTCCACTTAGAGTATTTGACATGGCTTGTATCATCCTTGGATATCTTTAGCTAGACTTCAATCTTGGTTTATTTGACTTGCTAAAGAATTGGATTATTAATCAGATTATGGATTTTCTGTCTTAGCTATTCTCTACATCAATTGTCATGATCTTGATAGCATTCTTATGTATTATGGCTTGGTGTAATCCTCTAATAATCATTTTGGATAATCTACATGACTCCTAATGCTTAAAATGAATATCATATAGTCATTTCCTCTCTTTAATACATCTTGATGATTTTATTGCCAAAGGGGGAGAATTATGGAGAGAAAAAGTCTTCTGGAGAAAAGCCTTGAGTTTTTGCGAAAATTGCTCTTTCATCTCGTCTCAAGTCTTTCTCTTTTTGTCAACATGGTCTTAAGCTTCTGTTCTACTTGTTTAGACTTTTGTTGACTTTAAACTCAAACTCATCTTATGCTTTTTCGGAGATTGTCAATATACTCATCAAGGGGGAGATTGAGAGACCATGTGAGAGGTCCTCCATTGTGAGTGATGAGTATTTGACAACTTGTTTAATAGGTTGAGAGTTGAGTCTCTTGGTTTTGTACTGTTTCTGTGCTGAAACAGGATAATCGGAACTACCGCTGTGTATGGAGCGGAAGTTCCGATAATCGGAACTACCGGCGTTGGAACTAGGAACTTTCGTTTTATCTGGGAATTGAGTTCGGTTGAAGGAATCGGAACTTCCGCACCTGGGGTCGCGGTTTGTCCGATAATACTGACGTGAGTGTTCCTCTGAGACGAAAATCGGAATTGAAAATCTGGGAGTGCGGATGTTCCGATAATCGGAAGTTCCGCAATGGTAAGCGCGGAACTTCCGATAATCTCGTAAGCGGATGTTAGAAATCGGAACTTCCGCAAGGCAAAGTGCGGAACTTCCGATTGTGTCCAGAACTGTGCAGAGAAGTTTAATTTGTGATTTTGAGTTTGTATGAGTTTGAGTCTTGTACAAATGTTGATGCTATGATATTTGTAGCGTCCCGTTTTTCGGAGTTTTTGAAAATTTTAAAAAGAGAACCATTTGTTTCTTTTTGCCAAAAGCTTAATTTAGAAATTTCAAAATCATTTGGAGTTTAATATGAGTTAATCAAACTTCAATTAAATTAAAGTTGGTTTAATTGAATTTTCTGGAATTTAAAATCAAAATTATTATTTTAAGAATTTTCTTGGATTTCTTGGATTTTAGAAATTTATTTTTGTTTTATCCGAAATGGAAAAATTATTTTAGTGGTAAAAGAAAAAGAAAATTTAAAGTTAAAAGTATTTTTATTAAGTCTAGAATAATTCAAGGAATTTCTGTGAATTTTTCTAGAATTTTTGGAGTCCATTTGCTATTTTCTAAATTGCCTTTTGATTTATTTGAATTTCTGAAATCCAAAAATGAATTTAAAATCTCTTTTCTGTGCGTGGGCCGAAACCCTAGCCGCCCACCATCGCTTCGCTCTCCCCCTCTCCGCGCCCGCTTCCCGCTCCGCGCCTCCCCTTCACCTCGGCCGTTGGATCCTCATCGTGTGGCTCTCGCTTCGCCGCGTCGCCCTTTGCTCTTGGCCGTTGGATCGAGATCCGGCCGCTCCCGTTCGCCCGCGGCCGTTCGTCTCCTTCGCCGCGTCCCCTTTTCATCGCGACCGTCCGATCGCCATCGCACGGCTCTCCTTCGCCGCGCTTTTCTTTCTTCCACCGTCCGTCGAAATCGGACGGCGCCCTTCGCGATCCGTTCGCCGCGCCGTTGGACTTCCCACCGTCCGTCGAATCGGACGGCTCTCGTTCACCGCGCCCTCGCCCCACCGTCCGACGAATCGGACGGCTCCATCATCGTCTCCGCGCGCTCGCGCCGCGAATCCGCCGCCGCGAATCCGCCGCCGCGAATCTCGCCGTCCGTCGCCTCGCCGCCAAGGCCCGCGTCCATTGCCGTGCCGTCCCATCCGCCTCCCCGCGTCGCCACGCCCGCGCCCATCTCAAGGCCGCCCGTGGCCTCGGCTTATAAAGCCGCCGTTCGTCTCCGCGTTCTCTTCTCTCTCCTCTCTCTCTCTCGCTTCGCTCCTCGCCCGCCGCTCCTCCGTCTTCTTCCCGCCTCGGCCGCCTCGCGCCTGCCGTCTCCCAGCGTCGCCGCCGTTCCCGTTCTTGCGCCGCGTCGTCTCCCAGCTCCGGCCGCCACCGCGCCTCCTCTCTCTCTCTCTCTCTCTCTCTCTCGACCATGGGCCCGAGCCCACGTGGCCACCCACGTGGCGCCACGTCGGCGCCGCATCAGCGTTTCTGCCCGCGTGGCTGCTGCGTCAGCAGTTGCGCAATTGCTGACGTCAAAGTCCGATTTTTTAGTTGAAAAATAATTCCGAAAATCCGAAAAACCCTAAATCTATCATTTTATGTGATTTTCAACTTCTTTTGGCTATAACTTTCACATCCGAACTCCGTTTTGGGTGATCCAAATTTCTAAATTCATATAAATTCATCCTCTTTCATTTGGTGCTGGTTTTGTAATTTTTGGAGTTCATTTGGTGCTGTTTTATTTATTTATTGCTATTCTCGCGTGTAGATTAGGCGTTTGAAAGATTTCTTCGATTCGACGATCAAGACCCTCTCTCGTCAACGAAGGCAAGTCGTAGGCCTTTGACCATGTTGAACCCATTTTACAAATGTATATTGCTTTAAATTAACATGCATGGCTAGTTTTATTAAAAATGGTTTTGGGAGTAGATAATTACCAAATTGCCATTATGCCTCCTTGATGAATTGAAAATGAAATGTCTCCTTGAATGACATATATCCTTGGATACCATAGGATGGTTATTGCTAGTTGGACATAATTGTATTACCAACTTGGGTGCGATATTGCTTAGACATGCTCTAGTTACATGAGACTTTCGAGCACATGTTCAATGATTATTGAAATTTGACTAATGGAACTATGGAACAGTGGTGTGAGGCCACTTTTATTAAAAGATGTTGTGCCAGGGCAGGGATTGCCACTTGGTTGGGAATGAACAAAAATGATTTATGCTCGGGCTTGAGGTAGGAAGCTAGAGTGGGTGCGTAATGCACATTGGGTTGTGGTAGACTTGTCTGAGCAGCCAACTAAGGACTTAACTTTGCAAGTCATTGATCCGGTCACCTCGTGCAACCATAAGTCCGGTATGGGACGGACCGCCAATTAATTAGGAAAGTTTTGAGTCGGTTCATTGTGGCTGTTCTTGGCACAAGAGATTTGTGATGGCGAAACCTTAGCGGGCAGAACCGAGGCAAAATGGAACTTTGTAAAAGCCTTGTCACGTGCTCTAGACTACTCACCAAAGGAAGTGAGCGGTGGTATCGACGGATGCCAAACAAACTAGAGAATTCGTGTCTTGTGGGTAAAGCTGTACAACCTCTGCAGAGTGTCAAAATCTATTGAATAGCCGTGTCCCGATTCATCGACATGCCAGTGATTTCGCGCAAGGGTAGTATTTTCAAAAATGTGGTTTGGTTCGATGGAAACGTTTGGTTGGAATGGTTGGGAAGTGAACGGGATGTTCACTGTTTGATTCAAAAGAACTTGGTTATCTATGTATTATTCTTTTAAAATCCTGCCTTGCAATCTAATTATTGTATTTACTGTTAAACTTGCTTTCTGCAAATTAACCATAAAGCCATCCTTGTTTAAGCTCGCATGAATACTATGTGCATACATTTCTCTACGACTTGCTGAGTACTTTATGTACTCACGGCTTTATGCCCTTTGTTGATCAGTCCCAGCAGAAGAACCAGGAAATGTTGAGTACTATGAAGAAGGCTACTTTGAAGACTTTGCGAACTAGGTCACGTCCTCCACTCGATTGCCTGTGGGCATGTCGATTGGGCTCCACGTGTTTTTGAGATTTCACGCCGGATATACTGTTGTTGCTAAGCCACAGGAGGCGACTTTTGTAAGAACCTTGACCATAAGGTCTTTCTTTGTTTTAATTAATATTACTTTGTCTGCTTCATTAGTTCGTCGTTGAATGGTTATGAATGCATCATTGTTGCAACTGTGCAAGCTAGCTACTGATCATGGGACTAGCTTGGTATGCACAGAGGGTCTCGGGGTTGTGTGAATCCCCGGGGTCCCGACAAGAGGTGGTATCAGAGCCATATCGACTGTAGGACGTAGCCTTTAGTTAGATTGGTCGTCTTAGTCAAAGATTCAAAATATATTTTCTAAATCAAACCAAGCAATTAACTTGACTAGATATTCTTCTCTCATCTTATTCTGCTCTTTCTTACCTTGTTCTATTCTTCTCTTATCGTCTTACCCTCTTATATCATTCTTGAGTTCTTTTATCTTATCTTTTCTGGAACTTGGTTTTCAAATTTAAATTGACTCCCTCATCTCTGGATTATCCCTAGGATCGAGCCCTTCAAGATCAAGCAATGGAAGCTTTGGAAGCTTAAGATCCGCAGTCTGTTCCAAGTTGACCCTCCGTAAAGATTAGATTGGTAGCTGCCTCCCTAGTTTTAGTTTCGTGTAGTCTGCGTAATATTGCTTTTGTGCTTAGGTGTCCCTTTTGGTTTGCTTCTTGATAGCTTTCCGGCTATCCGTTCGTTGGGTAAAACCAATTTTGTCCGCATTAGGTTGATCCATCTATCTCCCTTGTTCCTCGCTCATCTCCGTGCTTTTCCCTCGCATCTAAATTGCTTTCTTCTTCTCGTCTATTAAACCAGTGAAGCTTTGTCGCAGATGGTTCAGACCGCAACTCCGCAAGCCGTGATGAGACTCAAGCGCCCGGTGCCCGCCTTCCCGAGCCGCCAGCAGATCCGGTTTGAGTCGGTTCATGGCAGCCCAGACGCGGTGATGAGCTCCTTGATGCAGAATATGACTCAGATGATGAATCGTGAGAACTGCATCACGCCCTTCTCGCAGATGATGAATCGTAAACGATCAGCACCGCCACGCCTCCGCCGCTCCACCCCAGTGTTTCCTCACCCGCATCGACAGAGTTTCTAAGGACCCATCCGCCACTTTCTCTAGCT
This sequence comes from Hsuehochloa calcarea, assembly GCA_036346395.1. Taxonomy (NCBI): domain Eukaryota; kingdom Viridiplantae; phylum Streptophyta; class Magnoliopsida; order Poales; family Poaceae; genus Hsuehochloa; species Hsuehochloa calcarea. The sequence goes on along the minus strand of CM070596.1, from coordinate 16,684,200 downwards.
CCTGAGCCATTGGACGCAGATGACCGTTACGTTCCATGGAAAGAAGCTCGCTATCACCCGTTGTGATGATCGCGAGAAGGTTCTCAGATGCCACTCACCGGCTTGAAGGTACCGCCGCGAGAATGGTGGGAGAACTATTGTGCCGCCCATGGAAACCCCGAGAGTATCACTTGGGCCGAAGTTTTGGAGCTTTCCGCCACTCCCATATCCCCGATGGAAAGGTGGAAATGAAGAAGAATGAGTTCCGTGAGTCGCAAAGAAGGCAACACGTCGCTGAGTGAATATCTTAACAGATTCACTCGGTTGTCCCGTTATGCCCCGAGGACGTTGCCACGATGATGCCCGCCAGAGCGCTTCAAGAGAGGACTCAACCCGGTTTGAAGGTGCAAGTCATTGGGAATGATTATGCGATTTCCAAAGACTTGGTGAACAAGGCCATGCTCATCGAGGAATCCCGCCGTGAGCTTGAAGAATCCCGCAAGAGAAAGATGATGCAAAGATGTGCCCATCGGCCTCACTCCCAGAGAGTCGAATGAATGTGCCGCCTCCGCCGTGTTGCTCCACTGTCACATTGAGCCCCAGAGTAGCACTCGCCCAGCTAGCCCAAAGAACTCCGCAGCCTTCAACGGCCAAAGAACCAAAGAACCAAGGAATGGCAACCTGCGCACTGGATCACCGCTTTAAGTGCCATCGGTGGGCACTTCGCCAAGAATGCCCGCAGAGGCAAGGCCCTTCTCTGCTCGTTTCAACATGGGAGCCACCCGACCAGACCCCGCTCCAGAGTCGCACGTGGAGCCCTCAAACTCAATTGCACCGGCCAAGTCTCCTCGGCCTTTTGAAGAGGTCGTGTGAACCACACCAGCGTGGAGGAAGCCCGAGACAGACCGGACGTCGTCTTTGGGTAAGTTCCTTGTCAATTCAAAGCACGCCACTGTTTTGTTTGATTACGAGCTTCAGATTCGCTTGTTTCTTGAGTTTTCTTTGAAAGGCACCAATTGGAAGTTTGCCTCTTAAAAGTGTTTTGTTGGTTCATCTCGCTCGAATTGAGTACGAACCAAGGTTGCCCTAAGGTTAAAGTGACCATAGAAGGGTAGAATTCCTTGCCAATCTCATCATCATAGACACCAAGTCTCTTGATGTGATTTTGGGAATGGATTGGCTTGCCAATCACCAAGCCCTCTTGGATTGTGGTGGTAGAAGCATCACTTTGGTCATCCGGATGGAACCAAGGTAAAGTTTGAAGCCTCCCGGAGAAGCTATTTGGACCTTTAGTCCGCAGTGCAGTGTTGTGTCTTTGGAAGAAGTGCCAGTAGTCAGAGAGTTTTCAGATGTCTTTCCTGATGACCTACCTGGAATGCCGCCCGACCGAGACTTGGAGTTTGTCATCAATCTCGTTCCAGGAACTGCACCTATCTTCAAGAGACCCTACAGATTGCTCACAATGATTTGGTTGAATCAAGAAGCAAATTGAACAAATGCAAGAGAAAGGTTTTGTCCGACCAAGTTCTTCACCTTGGGGAGCCCCAGTGATCTTTGTTGCAAAGAAGGATGGTACCCAACGGATGTGTGTGGATTACCGAGCCCTCAATGAGGTCACCATCAAGAACAAGTACCCTCTGCCCAGGATCGATGATCTGTTTGATCAGTTGAAAGGAGCCGGTGTGTTCTCCAAGATAGACTTGAGGTCAGGTTACCACCAGTTGAAGATTCGTCCAGAAGACATCCCCAAGACAGCTTTCTCCACCCGGTATGGACTGTATGAGTTCGCGGTCATGTCATTTGGATTGACCAATGCCCCTGCTTACTTTATGAATTTGATGAATAAAGTATTCATGGAGTATTTGGATAAGTTCGTCATTGTCTTCATTGACGATATTTTGGTGTATTCCAAGAGTGAAGAAGAGCATGAAGAGCACCTCCGTTTGGTCCTGAATAAGCTTAGAGATCATCAACTCTATGCTAAATTCAGCAAGTGTGAGTTTTGGATGAAAGAAGTTACTTTCTTGGGACATGTCATGTCTGCAGAAGGAGTATCTGTTAACCCTAGCAAGGTTAAGGATGTGCTTAATTGGGAGTCACCCAAGTCAGTGCCTCAGGTCAGAAGTTTTCTCGGAATGGCAGGATATTATCGCCGATTCATAGAAGAATTCTCCAAGATAGTAAGACCCCTCACTCAGCTGTTGAAGAAAGAAAAGAAATTTGCTTGGACAACAGATTGTGAGCAAAGTTTTCAAGAGTTGAAGAAGCGTCGACAACGACTCGGTGTTGATTTTGCCCGATGTCCTAAGGATTTTGAGATTTTCGTGATGCATCCGGCAAGGACTTGGTTGTGTCCTGATGCAAGAAAGGAAGGTAGTAGCCTATGCTTCCCGTCAGTTGAGGCCTCATGAAGTAAATTACTCCACTCATGACTTGGAGTTAGCTGCCGTAGTGCATGCTCTAAAGATATGGCGTCATTACCTTATTGGTAATCGCTGTGAAGTCTACACGGACCATAAGAGTTTGAAGTACATTTTCACTCAGGCTGATCTTAATATGAGGCAAAGAAGGTGGTTAGAGTTAATAAAGGATTATGATATTGGAATCCATTACCACCCAGGCAAAGCTAATGTTGTGGCAGATGCCTTGAGCAGAAAAGTCTACTGCAATACCCTGACGATCAAGGAAAATCAGCCAGCCCTTCATGAAGAATTCCTGAAGCTCAAGATAGAGTTGGTTGAGGAAGGTTACCTAGCTGCCCTAGAAGTTCAACCCACTTTGCGGAATCAGATCAAGGAAGCTCAAGTTGAAGATGCCAATATTAAGGAAATCAAGAGCAACATGAAGAAGGGTAAAGCCCCGAGATTTTCAGAAGGTGAGCAAGGCACCATTTGGTTTGACAAGCGAATCTGTGTTCCAGATCAGAAAGAGCTTAAGTAGCTGATACTCAAGGAAGCCCATGAAACTTTGTATTCCATTCACCCTGGAAGCACAAAGATGTACCAAGACCTTAAAGAAATGTATTGGTGGCCTAGCATGAAGCGTGAGATTGCCGAGTATGTAGCTCAATGTGATGTCTGTCAATGAGTTAAAGCCGAGCATCAAAGACTCGCTGACTCCTGCAACCCTTGAAAGTGCCCGAATGGAAGTGGGAAGAAATTGGCATGGATTTTATCACCGGTTTGCCAAGGACAAGGTCGATATGATTCTATCGGGTAATTGTGGATCGCCTAACCAAAGTTGCTCACTTTCTCCCGACCAAGACTACTTACTCGTGATAGATCGCGTAATCTGTACATGGCAAAGATAGTGTGCCAAAGATGGAGTGCCAAGAAGATCGTGTCGATCGAGGATCCGATTCACCTCAAGATTTTGGCGAAGTTGCACAAGATTTTGGGTACTAATCTAAATTTCAAGATGCCTTATCATCCCTGCACGGATGGATGACATGTAAAGAGTAAATCAAATCCTAGAAGATATGTTAAGGGCTTGTGTCTTAGCAAATCGCACGATTGGGATCAAATGCTACCTTATGCGAGTTTTCTTACAACAACGATTACAGTCAAGCCTCCAGATGTCTCCATTTGAAGCTCTTTACTAAGAAAATGCGAGAACCCCTTGTATTGGAATGAAGTAGGTGAAAGACAAGTGTTTGGGCAGATATTTTGGAAAAAGCCAAGAGCAAGTTCGATCAATCGAGAAAGGTCAAAACAAAGATGCACCAGCAGAAGAGTTATGCCGATAACCGTCGCCGAGATCTAGCTTTTGCACTGGTGATCATGTGTACTCAAGGTGTCGCCTCAAAGGGATGCGCGTTTCAAAGTAAGTGGAAAGCTTGCACCAAGGTACATCGGACCTTTCCCGTTCTAGCCCAAGAGGTGAAGTCGCTACAGCTTGGACCTCCCGCCACCGCCGATGTGCATAATGTCTTCCACGTGTCGCGGTGAAGAAGTGTTTGCGCAGTGCCAAGAGCGGATGCGGTGGAAGCAATTGCCCTGCAAGAAGACCTCACCTACAAGGAGCATCCCATCAAGATCTTGGAAGTAGCAGAACGAGTGACAAGAAGTAAGACCATCCGTTTCTGCAAGGTCCAGTGGAGCAACCACACCGAAGAAGAAGCCACTTGGGAACGAGAAGATGACTTGAAGGCTGAGTTTCCCCACCTATTCTCTAGTCAGCCTGAATCTCGGGGTCGAGATTCCCTTTAAGAGGGGTAGGTTTGTAGCATCCCGTTTTTCGGAGTTTTTGAAAATTTTAAAAAGAGAACCATTTGTTTCTTTTTGCCAAAAGCTTAATTTAGAAATTTCAAAATCATTTGCAGTTTAATATGAGTTAATCAAACTTCAATTAAATTAAAGTTGGTTTAATTGAATTTTCTGGAATTTAAAATCAAAATTATTATTTTAAGAATTTTCTTGGATTTATTGGATTTTAGAAATTTATTTTTATTTTATCCGAAATGGAAAAATTATTTTAGTGGTAAAAGAAAAAGAAAATTTAAAGTTAAAAGTATTTTTATTAAGTCTAGAATAATTCAAGGAATTTCTGTGAATTTTTCTAGAATTTTTGGAGTCCATTTGCTATTTTCTAAATTGCCTTTTGATTTATTTGAATTTCTGAAATCCAAAAATGAATTTAAAATCTCTTTTACGTGCGTGGGCGAAACCCTAGCCGCCCACCATCGCTTTCCGCCCGCCCACTCCCGCGCCCGCTTCCCGCTCCCCGCCCCTTCACCTCGCCGTTGGATCTCATCGTGTGGCTCTCGCTTCGCGCGCCGCCGCTTGCTCTTGGCCGTTGGATCGAGATCCGCCGCTCCGTTCGCCCGCGCCGTTCGTCTCCTTCGCGCGTCCCCTTTTCATCGCGACCGTCCGATCGCTATTGCACGCTCTCCTTCGCCGCGCTTCTTTCCTCTTCCCACCGTCCGTCGAATCGGACGGCGCCGCGATCGCATCCGTTCGCCGCGCGCGTTTGACTTCCCACCGTCCGTCGAATCGGACGGCTCGTTCACTCAAGGCCTCGCTTCCCACCGTCCGACAATCGGACGGCTCGCCATCGCTCTCGCGCTGCGCGCGAATCCGCCGCCGCGAATCCCGCCGCGAATCCGCGCCGCGAATCAATCTCCGTCGCTGCCCTGCCGCGCCGCCGCGCTCGCCGCTGCCGTGCCGTCCCATCCCGCCTCCTCCGCGTCGCCACGCCGCGCCCATCTCGCCGCCCGTGGCCTCGCTATAAAGCCGCCGTTCGTCTCCGCGTTCTCTTCTCTCTCCTCCTCTCTCTCTCGCTCCTCGCCCGCCGCTCCTCCGTCTTCTTCCCGCCTCCGGCCGCCTCGCGCCGCCGTCTCCCGGCGTCGCCGCCGTTCCCGTTCTTGCGCCGTCGTCTCCCCGGCCGGCCGCCACCGCGCTTCTTCCCTCTCTCTCTCTCTCTCTCTCTCGACCATGGGCCCGAGCCCACGTGGCCACCCACGTGGCGCCACGTCGGCGCCGCATCGGCGTTCTGCCAGCGTGGCTGCTGCGTCGGCGATTGCATAGCAAGCCGACGTCAAAGTCCGATTTTTCGGTTGAAAATAATTCCGAAAATCCGAAAAACCCTAAATCTATCATTTTATGTGATTTTCAACTTCTTTTGGCTATAACTTTCACATCCGAACTCCGTTTTGGGTGATCCAAATTTCTAAATTCATATAAATTCATCCTCTTTCATTTGGTGCTGGTTTTGTAATTTTTGGAGTTCATTTGGTGCTGTTTTATTTATTTGTTGCTATTCTCGCACGTAGATTAGGCTGTTTGGAAGATTTCTTCGATTCGACGATCAAGACCTCTCCTCGTCAACGAAGGCAAGTCGTAGGCCTTTGACCATGTTGAACCCATTTTACAAATGTATATTGCTTTAAATTAACATGCATGGCTAGTTTTATTAAAAATGGTTTTGGGAGTAGATAATTACCAAATTGCCATTATGCCTCCTTGATGAATTGAAAATGAAATGTCTCCTTGAATGACATATATCCTTGGATACCATAGGATGGTTATTGCTAGTTGGACATAATTGTATTACCAACTTGGGTGCGTAATATTGCTTAGACATGCTCTAGTTACCCGCGAGACTTTCGAGCACATGTTCAATGATTATTGAAATTTGACTAATGGAACTATGGAAGCAGTGGTGTGAGGCCACTTTTATTAAAAGATGTTGTGCCAGGCGTGGATTGCCACTTGGTTGGGAATGAACAAAATGATTTATGCTCGGGCTTGAGGTAGGAAGCTAGAGTGGGTGCGTAATGCACATTGGGTTGTGGTAGACTTGTCCGAGCGACCAACTAAGGACTTAACTTTGCAAGTCATTGATCCGGTCACCTCGTGCAACCATAAGTCCGTATGGGACGGACCGCCAATTAATTAGGAAAGTTTTGAGTCGGTTCATTGTGGTCGTTCTTGGCGCAAGAGGGGTGTGTGATGGCGAAACCTTAGCGCGTAACCGAGGCAAAATGGAACTTTGTAAAGCCTTGTCACGTGCTCTAGACTACTCACCAAAGGAAGTGAGCGGTGGTATCGACGGATGCCAAACAAACTAGAGAATTCGTGTCTTGTGGGTAAAGTCGCATAACCTCTGCAGAGTGTCAAAAATATATTGAATAGCCGTGTCCCGATTACGGACATGCCCAGTGATTTCGCGCAAGGGGTAGTATTTTCAAAAATGTGGTTTGGTTCGATGGAAACGCTTGGTTGAATTGTTGGGAAGTGAACGGATGTTCACCGCTTGATTCAAAAGAACTTGGTTATCTATGTATTATTCTTTTAAAATCCGCCTTGCAATCTAATTATTGTATTTATTGTTAAACTTGCTTTCGCAAATTAACCATAAAGCCATCCTTGTTTAAGCCCGCATGAATACTATGTGCATACATTTCTCACGACTTGTCGAGTACTTTATGTACTCACCGCTTTATGCCCTTTGTTGATCGGTCCCAAAGAAGAACCAGAAATGTTGAGTACTATGAAGAAGGCTACTTTGAAGACTTTGCGAACTAGGTCACGCCCTCCACTGATTGCACGTGGGCATGTCGATTGGGCTCCACGTGTTTTTGAGATTTCCGCTGCCAGATACTCTGTTGTTGCTAAGCCCTGGGAGGCGACTTTTGTAAGAACCTTGACCATAAGGTCTTTGCTGTTTTAATTAATATTACTTTGTCTGCTTCATTAGTTCGTCGTTGAATGGTTATGAATGCATCATTGTTGCAACTGTGCAAGCTAGCTACTGATCATGGGACTAGCTTGGTATGCACAGAGGGTCTCGGGGTTGTGTGAATCCCCGGGGTCCCGACAATATTGTGCAATGCTATGTGATGTGTTTTTGTCTGTGTTGACTGCAGGACATCAAGACGAAGTCGTGGCGAGACACGAGGTGATCGGACTAGGCGCAGGCGGCGTTGAGGTCAGAACGGTCGGGATGTGTCGAAGACGGCGTGAATCTTGAGGTGGTTACGAGTCAAGGACAGCAAGGCGTACGGGAGGCTTCTAGAAGGTGCGCAAGGGGCGAAACGGTCTTTTCGCAAAGCGGCACAAGTGGAGGCGGTTCCGTTCGGGTGTAGCGGGCTTAATGGGTTGGAGGCCCATTAGCCAAGGCTATAAATAGAGGTGAACCCCTGGTGTTAGGGTTAGACTTTGAGAAAGAAAATTAGGGTTAGCTTTAGCAAAAGGGTTTGTTTTGCTTTTTGAGAGTTTGTTGAGTTGGAGAGAATGAACTGAAAATCTCTTGTAATCACTCCTCTGTGTTTCCTCTGTAATCTTTTGATTCCTATCAATGAAACTCTGAGGTTTTGGTTTCTTGTTTATGCCTCTCTTTATTCCCTCTCTATTCAGGTTGAATATCTAGGGTTTTGGTGTATCTTTCGATTCCGTTTATGAAATAGCATGAAACTTGATATCTAGAGTCGTTTTGATATTGCTAATCTATCCTCAAAGTTTCATGAGCTAAGAATCTGAGAATCTTATCTTTTGTGAGTTTTGGTCTTTCTTGCCCCTTCTTCAAGAAATCCGATTTCGCTTTGATTAATGAATCTTTGTTTGCGAATCTTCTGCATGAGGTCAAGATGTTGTTTAGGATGATGTCTTGTGAAACTTGACCTGAGAAGAGCATTCAAGATTTAGTATTTTGGATTTTTGGGAAAAACCCGAGCGCACTGTGCTTCGGTCAGGACAATCGGAACTTCCGATTGTCCACAGCGGAACTACCGCTAGCGGAACTTCCGCACTGAACCCGGAACTACCGCAGTGCGGAACTATCGCCGGGTAGAATCGGAGCTTCCGATTTCTGACAGAACAGTGAAGTTTGTTTTTCGTTCTCTGTTTTTGCTTCACTCTTCTTGAGATATCCAGAGGGCTTTGTATGCTTGTTTAAATACAGTAAAGGGGAGTTCTTAATTTTTAAGGCACCATTCACCCCCCCCCCTCTGTTGCCATTTCGGTCCTTCAATCAATTCCTGGACATTGAGTGAAACCTTGTGCAACGAGTCTTGCTTACAATTTCATTATTTTTATTTCTCTTTCGAACAAATACCCATTTATACTTTACAGGGTGTACATGGGGAGGCGTGTAGCTTACAGGCCCAAACACCTCTATTTTATTTAGAGATAATAATTCTAATTCTATTACCTTCTTTCAATCTTCTCAATCTAATCTTTTCTTACATTCAGCGAGCGATGCAGGCTCTGGATCAAGATCGATGATTGTGATTTTTTTTTTTACAAAATCAATGTCGACATTGGCTGTTGTCTTATTCATAGATTCTCCCAGGATCACATGGTTTATAGCTATTTCTTCTTGGGGTGATTCTTCTAATGTTTCTACTTGCTCACCACTACTTCCAATTACGGGGGCAAGCCCCTTTAGTTTTTTAGCTCCGATGTGTGCACACACATCTATGCTGATGTCTCCCTCCGTGGGAATGTTCAAATCCGGTATGCCTTCTCTAAAGGTTCCAAACTAGTGCCAAGCCTAAACTGGCCCCCTTCTGGTTCTAGTGAACTTTGGTGATCGACTGTGTCATGTCCTTTTTATCATTTTTCACCAGGTGCCCCTGGTTACTTCGGATTCAAGGGATTGGAGTTCTCGTCCTTTCCGAGGCCTCAAGACGGGATTAGGGATAACTTTTTTCTTTCTTTGGTATTTCAACTCTCTTCGGTGCATTGTGTGCAGGCACATGCAACTTGGTGATACTATTCAAATCACTAAAGTGGTCAGGCAGTTGATTCGCTAATTCTTGCAAATCAATTATCTTCTGTACTTCAATTATCTTCTGGACTTCTCTTGTCTTCTAGACTTCAATTATCTTTTGTACTTCTCTATTTGCTTCACTAGTGTGCGGGTCATGTGCATGGATTCCTGTGGCTTACCACGTTATTTCCTGATATTTTTCCTCAAGGGGTTGATTTCCTCCCCTAATGACGAGAAACAATCCTCATCAACTATGCTATCAGCGAAGCGGGTAGAATGCAAATCTCCAGTCATGGGGGCCAACTACCTCATTATGGATGTTGTCTCATAACCAACGTATATTCCAGACTTTCAGAGAGGGCCCATTGCAGTTCACGATGTTGGTGGTATAGGTACATAAACCTTGCAACCAATTCTGGAGAGATGAGAAATTTTACGTGCTGACCCTTGCGCTAGTTGCATAGGTGAATAGATGTTATTTGCCGATGGTCTAAAATTGATGAGAGCTGCTGCGTGCAGGACTACATGTCCCCAACATGCAGTTGGTAAATTACAGTTCTGCTAGTCCATTATGGGTGTGGACATGCGGTACGGAATACTCAACTTTAATTTCTATTGCCAGGCAATAATCATCAAATGCCTTCGAGGTAATTCTCCAGTGTTGTCCATTCTGATAGACTTAACATGATGATCAGGGAAATTATTTTAATTATCTGCAGATTGCCTTTTTAAAAGCGTGGTTTCTCGTATACAATAAACATATGTACGATAATTTCAAGGAAGCATCGATGAGCACCATAAAATACCTAAATGACCATGATTGGGGTTGTATAGGACTACAAATATCTTCCTGGATATGGTCCAGGAATGCAGAGATTTCATCCTTCACTTTCAGAGCAGAAGGTACAATAATTAATTTCTCGGTGGCTCATGTGGGGCACATAAAATCTTTCAGATTTGGAAAATTGTTTACATCAATATTATGTCCCTATAAATTGTTAATTATCTTTCTAGACATCCTATAGACCTAGGTAGCATTATTTATCATGCCAAAGATAGAAAAGTTCAGAACTTCTAAATACAGGTTTCAGAACAATATAGGCTGCAGGTGCCTTAATATTAGTGTAGTATAGCCCAGTTTCATATGAAGGAAGTCATTCTAATACGTCTTTTTCACTTTCTTCACACTTTGTAATGAGCAGGTATTCCTTACCATACTCTTCTTCAGTCTTTACGTGGAAACTGTTAGCGCGAATATACTTGAGAGTTCTAGTTGATTCTGGATACAATAAGGCTTCTTTAATGACCAAAGTTGCGCCTATTGAGAGTATAATTGTGGCCCTTCCTGAGCCTATTATAAAAGTATCGCTGCCTGCGATTGTCGTAAGATTACCATCATTCTTGCTGATCGACTGAAAGTATTTCGTCTCTCTCAAGGTGGTATTTGTTGTGCTGCTATCCGCTAAGCACACTTTCTCCACAGGGCGCCACACGTGTTCTGATACTTCAAATACCAGAACATAACTTGCTATTGTAAATATAGAAAAATTAAGCATTGTAGGACTCATCATAAGAATTTAATACTTTTGCATTCCTAGAGCTTACAACCATTATTCAAAGAATAAATCAATTCAATGTTCCATCGCAATCACAAACTACAAGTGCTTGTAAAAGGATTTAAGTGCAATACGCGCACTTGATCTAATCAACGAAGTATGTAGAAACTTCTGCCTGAATCTGCTTAATGGCGATCTTCTCCTCTTGGGCAACTATGGCTGCAGCCGCTATGATGTCCAAAGAAGGGGTGATAGGGGCTGCTACTAGGCAGTACACATCCATGGGTGTAACTAATGGTTGTAGATCCTCTGTGTCTGCAATGGCGAGGTATGCCTCATGTTGTCCTTTGCCCTTCTTCTTAGACTAGAAAGCATCAATAACGTGCGACCCACGACCTTACCCTTCTCGCCCCTCTCGTTTGTGAGAGGCTTCCTCACCTTGTAGCTTCTAGAATTGGCTTTATGGCCAACATTGCTACTAAACAGCTGTGAGATGTAGTTCTTCCTTAGAACATTGTCGGTGTATTAGAACCGATCTTACGTAAAGATTATTTGATTCGGGGGGTCTCCTAGAGATGAAATCACGCAGAGTGGTTGACACGGGATGTTTAGACAGGTTCAGGCCTTCTCCGGGGAGAATAACAACCCTACTCCTGTGTGTATATGGTATTGACTGTATTCTCGATGATCAAGCAAGAAACTAAGACTATTACATAGAACAGTACTTGTGTTTCTCCTTGACTCGCTCTGTTTCGCCCCCCTTTCACCCTCTGATTGATGTCTTTATATAGTCGTGAAGGAGTAGCCGTTTTGTCCTGCGGAAGAGGCGCCTATTTAAGCCAGTAATGGGCGCATGATGGCAGTAATTACCGGCGCATTAGCTTCTTCACGCCGTCTGGCAGTTATCTCTCAGAGGTAATGGGGTATTTAAGCACTATTACTACGCAGAATAATAGTGCGTGTGGACCGTTCGGATTCCTTAATCAATTGGACCCACTCGCTTGTAGGTTTGATTATAAGGTGGTCGTGGTTTACTTGGTCGTAGTAGGACTTACGACTGGGTATAAGTCGTAGTAGGGTTTACGACTAGGCAATAGTCGTAGAAAGACTTACGACTAGGTAATGGTCGTAGAAGGACTTACGACCAGGCAGTGGTCGTAGAAGGACTTACGACCATGACATAGTCGTAGTAAGACTTACGACTATAGGGGTGATTGTAGAAGATCTTACAATCACTTAATAGGCTTCCCCCTTATAAGTATAAGGGGTACTTCTGGGGACTATGTGACATCATATTTACCCATAATAAGAATTATAGATAAAAGATAAAATAAGGATTATTAGATCCTCGTCATCTAGCCCCCCAGCTTCAAGTGAAAGTAACTTACTTGGTGAAGGATTTGCAAATGGACTTACGACTATGAAAATGTCGAGAATAATGGTCAAGGAAAAACTCTTCGACATTTGAGTGCTACTTTGACCAGGAATTTGCTTGATCAGGAAGGTTGTTTACGACTATCAAAAAGTCATAAAAACCCCTACGACTGTGAAGTGGTCGTAGTAGGGTGATCGGAGAAAAAACCCTTCCGATTGATACTTCCTTCGACCAGAAAGACTTGGTCAAGAAAGTAATTTCGCTTGGAGGTGACAAACGAACCTAATTTTCCCGAATGCACCGTCTGGGAATTGCAAACGACTCCCACGCACTGTTGATGAGACGGTTCAAGCGGTTGCAATCGTGAAGATTGCTTACGACTATCAAAAGTCGTAAAAACCCCTACGATCGTGAAGTAGTCGCAGAGGGGATCGGAGAAAAACCTTTAGGCTGATACTTCCTTCGACCAGAAAGACTTGGTCAAGAAAGTAATTTTGCTTGAGGGTGACAATACGCACCTAATTTTCTCGAACGGACCATCTGGGGAAATGCAACCGACTCTCACAGACCTGTCCGATGAGGCGGTTCGCGAAGCGGTGCAACCAACTCCCACAGACCTGTAGACGAGACGGTTTCCGAAGCGGTTGCAATCGTGAAGATTGCTTACGACTATCAAAAAGTCGTAAAAACCCCTACGACTATGAAGTAGTCGCAGTAGGGGGATCGGAGAAAAAACCCTTCCGATTGATACTTCCTTCGACCAGAAAGACTTGGTCAAGAAAGTAATTTTGCTTGAGGGTGACAATACGCACCTAATTTTCTCGAACGGACCATCTGGGGAAATGCAACTAACTCTCACAGACCTGTCCGATGAGACGGTTCCCGAAGCGGTGCAACCAACTCCCACAGACCTGTAGACGAGACGGTTTCCGAAGCGGTGGCAATCGTGCGGTTATAAAAACTCACCAGGAGTTAAACTTGGATTTTTACCTTTTCCTCAAATCGCTCCGCTGTTCTTCGAGCTCTTGCTTTCTCCGTCTTCGACTAGGTTTCATCTTCTCCGCCGCCAACCCAATCAAAAAACTTCTTGTTTCTGAGCGAGATGGCCAAGAGAGTTTCCGAATGAGAAGAATCGGAGATGGATGCGGCTAAGATCAAAATCTTGGTCGACGCCGGGAAGATTCCAGAGAAGGCTCTGGTGAAGTGGATTCCGGCTATTGGGCAGCACTGGCCGTCGGGGGAAAATGGGCAAATCCCCGTCTTCCAAGCGTGACAGAGTGCGACCTCCGATCGCTGCTCACCCTTTCTTCAAGGGTACTGAGCACTTTGGGGTGGAATTGGTGTACTTAGGTCCTAATTCCATTACCATGTTGAGTGTCTTCGTGTACTGTGCGGCGGCGCACTGGGATTCCGGCGGATCTCGAGCTGTTCCAATATTATTATGGGATGGCTCGACAAACCGGAATCGCCGGAAGCTGCGGTCTGAAGCTCCACGACTCAAAGTCAAAGGAGTACATTCAGAGTTTCACCCGGTCTTCGTGGCCGGGATGGAGGAAGAGGTGGTTTTACTCGAAAGTCACCTCCAAGATGCTCTCTTTATGGGAGGGTCACGAGAAGAAATCTTCATGGGATTCGACTGAAGATATCAGTAGGATTGCCCCTATATTCAAGCCATCAAGGACTTGAAAGAAGAGGGTTGACGGATGGCATGTGGTAAAAGATTTTATCACACGAATTAGTCCCTTGAAGAAACGAGCATCTCCTATGTGGAGATACTCTGGGAGAGGAGACCCAACCCAGACTACGACGAGGGTAAGTAACTCATCGACTTAGCTCTCGGTTTGGTCCTCCTCAACATTGTCTAATATTCTTATCTTTTACGCATCTTCACAGCCGAGGTTGACTCTAGAGTCGACTCATCGTGAGAAATCTCCGCCACTCCGAGTGGCGGTTCCTCAAATCATTGCGGCTTTGTCCGCAGATGAAAAGATAGAGCGCCTAAAGGTAATCAAAAGTTGATTCTTTCTTTAGGACTTTATAGTCGAGAAGATACTTACGACTAATGGTGATCGAGAAAGTCTTATGATCAAGAAAGTGTCGAGAAAAACTTACGACTTGGCACCGGTCGAGAAAAACTTACGATCGGGTTAGTGACTCTTCTTTTCTCGCTTTATGCTACGTAAAGTAGGCATGGAAAATCGTCAGACGACGAGGAAGTCGATCGATGACTATTGGCATGTGGTTGTCGAAGACGAGGCTCGGCTCCTCCATCTAAGAGACGTCGACTTGCAAGATCTGCCGACAAGGGAGGAGCAAGCTCGAGCTCTGGTTTTTCGACAAGACCCTCTACAAAGCCTGCGGCAGCCGTAGCCATATCTGAAGCCGAGGCTGCAGCTATCGAAGCCGAGGAGGTTGAAGCAGCTGAATCTCTTAAGCGCAAACCTCGCAAGGCTAAGGTACCCTTCTATTATGACAAGGAATCTTTCGCAGCTTTCGCCACTCCTAGTTTTGTTAAGCAACTCGAAAAGGAGATCTGGAAAGATTTTATGTCTTTTATGAAGGACGATGCTGCTCCAGCACAACCTGCAGTCAAGGGTAGTGCTGCTCTTGGAATGGTCGAGATTGATCTCGGCCATCCAGAGGACCAGGAGAACAGAGCCCTGGTTCCTGTTCAAACTCTACGACCAGACGTGGTCGTAGCTGAGCCAATTGTTGAACTTCGACCAGACGTGGTCGTGGAGAAGAAGAGGTCCTCCGTAGGGAGGATTGCTCCTAAATTCCTGGTTAAGACCAGGGTGCAGAGGTATGTGAAATGTACTAAAGTGTAAGAACAACATTTAACTTTTTCCTTTTCACAACCTGATTTGCTTCTCTTTATTTTAGTCCGACTCCTTCAGCCCCCGGGGATGCTTCCGTTGAGAAGCCTATTATTACTTCTTCAGTTGCTGAAGAGGTAACAATGGAAGTGGTTGAAGGAGCTTCCTTGATCCAGGTGGCTCCCGAAGTGGTTTCTCCAACTGCTGTGGTCGTAGCTACAACTACTGAAGTCGTAGCTACGACTACTGAGAGGGCAGCTGCGACTACTGAAGTCGTAGAGACCACAGAGGCAGCTGCAAGAGCCCCCGGTCAAGGTGATGATGACTCTGCACACCGTGCCGGAAAGGAAGTCGTGGCAGACATTCCTTCCGGTGTCCAAAGAGAAAGTGCAGCCACAGAATCTGTGGATATCGTGAGGATATGTGCACGATCTCAGGATGATGAGTCAATTGGCAATGGCGTTGTTGGTTTGCAAAATCTCGCGTTTTCGGGTTTGCTTCATCACAGCGGTCCGCCGGTGATGGATGGGGTCGATCGCCCGCGTGTGACGGCCGGATCGGCATGGTGGCGGTCGGACCGGCCGACCTAAAGTTGGATTTTGGGGCTAATCCAAAAATAGGTTGTGTAGGCAAGTGGGAGTCTCCGGATGTGGTCCCATCATTTTGGAGCTCCCAAGAAAAGTTCTATTCGCTTGAAAATTCCGAAGGTTTGAATTTTGAGTTGAAAATTTGGCTGTCTTGGACCGTCCGACCGCCGTTGTGGGAGCGGTCCGACCGGCATGAAATCGGTCGGACCGCCCAGAGGGGCTCGACCGCAATGGCTTGAAGGTTAGCCAAGTGTTGCATTGAGTTGGTTTTGATTGTGTTATCATATGAACTTCAATGCTTTATTGGTGTATATTGCATTGCGGGCGCGTGGGTCAAGTTGTGAAGAACTTGTTCTAAACGATTTGTTTGTCTATTGTCGTGCGGTGGCTTGCGTGTCAACGACGCCAACGGTGAGTGGATCGACTACGCTTGAGAGCCGAGGTCCCGAACGATCGTGGATACCAAAAGGTCGTGTGACACAAGCATGGTGCAGGATGGACAAGATGGTTCGAACGGGTGGTTCGGTACAGCTGGTTGGATCAGGCGGTGCGGATATCGATGCGAGTATCTGGGAGGTTCCGATGGGATTCGGACAAGAGAGGCTTGGCGACGCGATGAGAACCGCTGATCAACCTACACGTGGTGAAGCAGGCGATTGCTTCAAGAGTTATTTGTGTGTGGGTCCCTTGTGTAAGTGACCCCAAAAAGGAAACCCTAGCTCTCTAGTATAAATAGGAAGGGGGGAGATGGAAAACTAATTCAAGCATTCATTTTAGCCCCTTCTTCCTTTTCTAGGGTTTGGAGGAGAGGAGAGGAGAACTAGGGTTTGGAGTGTGCTCCTTGTTGAGCTCTTGCCCTCCTTGTTGGAGAGGCTTTGTAAGCATCTTGTGTAATCAAACAATCTTGTGATGCTCAATTGAAAGATCGTTTACTCCCTTTTGTGTTCTTCTCCCTTTTGGATGATTTTGGTGCTTCCTTGATTCAAAGGTTCATGCTTGGTCTCTTGACCTACTTTATCTTGCTTTGATGTGTGGGATTACTCCTAGAGTCATCTAGATCATCAACCCCCACAAGCAAGTCTTGAATCAAGATTTTCATATTTCTAGGGTTTGTGCACTTCTTTGGTAAAATCTCGAGAGATCGATTCATGAAGTGGATCGACGGATCGTCGCTAGAAATAGGTCTCTAATATCATTAGGAGGTGTGCACGAAATTTGGTCAAGTTTTATTGGTTGAAACAAAAGTTGGATCAAATTTCGCTTTGGTTTTGGGTGGAGTTTTTAGGTTCGACTCTACCGGTCCGGCCCGACTTTCAACGGCGGTCCGACCGCCTGTATTCGATCGGTGGCTTGCCGGGTCGAACTGTCGCCCATCGGTCCGACCGCTAGTTAGTTGTCGGTCGATCTTTGGTTGACCGTCGGTTCGACCACTGTGGTAGCCGGTCGACCGCTTGATCAAGAAGGAACAAAGTGAGTTCTTTTCTCCGGTTGTGTCGTGTGGTTGAGGGGTTTATCAAATCCAACACAAGGCTTCCGTTGTGTGCTTATCGATCTTCTTAGCTTTCATAGCTAAAGGAGTAAAGTTCGTGTTGGTTTTTGATTTAGGCGAAAGTTTTGAAAGCGCCTATTCACCCCCTTTAGTCGTCTTTCCGGTCCTACAAGTGGTATCAGAGCCGGTTAGCTCTTATCATAGATCTTAACCGGTCTTTGGAGCCATGGCGACTGACAAGTACTCAACCAAGCCACACATTTTCGAAGGAGTTGACTTTGCATACTGGAAGGCTCGTATGCAAGCATATATCGAGGCTCAAGGGCACGCTTATTTGGCTAAAGGTGAAAAATCCTTATGTCGTGCCACCGATGACGATACGATCACCCGCATGTGGAGGCCAACAAAGAAGGCTCGGAATTATTTGATCCAAGGCCTTAGTCGATCCGAGTTTGAGCGTGTTGCTCACTTGCGGTCTGCTCACGAGATCTGGCGGACTCTTTGTGACTATCATGAAGGATCCACTGCGATCAAGGAAGTGAGGAATAGGAGGAGAAGTGGACCTATCACATGCTTCGAATGTGGTGAGCCAAACCACATTCGCTCCAGATGCCCCAAGCTAAAGGGCAAGGAGGAGAAGGAGACACGAAGACATCCCGTGAGAGGGATGCTAAACCCAAGAAGACAAACTATCGAAGTTTGTCACCGGTCCTGCCGCCTTGAGAATGTAAATATGAGCGATGTGGACTGGAACGGAGGACGACGAGAGTGACTCGTGGCAAGAAGAAGGCGCATGACTTCACCCCAAGCATGTGTTTCATGGCCAAGAACACCACGACAAATGACTCCTCCAACAATGAGGATCCTTTTAGTGATCCTCGATGAGGTATGCCCTTCTATTGTCGACATGAAAAGGGCGTTGGTGCTTCTTTGAATGTAAATTGCATAAGCAAGTAAAAATGATTAAGAAGGTGACATTATGATTGATAATTTGAACCTAGAAGTTGTTAGGCTAAAATCTATTAATCCTGATGATTTTTGTGAATCCTGCACTAGCTTGCTTAATGACTTGACAAGCTTGAAATCTGCTCATTCCTCTGTCACTAATCAACTTAAGGATGCTCTCGATGAACTAGAATCTCTCAAGTCTAGTTCTGCCATTTCACTTGATGTGACTACCATGGAAGCTATTCCTTTAACTTGCTCAAATTGTGCTTTGCTTGAATTAAAACTGGATAGCTCCTTAAAAGAATTGCAAAAATTTGATGCTAGTCACACATGCTCTCATTGTAAGAATAATAAGATTAAGATGCAAGAGATGAAAGAAATTCTAGTTTACTCTAGAGTTGCATCTTGTGAAAATTGTCCCAAGCTTACAATTGAGATTGAAGCGTTAAACAAAACCCTTGAAGAAAAGGCTAAAATTGAAAGATCCATGTCTTTTACTGCTTCTAAGAAAGTTATTGATTCTAACTCTTGTGCTTTAAATGCTGAAGTTGAAACCATGATTAATCAGATTCAAGAGGCATTTAGAGTCAAATTTAAGGAGCAGTTGAATAGGATTAGAGAATCCTATTGTGTGTCTTGTGAGGCCTTCAAGGTGGAAGTGGCCCTTCTTAAGAGTAAGAACAATGAGGTAATCAAGTCTAGCAAGTGCACTAGATGTGAGGGTTTAATGAAAGAAAATGATTACCTCAAGGTGACTCTTGAGAAGTTTTCAAGTGGGAAAAAGAAACTCAACATGATTCTTGATCAATCCAAGGTGAGCGTGAAAATAGTGGTCTAGGTTTCAATCCCTAGAGCATTCCAAGAAAAACCCACCTAGGATTGCTAGAGTTGTGAAGAATGGTTTGTTTGAGCTAGAACCTCCTAAGCCATCCGGGTTGTTTTCAACCACTGGTTTTGCTCAAACTCTTTCTCGCCAAGAAAGGTGCTTTCACTCATCTTTGCATGTGCCTCTCAAAAGGTTCAAGACCATTGCACCTTCTCGCAAGAAAGAAGGCCATATTGTTGAGTTCTCGCTCGGAGAGCAAAACTTGAGAGAAAAGAGAGGATGAGCGTTCTAAGATCCATTAGAGAGTCCTTCTCCACTGTAGTCTCTAGAGCTAGGCACTGCTTATCGCACCACACATAGGCCTAGATTTGTAGAGAACTTTGTAGACTCTTTTGGTGGGTCTAGGCAAGATGTTGGATTAGGACATCGTGAGGAGAGACCACGGGTAGCACCTAGACAGGGGAGTATCGATCTTTTGGTAGATCGTTTGGAGAGGTCTAGGTGGTTCTCATGTGCATTCTTGTGATTTTATTCCCGATCATGTTTTCGCTATTTCATCTGCTGCTCCTAGACATCGTGCTTCTCAAGATCGATCCTCGATCATTTATCACTAACTTGAGATCGAGGCACGGATGTTTTTCGATTGTGCTTTTAGGTCCGTCGTGCGAGGAAGGAGGACATATGGCTTGTTGACTCGGTGTTCTCGACATATGACCGAGATTCTAGATGGTTCTCCTCCTCACACGTGCATCCGCAATGAATTGATTACATTTGGGGATGCTTCTACCGGATCGTGGATCGCAAAGGGCACCGTGCGCGCCAACGACAAGTTCATGCTAAAAGACGCCGCTTGGTAAGTAAGTCGAGGTATAATCTTCTATCTGCTTCTCACCGCTTGATGAGGGTCTAGAAGTGAGGTTTAAGAGAGGTGAGTGCAGAGTTCTAGATTCCTCGGGTGAGCTTGTTTTTGAGATCTCCAGATTTGAGAAGATCTTCGTGCAAATTTCAGATTTCTTCCATTTCCAATCCTAGGTGTCTTGTAGCCTCCGATTCTCATGACCTTGTTTTGTGGCATCGTAGACTTGGGCATATAGGTTTTGATCATTTGTCTAGAGTCGGTTGCAAGGACTTGATTAGAGGTTTGCCTAGGTTGAAGGTATTAGAGATCTTGTGTGCTCACCTCAGAGACATGGTAAGATGGTGTCCGCTTCCCACCCACCTCTTACTTTGGTAATGACCGATGGACTGGACAGCCTTCTTCACTTAGATACTGATTGGTCCTTCTAGAGTTCACCACCGTGGGAAATGGTATGTGCCGGTGGTTGTGGATGATTACTCCTGTATTCATGGGTTTATTTTCTTGCTTCTAAGGACGAAGCATTTGGATTCTTTAGAGATTTGGTCCTTAGAATTGCTGTTGATTTACCGGAGCTTTGAGAGCCATTAGGAGTGACAATGGGATGAGTTCAAGAATTCTTCTTTTCTACCTTCCTGACCGATAGGGAATTGAGCATCGCTTTCTTCTCCTAGAGTTCCTCAACAGAATGGTGTTGTAGAAAGGAAGAACAGAACCCTTGTAGAGATGGCTCTGACCATGCTAGATGAGCATTCTACTCCTAGGAGATTTTAATGAGGCGATCTCATCGCTTGTTATATTTCCAACAGGTTTTCTTGAGATCTGTGGTTGGAAAGACTTCTTATGAGCTTAGATTTGGTCATTCTCCCAAAGTCTCTCATTTCAAGATTTTTGGTTGCAAGTGCTTCATTCTTAAACATGGCAATCTTGATAAATTTGAGTCTAGATGTTTTGATGGCATATTTCTTGGTTATCCCGCTCATTCTCGTGGCTATCGTGTTTTTAATGTTGACACTAACAAAATTGTTGAGACTTCGAAGTCACTTTTGATGAGGCTAGTCCCGTACTAGACCCGATGCTTGTGTACACGTGTTCCTCAAATTCAAGGAAGCATTTTCGTCGATGATGATTCGAGGATGAAGAACCAAATCATCCTCCACCGCTTCGAGAGGGGTGGAGAGCACGCACTACTACGTCGGGCCAAATGAGCACCTCCTCCTATCCCCACCGACGATCCGAGTGGCTCTGCTCCTACCTCCACAACTCATGAGGTAGAGGCCACGCCCGCACCAGAGCACCACTTCAGATACAAATGACAACATCCACCGAGCAGATGATTGGGGATCTTCAAGAGCGAGTCACTCGCCTGTGTTTATTTCTCCCGATTCTCATGCACATTCTCGCTTTTGTCGCTTCTTTGAACCCCGAGATATCACCCATGCTTTATCCGATGCCTCTTGGGTCAATGCCATGCATGAAGAGCTTGAAAATTTGAAAGAAACAAAGTCCGTTTTTAGTTGAGCGACCTTCCGATTCTCATGTTATTGGAACAAAATGGGTTTTTAAAAATAAGCAAAGTGAGGATGGATTGGTTGTTCGCAATAAGGCTAGACTTGTAGCTCAAGGTTATTCCTGTAGAGGGCTTAGACTTTGAGGAGACATTTGCTCCAAAGAGCTAGATTGGAGGCCATTCGCATTCTTTTAGCATTTGCAACATCCAAAGGTTTCAAGCTTTTTCAAATGGATGTTAAAAGTGCTTTCTTGAATGGCTTCATAGAAGAAGAGGTCTTTGTCAAGCAACCTCTGGTTTTGAAAATCAAAATTCCCTAATCATGTTTTTAAACTCTAAAGCCTCAGATGGATTGAAACAAGCTCCTAGAGCTTGGTATGACAGCTTAAGAGTTTCTTGCTTGAAAATGATTTCAAAATGGGAATAGTTGATAAAACCTTGTTCACTCTCGTGCATGGCGTTGATTTCTTGTTGGTTGATTTATGTGCATGATATTATTTTGGTGGTTCCTCTCATGCTTTGGTGTCTAGATTTTGATTCTATGAGCAAAGGAATTTGAGATGAGCATGATGGGAGAGTCGACATTCTTCCTTGGTCTTCAAATCAAGCAAGCGAAAGAAGGCACTTTCGCTCACCGAGTAAGTATACAAAGGACCTTCTTGGCGCTTCAATATGGGAAGCAGAGGCCAATGTCTACTCCCATTGCTACAACCACCGTGGCCGACCTCGATGAGGATGGAGAGTCGGTGGACCGAAGGAGTACCGCAGATGATTGGCTCTCTCCTCTATCTTACAAATACGAGGCCGGACATACAATTCGCCGATGTCCAGGCGCCGCCTCGTGCTTCCTCGTGCTTCTCATCGTCAAGCAAGACGTCGCATATTCGTGTATCTTCAAGATACGCTTGACTTTGGACTCGTATTCTTCTTCTTCGCTCTTTCAATTCGAGCATTTTTCGATGCCGATTTCACGGTGTAGAGTTGATAGGAAGAGTACTTCGCACTTGTCATTTCTTGGGCACATCTCTTGTTTCTTGGTCTTCTAGAAAATAGTCTTACATTGTACGCCTACAACCGAGGCCGAGTATGTAGCCGCCGCTGGTCGCTCTCGTGTTCTCTAGATTTTATCCACGCCGGGACTATGGGTTATCTTTGGGAAGTGTTCCTCTTTCTCAGGAACCCAATTGCAACATTCCGTGACTAAACACATTGATATTCGATTTCATTTTACGAGAGACCATGTTGAGAAAGGTGATGTTGTGCTTCACTTTGTAGAGTCCGAGCAACAAACTTGCGATATTTTCACTAAAGCTCTTGATTCTTCTCGCTTTGTCGCTTATGGGAGAGTTAGGGTTATTAGTCCTATTGGGCTGTTTTGAGGGGAAGTTTTCTTTTGCATTCATTGTATCATAATGCATGTTTCAATTCATTTGTCTTGCATTGTATAATAAAATTAGTGGAGCTTTGATTATTATCCTTGTATGACTTGATTTCATCTTCTATACCTTGTCATATCAAGTGATAGTCTGCTAGACTTCTTTTATGGCTCTTCGTGTTTGGCTTAGCTCTTGCCTTGCTAGCTTTAGATCTGTGAGCAATTTGAATCAAATCATGTCTTGTTGGATCTTGTGACTAGTTTTGCTCTAGTGATCCTCTTATGACTCTCGCCATGTCTTACAGGTTGAATTGAGTCTTGAATTTATTCTGAGTTGGAAAATGAGCTTTTTATCTTATTAAGTCAAGCAAATGAAAAATGAGATTTTCTGTGCGAAAAAAACTGATCTCACCAATCCTTTCTCATGAGACGGCTTGCCATTGCACTAGGCATGAACTCAGGGGGAGTTTTGGATGACCTAGATCATTCTTTTAAGCTTATCGCTTGAGATGGTCGCGGCAAGGCTTGAGATCTAGCACAGCAAAAAGGGGAGAAAAAGAAAATTTGCCCAAAAGGGCTAAGTGCTTGAGCTTTGCTTCAAAAGAATTCACTTAATGCTCAAAATGCCTCAATTCTTGTTTTGAGTCTCTTTCTACTTATAGACATGGCTTGACTCATTTTTGGTTGCTTGGAGTGAATCTATGATATTGAGCAACCTTTCATGATTTTAATTCTGTTAATCTCAGATTGCTGCTATCTTGGTTTTAGCTTTGCAGTACATGTTTTGCCATGATTGAATATAGCGTCTACTCTTTATATGGCTTGGTATAATACTTGTACTGTCTCCATGTATAATGGTCATGGCTCCTTTTTACTAAAGTGCAAAAATAAAGTCATTCCTTCATGCTCCTTCTTTTTCATGCATCTTGATGAATTCATTGTCAAAGGGGGAGAAAGATTGTGAAGAAAATGATGTTGGAGCTTTTGGTTTCATACTCAAGGTTTAATATAAAACAACTTCATAAAATAAAAATTTTGAACCTTTTGAAAATTTGTGATCATAGTGAGTTAAGTCTTGTGATTCTATTGCCTTTTCCTGATTTCATTTGCAATTGAAAAATACTCACAATGATCAAAGGTCAAATAGAAAAATTGCCTTTCATTTGGACCTAAGTGAGATTTTTGGCTACTGAAATTGAATCCTTTGGTGCTTTCATTGCCTTATCTCACTTGCCTATACTATTCTGAAGCCAGCTTGGTCGGTTCCTAAGCTTTTTCTTGCTTATGGACCAAGTTGTGCCTTTATGCGAAAACGGCGAATTTTTACTTTTCATTTCAAAACCACATTTTTTGAAAATTGCCAATGTGTTCATCAAGGGGAGATTGTGGATATCGTGAGGATATGTGCACGATCTCGTGATGATGAGTCAATTGGCAATGGCGTTGTTGGTTTGCAAAATCTCGCTCGGGTTTGCTTTATCTTCGTCGGACCACAAAGCGGTCCGACCGGCGTTATGGCGGTCGACCGCCTGCGTGTGACTGGCCGGATCGGCAATGGTGGCGGTCGGACCGGCTCGACCTAAAGTTGGATTTTGGGGCTAATCCAAAAATAGGTTGTGTAGGCAAGTGAGGGGAGTCTCCTGGATGTGGTCCCATCATTTTGGAGCTCCAAAAAAAGTTCTATTCGCTTGAAAATTCCGAAGGTTTCGAATTTTGAGTTGAAAATTTGGCTAAGTCTTTGGACCGTCCGACCGCCGTTGTGGGAGCGGTCCGACCGGCATGAAATCGGTCGGACCGGCCCTGAGGGGCGGTCAGACCGGCAATGGCTTGAAGGTTAGCCAAGTGTTGCATTGAGTTGGTTTTGATTGTGTTATCATATGAACTTCAATGCTTTATTGGTGTATATTGCATTGCGGAACTGACGTGGGTCAAGTTGTGAAGAACTTGTTCCCGGAAATGATTTGTTTGTCTATTGCTGTGCAGGTGGCTTGCAGGTCAACGACGTCAACGGTGAGTGGATCGGGACTACGCTTGGAGAGCTGAGGTCCAGAACGATCAGGGATACCGGGTGAGGTCGTGTGACACAAGCATGGTGCAGGATGGACAAGATGGATCGAACGGGTGGTTCGGTACAGCTGGTTGGATCAGGCGGTGCGGATATCGATGCGAGTCTCTGGGAGGTTCCGATGGGATTCGGACAAGAGAGGCTTGGCGACGCGATGAGAACCGCTGATCAACCTACACGTGGTGAAGCAGGCGATTGCTTCAAGAGTTATTTGTGTGTGGGTCCCATGTGTAAGTGACCCCAAAAAGGAAACCCTAGCTCTCTAGTATAAATAGGAAGGGGGGAGATGGAAAACTAATTCAAGCATTCATTTTAGCCCCTTCTTCCTTTTCTAGGGTTTGGAGGAGAGGAGAGGAGAACTAGGGTTTGGAGTGTGCTCCTTGTTGAGCTCTTGCCCTCCTTGTTGGAGAGGCTTTGTAAGCATCTTGTGTAATCAAACAATCTTGTGATGCTCAATTGAAAGATCGCTTACTCCTTTTGTGTTCTTCTCCTTTTGGATGATTTTGGTGCTTCCTTGATTCAAAGGTTCATGCTTGGTCTCTTGACCTACTTTATCTTGCTTTGATGTGTGGGATTACTCCTAGAGTCATCTAGATCATCAACCCCCACAAGCAAGTCTTGAATCAAGATTTTCATATTTCTAGGGTTTGTGCACTTCTTTGGTAAAATCTCGAGAGATCGTTTCTGCGAAGTGGATCTGACGGATCGTCGCTAGAAATAGGTCTCTAATATCATTAGGGAGGTGTGCACGAAATTTGGTCAAGTTTTATTGGTTGAAACAAAAGTTGGATCAAATTTTGTTTTGGTTTTGGGTGGAGTTTTTAGGTTCTGGACTCTACCGGTCCGACCGGACTTTCAACGGCGGTCTGACCGCCCGTGTATTCAGACCGCTGGCTTGCCGGGTCGAACCGTCGTCCACCGGTCCGACCGCTAGTTAGTTGCCGGTCGGACCATCGTTGACCGTCGGTCCGACCGCCCGTGGTAGCCGGCCGACCGCCATCCCAAGAAGGAACAAGTGAGTTCTTTTCTCCGGTTGTGTCGTGTGGTTGAGGGGTTTATCAAATCCAACACAAGGCTTCCGTTGTGTGCATACTGATCTTCTTAGCTTTCATAGCTAAAGGAGTAAAGTTCGTGTTGGTTTTTGATTTAGGCGAGAAAGTTTTGAAAGCGCCTATTCACCCCCCCCTTTAGTCGCCTTTCCGGTCCTACAGAATCAGAGGATGAAGAACCTTTTAACTTCATCTTTGATTTCTTTGGACTGTCATCATAGGGTCTGCTTTGCTTACAGATCTCGCGACCGAGTCCCCATCCCAAGGATATTCCAAATAGAGGAAATACTTCACAATGAGCGCCTTGAGGAGGTGTGGTGGGATAAAGTCGCGAGGATAGACAAGTCAGAGAACCCTGAGTTTGTGTATTCGACCTTTGCTAGGTCGACTATGAATGTAAGTATTTTTAAAATACTTATATATGTGGCTTTCCTTTTCTTCTCACTGTCTTCTTTTTGCAGAAAGCTCTGGAGCAAATTGCCGTTGTCGGTGAGTATCATCGACAACTTTTAGAGCTGCGACAAGAGAAAGATGAACTCTGCACACAGGCAGAGAGATGGTAAGTTACTGTTATTCATAGTCATGGAAAAAACTCATGACAAAGTACTGGTCGTAAAGAGCTTACGACTACTTACGACCAGGTAGTGGTCGTAGAAAGTCTTACGACCATGACATAGTCGTAGAAAAACTTACGACTAGGTCGGTGGTTGTAGAAGGACTTGAACCAATCGGCTGATGTTTATCTCCATTTTTGTCCTCTCAGAGGCTAAAAGCGACACGAAGACCTTAGCTGACTCACTCGATTATGAAAAAGAGGAGTCAAGAAAGCTAAGGGAGGAAGTAATAGTCCTCTCGGATAGACTTCGAGAAGCCATCTCTGCATCTAGAAGATTGCAGGAAAACATAAACAGTAAGTGCTAAACTTAAGACTGCTTTTATCTTTAACCTTTACCCAACTCTCATTTTTTTTTCAGAAAAAGAAGATGAGATGCGGAAGCTCCGGACCGAAGTTGAAGAAAAAGCTTTGGTCATTCAGGAGTTTTCTCGCATTACCAAGAACAAGGATCAGGAACTCGAGGGTCTGAGAACTCGAGAACAGGTAAGCAATTCTTTACATGTTGTCCTTTTCGAGTATTTTCCCTTTTCTAATGCTAATTTCTTGTTCAGAAATTTCTACCGAATTGAGAAGCCTCGAGGCTGAAATCCAAGAGAAGACCTTGATCTACAATGAGTCCGTCCGCATTGCTAAGATGAATGCAGAGGACATCAGAGTATGGGAGAAAAAGCATGCTGAAACCATTGCTTCCCATGAAGAAGAGGTCAAGAAATTGGATTCTCAACTAGTAGGTAAGAAATGCTTTTACCTACAATTATCTTTGTGTTATCTTCCTCTACAAGTTTATTTTTGTTTGACCGGTTTTATTCTTTTCAGAACAAGTGGTCGAAAACAAGAAACTTCGCGAGGCTTCGACTCGCACCCAACAGGAGATGGAGTCGATGAAGACTAGTCTTCAAGGCAACATCACACACCTGAACCATGTACTTGGTGAGCTACATTCTGAGGGAAAAACTCCTCGAGAAGATAATCAGAGTCGCTCACATAAGTACCATTAGGGAACAAGTCGGAAACTTGCAAGAAATGGTGACCACTCAAGGCTAATCTGTGAATCAATAAGGGAGGCAATAAGCCGCAGAAGTTACGCTTTGGTGAAACTTAAAGCTCAAGACCCCCGCCTTAATGTGCAACCAATCGAAGCCGACTTCGACTGTCCTGAATCAGAGGCAAGTCGTCTGATTGAGGAAATGCAGTCAGTTGGCAGAAAGGTAGCAGAGGAAATGCAGCTAGGCACTCCCCCTTCAGAGTAATCTTGTAACTACTTTGTAAGGCAGACAGTTTTTGTTGATGAGAAATATATGATCCAACTCGTTTCCTGAAAATCATCTTGTCGAGTAGTTAGTAACTCAAAAGATAATAAACGAATGAAAGACTAAGAATTGAAGTCAAATTAATAACTTTATCCTAGCCCCCGACTATTTGCTTAGCTTGTTTAGACAATCTAAGTAAATAGTGTTTGAAATGGGGTTTCTGAAAACAGAGAGGTGTTTGTTTAACTTATAGTTTTTGTTATGGTTGTCAAGCATTGGTCGAAAGAGTAGAAACGGCTCGACACTAGGAAGTTCCTTCTAGTGGGCAGGACCACATGCAGAGAGGAAAGGCTTCGACTAGGTGATGTTACCACCTCCGACTAGTTTAATCGAACCAGGAACAGCAACTTGAGTTAAGCAAACGTCTTAGAGGACTTTAATAATTCGTTCGCCCTTTTTTAGTGGACTCGATAAGTTTTTTCCAGTAGCAAAAGTGGGAGACTGAGCAACGCTAGGAAGTTCCTTCTAGTGGGCAGGACCACGTGCAGAGAGGAAAGGCTTCGACTAGGTGTATCTCTTACTTCGACCAGTTAAAACGAAACGAGTACACCAAAGGTGGTCGAATAAATATAAGAAAGTGCACTCTACTTAGAATATTTTTCAAAATTACTGAAAAAATAAACTAAGATGGGAAGAGTTGGCTTTGAGAATATTTCGACTAGATAGAACCTGAGCTCTCTGTATTGGTAACAAAAGTGAGTAACGAGTCGATGCTAGGAAGTTCCTTCTAGTGGGCGGGACCACATGGAGAGAGGAGAGACTTCGACTAGATGATGTTACTTGCCTTTCGACCAGTGTAAAGAAAACTGGGTATTTTTGGATCTTAGTCGAAAGATTATAAAAGCACTACTCAAAAATAAGACAAAAGAGGTAGAAGGAACCTGGACTTTTATTGCCTGAGAGGTTGGTCACACATAGAATTTGCGTAACTAGTCGATGTTCCAAGAATTTGAGAGAACTCGTCTGCCTTCCATTGCTAGTCGATCGACTCGCCGAAAGTGACTTCGACCATCGTAAGGACCTTCCCACTTGGGAGAAAGTTTATCCCGATTAGACTTGGTTTGGCAGAGCCTCAATACCAAGTCACCTACAAAGAAGGTCATGAGGTCGACCTTACGATCGTAGTATCTGCGTAGGGCTTGTTGGTAGACTGCTGAACAGATTAAGGCCATGTTTCTCCTTTCTTCGAGTATTTTAATGTCATCTGCTCGAAGTTGTTCCTGGTCGGAGTTGTTGAAGGTTTCAACTCGTGTCGACCGCAATTTTAGCTCCGGAGGAAACATGGCTTCGACTCCAACACTAGAAAGAATGGTGTTTCTCCTGTCGCCGACTAGTGGTCGCATTTAATCGCCCATAATACGGAAGGTAATTCTTGTACCCAAGCCCCGAGCGCTAACAAGTCGGGTCAAGACTCGGATTTTAATTCCTCGCATTATTTGGCCGCTTGCACGCTCGACCGCCCGCTGCTTTGGGGATGTGCAATGAAGCATAACATAACTTGGTACCCAACTCGTCGCAAAATTCTCAAATTTTACACTTGCTAATTGTTTACCATTGTTCGTAATTATCCGACTTAACTCCAAATCGGCTAATTACGCATCTCATCATGAACCTTTTGTCGCCTGCTGTTATCCGAAGCATGTGTTCTGGCTTCGATCCATTTTGTGAACGTGTCAATGGCCACAAAAAGAATTCAAACCTCCCGGAGCTTTGGGAAACGGTCCTAGGATATCGAGACCCCATGTGGCAAAAGGCCAAGAAAGAGGTATTGTCTGTAATGCTTGAGTTGGTTGGTGTATTTGTCTACCATGAAACTGGCATTGGACACACTTTTTAACCACCTCTTTAGCATCGACAGAGTCAGAGGCCAAGAGAAACCTTGTCGAAAGGCTTTACCGACCAATGTTCTCAGAGGAAGCATGCGTCCCACAGATGCCACTGTGTATATCATGAAGGAGTGTTATTCCTTCGTTTTGTGGAATGCATCGCATGAGTATCCCATGGGTTCCTCGTTTGTAGAGGACTCCTTCGACCGAAGTATACATTTTGGCTTTTCGGGATAAACGACCGCCTCAAGATCATCTTCTGCACGGAACCCTTGTGAAGATACTCGAGATGGGAGTCATCCGTATCCTCGTAGTCTAGTGAGGCCATCTCAATAGGAGGTGTCTCTCGGTTCTTCGACTGAGACGCTTTTGAGTTGCTCCAAGAAAACTCCTTTTGGCATCAGATCGGAAGAAGCCATCCGAGCAAGTTGGTCTCGTGAGGAAATTATCCTTCGAGGGATGAATTGTACCTCAAACCTAAAAATGCTTTTCTAGCTTACGGACCTCCGATAAGTATCGAGACATTGTCGAGCTAGAGCACCGTACTCTTTCCCGACTTGATTCACGACTAGTTGAGAGTCTCCTCTCACGAGTAGTCGATTTAAACGAGAGTGCTTTTGCACTCGTATGCCGCCTAGCAAACCTTCGTGACTCGCCACATTGTTAGTGGCCCGAAAGTTTAATTGTATGGCATACTTTAAGGTTTCTCCTAGGAGATACCAGACCACCTCATTTCGAGCCACTTAAAGTAAGTGACCCGTCAAAGTACATCATCCATCGGTCGTGGAATTGTATCGGGATCCCTGAACAGTTCAGATTTGTCCATTCGGCGACAAAGTCCGCCAAGATCTGAGATTTTATGGCCGTCGACACGAATGGAGGTCGAACTCCCAAGTTCGACCGACCATTTTGCCATGCATCCCATTGCTTCCTTATTATGGAGGATTGCTCCCAAAGGAAACTCTGACGACATGACTATTTTGTGTGCCTGAAAATAATACCCTGCTTCTCAAGACATGAGGAGGGCATATAGAAGTTTTTGGACCGAGGGTAACGCTCCTTAGGCGTGTAAAACTTCGCCGACGAGTAAACCGGTCGTTGTACGTTTTCACGCTCTACGACCAAGATCGCGCTTGTCGCTCGTGGCGTGGTAGCTAGGTAAATTAAGAGCGCCTCTTCCGCTTTGGAGAAACCGTAACAGAGCACTCGAAAGGTACCTCTTGACATCCTCGAAGGCGCGCTTGCCTCGCTCGACCACTCAAAACCTTCATGTCTATCGAGAAGTTTAAAGAAAGGTAGTCCTTTTCTCCTAGTCGTGCGATGAAACGACTTAAAGCCGCCATACACCCAGTGAGTTTTTGGACTTCCTTTTTTGTGGTCGGAGGATGCATCTGGAGGATGGCCTTTATTTTTTCGGGATTTGCTTCGATTCCTCGTTCAGATACTAGGAATCCAAGCAATTTTCCTGAAGAAATTCCAAACACACACTTCTCGGGATTAAGTTTTAAGCGGTGCTTTCTGAGATTGTCGAATGTTTCTTGTAGGTCGGTGATATGATTAAATTTCTTAACGCTTTTTACGACTAGATCATCAACGTAGGCTTCCAGATTTCGGCCTAATTGAGATGAAAAGGTTGATTGCATCAAGCGTTGAAAAGAAGCACCGGCATTCTTTAGACCAAATGGCATTTTAACATAGCAAAAGGTACCAAATGGTGTAATGAATACGGTCTTTTCTTCATCGTTCAGACACATATTGATCTGGTGATATCCAGAATATGCATCTAAACAACTTAATATTTCACGACCTGCAGTAGAATCAACCAACTGATCGATACGGGGTAAAGGAAAATCATCTTTTGGACAAGCTTTATTAAGATCAGTAAAGTCTACGCACATACGCCATTTGCCGTTTGACTTTTTGACCATTACAGGGTTAGCCAACCACTCTGGGTGGTTGACTTCTCTTATAAAGCCTGCTTTAAGTAGCTTATCCAATTCTAATTTAATAGTATCTCGTCGATCAGGGGCAAATCTCCGTAATTTTTGTTTTACGGGTACTTTATCAGGCCGTAAAGCTAGCCTGTGCTCGATCACCTCCCTGGGGACTCCGGGCATGTCGGATGCTTGCCACGCGAAGACATCTGCGTTAGCTCGGAGGAAGGTGATGAGGACGTCTTCCTATTTGGGGTCGGAAGTTTCCCCGATGCGAACAGTCTTCGAGGGTTTCTCTGCGTCCAGAGGAACCTCTTTGACTTGGTCGCTCGGCTTTGGTGCAGCTTTAGGCTTCGACTTGCTAGCCGAAGGCTGACTTTCGTCTCGAGTTGGTATTTGACCAACCATCTCGAGGGATCGACGGTCGCAGTTATACGCCATCTTCTTGTCACAATGAATTGTGATCACTCCTTTGGGACCTGGCATCTTAAGACATTGATACCCATAATGAGTAGCCATTAAGAATTTTGCCAAAGTTGGTCGTCCGAGTATGGCGTTATATGCCGTATCGAAATCAACCACATCAAAGGAGACTTTCTCTGTCCTGAAATTATTTGGTGAGCCAAATGTTAAAGGAAGAGAAACTTGGCCAATGGGTTTGGCCGAAGACCCCGGTACGATTCCATGAAAAGAGTATCGTACCGGTCTTACCTTTGTCCTGGGTACTTGCATCTCGTCCAGGGCATTAGTAAATAGTATGTTCAAGAAACTGCCACCATCAACCAACACTCGATTGACCCGACAGTTGTTGATGGTGGGTTCGACCACAATCGGATATCGACATGATCGATTCGAAGTGATCGGGCAATCACCCTTCTCGAAAGAAATGGTAACTTCCGACCACTTCGATAGGTTATTGACAAGAGGAGCATCTATAGAGTTTACCTCTCGTCCGGCAGCTTTGAGTTGTCGTTTCGACTCGTATGTCGATGATCCTCCGTAGATGTGCTTTACGGTATGTTGCGGATCTTGGAACGGCATCTCTTCATCATCCAATGACTTTTGGCCACTCGTATTCCCTACTTGCTCGAGAATGGGGAGTGGCTCTTTGCCGTTGTAGTAGTCCTCGAGCTTTCTTTGAAAACTTCGGCTAGCTATGAGGTCATGTCCTTCCTTTTATAAAAGGACACCACCTTGGTTTGTCGTTCCTACGATCAGGACGCTTACCTTTGCCTTGATCAGGGTACGACTTGGTGGTTCGGGGCTCTTTATCTTTCACGGCCAAGACCTCCTTGAAACCACTGGTTTTTGGTTTTTGACTCTTTATTTTCTTCTTGGACTTCTTTGCTTTCTTGTCCTTACCAACTTCACCTGGCTCTCGAGGAGTGTACGTTTCTCGATCAATAGTGTTGTTCCACTCGACCGCCTCGTAAGCGAGATATCGATCGGCCATCTCGAAGAGCTCGGCAACAGTATTGGGAGGATTCAAAGCAATATCCTCTGTTATCCTTCTACTATGGACTCCTTGCTTAAAAGCCCTGATCACAGATGAGTCAGAAATTTCTGGAATTGTGTTACGAACCTGACTAAAGCGTTTGATGAATTGACGCAGAGTCTCATTGTTGTTCTGTTTTATCTGGTGCAAGTCGTCTTCCTTTCCAGGGCGGTTGTATGTGCCTTGAAAATTTGCCTGTAGAAGATCGCAGAGGTGTTGCCAAGAGTAGATCGACTTGAGTGGTTGGTTTAATAACCACGATCGAGCGGATCCTTCAAGCACAGTCAGAAGGTAATTTGCCATTACATGCTCTCCTCCTCCTGCTGTTCGGACAGCTGTTGTATAAATCTGAAGAAATTCGATGGGATTTTGAGATCCATCAAACTTCTCCATGTTCACTGGTCGAAAATAAGGTGGCGCCGAATCGCTCAAGGTCGGCGAAAATGCCCAGATCCGTAATAACTTCTTGACGCCTTCTTTGCAGGAAAGAAGGGTTAATGTCACCAAGTGATCGTATACGACGATACCCAAAGAACAGTCGACTCGCCCCGTAATAGGTCTCACTCACGAGGGAATACTCCTCGTACTCCATCCGTTGCGGATTTCCTTGTCGAAGTGGTGAATAATCACCTCTCCGAGGGGCTTCTTGATCATCAGCCAATCGAAATATATTTCTCCAAGTAGGGGATCGATGCGACTTATGGCCGTGTCGATTTCTACGTGGTGAAATATTTGATTGACTGGTAGCTGAGGAAGTTGCATTGATACGACTACCTGAATGATGTCGACGAGGTACTTCCAGTCTTGTCATCACGGTTCGAAGCCTTTGCGCAATCTCTTCAGCAAAGAGATCGTACCCTGGCGTTCGAGCAAGCTCTTGGGTGGGATTTTCGAGCAAGTCTCCGATGTTCTGGAGTTCTTGCACCTCCTTCGACTGATATTGGATGCGCCCAGGCAGGTTCTTCTGGGCTGCAATTTTCTTCCGTCGAATGCATCAGAATCCTCCTCATCAGATCCTTGAGGCCTTCTCAATGGAGTGCGAGAATGTCGAGGATTTCTCGCTCATCGTAGTATTGGTTCTCGTCTCACACGGTGGTGCCCTTGCCATTACCACGAGGGGGCGCAGTATGATCTTCGGGAGTGTTCTTATCTCGCCCCATGAGGTCGAATTCGATTTGAGGGAAGGACGAAGACCTCCCGCTGATGATTCTCACTTGCGCTTGAGGCCTCCCGCTTGAGGAGTACTCGAGAGACACCATCTGGCGATTTGGAGCAATCCTCCGTAGGGGAACTCGGGTTATAACTGCTCCGTCAGAAATGAGATCTGCGGAGAGACGGCCGAATTTGCAGAAAAGCATGCTTGATCCCACCCTCTCTGTTGTTACCCCGAGAGAGGATCACGGATGTTGGTGGAGTCCTCGAATGGTGGCTCTCGTAACTTGTCTCACCTGTGTCTGACCGCTTTAGGGGACTTGAACACTTGGAGGAAGAACTCTCGTCGGTCGTGAGTCCTCCCGGGTGCGGTTCTCGCTGGATTGACCCTTATCCTTTGAGGGAATTGGCTCCTCCGTTGGACGACGTTGTGGGGATAAGGATCCTCCTCAACTCCATTGATGGGATGGTTTCTCGAGAATGATCTCCGAGGCAACATCACCATCACGGATGCATCACTCGGCCGTAGTCGAAACCGCATCCATGTCGACGTCACAGACCGCCAAGTCAATCCAGCTCCTCGCTCCATTCTCCTGCCATGATTGCATGAGATTGGAAAAAGAGAGTATGTTGACAAGAGTTTACCGGAAGATCCCCACGGACGGCGCCAACTGTCGGTGTATTAGAACCGATCTTACGTAAAGATTATTTGATTCGGGGGGTCTCCTAGAGATGAAATCACGCAGAGTGGTTGGCACGGGATGTTTAGACAGGTTCAGGCCTTCTCCGGGGAGAATAACAACCCTACTCCTGTGTGTATATGGTATTGACTGTATTCTCGATGATCAAGCAAGAAACTAAGACTATTACAGAGAACAGTACTTGTGTTTCTCCTTGACTCGCTCTGATGTCTTTATATAGTCGTGAAGGAGTAGCCGTTTTGTCCTGCGGAAGAGGCGCCTATTTAAGCCAGTAATGGGCGCATGATGGCAGTAATTACCGGCGCATTGGCTTCTTCACGCCATCTGGCACTTATCTCTCAGAGGTAATGGGGTATTTAAGCACTATTACTACGCAGAATAATAGTGCGTGTGGACCGTTCAGATTCCTTAATCAATTGGACCCACTCGCTTGTAGGTTTGATTATAAGGTGGTCGTGGTTTACTTGGTCGTAGTAGGACTTACGACTTGGTATAAGTCGTAGTAGGGTTTACGACTGGGCAATAGTCGTAGAAAGACTTACGACTAGGTAATGGTCTTAGAAGGACTTACGACCAGGCAGTGGTCGTAGAAGGACTTACGACCATGACATAGTCGTAGTAAGACTTACGACTATGGGGGTGATTGTAGAAGATCTTACAATCACTTAATAGGCTTCCCCCTTATAAGTATAAGGGGTACTTCTGGGGACTATGTGACATCATATTTACCCATAATAAGAATTATAGATAAAAGATAAAATGAGGATTATTAGATCCTCGTCAAACATCATCTTGAGCTTCCACAACTTGCATGATGTCATTCAATTCGGCATACTCCTTGTAGCCGTCTTGACGATAGTTACATGCGGATTACACTTGAGAGACCATGTGAGAGGTCCTCCACTCTGAGTGATGAGTATTTGACAAGTGTGTTGATTAGATTGAGAATTGAGGTTTTCGGTTTAATGCTTCAGGTCAATCGGGAAATCGAACTACCGCGAAGTATGGAGCGGAAGTTCGATAAATCGGAACTACCGTGATGAAAATCGAACTTCGCTTAATCTGGGATTTTAGTTCGCTTGAGCTAAAGTGCGGAACTTCCGCACTGTGTCGCGGAAGTACCGCTATGTCCGAGGTGAGAGTCGAAAATCGGAATTGAATTTCTGGGAAATCGGATGTTCTGAAGATCGGAAGTTCCGCAATGGTAAGTGCGGAACTTCCGATAATTCTGACAAGTGCGGATGTTCCGGAAATCGGAACTTCCGCTGTGGTAAGTGCGAACTTCCGATTGTGTCCGTAATCGTGCGTAGAAGGTTAAATTGTGATTTTGATTTTGTATGAGTTTGAGTCTTATACAAATATTGATGCTATGTTATTGTGCAATGCTATGTGATGTGTTTTTGTCCGTGTTGATCGCAGGCATCAAGATGGAGTCGTGGCGAGACACGTGGACCTGACTAGGCGCAGGAGGCGTTGAGGTCGAACGGCCGGATGTGTCAAGACGGCGTGAATCTTGAAGCGATTGCGTAGTCGTGCACAACAAGGTGTACGGAGGCTTCCGTAAGGTGCGCAAGGGGCGAAGGGTCTTTTCGCAAAGCGGCAAAAGTGGAGGCGGTTCCGTTCGGTGTAGCGGGCTTAATGGGTTGAGGCCCATTAGCCAAGGCTATAAATAGGGAGAACCCCGAGTTAGGGTTAGACTTTTGAGAGAAAATTAGGTTAGCTCTAGAAAAGATTTGTTTTGCTTTTGAGAGCTTGTTGAGAGGGAGAGTATGATCTCAAATCTTATGTAATCTTTCCTCTGTGTTTCCATCTCAGTAAACATTTGATATCTATCAATGAAACTCGAGTTTTGATTACTTGTTTATGTCCTCTTCTTTCTCTCTGCTCTCATGTTAAATATCTAGGGTTTTGGCATATCTTTTGATTCGCCTTATGAAATAGCATGAAACTTGATATCTAGATTCGCTTTGATATTGCTAATGTATCCTCAAAGTTTCATGAACTAGGAATCGAGAATCGTGTCTATTTCGGTTTTGGTCTTTCTTGCCCCTTCTTCAAGAAATCCGATTTTGGGTTGTTTGTTAAATCTTTGTTTGCGATTCTTTCCATGAGGTCAAGATGTTGCTTAGGATGATGTCCTGTGAAACTTGACCGAGAAGAGCATTCAAGATTGAGCACTTTGGATTTTTGGGAAAACCCGAGAAGATCGTTTTGGTCAGACAATCGAACTTCCGATTGTCCACGGCGAACTATCGCAGCGGAACTTCCGCATGATCCCGAATCACCGGAGTGCGGAACTATCACGTAGAATCTGACCTTCCGATTTCTCGATGTAATGCCTAAAGTTTATTTTGATTCTCCGATTTCGCTTCACTCTTCTTAAGAGATCCAGAGGGCTTTGTAGATTTGCTTTAAATACAAGAAAGGGAGTTCTTAATTTTATTGCACCATTCACCCCCTCGCTGCCATTTCGTCCTTCAATTGGTATCGAGCCTGCTAGCTCTTCTTGATAGATCTTAACCGGCCGGTTGAGCCATGGCAACGACAAGTATTCCACCAAGCCTCCAGCTTTTGATGGTCCGATTACCCTTCCGAAGAGCCGAATGGAAACTTACATCCGTGCTCGTGGGTATGCCATCCGGAGAAAGGTGAAGGTTAGATTTGTCGCTCTCGCCGATGAGAACATCAATGCCGGAAACATGGTCGATGTTGAGGCAAATGCTAAGGCAAGGAACATAATCATTCGTGGTTTAAGGTATGAGTTTGATCGTATTTTCATTTGATTTCGCCATTTACATCCGGGTGACCTCGATGCATACCATGAGGGCACCACTCGATTAAGACGGCTCGACAAGACCGCTTTAAGCGTGAGTACAAGAATTTGAAATGCTTGTCGGTGAATCTTTAGACGAGTGCTTTTCGCTTTCACAAAATCTTGAGCAACCTCCGAGCGGTCGGTCTTACATACCCCGACTCGGATAACGCCGATGATGCTTTCGACTTGATCTTCGTGTTTGGGAGATGAAAGTGACTACCATCAAAGATAGCACGGACTTCTCGACTCGACTCTTGATGCGCTTTACTCGCCTCAAGACTCACGAGATTGACATTGTCTCTCAAGGTCAAGTCACAATGATGGCTTTAGTCACCGATCCCACTTCCGATCTTCTTCTCGAGTCGACACGGGTTCTCCTAGTCGCTCTCGTGACATAACCGATGATCGCTAGAGCACTTTGAGGATGAATACTAGCCCTCCTAGCTCGGAAGTTTTCCCATGCTTACAAGAGGAGGAGGGATGGTAAGAGAGGAGGTCCTGTGATTTGTTTCGAGTGTGGTGGCCCCAACCACATCCGAGCAAACCGTCCCAAGCTTGGGAAGGGCAAAGGTGACTATGGCGGTCCAAGCAAGAACGACTACATCGACAAGAACCGCAACACGAAGCCCTCAAAGACTGATCAAGGCAAGAAGAAGTTCCGCAACTTTGGGAAGGCTAAGAAGTTGCTCCATCGCGCCCTCACCGCCTCGACGAGCTGGACACCAGCCGAGGTGGAGGGGTGGAGGACGATGATGGGAAGGACGATCATGATCCCAAGGACGACGGCAACTTCTCCTAAGATGTGCTTCATGGCCCTGGGGCGAATCGAGCGACAAATGAGTCAGATCCGACTCCGACGAGGTTAGTCCCACTTATGACCAGCTTAATGATGCTTTTCTTAAGCTAGGTAGATTCCATGCTAAGTCTAGGGCTAAGTGTGTTGGGTTGGAGAAGGAAGTAGTTAGACTATCACGGAGCTCACTTTACTTACATCCGCTCCTCCCGTGATGAATGTGACACATGTCAGGCTTTGATTGATGATATGGAAAACTAAGGACCTTACATGATAGTGTGTCCTCCGAACTTGACATGATTAAGGTAGAGAACATTAGCCTTCTTGTGAATTAGAGATGAGTAGGATAGCACCTCCTTCATCCACTACTGTTGAGGCTATCGCTTGCACCTCATGTGAGGTTAAGGACAATTCGCTTAGAGGTCTTTATACCATGCCGCTTGATCCGCCTCAAACTTGTGAAAATTGTAATAATCTCAAGATGAACCTAAAACGGCGATCACAAAATTGTTGAATTTCAAGTCGCGCTTACTAGAGCTCGTTGTTTCTTGTTTAAATCGCCCTAAGTTAATCATTGAACTAGAATCAGATTCAAGCAGCTTCAAGAAATGATTGATCACAAGAATAAATTGGCTCAAGATGCTTCTAAGGACCTTGTTAGCTCACCTTGCAATCATTGTAATAAACTAAAATGTGATTTGGTTGCATTGATGAAAATGTGAAGCTAACTAAGGACCTTCTAGAGACACAATCATCCGCTTGTATTGTGTGTGCCGGGAAGAAGTCTAAGGGTTTGGTAGAGACGCCTAGTAACGTGAACCAATCTGCTAGCAAGAGGATCTGCCCCTCAAAGTCTACCGTGCGTGCACAAGCCAATCTTTCCTCTCGTTGTTGGTTCTTCTTCCGCTCCCTTACCTTCGCTGTCCCTCTTCCCCTCGCTCTTCTTGCACCTCTCTTCGGGAGTGTCAAGATCTTATGAACACTCTCGAGAGGTTTGTAGGAGGCAAGAAGAAGCTCAATCTCATTCTAGACAAATCTAAAATTTGCAGATTTAATCGTGGTCTAGGATATGATATCCGTGAGGATATGAGGAAGCATCCACCGTCGTGCTCAAAACCATAGCACTGTGTGATCAAAACTAAGCCTGGATCGAGAAAGTCAATTTTAAGTCGCCGGTTTTGTTCAAAGGATTTCGACAAAGAAGGTGATTCCACCGCAGCTTCGCCCTCGTAAGGCTAAGTATCATTGCACCTTCCGCCGTAAAGATGGACATTTAGTTGATCATTGCTTCAGCGCGCCAAGATCGCGAGAGACCATGTTGAGTCTCTTAGGCACATTCGTGGTCACCCTGATCTTGAGTGCACCTAAGACCAACACGAGGTCTAGGTTTGTTCCATCCGATGATTTTGGGCAAGATCGAGGACTTGGTTTTTCCGAAGTTTTCGAGTTTCGTCCTCATGCTCCCTTTGGTCGTGAATCTCCGCGGCCCCGAGGGTAGATCTCGCTTTTCCTTTCGAGATAGCTACCATGGCGAGATCAAGATGTTATCGCACTTCGACTCGCTTCTTCCATAGCAATGGATCCAAAGAACAGTCGAGATCTTTTGACTTGTTGAGTGACAGAGAGCGAGGGTAGATAGAGGTCGGCCTTGCTTGACTACTTCATCTGCTCGCCGAGTTACTCAAGATTGGGTGCCAAAATCTCACGATTCACCCCAAGATCGAGACTTTACTGCTTGACTCTGTGGTCACGGCCGGGAAGGGAAAGGTCCGGATTGTAGACTCAGTTGTTCACGCCATATGACCGTGAGTCTCGCTGGTTTTCTTCTCTAGCCCGCGCCCTGTGATGAGACGATCACCTTCTGAGATGCTTCATTTGGGCGCCATCGCTAAAGGTACTGTGAGCATTAATGATTCTTTTATTTTAAAAGATGTTGCCTTAGTAAGTAAGCCGCAGATAATCGCTTTCGCCTCTCACCACCGATGACGGTTTCGAGGTGAGCTTTAAGAAAACAATTGCAAAATTCTTGATTCTTCTGTAGTCTAGTTTATGGATTTCTCGTTATGGGAGGATTTTTCGTGCTGATTTTTCCGATCTTCCGTGATCCTCTCCGATGTTTAATTGCTTCAATCCCGTGATTTGTCTTTCTCGCATAGGAGACTTGGTCATATAGGATTTGATCATCCGACCGAGTTAGTGGCCACGATCTCATTCGTGGTTTGCCAAACTCAAAATGGTCAAGGATCTTGTTTGTGCTCCTTGCCGCAAGACGGCAAAATGGTTGCCGCTTCACATCCTCCGCCATAAAGGACTATGACAGATGCACTGTGTCAATCGCCCATATGGACACAAGAGGACCAACTAGAGTGCAACAAGAGGAGGGAAGTGGTACGCACTTGTCGTGGTCGATGACTTCTCGAGGTATTCTTGGGTGTTCTTCTTAGCCTCAAGGATGAGACGCTTACTCTTTTCGTGGTCTTTTAGTAGGCTTTCTGTTGAGCTCCTGTGCATTACGAGCACCGTGACCGATAATGGCACCGAGTTCAAGAATTCCTACTTTGAGAGTTTTTGTGGTGAGACAGTGTAGAGCACCGCCTGCTCCATACGCCCTCAAAGAAATGGCGTTGTGGAGAGGAAGAACTGCACTTGGTCGAGATGGCTGTGACGATGCTTGATGAGTACTCTACACCTAGGAAGTTTTAATGAGGGAATTGCTACGCTTGTCATGTTTCTAACAGTAGTCTTTCTTCTGCACTCTTGCATCGCACTTATGAGTTGAGATATGGGCGAAACCCAAATGGCCTCGCATTTTCGTGTGTTTGGTTGCAAGTGTTTTATTCTCAAGTCCGGGAACCTAGATAAGTTCGAGTCACGATCTTGTGATGGGATCTTTCCGGTTACTCGACTTCTTCTCGTGCCTATAGAGTCCGGAATCGCGAATCTAGTAAATTGTTAGAAACTCAGGAAGTGACCTTCGATGAGGCCACCAGGACTAGGCCCGATATCTCGTGTTCCTTAGAGCACCGAGTCCATCTTTGTGGACGATGAGGAGGATGGAGATGAGGGTTGTTTACCCGATCCAGCTTCCTTCTCTTCCTCTTGAGGTGCCTCTTCCACCGCACTCGAGGAGATCACCTTACCTTCGCTTCTTCTCAAGCTAGTGGCTCTGCCCCTATCTCGCTCGCTAATGAGGTAGAGGCCACTTCTTCATCTCACCTCGACCTCCAAGACACATTCAAAAGGACCATCCTTCAGAGCAGATCATTGAGACCTCTTTGAGCGTGTCACACGCTCTAAGGTCGGTTTGTCTCTCTTCTGCTCCATTCTCGCCTTCGCCTCATTTGAGCCCAAAGACGCTTGTCATGCTCTATCCGACGAGTCTTGGACAAACGCTATGCATGAGGAGTTGGAAAACTTTGAAAGAAACAAGGTCCTGGTCTCTTGTTGAGCCCCTCAAGGTCACAATATCATTGGGACCAAATGGGTGTTCAAGAACAAGCAAAGTGAAGATGGGCTAGTCATTCAAACAAGGCTAGGCCGGTAGCTCAGTGGTTACTCTCAAGTTGAGGGTCTAGATTTCAAGAGACCTTTGCCCTCAGAGCTAGACTTGAAGCCATTAGAATTTCGCTTGCCTTTGCAGCCTTCTAAGGGTTTCAAGCTTTACCAGATGGATGTCAAGAGTGCCTTCCTCAATGGCCTTATTGAGGAAGAAGTCTATGTCGATGACCTCCGGTTTCGAGAACCCCAAATACCCTAACCATGTCTACAAAGCTTTCCAAAGCTTTGTATGGACTCAAGCAGCTCCCTGAGCTTGGTATGAAAGGCTTAAGTCCTATCTCACGAGCCATGGTTTTGAGATGGGTAAAATTGATAAGACCTTGTTCATTCGCCGCCTTGGCACCGATCTTTTGCTCGCCCGCATCTATGTGGATGACATTATCTTTGGCGGCTCCTCGCATGCTCTTGTTTCCCGCTTTTCCGATGTCATGAGCTCTGAGTTTGAAATGAGCATGATGGGCGAGTTGAGCTTCTTCCTTGGCTTCCAAATCAAACAGACTGGAGGGTACCTTT
This sequence comes from Hsuehochloa calcarea, assembly GCA_036346395.1. NCBI lineage: Eukaryota > Viridiplantae > Streptophyta > Magnoliopsida > Poales > Poaceae > Hsuehochloa > Hsuehochloa calcarea. The sequence continues at coordinate 16,641,846 of CM070596.1, read as the reverse complement.
CTTCATCAAGGCAAATACACTCGAGACCTCCCAAGCTGCTTCGACATGAATGATGGAAAGCCAAGATCAACTCCGATGGCATCTACAAATGCCCGATCCGTATGAAGACGGCGAACCTGCTGACCAAAAGGAGTTCAGAGCATGATTGGCTCTCTTGTACCTCATGCCTCGAGACCGTATATACACTTTTCTCGTGTGTCTTTGTGCTCGGTTTCGTGCTTCTCCTCACAGATCTCACCGTCAAAGCGGTGAAGCGATCTTCGCACCTTCGAGCTACCATTGACTATGGCATCCGTACTCTTCCTCTTCTTGTCTATCTCTTAGAGCCTTCTCCGATGCGACTTTTGCCGGGTCAGAGGATAGATAGGAAGAGCACTTCCGCACTTGCCAATTCATTGGCACTTCTCTCGCCTCCGGTCGCCGAGGAAGCAATCCTGTTGCGCAGCCCACCGCAGAGGCCGAGCACGCTGTCGCAGCCGCTGTCGAGTCAAGTGCTTTGATGGTCTCGACCGCAGGATTTCGGCTATCTATCGATCGCGCTCCACTCTTCTCGTGATAACACGCCGCGATTTGCATTGCCAAGAACCCAAAGGCAACATTCTCGACCAAGCATATAGATATCGATATCACTTTCTTCGAGATCATGTAGAGAAGGGTGATATTGTGCTCCAGCCAGGAGAGTGAGCACCCGCTGGGTGATATCTTCACTAAGCCTGGGATGCCTTTGCCACCATGGGAGAGCTTAGTGGTTTGTCCTTACGGATCTTTGTGAGGGGGAGCGCAGCTACCACTGTATTATATTATACTATATTATATTATACGCTTACTCCTTTCTCGTTTCATTTCTTTTAATATTTCGGTCAAGTCCTTCCAAAGATAGGTTAGAGTGTTTCTCTTGCCAAATTGCTTTGATCTGCTACTTCTTGTCTTGTGCTTCTAGGATGTCGCTTATTAGTCGTCTCTTCCTCTCTAAGTAGAGCTTACTCACTTCTTATAGGTTCTAGCAGGGTCGGGCCACCCTTGGGTAGACAGGATGTTGTTTGCTCCTTAGTGTTTGTGTAGATCACCTAATAGTCCTAGAATCATATGGGGTAGATAAGAATCTGTCTGAGCGATAGTTTTCTATATCTTTCTATGCTCTAAAGGATCGCTTTTCTGCTTTACTTATCGATTCTCGCTTTTGTTCCTTTGGTTCTGTGGGGAGTTACTCTTGGCTATTCCATACTCTTAATTTTGTCATAACACAACCTCAATTAAAAGATGCATCTCATTCAAGGGAATCGATTTTTGTGTATTTCATCAAGCATTGCATAATAATCAAATGGAGCCTTGTTTATTATCCCTTATGATCTGCTTTCACTACTTTACATCTTGCCATGATTTATGCTAAACCGCTAGATCTATCATGACTTTTATGTGTAGTTTAGTCTTTGCCATGCTAAGGTACTTCAAAATGCTAAACTTGAATTAAAATCTTGTCATGATAGCTCTTGAGACTAGTCCGTTAAAACTATCCTTTTATGATTTTCGCCATGTCAAGTAGGTCGAGTTGAGTCCTCGAATCTCTTTTGAACTTTTGAGTAAGCTATGTCGCTTGTTAAGAAACATGACTTATCTCTAATCACCGGTCTAAAAACTTCAAAAGCAAAATGATCTCCTTTGTGCGAAAAACCTGATCTCACCAAATCTTTCTCATGAGACGGCTTGCCATTGCACTAGGCATGAACTCGGGGAGCCTTGATGACCTAAGATCACCTCCTTAAGTCTGTTGTTTGGAGTGGTCGATAAGGCTTGGGATCTAGCACATGGCTAAAAAAATGGTTGAAGCTCAGAGGCGCTTGTGGATGGCACCTAGTCCAGAGCTTGCTTTATCGAGATAAAACCTTAAAGAGCCTTAAAACAAAATGTCTTCGTAAAAGAAAATGTGCTAAAATTGCTTATCTCTAAAGAGATCAAGTCCTCGATAAAATGAGTCCTTCTTCAACTGGTAGCACTCTAAAATGTTCAAGATGAGTCTTCTTGGTTCAACTTAGATTATTTGACATGGCTTGCATCATCCTGGATATCTTTAGCTAGATTTCAATCTTGACTTATTTGACTCGCTATAGAATGGATCATTAATCGATTATGGACTTTCTGCCTTAGCTCTTCTATACATCGATTGTCATGATCTTGATAGCATTCTTCCGTGTTATGGCTTGGTGTAATTCTCTAATAGTCATTTTGGATAATCTACATGGCTCCTAATGCTTAAAATGAACATCATATAGTTTTTTTCTTCCTTTTCTACATATTGATGATTTTATTGCCAAAGGGGAGAATGATTGTGAGAAAAGCCTTCAAGAAAAGCCTTGAGTTTTGTGCTAAAATTGCTCTTTCATCTCATCTCAAGTCTTTTCTTTGTGTCAACTTGGTCTTGTGCTTAAATTCTCTTATTTAGACCTTGGTTGACTGGAATCTCAAACTCATCTTATGCTTTTTTGCATTGTCAATATACTCATCAAGGGGAGATTGAGAGACCATGTGAGAGGTCCTCCACTGAGTGATGAGTATTTGACAAGTGTGTTGATTAGATTGAGAATTGAGGTTTTCGGTTTGGACAATGCTTCAGGTCAATCAGGAAATCGAACTACCGTTAGTATGGAGCTGAAGTTCGATAAATCGAACTACCGTGATGAAAATCGGAACTTCGCTTAACTGGGATTTTAGTTCGCTTGAGCTAAAGTGCGGAACTTCCGCACTGGTGTCGCGAAGTACCGCTATGTCCGATGTGAGAGTCGAAAATCGGAATTGAATTTCGGGAAATCGGATGTTGAAGATCGAAGTTCCGCAATGGTAAGCGCGGAACTTCCGATAATTCGACAGTGCGGATAAATTCGAAATCGGAACTTCCATTGTGGTAAGTGCGAACTTCCGATTGTGTCCGTAATCGTGCGTAGAAGGTTAAATTGTGATTTTGATTTTGTATGAGTTTGAGTCTTATACAAATATTGATGCTATGTTATTGTGCAATGCTATGTGATGTGTTTTTGTCCGTGTTGATCGCAGGCATCAAGATGGAGTCGTGGCGAGACACGTGGACCGGACTAGGCGCAGGAGGCGCTGAGGTCGAACGGCCGGATGTGTCAAGACGGCGTGAATCTTGAAAGCTAGTAGTCGTGCACAACAAGGTGTACGGAGGCTTCGTAAGGTGCGCAAGGGGCGAAGGGTCTTTTCGCAAAGCGGCAAAAGTGGAGGCGGTTCCGTTCGGTGTAGCGGGCTTAATGGGTTGAGGCCCATTAGCCAAGGCTATAAATAGGGAGAACCCCGGAGTTAGGGTTAGACTTTTGGAGAGAAAATTAGGTTAGCTCTAGAAAAGATTTGTTTTGCTTTTTGAGAGCTTGTTGAGAGGGAGAGTATGATCTCAAATCTTATGTAATCTTTCCTCTGTGTTTCCATCTGTAAACATTTGATATCTATCAATGAAACTCGAGTTTTGATTACTTGTTTATGTCCTCTTCTTTCTCTCTGCTCTCATGTTAAATATCTAGGGTTTTGGCATATCTTTTGATTCGCCTTATGAAATAGCATGAAACTTGATATCTAGATTCGCTTTGATATTGCTAATGTATCCTCAAAGTTTCATGAACTAGGAATCGAGAATCGTGTCTATTTCGGTTTTGGTCTTTCTTGCCCTTCTTCAAGAAACCGATTTTGGGTTGTTTGTTAAATCTTTGTTTGCGATTCTTTCCATGAGGTCAAGATGTTGCTTAGGATGATGTCCCGTGAAACTTGACCAGAGAAGAGCATTCAAGATTGAGCACTTTGGATTTTTGGGAAAACCCGAGCGATCGTTTTTTGGTCAGACAATCGAACTTCCGATTGTCCACGGCGAACTATCGCAGCGGAACTTCCGCATGATCCCGAACCACGGAGTGCGGAATCATCACGTAGAATCGACCTTCCGATTTCGATGTAATGCCTAAAGTTTATTTTGATTCTCCGATTCGCTTCACTCTTCTTAAGAGATCCAGAGGGCTTTGTAGATTTGCTTTAAATACAGTAAAGGGGAGTTCTTAATTTTTATTGCACCATTCACCCCCCCCCTCTGTTGCCATTTCGGTCCTTCAACACTGCATTCATGTGAAAGGTAGAGATAGTCTTTTCAATCTTCTGCTCATTTGTGATTACCTTACCACTGTGGTTGAAGATCAAAAATTATGTACAAATTTCGCCATGTTGGGCACTCTTCAAATTTCTGTCGTGATGCTAGTCATATACATATTTCATGCAAAGAGTTTATAAGATTCCTATTGGTAATTTGCATAAAATATTTACAAAATTTCATAATGCTCTTCGAACTCCCAGTTCTTGATCCCATATTTTTCTATGCATTTTTCATGATTTACTGCTATTTTTCAGTGATTAAAAGCAATATAAACAATCACATATAACCAAAACAGCAAATACAATATATAAATTGTATAGAAATAATAATAACAAAGTTAAACATGCTTCAAATGCTCAAAAGGATTCAAAATTTGAATTCCTGATTCCCTTTTCTACTGAAATATGAATTTTATGCGCAATTTTTAAATTTTTGAGGGGTTATTCTGCAAGAATTTCTTTCATGAAATATTTCCTCGTAAATTCAGAACTTTGAGGGTTTATAAGAAAATTTTCAGTTATGAGAAGTTTTTTTTGCGCAATTTCAAAAAACCCGAGGGCCTTTTTTTTGGCAAAATCTGGGATTTCCACTTTTTGTCTTTCTTTTCTCTCCCGATTGTTGTTCGGGCCGGCCCATTAACCATTCAGCCCATATAGTGGCATCAATACCAGGCGGTAGGATTTCCTAGCGCCATACTTAGTGGCGGAGTGTAACACCCTGGCTATTCGTAAGCCAAGATGTTACCTAAAGAACTAACATACAACCAAATTGCGGAAGAATTTAAATCAGAATTCCTCTAAGTACATAAAGAGACCAACTTTAATAGTAGCATGGCAGAATAAAGACTGAATTCATCAGAATATAATCAGGGAGTATTAAAACAAACCACTAGCAGCATTTAACAAAAGAGACATAATCGAACTTAATAATGAAGGTAAATTATGGTGAACTGAGCAAGAATGAGTCGAAACTCAGCAAGTACAGTAAACAATTGAACATACAAGGTTATGAACAAGTCAATCTCAATACGAATTATGAACTTATCTCTAAACACTTATGAGTATGAATGGAATGAATGGATGAATTGAAAGGAATGGATCGCACACATGCTCATACGCAGATAGCGAGTGACACACCCGCCGGTGTTCACCAAAGCCCGCACTTAACAAAGTCCGGGGACCCAATCACCGTATGAAGAACGTTTCATACGGGTGTTCAAAATTGCCCACATTGGAATGGTGGGTCTTACGTGCCCGTACTGGAGTTGATGTGTCTTAACAATTCCACTCCCGTGGACGGAACACGAACAATGCAAGAATGGAATGAACATATGCAATGAATGCCACTACTCTCTTCCACATGGATTACCGATTAAGAATGGAATATATAACATGGAGTATGAACATGGATCATAACATTAACAGCACATCAACAACATTCAACAGAAATCAATATAACTTAACACATTGTACTTGCCTTCCGCGATGTGACGTGCTAGGAGGCAACGAAGGTGCTCCTACACTCGCTGCCTACATAAATATGTACTCGAAATAAGGACAGTATGGTATGACGAAGCTATCGGTGATCTACACTAACCCCCTGACTATCCAACACAACCAACAGAACCAAAACTGAAATCAAACAATTCACCACTTCAAACCCCATCGACAGCGCACGTAAAAATCATATTTAATGATCTCGAACTCGGAATGACATGAATCCAGTGCCCAATGAAACTTAACGAGCAAACCTTCAAAACTCTAGTTGACAAGATTTCCTAATTATGCCAAAATATTTGACTAAACAGCAGGTAAAAATACCTGATAGACATCTGTCCAGACGATCAGAACAGCAGTGAAGAACATAACATAACTTTTAATCTATAAGTCTAATTTGAGTGTTCTTTATCAATCTGTAAAGATGATAAAATTATCTACAGAAATAGTTTTGGGTGATAAATCTGAATCTGATCGTAAACAAGTCATATTTCATTAAACATCTTTACTGACAATTTTCGTTAGGTTTCTCGGGACAAGAAGAAAGAATCTATCATCACTTTTGAACCGTGGATCGGATTCTGGTGATCTTGGCGGCTATGGAAAGCTAAGAACCGTGGTTACAATTATCTAGAAGGGGAGAACCTCCAGATTGGCTTCTAAGATGCCGAAACTGGGCGCACAACATTCTAGACAGAACAGATCTACTAGGGACAGATTTCGATCCAACCAAATTTAATTGAATTCGCATCTACCAATTTGTCAAACGACCAAGAACAATGATTGTTACCCTTGATGATCCCAGGGATGCGATGAACGAGTGCTTGGTGAAGACGATCCCCCTTCTCCTTCCCTCTTTTGGGCGAAACAGGTGCTGTCCTCCACCTCTCGTCCTCGCGAAGGCTGGCAGCAAGAGTGCAGCACCAAGGGCAAGGAGGGGCAGCACCAATGGCGGGGAGGAGCGGCACCAGGAGCAGCAGGGGAGGCGCCAAGGGCACGGAGGAGATGGCGGCTTTGGGGGAAAAGAGGCATGGGGGCGGCTGGATGGGGAGAGGGGGAAAGAAAGAGGGGTGGCTAGGGTTTAGGGGGGGAGGACACCCCCTTTGGCCGGCCCCCTCGTGGGCCACCCTGGGCTGAGGCCCAGAGCCCAGGTTGCCTGAAAACCCCCCGCTGAAAAGATAAATTCCAGATTTCTGATTAACTCCTTCTCGCGAATTCTTTTCTTGTTTCTGGATTAAAATTCGGGGTATTACACGGAGGCACATTACGTGCGCACGATAGCTTGGAGCACGACGTCTTGGCGCGCTATCGCGGGCACATGGCGTGCGCAGGAAGGCCGTGGTCGAACGAGAGGCGTGGGGCGCTGCTCAGCGCGATGGTCGACCAACAAGAATGGGTGAGGTGGTCGCATGTCGGGCGCTTATCGCTGGCGGCCGATAGGCGCGACCGCGAGGGCCAGCTGGTGGTTGTAGGCCAGCGTGGGGCGAAGCCCATGTGGGGGTGGCTCGGAGTGGCTCGGTTGACTATGTGCGGCTGGCACAGGCGCATCTCGAGGCAGCGGTGCCGTGATCGTGCGGGACCGGCGTGGGCGCGGTGTGGCCCGATGGCTATGCAGGCCTCGCAGAGGCGGCGACGGTTGCGCTGCGGCGGTGCCGTGGGCACGGCCGGTGTGGCGGTGACGGAGGGGAGCTCGTGAGGGGGCGGCGCGGGCCGGCGGTAGTGCGGCTCTAGGCCGCCGGCGGTTCCAGGCCGTGGAGGACCCATGTGGGGGCGGAGCAGGCCGGCGGCAAGTCGGTGGCGACGCAGCCGTACGGGGCCGTCGATTGAATTTTTTTGTTACTGTTCATGCAATGTGATGTACAATATACCGTGCAATCCGGCGACTTTAAGTCAGCTCACGGTAGATCAGAGTGGATTTACAATCCATAGTGCAATCGTCATCTACTCTTTCATGCAATCTACTAATCGGTATTGTGCCGGCGACTTCAAGTCTGCTCGCAGTAGATTAGAGCATTTTTGCACTGTTGAAAAAGATCTAGAAAACCAAATTTACATAATTAAAAGCGATCTAGGAAATGCGATTCGATCTACGAGCGTCGTGCGACAACGGTTGCCTTTCGATCCGAGTAGAGTAGGCCTAGAGGTAGGCCGGAGTCGATGGTGCTGATAACGTGTTAAGCAACCGTCGCTGATGAGTCCAGTCCAAACGATCATCTCGTAGACAAATATAGAATCATATCAAACAATGCAAGAACAAATAGTAGATTGAACACACAGAGAGACAAAGATGTAGGGGTATTCTTCTCTTTATTCCTTCATCAAGTTATCAATATTTTACAATGATTGACACCCCCTATTAATAGGCTAGTGACATTATAGGATTTTAAATGGGGCGTCCACCAATGAACTAGCTGCTGAGCCAAGCTTATTGTTTCTCAACAGTTAATTAACGAAGGGTCGCCGAACAGTTGCCTTTTAACAATGGAAAGCGTGACACGAACCTAGATCTTGAAAGATTTCGCACGCATATAAATCTACATCTCTATTTGGAGATTCCAATTTGATGACCGGGCCGGGTTATCCATGACGCACGTACGAGCATGCGCATGAGCGGGTCAATATACAACAGGGGTGAATTTGACCTTCCTGTTTTGATGTAACATCTGCCAACAGCGAGCCTTCGTTTTGATGTAACATACAGTGACCTAGAAGATCGATCATTCAGAAAATTTTTGCAGATCATCTCAAGCATTTTAGTTTAAATCCCATTTCTATAAAAAAAAAAACCCATTCTCATATTTTTTTGATGTAAAAGCTGGGGATATCGGTGAACTACATGCATATATGTATTTGGCTTTCCTCGCAAAAAAAAAAAAATCTTTTGGCTTGTTTAGCCCCTCGAAACAAAGCAAAAAGGTAATGAATTTTGTGTACTCGAGATAGCTAGTAAACATTTTATTCTTTTCTTCATTCTCGTTTCCTTTCCTTGATCTAAACGACGATTGTTTTTCTAGTTTCTTTTCAGTGCTGCTTGAGGCACACAAGTTTAGCTGGCCAATTTGATTCTACATTAGTTCTATTGGATTACAAACTCTATTTCGATATATACCGTGTGCAAAAACCAAACCTGCGCCGCCGGGTATACATAACTACACATATAATTAAACTTGCTTATGACCAATTCTACAACTAATCTAGCATTATTCATTATCACATCCGTTTCTTTCGAGTTTCAAGGCTCAAAACTAAGAATATTTTCACTACTTGCATGGGCTTATATATTGGCCAACCCCAACTCCAAGCAAGCTCAAGCCTCCGAGAATCTAAGCTACCAGCACAAGTTTACAAACGAGCAACTAGACACGACAAGAAACTAGAGCTAGCCTTCGGCCATGTCGCTGTCCTCGAGCTCCAACTCCAACTCGCTCCCCTACTCGACGGACAAGGGCGGCTACAGCACGCACGACACGCTCGTCCTCCTCGCCATCGGCTTCTGCGCCACCGCGGTCTCCGTCCTCATCATCGTGCTCTGCGAGTGCCTTTGCTGCCGCCGCCGCCGCCGCGCCGGCGGCACCATCATGTACGTGGCGGCCCGGCCGTTCTTCATGCACGGCGGCGGCGGACTGAGCACCTCCGCCGTGGCCACGCTGCCGTCATTCGTGTACCACAGAGGCGTGGTCGTCAGCAGCAGCAACAGCGGCGACGGCCGTGGCGAAGGCAGCGGCCGCGGGTGGGCGCAGTGCGCGGTGTGCCTGAGCCTGGTGCAGGAAGGGGAGATGGTGAGGCAGCTGCCGGCGTGCATGCACCTCTTCCACGTAGGCTGCATCGACATGTGGCTCCACTCGCACTCCACCTGCCCTCTGTGTAGGGCCACGGTGGAGGCCGTCAAGGAAGCTCCTTCGAAAGACCAGGTGCCTCCAGTGTAATGTAAGCGTCACGCGGAGATTATTTGCAGAGTTTTATGTACCATATATACTAAGTAGGTTATCTGTGCTAGATATATAAATTGCCGTGGTCTTGCTTGTCTTAGTTTTCGTTTAGCGTATGCATTCTTGTTGCTAATGTTTGAGCTTAGTACTGTGTCAAGCAAGACCTCTGCACCTGAACTGGTTTCAGGGGCGAAACCAGGATTTAAGGGTGAAGGGGTTAAATAAGCTATACAGTGTAATTTTATTTGATGAGAGTGTTAAATAGCACTAACGATAATAATATTTATCAAAATATACAACATTACAATACATATCTATGTTAAAATGTGAATTTAGTTTGGGAAGTGATCCATGAGAAGCAGGATGATGGAAATGGAAGGATGAAATGGTTGGTCCTCTCCGGCTCGTTCTTGAGATTGACATGTACAGTGTAATAGAGAAATAATATTCAGAGTCAACTTTGTTGTTTTCTTCTAATCTTTCGTACTTTAGTGAATAGCATTTCAACGTCCTAGCTAGGAAACGGGTACATATATCCACGTAGTCTCGATGATATCATTGTTTCCCTATGACACGTCAATATAAAAGGAAGTCGATCGTTCAATGTATGTGAAATGTACAAAGACGTATGCGAATGCGTATAAATGTTAGGTTCATTCCATCAACTACGTCAGCTTCACAGGATTGTTTCAGCCTTTCAGAACATATACATGCATACCCGAATGCCCGACAATTAAACATCTAGCTTAACTGGCTTGAATAAGCTTTTTCTAAGGATAAAAATAAGCTTGTCATAATAGAAAATGATTTGGTAAAAATATTTCCGATAAGACTGTTTTTGCAAAAGTAGAGACTCTTCCGATGAGGCGCCACTTAGCATACTCAGAATCATGAGCACGGCTATTTAAACAGATTTATACTATGCAGAGATGTACAACTTTACCTACAGTATACGAATTCTCTAGTTTATCTGGCATCCGTCGATACCACTGCTCACGATCTTTTAGTAAGTAGTCTAGATTACATAACGAACTCTTTACATCACCTAGTCTTAACCTTGCACTAGATCAGCAATATGACAACCCTCATTTCGATCCCGGGTACCTCTCGTCAAAGTGAGGTATTAACCGTCGTGTCGACAAGCTTTGTTCTCAACGCCTCGGTGAATGGAGCCCCTTTGAGAAAGTCTACCCGGTTATGCCCGCACTATTACGGTCTACCATCATGCAAGGCTAGTCTTCGATGAGTTAATTAGTTAAGGTCATACTGGCACATATGGTTGTACGCTTAGACTTAGATATGATTCACCAGTGTTCGGTCCTTAATTGACCCGAGTGAGGATCCCCTCTATCTACATGCGAGAAACCCTCTCGCATTCATCAGTTCATATTATAACTCGCTCACGTCGTAATCTAGGTTTTTTATTTTTATTTTTATGCAAAATTAACAGAGGTAACCCCTCTGAACCATCATTTTAAAATCTCTCAAATCATATCTAATATTTCATCTACTTTCAAATTTTAGTAAAGACTAGAGCCTGGCTGTAACATCCCAAAATTCAGAGCTTTAAAAATCTTTTAAATATTGGTAGCAAGAGAATTTACCATTTGGATTATTTGAATATTAATTTAAAAAGTTTAAATTGGACTTTAAGGACAAATTGATTTAATGTGCTTAATCCCAACATCAACAATTGTCAAAACTATTTTATTTAGATTCTATGTGCTTGGTTATATTTTATAGAATTTTCTGGAATTTTTCCAAAGTCATTTGCTATTTTCTAATTGCTATTTGCATTTTCTGGATTTATTAAAAAGAAAATCTATTTTAAATTCTTCCGAATGTCTCGGGCCGAGCCCAACACTATTCCAGCCCGCTCACTCCCAGCCGTCGGATCGCAATCGCACCACGCTGCGTTCGCCCGCCTCGCCTCGCTGGATCTCCGCGTGTCCCTTCGCGCAATCGCGACGCTCGCGCAAGGCCCGCCCGCCGCCGCTCACCACTGGATTGAAATCGAACGCCAGACTCGCCGCGCCAAGGCTCCTCTCGTCGCCGATCGGTGGGCTCCGCCTCGCTGCCAAGATCGCCCTCCTCCCGAACTCCTCGCGCTCGACCCAATTCTTCCGCGCCGCCTTCTTCTCCGGATATCTCTCCACACGGGCTATAAAGGGCCGCCTCGTGCCAACCTCTTCGCCCGACCTCCTCCACCAAAACCCTAAGGCGCCGCCGCTTCGCCTTCGCTTGGCCGCATTGCCGAAGGTTCGCCACGGCCGCAACCTCTTCGCCGCCGGATTCCGCCACCTCCGCACCTTCGTTGTCCGTGCCGCCATCGCCTCGTGATCGCAACAACCGGAGCTACTCGGCGCCGCCGCCGCCGCCCGAGGACGCTTCCACCGCTGCTGTCGGACCGTCCGACAACGGAGCTCGCGCCGCCACCTTCTTCGCCGGTGAGCCGCTGTCGCCGAGCTCCGCCGTCACCTCCAAGAGCTTCGCCGCCCCTTGGTAACCCGTTTTGGCCACGCCACGAAGTCGCCGCCAACGCCGGCGAGCCTCGGTCCCAGAGCCGCCGCTTTGCCGGCGGCGACGCCGCAGCCCACGCCGGCGCCACATCACCTCGCGGCGCTGCGTGTCGCTCGCGTGGCGACCACTTGGCGTCCGCGTGGCTCACCACCGCCAAATCTCCGTGGCTCGGTGAACCTGGGCCATCGTGGTTGAGCCACCCACGATGGGGCCCACCTGCCGCTTTTCTTTTAAATTTAATTTTTCCGAAATTCTACCGACGCAAGCATTGAGCAATAATTCGATTTTCCTTTATAAAATAATTCGGAAATTCAAGAAAATCCAAATTAGGGTTTAATTGATTTTCAAATCTTCCAAAGCCCATATCTTTTGCATCCGAAGTCCAATTGAGCCCATTCAAATTTGTAAATTCATATAAAATTTAGATCTATTTAATGGTGAATTTTATTTAATTTTTGGAGTTTGTTTTGCCTCTGTTATTTATTTCTTTTGTTTCTTTTGTCTCGCTTCATGTAGTAGACGCCGATACTTGGGAATTTTGCGTAAGAAGGAGCACCTCAAGACCAAGACCAATATCTAGATCTACTCCAAGGCAAGTTATACCTTTGATCATTTTGAACCCGGTTTTCAAAATACTTTGTTTCAATGTATTGCATTTTATTTCAAGTATTTATTTAAATGCTTTTGGGTGTAGTTATTAATCCAAATTGTTATGCCACCTTGTCTATTGTATGCCATGATCTTTTGTCACCCTAGGTTGATTAATTATTAGTTGGTATTATTGTAGCACCAACGTGGGTTGGTTAGATACGATTAGACTGCTTAGCCATGCCACGAGTTATCATTTCATGTGAGAGTTGCAATTATAAACTTGACTAAGTGATTATGGAACTGTGTGATGAATCTGTGTGCCTGTGTGTCAGTGTCGTTACTCGTTGATGGCATGTGTTGCACTTAATCAACAGGTGGGAAAAGATTTAGACTGAGGCAAGTGGTGGATTCTGTGTGAATGGTGGATCTGTGTGATATAAACTTTGTGATTTGGGTTAAAACTGGAAGTCTTGCCTTAGTCAATTAAGGACTTAACTTTGTGCGCCATTGAACTGGGCCTTACTGTACGACCACATGCCTAGTATGGGCCGGGCCTGACTTAGTAAGTTATGGAGTCTTGACATTGACAACTCAGGTTGTATTTAAGCTATGTGATGGGTGGAGGTGTGATATGTCACATCGCGGACGGTTCACGCATCCCCGCCCAATGGTGTGTGTCGCTCCAAGGGTCGTGTGTACAAATTGACGGCAAAGAAAGCACACCAGAGTGTCATTGTTTGAGATGAAGTCTCGAAAGGTTTTGTTGTGATCAACTCGATCCGGTTGGTTTCATCGTGTGGGTAAAGTGTACAACCTCTCGCAGAGTGTTCAAACCAATCTATTCGAATAGCGCGCCCCTGCTATGGACATGCTCGGGAATTTCACACGAGGGGTAGATTTTCATAAAACAAATGGGAAGGGTCAGCTGTGTGAGATAACTTGTTCAGCTGTGTGAAAGAACTTGATTAGACTGTGTGTCCTTTGTGAAATCAATTGTTAACTTATTATTGTCTATTTGTTTTGAATTACGCTTTCAATCTATTATTTGTATTCAATTGCAAATGTTGCATTTCTGCAAAATAACCACAGAAGCCATTCCTTTGGAATAAGCCATCATGTATAAATGCATTCTGTGGTATGACTTGCGAGTACGGTGTGTACTCACTCTTGCTAAACAAATCAACAGAAGTGGAGGAGTCGTCGCCTGCTTTTGAAGAGGAATTCTACGAAGGTTGAGCGTTAGGGTCTTGATCCCGCCGGTTGTTCGTGGTAAATTGATGGGAGCCACCGATTTTATTTCGCTTCACGCAGTTTATTTCTTTATTGTCAGCCTTGCATGGCTTAATAAATGTAAAACTCGACCGTAAGGTCCCAACAGTTATTTGTTATTTAAATGTACTCGTTTATTCTTATATTCGTTGTATGGATGTGATATTTCATCAATGTTGACCTTTGTGTGCACTAGCGTGATCCTCGACTAGTGCGTAATACACAGAGGGTCCAGATTTGCATATTTGGGTCCCGACACCGTGGTATCGAGCCATACCGATCGTAGGTCTTGACCCTAGTTAGATTGGCCGCTCTTAGTGAGTCCAAACTATTTTCTAAAGCAAAATTAACTTGCAAGATTAATTGAACTCCTTAACTCATCTCATGTCTCTCTTGACTCAACTATCGCTGAAATTCTTTCTCTCCCCACTGCTTTAAAGTTGTTTTCATATCCTTGTCCATCTTGACAGATGCTTCGCCTTCAGAGTTATGGAGAGCGCAAGGGAGGACTTGCCACGAAGCTTTGGAAGTTGCTACAAGTACTTGTAGGGTTCGATCGTCCATTGTACCGTGGCGTTGCTTGGATTGTGAACGCCGAGATCGTGGAGTAATCGCCATTTGACCATCTACGCCAGTGTAACACCAAGGCGAGTAAACCATTGAACATCTCACTCGAAGGAGTATTTGGATTGAAGCAATCCAGAGTCTTCACGCCTTGCCATCCCGAGGATCCGCAACATCTACTCGAGAGCTTCGTGACACGCTTTTCCGTTATCATCCCCGCACTTCCGACGTGGATCTTGCCGCACGCTTTTCCGCCTCACGGAGGGAGAAGACAACGCCACCGTCGGCATCTCGCCCGATTCGCGCCGTCAGAAGAATCGTTGGAGTTAGCCGCCACAGAGCCGAGGTACCTATGAGACTCTTCAGAGTCAAGAAAGGATCGCCATATTAGAAGAAACTCTTTATGGACGACACGAAGAAGACATCAAGAGGAAGACCTGAAGAAGTCGATGGACCTACTGAACCGTAAGAGCCAGCAGAGGCAAGCAGAGCTGAAGCACCAAAGAAGACTGCACTGTGGACACTGCTCCTATTGCACCATCCCCGGACATCGGATCGGTTTGCGAGGATGCCACCACTTTCGTGTCTACAAGAAAGGGAGCACCGCCAAGGTCATGGAGGCTATTTGATTGAGTAGTCTGCTCGCGTTGTTTCGTGCTTAGCCGCTTTATGTCTTGAGTCGCCTTTAGGCTGTAGTTTGTGTGTTTAAGTTCGTCCTTATTTTTGTGTGCAAGTATGAGCCGCAAAGGCCCTTAGGCATTTGTTGCAAGCCATACTATTATCTTAATCAATATAAGAGTTTCATTGAGCTTTCTTAAAATATGTTGGGTTTTACCTACCCCGCTTAGTTCTACAACTTATCTCATGCTTGCTACCTTATCTAACCCCGAGATTCACCAGATGGTTCAGACTCATCAAGTCTGCCGCAAGTGGTTCCGATATCTCGTGTCGGAAGGACGGAGCAAATCCCGCAGGCATAGCCACCACAAGCACCTTCATCGATCTCGCAGAATTTTGGAGCATTCATGACACCAGACCAAATTGATGTACACCATGATGAATCGATGCAAGCTATGAATAACCGAGCAACAACAATCAAGATCACAATGGAGCCCCATTGCTCATGGTCACAATGGATCATCCAAGTTGGCGGAGTTTATGAGGACCCGCCCACCAACCTTTTCTCGACATGTCTCACCAAGAGAAGTCGATGATTGGCTACGTGTTATTGAGAGAAAACCGCGATCACTCAATGCAACGATCATGAAAAGTTCAGACGCCTCTCACCGATGGAAGGCATTGCCGCCGAATGGTGGAAAACTTTGTGCAAGCGCATGGAACGCCGCAAGATATTACTTGGGAAGAGTTCACAATCGCGCCAAGATCATGTACCGTAAGGAATCATAGATCCAAGAAGGATGAATTCGTGCTCTCAAGCAAGGAGGAATGTCGATGACCGACTACCTCAACAAATTCTCTCAACTTGCTCGATATGTCATAGAAGATGTCGCCACCGACAAGGCTCGCCGAGTCGTTTTCAAAGGATTGAACATCGACTTCAAGTCAACTTGATCGCCCACACCTTTCCCGATTTTCAAGAGTTAATCAACAAGGCTTTGATTCTAGAGGATAAGCGCAAGGAATTGGAAGATCATCGAAGCGCAGGATGGCTCAAAGAAGGAAGTCACCAACCCCACCGAGGGCAAGAATGATTCCACCGCAGCTTACCCGCTTTCCACCACGCACTCGCTGCACCACCCGCACCAACTTCAAGACTCGCCAGCTTGCTCGTAATTTTCGCAACCCCGCACTACCAACCCCAATCCAAGAAGCAACCCACGTATACAACCGAGTTTGCTTTACTCGCCGTCGCCCGTGGCATTTCGCCAACCGATGTCCGCAGAATGGGACTATCACCCAAAGACGCTTCAACCTTGGGAATACACCACCAAGACGCCAAGACAAGGCAACCATCAAGGAACTTCTCGCTACCGGTCAATCCGGAGGAGCACCGCCATCCGTGGTCGAGGCCGTGTCAACCACGCCACTCTAGAAGGAGCCCAAGAAGCACCGACGTTGTATCGGGTAAGTTCCTAGTAAATTCAAGACCGCATCGCCTGCTTTGATTCGAGCTTCAGATTCGCTTGTTTCGAATTTTGCAACTAAGAACAAATTGGAAGTTATGCATCTTAAGCATACTGTTAGTCCAATACCGAGCAGAGCTAAGTTCTAAAGTTGGATGTTTAGGAGCTAGGCTACTCATAGTCGGAGTTGAGTTTCTAGCCAACCTAATAGTTCTAGACACTCGCACCATAGATGTCATCCTTGGTATGGATTGGTTATCCAAACATAAAGCAATGCTAGATTGTGGTCAAGAGCCGTGACAATTGAGGATACCACAGAAAGAAAGTTTAATTTCTAGCCACCTCAAGACGTGATGGACATTTGGTAGTCAACAATCAAGATAGTTTCTTTGGAAGATGTACCGTAGTAAAAGATTATCCGACGTATTTTAAGAATTACCAGAATGCCACCGACCGTGACATTGAGTTTGTCATCGATCTAGTGCCGTGAACAGACCAATTTCCAAGAGACCCTATCGGATGCCAACGATGAACTTGTGGAAATGAAGAAGCGGATAGAGGAACCATCGGAGAAAGGTTTTGTAAGACCTAGTTCGCCGCCATGGGGAGCACCGCTTTGTTCGTCAAGAAGAAAGATGGAAGTATGAGAATGTGTATCGATTATCGCTCTCTCAACGAAGTCACCATCAAGAACAAGTACCCATTGCCCGTAATAGATGATTTGTTCGACTGGATGAAAGGAGCCGAGTATTCTCCAAGATCGATCTACGATCAAAGTTACCATCGATTGAAGATTTGTCCTAAGGATGTACCAAAGACCGCTTTCAACCGGTATGGACATTATGAGTTTTTATTCATGTCTTTTGGATTGACTAATGCCCCGCCTATTTCATGAACATGATGAACAAAGTATTCATGGAATATTTGGATAAGTTCGTGGTAGTATTCATTGATGATATTTTGGTATACTCAAAGTCGGAAGAAGAACATACAGACATTTGAGATTAATCCTAGAGAAGCTCAGAGGACATCGCTTGTATGCCAAGTTCAGCAAGTGTGACTTTTGGAAGAAGAAAGTTGATTTCTGGTCATGTGATGACAAACCAAGGAGTAGCAATTGACCGGGAAGGTTAAAGTCAGAATGAATTGGGAGCACCCAAGACGGTTACTCAAATTCGTAGTTTCTTGGGAATGGCAGGATACTATCGTCGTTTCATTGAAGGGTTCTCAACGATTGCTAAACCTCTTACGCAATTGTTGAAGAAAGAGAAGAAGTTTATTTGGACCCCAGCTTGTGAAGAAAGTTTTCAAGAATTGAAGAAACGTTTGACTTCAGTCCCAGTGCTAGTTTTGCCGGATATTAGTAAGGATTTTGATATTCACCGTGATGCTTCGCCAAGGATTAGGATGTGTTCTTATGCAAGAAGGAAGAGCGCCGCTATGCGCCAAGGCAATTAAGGCCTCATGAAGAGAACTATCCTACCCATGATTTGGAATTAGCTGCCGTAGTGCATGCTTTGAAGATTTGGCGACATTATCTCATCGGTAATCGCTGTGAAGTCTACACAGATCATAAGAGTCTGAAGTACATATTCACTCAGTCTGATTTGAACATGAGACAGAGAAGATGGTTGGAATTAATAAAGGATTATAACCTTGGAATCCATTACCATCCTGGTAAGGCCAATGTAGTTGCAGATGCACTGAGTCGTAAGAGCTACTGCAATGCTCTGGAAGCAAAAGAGTTGTGTTCAGAACTTCAGGAGGAATTCCAGAAGCTACAGCTAGAAGTTGTTCCGGAAGGATTTGTGGCCAATTTGGAAGTACAGTCTACTCTGGAGAAACAGATTCGTGAAGCGCAACCCAAGGATTCTGTGTTTGCTGACCTCAGGAAGAAGATGGCAGAAGGAAAATTTAAAGATTTCACCGTGGATGATCAGGATATATTGTGGATCAATGGACGTATCTGTGTACCGGATATTGATGGATTAAGACAGCTGATTCTGAAGGAAGCCCATGACTCAAAGTATTCAATTCACCCTGGAAGTACTAAGATGTATCAGGATGTTAAGAGTAAGTTTTGGTGGCCAAACCTAAAGCGAGACGTCGCAGAGTTCGTTGCCTTATGCGACGTGTGTCAGAAAGTAAAGGCAGAGCATCAGAGGCCAGCAGGATTGCTACAACCGCTGAAGATACCAGAATGGAAGTGGGAAGAGATCGGTATGGATTTTATTACCGGATTACCCAAGACTCAATCAGGTTATGATTCGATTTGGGTAATAGTGGATCGTTTGACTAAGGTTGCCCATTTCTTGCCACCAAAACCACTTACTCAGAGACCGCTTGGCGGAATTGTATATGTCAAAATCGCACCGCACGGTGTGCCTAAGAAGATAGTGTCGATCGAGGATCTCAATTCACCTCTCGCTTTTGGCGAGTCTACATGAAGCCCCAGGAACTCATCTCAATTTCAAGATCGCTTATCATCCACGCATGATGGACAGATCAAAGAGTCAACCAGATATTAGAAGATATGTTAAGAGCCCGTGCCTTAGCTAATGCTACCGCTTGGGATAAAAGTTTACCGATGCGAATTCTCGTACAACAACAGCTTATCGCCGCTTTGCGATGTCACCATTTGAAGCTTTGTATGGTCGTGCTGCAGAACTCCATTGAATTGGTCGAAACAAATGAACGTGTAGTGTTCGGGCCGATATTATTCAGAAGTCAAGAACAAGTTGCTATGATCGAGAAAGACTAAAGATAGCCCATCCCAGCAAAAGAGTTATGCCGATAATCGTCGCCGTGACCTCGACTTTGAACCAGAGGATTTTGTGTATCTTCGAGTTACTCCGCCAGAGGTGTTAAGAGATTCCACACCAAAGGGAAGCTTGCTCCAAGGTATGTGGGTCCATTCAAGGTTTTGGAACGCCGTGGAGAAGTTGCGCATCGCTTGAGCTACCGCAATCGTTAGCAGGAGTGCATGATGTCTTTCATGTCTCTCACCAAGAAGTGTCTTCGTGTGCGGAAGAGCGCACTCGCTGGAGTCAATTGAATCAAGGAAGATCTCACATACAAAGAGCACTGTCAAGATTTTGGATGTCGCAGAGCGCCGCACTGAAGCAAGACCGCTCGTTTCGCAAAGTCCAAAGGAGTAACCACTCGGAAGGAGAAGCAACGTGGGAACGTGAAGAAGAGTTAAAAGCCGAGTTCCCTAGCCTTTTCTCTATTAGCCGGAATCTCGGGACGAGATTCGCTTAAGGGGGAGGTTTGTAACATCCCAAAATTTGAGCTTTAAAAATCTTTTAAATATTGGTAGCAAGAGAATTTACCATTTGGATTATTTGAATATTAATTTAAAAGCTTAAATTGACTTTAAGGACAAATTGATTTAATGTGCTTAATCCCAACATCAACAATTGTCAAAACTATTTTATTTAGATTCTATGTGCTTGGTTATATTTTATAGAATTTTTCGAATTTTTCCAAAGTCATTTGCTATTTTCTAATTGCTATTTGCATTTTCTGGATTTATTAAAAGAAAATCTATTTTAAATTCTCCGAATAAATCTCGGGCCGAGCCCAACACTATTCCAGCCCGCCACTCCCGGTAGTCGGATCGCAATCGCACCACGCCGCTCGCTCGCCTCGCCTCACTGGATCTCCGCCGCGTGTCCCTTCAGGTAATCGCACGACGCAAGGCCAAGGCCCGCCCTCGCTTCTCACCGCTGGATTGAAATCGAACGCCAGACTCGCCGCGCAAGGCTTCGCCTCTCTGTCGCCGATCGGTGGGCTCGCCGCGCAAGGCCAAGATCGCCCTCCTCCCGAACTCCTCGCGCCCGACTCGATTCTTCCGCCGCCGCCGCTTCTCCGGATATCTCTCCACACGGGCTATAAAGGCCGCCTCGTGCCAACCTCTTCGCCCGACCTCCTCCACTAAAACCCTAAGGCGCCGCCGCTTCGCCTTCGCTTGGCCGCATTGCCCGAAGGTTCGCCACCGCCGCAACCTCTTCGCCGCCGGATTCCGCCACCTCCGCACCTTCGTTGTCCGTGCCGCCATCGCCTCGTGATCGCAATAACCGGAGCTACGGTGCCGCCGCCGCCGCCGCCGAGGACGCTTCCACCGCCGCTGCCGGACCGTCCGACAACGGAGCTCGCGCCGCCGCCACCTTCTTCGCCGCGCCGGTGAGCCGCTGTCACCGAGTTCGCCGTCACCTCCAAGAGCTTCGCCGCCCCTTGGTAACCTGTTTTGGGCCACGCCAATGAGTCGCCGCCAACGCCGGCGAGCCTCGGTCCCAGAGCGCCGCCGCCGGGCCAGGCGACGCAAGCAGCCACGCCGGCGCCACATCACCTCGTGCGCTGCGTGTCGCTCGCGTGGCGCCACTTGGCGTCGCGTGGCTCATCCCACCGCCAAATCTCCGTGGCTCGGTGAACCCGGCCACTGTGGTTGAGCCACCGATGCGATGGGGCCCACCTGCCGCTTTTCTTTTAAATTTAATTCCTTTTTCCGAAATTTCTACCGACGCAAGCATTGCGCAATAATTCGATTTTCCTTTATAAAATAATTGGAAATTCAAGAAAATCCAAATTAGGGTTTAATTGATTTTCAAATCTTCCAAAGCCCATATCTTTTGCATCCAAGTCCAATTGAGCCCATTCAAATTTGTAAATTCATATAAAATTTAGATCTATTTAATGGTGAATTTTATTTAATTTTGGAGTTTGTTTTGCCTCTGTTATTTATTTGTTTTATTTCTTTTGTCTCGCTTCATGAGTAGACGCCGATACTTTGGGAATTTTTGTCAAGAAGGAGCACCTCAAGACCAAGACCAATATCTAGATCTACTCCAAGGCAAGTTATACCTTTGATCATTTTGAACCCGGTTTTCAAAATACTTTGTTTCAATGTATTGCATTTTATTTCAAGTATTTATTTAAATGCTTTTGGGTGTAGTTATTAATCCAAATTGTTATGCCACCTTGTCTATTGTATGCCATGATCTTTTGTCACCCTAGGTTGATTAATTATTAGTTGGTATTATTGTAGCACCAACGTGGGTTGGTTAGATACGATTAGACTGCTTAGCCATGCCACGAGTTATCATTTCATGTGAGAGTTGCAATTATAAATTTGACTAAGTGATTATGGAACTGTGTGATGAATCTGTGTGTGCTGTGTGCTGTGTGCTGTTACTCGTTGATGGCATGTGTTGCACTTAATCAACAGGGTGGGAAAAGATTTAGACTGAGGCAAGTGGTGGATTCTGTGTGAATGGTGGATCTGTGTGATATAAACTTTGTGATTTGGGTTAAAACTGGAAGTCTTGCCTTAGTCAATTAAGGACTTAACTTTGTGCGCCATTGAACTGGGCTCACTGCACGCACCACATGCCTAGTATGGGCCGGCCCGACTTAGTAAGTTATGGAGTCTTGACATTGACAACTCAGTTGTATTTAAGCTATGTGATGGGTGGAGGTGTGATATGTCACATCGCGGACGGTTCACGATCCTCGTCCAATGGTGTGTGTCGCTCCAAGGGTCGTGTGTACAAATTGACGGCAGAAAGCACACCAGAGTGTCATTGTTTGAGATGAAGTCTCAAAGGTTTTGTTGTGATCAACTCGATCCGGTTGGTTTCATCGTGTGGGTAAAGTGTACAACCTCTCGCAGAGTGTTCAAACCAATCTATTCGAATAGCCGCCCCTGCTATGGACATGCTCGGAATTTCACACGAGGGTAGATTTTCATAAAACAAATGGGAAGGGTCATTTGTGTGAGATAACTTGTTCATTGTGTGAAAGAACTTGATTAGACTGTGTGTCCTTTGTGAAATCAATTGTTAACTTATTATTGTCTATTTGTTTTGAATTACGCTTTCAATCTATTATTTGTATTCAATTGCAAATGTTGCATTTCTGCAAAATAACCACAGAAGCCATTCCTTTGGAATAAGCCATCATGTATAAATGCATTCTGTGGTATGACTTGCGAGTACGGTGTGTACTCACTCTTGCTAAACAAATCAATGTATGGAGGAGTCGTCGCCTGCTTTTGAAGAGGAATTCTACGAAGGTTGAGCGTTAGGGTCTTGATCCCGATCGGTTGTTCGTGGTAAATTGATGGGAGCCACCGGAGTTTATTTCGTTTCCGCTGCAGTTTATTTCTTTATTGTCAACCTTGCATGGCTTAATAAATGTAAAACTCGACCGTAAGGTCCCAACAGCTATTTGTTATTTAAATGTACTCGTTTATTCTTATATTCGTTGTATGGATGTGATATTTCATCAATGTTGACACTGTGTGCACTAGCGTGATCCTGGACTAGTGCAGAATACACAGAGGGTCCAGATTTGCATATTTGGGTCCCGACACTGGCTAAGCATTTATGCAATATTTGCATTTGAAAGACCCAATTCGATATCATTTATTGCCTAAACCGTACCCTAATGGCTACAACAGTAAGGATATTGATATTTCAAGGAGGATCATGCATTGAATAGGAATATAACTACCATTATCCCCAAATATAGAAATTTTAAGAAAACATAAACGCATGCATAATATATTTTGCAAAAGAAGTAAAATAACTGAAACAATGGAATCAACATGGTCAAAAGGGAGACATGCATAAACTTACCTTAGCTCAGCCTGACAAAGTAGAAAAGAAGCAAGCAAGGCAAGGAGGTGGCCCACGGGTGGAGTACCAACCGCATGGGCCTAAGGGAGCTAGGCCCAAGGCCCAAGGAGCATGCGGCCAAGCCAATCCAAGGTGGGTAGCCGCATGGTGTAAGATCGAGGTGGCTGACTAGAGGGGGGTGAATAGGTGGTTCTAAAAATCTTATGGCTAAAACCGATTTCTAATGCGGAAGCTAACAACAATTCAGTTTTGTACAATTAAAACCTAAATCAAAAGTCTTTACTAGGTGCACCAACAATTCTAAGACTATTGATCATGATATCAAACAAGCAAATACATGTGAGTAATTTAATTATATAAATGTAAATTGCAATAGAGTAAAGCACAATAAGGCAAACCACAGTGACACACGGATGTTTTACCGTGACATTCGGAGACTTGCTGGTCTCCCCTAATCCACGTTGAGGTAAGTCCAACCACGTTGGATCTGCTCCACAAATTGAGCCAACACCTCCAAGGTAAGTCCAACCACTTGGACCGACTCCAACACGAACCAACACCTCGATCCACTCAGAGTTGCTCTTCCTCTAGTCCAGAGATGACGAGCACCAAACCACTCACAACCGCTCGGGTCTTCTCACAACCTTCTTTGAGAAGATCACCAGCGCAACTCCTCCAAGCCGTTTAGGTGTTGGCAAACACCAAGAGTAATAAGTCGGAGACACTCACTTGAACGAATCAAGTGTCTAAGCTCAAGGGATACACAATCCACTACCTAATGCAACACATGCACTAGTGTTTCACTCTCTAAGCTCACTAAGTGCAACACATGCACATAAGAGATAAGAGGGCTTGCTCTTTGCTCAAGGGAATTAATATGGCACAAACAACCTTGTCTCCAACCAGCTAAGGTGGGTATTTATAGCCCATACACAAAAACTAGCCGTTGGAACAAACTTCTTGAAAAAAATCAGGATTTGCGGTAGTACCACCATTGAAACCCGGTACTACCAATTTTCCGCTCAACGATTGTAATAGTAGCATTTAATGCTCTAAAATAGTCGTTACTCATAAAGTTATTGTACTACCGCCAACAAAAAATTGGTATTACCAAGATCGCGATAATACCGCTCGGCTATATCAGTATTATCAATTTCCAGAGGATAAAAAATCATAAGAAAAACACCCTCTAGAAAAGTCGTACCACCAAGTAAAACTCGGTATTACCGACGTGTGGTAATACCGCTCAAGAGCTGCGGTTATACCGTTTTCAGATTTCAAGAAGAACTACTAAAAATATGTTCTCTGGAAAAATCATACCGCAAACCGACTTCAGTATTATCGACTTGTGGTAATACTGCTCATCACTTACGGTCATACCGAATTTTCTGAATATTTTTCTAGAGCCAAAAACAAATACAATGCATAAACCCCAACAATTTGCAAAACACATTTGGAAACTTAGATGAAGCCACAAGGAGTAGGTACATGGATTTTAACTATTTAAAAAACACATTTGCAAAGTATAGTAATATGCTACAAGGATTAGACGCATGTGTCTCAACTATTTGCAAAACACATTCGCAAATATTAGCATCATGCCACTGTGAGCTCGAGCAAGTGAGATTGAGCTATCAACACATGATGAGACTCAAGTTACTAGACAAGAGCTTTCTTAATAGTACGACAACCTATACTAGTAATCCGGTCTCCCAGCCAAGCATCGAGACCGGTAAAAGATTAGGAACAAGTTAGTCATACCTTTGCCTTGTACATCCTCTTGAAGCTTGATGACGTACATCTTCACTTCAAGTCTGGGTACTTGACTTGATATGCATCAACCCATGATGCATCCTTCACTTGACTTCCATCAACACATGAAGGTTTTCTTTATTCCAAGTTCTTGACTTGGAAATGCATCAACCCATGAAGCATCTTTCACTTGACTTCCATCAACACATGGTGGATGTTCTTCACTTCGAGATCTTGTCTTGATGCTTATCAACATATGGTGATATTCTTAATCCCGAATCTTGACTTGAATATCATCAACACATGATGATCTTCTTCACGTACCCTCCATTAACACATGATGGGTCTTCTCTTGACTTAATGACCAACTCATGATCATCTTCTCTTTGAGATCTTGAAATGCATCAACATATGATGCATACCTTTATTGAAACTTGACTTGATGGCATTTACCTTATGATGTCATCCGAAGTCTCCATCATCACGGAGCATCACCTATTTACTCAACTCATGAAAAATGTTAGTTCCATAACGTGATTGTCATTAATTACAACAACATACCATTAACTCACAATGGTGGGTCAAGATACTCCAATCTTTTCATCTTCGGTAATTGATGACAACCATCATAATTGTAAATAATTGAATATAAAGCAATATGAGTATATATGAACTACACAAGTTTTTATATACTCAAATGATATGTTTCAAAGTAGAGATCCCAAATATATGTGGATAAATAAATATGGGTCAATACTCATGAAACCACAAAACATAGAGTGAACTCCCCTAAATGTGTGCATATACGAATATATAATAAAGACATATGCATATATTCAAGTTAAACTTTTAGTAGAGTTTAACATATATTTTGGATCCAAGGAATGCAACAAGATATAAGAATATGATGTCGAATGCATACTTACATGTTATTACCTTTTCATCCAAATAAGACTACACAACAGTTATAGCAAAAGAAGTGTTAGTCTCACATATAGATTTGTCATTAATTACCAAAATACTCTATTAACTCATAATGGCAGGTCTCGATTCACCAAAATCCTAGCACTTGGTATGAGAATTTTCTTTGCTTACATCAAGTCATATTAATCTTTGCGTCTGCGTTCATACACTTCTCTTAGTAGGTTTTGATTTGCTAGCTTTGATTAGGCTAGGATTAGCAATATTGACTACTATTTTGAATAATTTTACAGCATGCATTTACTGATTTGATTGTTAGTAATCCTTGCTACCATATTGAAGTCTATCCTAGATCCACCTTCTACCATTGTACAGGTACCAATTGCTTGCAATCGCTTTTTCAATCTTCGGAGAGCGTTTGACACTTACACTAGTTGCCAGTCACCGCCTGTTTGCTTAGTAAGAATTGGTAAGAACGTGGTATGATCTTGAGTGTTAGTGACTTTGAGTCTCCAGATCCTAGTAGTTCATAGGAACAAATACTTGTGATTTGTTTCCTTATTTTTCTACTAACTATGGCAGGTTCACGAGATGAATACAAGATAGATCCACGTCTTCTTCGATCCATTAAATGGGAGTGTCAGAAAGTATGCGAGAAAGATGTAAGCTTGAGACAAGATTCTCTACCACGAAAGGTACATGATTGTGATAGTACGTCGGGTAAAACTAAACTCACTTTGCCATCCTTTGCTAGTCAATTCGATCTCGATGCTTATGTTGACAGGGAGATAACGTTAGACAAATTTTTTGAATATTATCATTGGTCTGATAGGCAAAAGATTAGAGCTGCCACTAGTATTTTTTTAAGATACAATACTTTGGTGGAAGTATCTTGGTAGACATGGAAGAATGCTTCAAACTTAGAATGCATTAAAGAAACTTTTGAGAGATGAATTAGTTCTTAAATATCCTGCTGATTATTTGCTAGCTAGATTACAACATTTAAAACAAGGTAGTAGAACTGTAAGAGAACACTATCATGAATTGAAAACTTGTTTGTTGTGTTGTGGTTTTGAGAAACATGCTGAAGTTATAGAGAATAGATTCTTAAGTGAGATTAATCAAGCAATTAAAGACCTTCTTGTTCACAAAGAATCTCATTTATTTATACTTGTCTATAAAGTTGAAAGTCAAATTGAGGAGAAATTGAGAAAGCTTGATGATAGAAAACATGAGAACACACATATGTTTGTGTCTTTTTCTGTGACTAACAACTTGTAGGAAGTTAAGAACCATACCGAAGAGGAGGAATGGGCTAATTGAGCCACCGATTCCATTGGTTGAGAAGGAAGATGAGGAGATGGATGCGCCTACATCATCTGAGGAGAGACAAAAATGTAAAGATCATGGTGTTATCATCACTCAAGGTGAGTATACTTGTGAAGAACTACAATTATCCACTATTCATGCTATTCTAGAGAAAAAATTAGTGGAAAATGATTTTGATATGCACATGTTTCAAGTAGAGAATTCAGACTGCATTGATTTGAGTGTTGAGAATGAGTTCTGTGCTAATTCCTTGCATAAATCTTTGACACGGCTAGAAATTAAACTTGATTCTCCTGTTTTAACTCCAAGTCCATGTGTTGAAATAAATGCTTTTGAATCTTTCAAAGTGCAATTGATCGATGCTAGCAATGAGCTGAATGAGATTTCTTTTTTGAATACTTTTGCATCACATGAGGTGAAGGAACCTAGTGCTGGGAAGGTAGATATTAATTTTCTAGCTACAGAATCCGATATTATTAAGAATTTACATGAATCTTGTGATAATTTGTTTGATTTGCCTGCTGAATTGAGTGCATCTTTTGATAAAATTGTTGATTTACCTACTGACTTGCGTGCACCATATGATGAAATAATTAAATTGCCTATTGTTTTGAGTGTTTCGTGTGATAATCTAATCGCATAAAGATAATGTGGAATTGGTTAGACATAAATAAGTTTTGACTAGAATTTCTCCTATTGATTCTTTATGTTATATTATGTTGGATTCACCTATGAAATTGTCACATGCTATGAAGAAACTTTCTGAAATCGCATGTTCAAAATCCTTGTTTAGTGCCTATACCCTTGGATATAAGTTTAATTTGATTGGAGATTATGGTGTAGACAATCAGTTTCTTGTATATCGAATATGCATAATGTGTGATCACTTGGATGAATTGAACCTTGTTGTTTTGAACAACAATTCTTGTGTGCCGATTCTTGTTCATTATGAGAGAAAAATAAAATTTAGTGATCATTCAATGCCTACATGTTCATCTCTTATTGCGCCATCTAGTATTGACAATCTAACTAATGATGTTGAAGTATGGAAAAACCTACAAAATTTTTCACCCTTGCTAGATGAATTTGCTATTGCTCGATTGAAATCTGATTATATGGATAAACTTTTTTATTCCAAAAGTTGTAGATTTACCCATATGCGCTACCACTGCAAGTTTACAACTTCAAATATTTGAATTGCATAAATGCTTCACTTACATTTACAAAACTAGTTGCAATAATTGTTGTGTGAAAATTTTGTTTTGCTCAATAACATATATGATTATTTTGGGGTAATAATACAATGAGCTTTTATGATCGTCATTGTTTTCTAACATTAATTGTGCAACAACGAAGAACCGTTAAAACAGATGATATATACATATACCATGCATACACTTTGGTTTCTTTGTTACCCTATTTTCGGCAGATCAAAAGCTGAGAACAGCTTTGTTTTCAAAAAGGGGAGGATGATGAGGACATGACCCCTATGGATCAACCATATTTGCTATGCTTGTTGTTCTAATTACAAGAGCTCGTACACTTCAATTAAATTATCAAGTGAGCTCATATTTAGGAGTGCCTTTATATTATATAAACTATATGATGCTACCTTATAATGGAAATGTATTTGTGCAAAGACCACGCTATTTTTATCCAAGCCAAGTAAGAGTTCGAGCTAGACATGTTTTACATCCAATTCGGCCTCCGGAGACATCACTGACTTCAAACGTGCATAACTTTCACATACGGAGTCTGTTGGAGGTCCATGAGTACTTGATGGAACGCTCATCCCATCCTCTTTCTAATGGATCTAACCCCACCTCTAAATTCCTTCTGAACGATCTGCAATTGCCAAAACAGTCCAGCGCACCTTGGCCTTGTAATTCGAATAGAAACCCTAGGCCATATTGTTCATGTGGGTACTGTTTACATGTGAACATTACCGTCACCCCTCCCTTCTCCTCTTTCTCCTATACATAGTGGCCGCCACCCTTAGGATTTGTTGTATTTTATTTTTGTTTAGTTAGCTTCCGTTGCAACATGTATCTTCTGTGTGTGTCGACTAGACCACCCAGTCAAGATCCTTATTCGAAGTCTCACCATATTGAGTATTTCAATCCTATTTGCAATTTCAGATTGCTTATTATCTTGTTCTTGCTTATTCTTCGATTGCATATAGGAAGATAACTAGTACGTGAGGCGCTAAGACCAAATCGAAGAAGATTAAGGCACCTCACAAGCCCAGAACGTTCTCCCTCAGAATGCCGTTGGTCTTTGACACAATATTACACAACATTGGTTTGTCTTGGCAGACTTTTCATGACTGGTATATGCAGCAGACCGACGAGGCGAGGGAAGACCGGTGTACCGGATTCACTATTAGCTACAATGAGAACCATTTCCACCACAAGCCGGGCTACTTCATCGTGTTCCTTGAAGACTTATTTGATATATTCAACCTCGAAGCCCTCGACGTCTCACTTCTACAATGCTGGATACTGTAAGTGTGTACAATCAAGTTCTACATTCACGCAATACCGACAAATGCCATAACTCATTGCTTATGTATAGATACATGATGCAACAATGCTGGCGATGGCGACAACCCGTGGGTTTCCTTGACCCACATTTGATCTCAGAGCAATGCATCTGTGAAGATGCAAAACTATGTTGAGAAGTACATAATGAAGGGATTACATACTCATGACGACAAGGACTACATATTGATGCCCTACAAACAGGGGTAAGTGCTTCACTACTTGCTATACAAATTTCATTTGTTTTCTATATGCAACACGAACTTAGATTTAATGACTAAAGTGACAAACATGAATAGGTGGCACTGGATCCTTCTAGTCATTGTACGAAAGTGGAACCAGGTAATATACCTTGATTCTCTAGTCAATAACAAGCACAACTTCACCCTTATGCAAAAAGTACACGATGGGTATGCTCATTTCCTCCATACATAACTCCATTATAGTCTTCGTTCGTTTGAAATATCCTAGGATAACTTTTTGAAATCATGTAGGTCGTTTAGCACCTATGTTGCTGAGGGAGGGACACACAACGAACCGGGCGCCAAACTGCGACACAAGACGCAATTTTCGGTACCTGCTCACACTTCGTAACCTGACCTCTCGAACTGACTATACCTATATCCTATATCACACTTGTATTTTTGTAGTGCCACTAGCAACTACGTCAAGGTAACATATGTGCATTCTACGTTTGTCGTCATATGCTGGAAATCACGAGTGCTAAGCCGAAGGATCCAGAGGTCAATCTCTTAATAATTATTTCATAATTATGAATTTACATATATATACTTACTACTTTACTCTTGCTAGCGACTGGACATGAAAATACCAGTAAGTAGCTTCGATCTGGACTTACTCGTGGAAGTTCGAGGACGGCTCGCCACCTTCATAATGGGGGAGATTATTAAAGAGAGTGGAGAGTTTTACCCCCGACGACTCTGATTTATTGTAATTCACTTCGAGTTGTAATCAAATCACTTTGTAATTAGATCATTAAAGTGATTTTGTAATTGATATTGAGTTTGTAAATCACTTTGAGTTGTTCTATATCAAATCAATTGTGATATATCTGTTTTCTGCTTACTTATTTTCAGAGGGCATGGCTAGCATTACCTGAGGCTAGCCGAAAAATCAAAATATATTTAGGTATAGAACGAACTATCACAGACGGTTTTGTGAAATAAACAGTCTATGAATGATATTCACGGACGGCTACTACTAACAACCGTCTGTGATATGTATACAATCACAAACGGCTACTACTAACACCCATCTGGGACATGTATCCGATCACAGATGGCTACCACCAACAACTGTCTGTGATATATCTAATATCACAGACGGCTACTATCAAAAACCATATGTAAAGGCCTACTATTACACACGATTTTTTTTTGTACAAATCGTCTGTGATAGTAGACATTCACAAAAGGTTTCCACAGAAAACCGTCTATGATATCCCATATATCATAGATGGTTTTTTTTATAGAAAACTATCTGTAATAGTAGGCCTTCACAGACGGTTTCTACCAAAAACTGTATGTGATATGTGGGATATCATATACGATTTTTTGTTGAAACGTTTGTGAAGGCCTACTATCACAGATGGTTTTTTGTTGAAACTGTCTGTGAAGGCCTAGTATTACAGACGGTTTCCACCAAAAACCATATGTGATATGACTTTTCACAAACGGCTCAAAAATCGTCTATGATAACAACTTATTATCACAGACAAATAGATTCAGACGGTTCAAAAACCGTATATGGTGACAGTTTGGAGCCGTTTGTGATGGTCCTCTCTGTAGTAGTGAACGAACCCTATGGGTGGCAGCAACTACATATAGGAGGAAGAGGAGAAGGGACGGGTGGTGACACTATTCACATGCAAATAGTACCCACATAAACAGTACGAGCTAGGGTTTCTATCCGAATTACAAGGCCTACGGGCCCAAGTGAAGGTGTGCCAGGCTGTTTTGGCGATTGCATATTGCTCGGAAGGAATTTCAAGGTGGGGCCAACCGTCGTAAATAGGACGAGATAAGCCTTCTATCAAGTACTTGTGGACCCCAACAGACTCGCATGTGAAAGTTATGTACGCTTGAAGTCGGTCTTTGTCTCCGAGGCCGAATTGGATTCCAAAATATGTTCAAATTTCGAACTCTTGCTTGGCTTGGACAAAAGTGATGTGGTGTAATATCCCAATTCTATGATCTTTAAAAATATTTGGATTTTATTTGACTTTTAATAGAGCTGAACATGGACTTTCAAGATCAAAATAATTTAATATGATTAATGACAACCTCAAAGAATTATTAAAACTATTTTATTTGGGTTCTATGAACTTGGATATATTTTCTAAAATTTTCTAATTTTTTTTAAGTTCATTTGCTATTTTCTATTTGCCTTTTCTATAATTTCTAAAAAGAAAATCTATTTTAAAATCTCATAACAGTGTTGGACCAAACCCGCCTCGTCTGACCTTTTCACGAGTGCCACCGCTTGGCGTGATGCGTGGCCGTTTACCGACGTGTGGGTCGCCGACCGACATCTTCGCTCCCGAGCCGTCGTCCTCGTGGAGTCATCGCCGACCACTTTCGCCATTGTCTGAGCTTGGAGCCGCGCCGACCACGGATATATCCGCTAAATCCTATCTAGAAAATGCGTGGAATATTATCTCTTTCTTTCCTGCACCTGTTCTGGTTGAAATTGTATCTTGTATCCCTCACTATCTCCGAGATTGCATCGTGTCCGTTTCGGACTCGATTTGGGGATTTCCAATCCGGTACACCCTAGACCTATAAATAGGACCGTTGGGTTCACCTTCTCACCCTGATCCAGAAACCCTAGCCGCCGCACACCCTCGAGCTGTAGGGCCGTCGCATTGGAAGTTTTAGGGTTTCCGCCGCCGCCGCCGCTCGTTTCTTCAGATTGCGTCGTCGTCTTCGTCGCCTCGTCGTCGTTGACCACGCCGTCACCTTAGCCATCACCAGAGCTATCTCCAACACCCCTTCATGACCACAAGCCGTCACCGGTGGTTGTCGTCGAAAAAAGCCGCACCTACTCTGCCGCTTCGTCACCGCTTTCGACCAACTCCGGCAACCTTATGTGCTAATACCAGTACCGGTATGTGCGCAATAGCCTGTTTTCCCTGGACGTGTCTCCGCCGCCAGCGAAGCGCCGCCATTCGCCGTTGTCGGTTTAGCCTGAGCCTCGCTGTCTCTTTTTCGATGTGTCGTACATCGTGTCCGCCACGATACTGTGGCACACGTGTTGCACCACATCTACTTGTGTTCGCCACCCCAGCCGCCACATTTGCTAGAACCATCCGCGTGTCTGCTCGATCAGCCGCATCAGCACCCGCAACTCCAAATCTGATCCGATCTGTTGTAAACCTAGTCCACCATACTCTGTGTCTATGCCATGTGGGGTCCACCAGCCAGATCTCTGTTTCGTGAACCGTATAGCCTTTCTACGACCAGGTGGTCGTAAGCCTTCTACAACCAAATAGTCGTAATCTTTCTACGACCATGCAGTCGTAATCTTTCCACGACTATGCAGACAAAGCCTTTTGACCATGTGGTCGAAACTCCTTTCGAGTACTTGTAGTTAAAGCGATGTACAAAGGTTTTGTACAAGACTGATGCATAATGCTCGGTGAACGAAGACTCGAATTCCCTTTTCGAGTGCTTTTCTTTAGAGTTAAAATTTTCGTAAGCTATATCTTCTTCATCCGAACTCCGCTTGAGTCCATTCAAATTTCTAAATTCATCTAAATTTGAGATCTATCTTTCTGAGATTTTTATTTATTTTTTGGATTTAATTTTATTCTCTATTTTTATTTATTTATTTATTTTCTTTTGCGAGTAGACGTTGATACTTCGGGGAATTTCGAAGAAGGAGTTCAACGAGACTAAGACCAGTACCCTGATTTATTTCAAGGTAAGTTATACTTTTGATCATGTTGAACCCAGTTTTTAAAACTACTTTGATTCAATGTACTACATTCTATTTTAAGTATTTATTTAAATACTTTGGGTTTAGCTATTCACCCATTTGATTATACCCACTCTGCCTATTGTATTGCCATGATCTTTTTTTGTCACCCTAGGTTGGTTCATTACTAGTTAATATTATGATAGCACCAAAGTGGGTTGGTTAGACGAATAGTATTGCTTAGCGATGCTATGAGTCACACATGTCATTCGAGTTGTAATTATAAATTTGACCAAGTGACTATAGAACTTTGTGTAAAACTGTGTGATATGTGCTGTTACTTTATGATGCCTTGTGTTGCACTTAACCAACCGGGTGAGAAAAGATTTGAACTGAGGCAAGTGGTGGATACTAAGTGATATGGTGGAGCTTTGTGCATGGGAGTGATAATCTTTGTTGCATAGTTAGAAATTAAAAGTCTTACCTTGGTCAATTAAGTACTTAACTTTGTGTGCCATTGAACTGAGCCATCCATACAACCACATGCCTGATGGGACGGGCCTAACTTAGTAAGTTATGGAGTCTCGACATTGGCTACTCAGGGGTTAGGCCCTGTGCTCGAGTAGAGGTGTGTTTGTCTCAGTGGTGACTCACATCGCGGGACGGTTCGCCTCTTCTCTGTCCAACGGTGTACGTCGGACTAGCTTTCTTTGTGGGTTAGCCGGCAGTAAAACACATCGGGAGTGTCAATGCTTGAGATGAAGTTTCTAAAATATTTTGGTATGATTAGTGCTAGCTACACTGATTGTATCGTATCGTGTGGGTAAAGTGTACAATCTCTGTAGAGTGTTAATCAATCTATTCGAATAGCCGTGTCCGCGGTCTTGGACATTCTCAGGAATTTCACACGAGGGTTAGATTTTCATAAAATTTTTGGGAAGGGAGCTGTGTGATTTAAGTCGTATAGCTATGTGAAATAAATTGATTATGCTTTGTGTCTTTGTGAAAACAAATATCAAACTATTATTGTTTATTTGTTTTAAACATAGTTTTCAATCTATTATTTGTATTCAATTGCAAATATTGCTTTATGCAAAATAAACACAGAAGTAATTCCTTTGGAATAAGCTATCATCTATAAATTACATTCTGTGGTATGACTTGCGAGTACGGTTATATACTCATGCTTGCTATAAACAATCAACAGAAGTGGAGGAGTCTTCACCTGTCTTTGAGGAAGAGTTCTATGAAGGTGCTGATCGCTAGGTCATGATCCCAGTTAGTTGCATGTGGTGAATTGATGGGATTCTGCTGAAGTTTATTTGTCCCGCTGCTTATTTATTTATTACCAGCCTGTGAGGCTTAATAAATGTAAACTCGACCATAATGTCACAACAATTATTTGTTTATGAAATTACTCATTTATTCTATTATTTCGGCTCGTGTGGATCGATATTCATCTATGTTGACACTGTGTGCACTAGCGTGATACTAGATTAGACTAGTGCAGAATACACAGAGGGTCCAGAATTGTATTTTTGTGTCCCGACACATGGTGCTGCACAAATATACATTTTCATCATTAGTTAGCATCATATAGTTCATATTATATAAAGACACTCCTAAAAATGAGCTCACTTGGTAATTTAAGTGAAGTGTACGGACTCATATAATTAGAACACAAGCATAGTAAATATGGTTGTATTCATAGGGGTCATGTCCTTATCAGGGCGACTGGGAGCTGCCGCTGCGCTGCGCGCGCCACGCGCCCTCGCTGGTTGCCGCCGCGGCGTCACACACCCTCGCAAACCTCGCCGGGCCGCAGCCGGCTGCGCCTCATGCCCTCGCTCTTGCACTCGCCCGCCGCCGCGCACCTAGCGAGTAGCGAGTTGCGTTGTGGCACTCCTTCTCCTGGCTAGGGTTAGGAAGGGGAAGGACCGAAGTGGGCTCCTGTGGCCTGTGACATCAGCAGGTTCGGTAAACCTATATCAGGTATTTATGATAGTAATCATATCATTATAACAGTTTCATATATTTTATTTTGTGCAAATTTTGTGATTTGTGGTTAAGTTTACCAATATGACTATGCTCTTTCCTTCTTATTGCAGAATGCCGTCCTTCCACCATTTTGGAATATTAATGCTCATAGCGTGTTGTATATGATCCAAGGACGAGCTCCAGTGCAGGCTGTCCGTAACCAGGGAAGAACAGTGTTTAATGGTGCGCTTCTCAGGGGCAACTATATATTAATCATACCATAGAACCACAGTGTTATTAAGGAAGCAGAACGTGAAGGATGCAAGTACATTGTATTCAAGACAAACTCAAAACTCCACGGTGAGCCACATTGCTGGGAAGAATTCCATCCTTCGTGCCTTGCCGGTGGATGTTATCGCCGGTGTGTACGTATCACATCTCTAAGGGAAGAAGCCCAAAGTCTTAAGAATAATAGGGGAGAAGAGATTGGTGCATTCACTCCTCGATTTTCCCCTAGGAGTTACGGGGTATTTACTGGGATATTCAGTCCCTGGCCGAAGAAGGCCTATGATCTCTAATTGGCCTGCGAGACTTCAGAGCGATGATGAGTTGCAATGAGAACTAGACAAGCAACTAAAACACTGCTGCAAGCATGTTGGCATGCTTGGTGGTGGTTCTATGTACTTTATCTTATTCGGAAAATACAAATAAAGGTTTATTATGCTCTTTTATCAATATTTTCCTCACAGATTTCCATTTGAATTGCTTTGTGCATGCAGAAATAAGTTGGTCTCTTAATTTGGCGACATCCAATGGGACACTTATATATGCGATCCTATATCGGAGCTTTCGGTACCCCCAGTTGCTAATTAACTATTGGAAATGTTTTTGTGCTCACTATTACAAAAATATGGCTTTCACTATCTGCCGTCTTGTCATTTACCTGGATCTGATTCTGCAAGGGAGACAATCAGACAAACACATTCTAGAACCACGCAAGCTTGGCCGTGCCGGCACCCCTCTAGCGCGTCCGGACGGCACGAACGGGATAACCACGTTAAGGCAACACGCAGCTGTTAGCATTCCGCTGTGTGGGTAAAACAACCATTTAATCCATCCTTAGGTTAGCGTACTATCGTTAGCTTCCTATAAGATTTATCATATATGATATAAGATGATGTGGATGAGAGAGTAAGAGCATAGAAAATTGAACCGTGTCTCTCGTACAGTAGTCGTCTGTAACACAAAAAACAAGACACATCGTACGTGAATGAGCTATGTACAGAGACATAAAAAAATAAAATATTATAGGAGTTATCTTTAATGCTGTGTATAAATGATATAGAAGAATATTATACACAACTGTTGTCTATATTATTGTACATACCCTGCCTTTAACTATCATAAATGCTAAATTACTACAGGTGCGCAACATAATCTGAACCTGATGCTTTCCTTATCATGCGCTTAAACTATCATTAACTACGTCGGTACGACGCACTGATCTCCGGACTACTTATTGCCGCGCCCGCGAAAACGTAGCAAGAGTGCAAGACAAGTTGCAGATCACGATCCTTACTCAGTACTAGTTGGTGCACGCTCTACATCATCTGATCATGCTGATCAACCTGTACTACTCGAGGCTCACGGCGAGCTCCGGCGGCGAGGACGACGACGACGGGTACGTCGTTTTCGATGGCGCCTGTGGCGCGTCGATCCTCCTGTTCTGCGTCCTCGCCGCGTCCGTCATCATCTGGAAGGCGTGCGCCTTCGCCGCCATGGCCGCGGCGCTCCTCGGCGTCGGCTGGTGCTTAGTCGCGCCCAGGAGCTACGCAGCTGGGAGCGGGAGGCGCGCGGGCTCGGACCTAGCAGCTGCCACGCCGGCCGGCGCCGAGTGCGGGCTCACCGACGCGGCGATCGACGCGCTGCTGGCGTCCGCGTACGAGCGCCCGGCCGGGAGTGGCGGCGAGCCCGCGGAGAGCGCCCCGGTGTGCTCGGTGTGCCTCGAGGACGTCCAGGGCGGTGAGACGGTCAGGCGGCTGCCGCCGTGCAGGCACCTGTACCACGCACGGTGCATCGACGTGTGGCTGCACTTGCACACGACGTGCCCGCTGTGCCGCTCCGACCTCTCGCCGCGGCGAAGAGTTGCGACAAACGCAGCGGCGGCAGGATCGTCGGCTGGCGCGTTATTGCCGCCATCGCCGCCGGTGTAGTGTACATAGCTTCTCGCTAGTTTAGAATCTTTATACATATATTGACGTGTGTTATTTACCTTGCCATGGATAGAAACGAATGATACTGTCCGGCAAAATGCAGGTGACAGTACAGTTATTGGTACGTGCTTAATTGCATCGCCCTTTACTTGATCTCTACCATCCTACATATGCGGCAGATGATGCATGCATAAAAATGAAATTACAACTATCTTCGCACACGTAGTTTTCCAATAATGCTTGTGTTCAACTGTTTGGTAGAAGTGTAGAACCGCTCTAAGATAATTTTGTGTTTGGTTAGTTGTTGTTGTTTTTTTTTCTAAACAAAGTGGCAAATAAAGATATTACTGCTTTGCTAATTATTAGTTGCCTAGATTTTTTAATCGCCCAGTCACCTAAAATTGCACTGTACCAACTCTAAATTTTTTTAACTTTTTGTTCTATTTGTTTTGTATCTGTATGAGTCACCTAGGTTTATTTTTTTCTAGATTATAATTTTTTTTGTATTTGTATTTTGTAGGGGTTCACCATGCCAAATTTTAATTTATGTTTTTTGAGGTTAGAATAATTATTTGTTTCATTCTTTATTAAGGACGAGGGGGTGGGTTATATAAATATAGAAAGTGAGGCAGTTATGAGCGTGGTTAGATCCCTATCCAAGGTTTGAGATAGACAATCCAAAGATAGTATTGTCTTTCGGTTATAACAAAATAAATGAGTGAACGACTTACCAAATAGGGTGCTACGATTTTTTTAATAACTACTTTTCCACAAAAACTTTAAAATTAAGTACCGCGTGTTGAGTAACCGTCGCTGGCGAGTCCAGTCCGAACGGGTACCTCGTATACAATGATCAGAATCGTAAGAACGATGAAGAACACAAGAACACAACAGTAGAATGAACATAGAGATATGCGGGACTTCAGGGTCTGCTTTATTGCTTCGGATCAATTAGGGTTACAATGAGAGGGGGGTGACCCTCTATTTATAGACTACGGGATGAGGAGTTCAACTGGGCCAGGACTCTCCGAGTCCCGGGCTCAGTCTTGGGCCAGACTCTCTAGAGTCCTGGTCCCGGTTTCTTAACACTCCCCCTTGAACACTCATCCAACATGTTCATGTCTCGTTAAAACTCCATAAATACCCAGTGGGAAAAATTTAGAGAAAGAGTACATGTCATGCGTTCTGCTGTGTTGCACGAATTGCCTCATTAAAAACCTTAGCCGAGAAACTTCAGGAAAACTCGTAAGGGAAAAAGAGTACAATCTATCCAATTTCATTTAATCTCCGGGATTTATTCTTTGGGTACTCGATCTTCGTGATCAAGATTCAATAATGAGTTCGTGAAGATTCTCCCCCTGAATTCTGCACTTGTCTAAGTCTTATCATTCCAATTCCACGATGCATCTTTCAAAACTAGATTTGGAAGTGACTTAGTGAATAAAACTGCAAGATTTTCACATGACTTAGTATGCAGTACCTTAATTTCGTCCATCTTTTGCATTTCGTGAGCATAGAAGAACTTGGGATTGATATGCTTTGTAAGTGGACTCTTCACATAACCCATCTGTACTTGGGCGACACAAGCTGCATTATCTTCATAGATAATGGTAGGGGTTTGCTGTATCCAATCCACATGATCTTTGGATGTGGTGAATCATCCGTCGAAGCCAAGAACATTCTCGTGAGGCTTCGTATAATGCTATGATTTCGAGTGGTTCGTCAAGTAGATACAAGACTTTGCTTAGACGATTTCCATGAAATCATAGTTCCACCACACAGAATACATATCCTGCTTGCGATTTAGCGTGTGCGGGTCAGCGGTACCCAAAGATCTGCGTAGCTAATCATGGTAAGGTCTTGGTTCTTTCGTAGAATAGACCAAGATCTTTGCTTCCTTGGAGGTATCGGAAGACGTCTTTTATTCCCCGCCAATGCCTTTTGGTAGGTTCGCAGACTGCCTTGCTAATAGGTTTCTTGCAAATGCAATATCCGGTCTAGTACAGTTTGCTAGATACATGAGTGCTCCTATTGCACTCGGTATGGGAATTCGGTCCCGTAACTTCCTCCCCTCTTCTTTAGGTCTGTACGGGTCCTTGTCTTGCTGCAAGGATCTCCCGACCATCGGCACTTTCGAAGGATATGCCTTTTCAAAGCCGAACCTTTCCAACACTTTCTGAGTGTAGGTTGACTGATGCACTAGAATCCCTTCGGGGGTATGCTCAAGCTGCAGGCCTAGACAGTATTTGGTTTTACCCAAGTCTTTCATTTCGAATTCTGACTCTAGGTAAGAGCTTGCTTTCTTAATATCTTCCATGGTCCCGATGATATTCAGATCATCTACATATACTGAGATTATACAGAATCCATCCTGGGATCGCCGTATAAAAACACAGGGACAATCCTCATTGTTCGTGTAGCCTTTCTTGCAGAGAAAGTTGCTTAGACGATTATACCACATTCTGCCTGATTGCTTCAGTCCATACAGTGACTTTCTAAGTTGCACACTGTACAGATTTCTATTTGCTCTGTCTTGGTTCGGGACAGGGATACCATCCGGTACCTTCATGTAAATATCCGAATCCAAGTTCCCATAAAGGTATGCAGTTACCACATCCATCAATTTCATTTCTAAATTCAAGTTTACTGCCATTGAGATTAAATATCTAAAGGTAGTTCCGCCCATGACCGGGGAATAAGTTTCATCATAATCGACTCCTGGTCGTTGGGTGAAACCTTGTGCAACAAGCCTTGCTTTATGTCTTACAACTTCATTATTTTCATTTCTCTTTCGAACAAATACCCACTTATGCCCTACTGGGTGCACATGGGGAGGCGTGCGGCTTACAGGCCCAAACACCTCTCTTTTATTCAGAGATATTAATTCTGCTTCTATTGCCTTCTTCCAATCTTTCCAATCTGATCTTTTCTTACATTCAGCGAGCGATGCAGGCTCTGGATCAAGATCGATGATTGTGGCAATTTTCTTTGCAAAATAAATATCGACATTGGCTGTTGTTCTATTCATAGATTCTCCTGTGGTCACATAATTTATAGCTATTTCTTCATGGGGCGATACTTCTAATGTTTCTACTTGCTTATGCGCTTTCGCTATGGGGCAAGTCCCTTTAGTTTTTCAGCTCCGATGTGTGCGCACACATCCATGCTGATATCTCCCTCCGTGGGAATATTCAAATCTGGTATGCCTTTTGCTGAAGGTTCCATACCGGTGCCAGGTCTCAATTGGCTCCCTTTCTGGTTATGGGGAACTTCAGTGATCGGTTGTGTCAAGTCCTTCTTATCCTTTTTCGCCAGGCGTCCCCGGTTACTTGGGATTCGAGGGGCCGAAGTTCTCGTCCTTTTATTCTGAGGCCTCTGGACGGGATTAGGGATACCTTCAATTTTCTTTGGTATTTCAACCCTCTCCGGCGCATTGCGTGCAGGCACATGCGACTTGGTTACACTTTTCAAATCACTAAAGTGGTCAGGCAGTTGATTCGCTAATGCTTGCAAATCAATTATCTTCTGGACTTCTCTATTTGTTTCACTAGTGCGCGGGTCATGTGCATGGATTCCCGTGGCTTGCCACGTCAGTTCCCGACATTTTTCATCAAGGGGTTGATTTCCTCCCCCTAATGACGGGAAACTATCCTCATCGAATATCTTTGTCGTGGCTGGTATGTATGCAAATCTCGATCATTGGGTCCAGATACTTGATTATGAATGTTGTCTCATAACCAATGTATATCCCAGACTTTCGGAGAGGGCCCATTGCAGTTCGCTGCGGTGGTGGTATAGGTACATAAACCTTGCAACCAAACCTTCGAAGATGGGAGATTTTCGGTGTTGACCCTTGCGCTAGTTGCATAGGTGAATGGATGTTATATGCTGATGGTCGAAAATTGATGAGAGTTACTGCGTGTAGGACTGCGTGTCCCCAACATGTAGTTGGCAAATTACAATTCTGCAAGAGCGGTCGGGCAATGAATTTAATTCTTTTAATCAATGCTTCTGCTAGTCCATTCTGGGTGTGGACATGTGGTACAGAGTGCTCAACGGTAATTCCCATTGCCATACAATAATCATCAAATGCCTTTGAAGTAAATTCTCCAGCGTTGTCCATCCTGATGGACTTCACATGTTGATTAGGGAAATTATTTTTAATCTTAATTATCTGCGAGATCAGCTTTGCAAAAGCGTGGTTTCTCGTGAGCGAAGCATACGTGCGACCATTTCGAGGAAGCATCGATGAGCACCATAAAGTACCTAAATGGCCTCGACAGGCTGTATAGGACATAAATGTCTCCCTGGATACGATCCAGGAATGCATGGATTTCATCCTTTACTTTCAGAGTAGAGGGTCTAGTAATCATTTTCCCGGTGGCACATGCAGGGCACACGAAATCTTCTGGATTCGGAAAATTCTTTACATTGATATTATGTCCCTGAGAATTAGTAATTATATTTCTCATCATTCTAAGACCGGGTGGCCTAATCTATCATGCCGAGAGAGAAAAGTTGAGCTTCTAAAAGTGGTTTTCGTGATAAAGTATAGGCTGCAGATGCCTTAATATGAGTGTAGTATAGCCCAGATTCATATGAAGGAAGTCTTTCTAATACCCTTTTTTCATTTTTCTCGTGCTTTGTAATGAGTAGGTATTCCTTACCATACTCTTCTTCAGTCTCTACGTGGAGACC
Source organism: Hsuehochloa calcarea (assembly GCA_036346395.1). Classification (NCBI taxonomy): domain Eukaryota; kingdom Viridiplantae; phylum Streptophyta; class Magnoliopsida; order Poales; family Poaceae; genus Hsuehochloa; species Hsuehochloa calcarea. The sequence goes on along the minus strand of CM070596.1, from coordinate 16,599,242 downwards.
GTTAGCGCAAATATCTTTAAAGCTTAAGAGAGTCCTAGTCGATTCTGGGTACAACAAGGTTTCTTCAATGACCAATGTTGTGCCCATCGGGAGTATAATTGTGGCTCTTCCTGAGCCTATTACACAAGTATCGCTGCCTGCGATTGTCGTAAGACTACCAGCATTCTTGCTGATTGACTGGAAAAATTTTGTCTCTCTTAAAATGGTATTCGTTGTGCCGCTGTCTGCTAAGCATACTTCCTCCATTGGGCGCCACACGCGTTCTGATATATATAAAATATTTATTAATATAGGGTAGCAAGCAACCATACAGATAAAATACTTCAAAATAGAACACAATTTGCCTTTATTAATACGATGAAAAGTCATGCAGGACTCATAATAAGAATTTATTTCTTTGCTCTCCTAGAGCTTACAACCATTATGCAAGATTATTATTCTATTGCAACCAAAAACTGTAAATTACTATAAAACTAAGTGCAATGCGTGCACTAGATCGAATCAGCGAAGAATGAAGATACTTCTGCCTGGATCTGCGCTTCATTCATCTGCTCCTCGTTGGCAACTACGGTACTGCCGCTTTGTGATGTCCAAAGGAGGTGTGGTGGGGGCGGCCATCGGGATGTCCACATCCATGGGTGCATTCCATGATTGTGGATCCCCTATGCCTGCAATGGCGAGGTGTGCCTCATGCTGTCCTTTGCCCTTCTTCTTGGCCTTGAATGCATCGATCACGTGTTGCGATTCATGGCAAACACGGGACCAATGACCCCAAGTGCCACATTTGTAGCAAATTTGGTCCTGCTGACCATATGGCTTCCCGTCGCGCTTCTTTTGTCCACCCTTCTTGGCTTGGGCAGTCTACTTGGTTTTACGACCGATGACCTTACCCTTCCTGCCTCTTTCTATTGAGTGAGGCTTTCTCACCTTGTAGCTGCTTGCGTTGACTTCAAGTCCAACTTTGCTACTAGGTGGCTGTGAGATGTAGTTCTTTCGGAGAACGTCATCTTGAGCTTCCGCAACTTGCATGATATCGATCAGTTCGGCATACTCCTTGTAGCCATCCTGCCGATAGTTGCGTGCGGATTGTACCGCGTTGGGGTGGAAGGTAGAGAGAGTTTTTTCTATCTTCTGCTCGTCTGTGGTTACTTTACCACATAGTTGAAGACTTGTACAAATTCTGTGCAATGTAGAATTGTACTCTCCCACGGTCTTGTAGTCGGCAAAACGCAGTCGGTTCCAATCCTGCTCTGCACGAGGAAGGATGGTGTACTTTAGCTTCTCAAACCGCTTCTTGAGTGCGGTCCATAAGGCTAGTGCGTTCTTTTCTGCCATGTACTCATTTTTGAGTGTTAGGCAGAGATGATGTCTGAGGAAATGAAGTGCTTGATCATTCCCCTCAGCAGTTGGAGCGACGTCCTTCAGGGTGTCAAGTCCAATAGCAGCACGGAGCTTCTTTGCTCCAAGTACAATCTCGACATCCGATGCCCAAGTCAGATAATTATGGCCATGCTGGGCCAGCTCTTCGAACTCCCGGTTCGTAATACCAGTCATCTGCATATTCATACAGAAAGTGTATAAGATTACTGCTGGTAATTTGCATAAAAATGGTTGCAAAAAAATTCTTATAATGTTTTCGTATTTTTTCCTATGCATTTCCATGATTTACTGCTATTTTCAGTGATTAAATGCAAAAATAATAATCACAAATAACCAAAACAGTAAATACAATAAATAAATTGCATAGAAATAATAATAACAAGGTAAAATATAATTCAAATGCATAAACCGATTCAAAATTTGAATTCCCGAGGCCCTTTTCTGCTGGAATATGAATTTTCGGCGAATTCTGCAATTTTCAGGGGCTAAAACGTGAAAAATTCAGTTCTGAGAAATTTTTCACGTAATTTATGGAAATTCCGAGGGCCTTTTTGCAAAACGACCCTTTTTCTTTTTTCTTTTTCTTTCTTCTTTTTTTTTCGTCGGTTATACGGGCCGGCCCAAAAGGCCGGCCCATTTTTGCCGGCTTGAAAAGCCCCCGGGGGGGAGTCCGGATGTAGGGTTTCCCTACACCAGGTTCTCCCCTCCGGTGGCGGCGGCTCCCAAAGGAGACGCCGCGGCAAGGCTTTGAAGCCCCGCCGTGGCACTCCGGCCGGCGGCGCTGCGGGATATTGCCCGGCGGTTGCTCAAGCAAGCGCCGGCGGCGCCCGAAGCGCCGGACGCGTCTTCGGCGCGGCGACGCCGCGGAGGAGGCCGCGCCCTTCTGGGCGGCGGTCGGCGGTCTTCTGCGGCGGCGGAGTGGGAAGCGGCGGCGACGCGGCGGCGCCCGGCGCGGCGGGCGGCGCTCAGTGGAGCGGCTTCGGGGCCGTGTGATGCTTCGCTTTCAGCGGCGGCGCCGCGGCGGTGTTCGGTGGGCGTCGCGTCGGCTTTACTGCGGCCGCGCGGCCGGGCCTAAGCGGCACACTCGCGAGTGCCGGCGCGCTGCCGAGGCCGGCGGCGGCGCCGGTCTGCGAGTGCCGGCGTGGCCAGCGCACGCAATGGCAACCGTGGTGGCGCAACCGGCCGATCGCTAATGTAGCGCGCCGCCCTTTTTTTTTGTTCAGATCACGGCCGCCGGCAGCGGTCTGCGGCCGACCGGTGGGGTTTGCCATGCGGTGGCGTGGCGGTGGTGGTAACCGGCGGTTCGACGGCGCACACCGGTAGGGATGGGTGATGCGGCTAGTCGGCGGCGCACGACTTCTAGTCGTGTGCCTTTTTTTTGTCGTATGTACTGTTCATACGAGAGAGAAAAAATACTGTTCAAGAAAAAATTTACTGTTTATGCGATAATCTGCGATGCAATCAACATCCGATCTTTCGTACAATCCACCGATCGGCATTGTGCCGGCGACTTCAAGTCTGCTCGCGGTAGATTAGAACAGATTTGCACCGCAGAAACCAATCTAGAAAGCCAAATTTGCATAATTGAAAGCAATCTAGAAAATACGATTCAATATACGAGAGTCGTTCTTCGACGGTTACCTTTCGATGCGAGGAGAGTCGATCGTGCTGATAACGTGTTGAGTAACCGTCGCTGGCGAGTCCAAATTCGACGGTACCTCGTATACAATGATCGAATCGTAAGAACGATGAAGAACACAAGAACACAACAAGAGAATGAACATAGAGATATGCGGGACTTGTGGTGCGCTTTATTGCGGATCAATTAGGGTTACAATGAGAGGGGGGTGACCCTCTATTTATAGACTACGGGATGAGGAGTTCAACTGGGCCAGGACTCTCTGGAGTCCTGGGCCCGGTTTCTTAACACCGCGGACCAATCACAAGCTTACCCTAAACATAGAGTGCGTAATTGCTCAAAGTAATGCTAATTGCACACAGCTATAGTTTCAAGTATACAAAAAAAGCTTTTGTCATAGTCCAATCCATTTCAAACAAAAAAGCTTTTGTCATAGTCCAATCCATTTCAAACTAGAAAAATGTCTATTTGACACCCTAAAGTATGGTTTGTCCGAACACTTAACCGCTTGACCTAAACCCGGCCATTTGACACCTTTACATTGTAAAACCAGTGCACTTAACCCCCTATGGATCTTTTGTTCGGTTGTTTTGCTTATGTGGCACTCAGTCAGCCTGGTTTCGCCACATGGCTGATGTGTTGGCAAGGTAAGGTGGTAGGAGGAGGGAGTTTGTGGCTGCTGACAGCCAGGGCCCGCTCACCAGTGACCTAGAAACAGAGCACGCACGCGATTAGGCAGAGCTCCGACCTCGTCGCTGGCCATGGATTTCATCGACGATGGCTGAGACTTCCAACCCGGCACACCTCGTCCATTCTCGCACCAACGCCAACGCCAAAGCGACCACAACCACAACCACCTCCACAAACCACGCATCCCCTTCCCTTCCCCACGCCGCCGCCTGCGCTACCGTGTCCGTGCTCCTCCTTACCCTCCCATTCTGAAATTCACCAAGCAGACTGTCCCATCCTCCAAATCAACACTACCCCAACCTTCCTTACCTTCCTGCGGCAACACAGAGCCAATCCGTTGATGAAACACTACTACAAAAAGGCTAATATTGGACGTCTCATCATAGACGAATTACCAAAACCGTTAGTATTAAATACAATCACAGACGATTTTAGTTTAGCGATAATCTGTGTTACTGGCTGCGCTAAAAACCATATGTGAAGAGGTAATATCACAGATGGTTCATGTTAAAGACCGTCAACGAAGTATTATAGACGGTTCATGTTGAAGAACCGTTTGTGATATCACTAAATTCACAAACGGTTATTTATTGGAACCATCTATAATGAGAAACAACTGGTTAGTCGATTTCAACCAGTTCTTTGGGATTGATCTTTTGAAGTGATCGAAGTTGATCTCAAATAGAAGAAAATATAAGATATGTAATCCGGTAGGCACCTTGTTCCGTATGTGTAACTTCATTGCCTTTGATGTGCAACTTCCGATCATCGGAAGAAAGCAGAAGTACTTCACTTGATCGGAAGTTACACATCATAGATAGTGAAGTGCTCACCTGATCGTAGGGATATTCTTCTACCAAATTTTGAAGATTTCAAATCCATAGACCAAATTGACTTTCCAACTACCTTAATTGAAGTCATATTCCATGGATTTTTTTTTCTTTCCATGCTAGTCAAAAAGTTAGTTTGTTCTGTGAATTTTGTCTTACTAGAAGGGTATGGAGCTGAGAACTTTAAGACGAAATGGAAGTAAGAAAAGATGAAAAGTGTGTGAGTGATTTTTTGTTAGTTATGCCCTTCTGATGATAATTTATAGGCCAACAACTTGTGGCAAGATTAAACGAATAAAGACAGAAATCCGACAAATAGAATTTAGTAGAATCTGCTCCTAATAAATCATTGGTAACCAAAACATCACCATCTTTTCAGGAATTATTTTTCATAAATACGGTTGAAGCTCCTTTTCCTATCTTCTCAGGGAAAGTAATTCTATCTTTACAACTTAAGCTGGAGGCCTCATCACAGACGTTTTTTTAATAAGAACCATCTGTGATAATTCCTAGACGGTTCTAAACAAGAACTGTCTGTGATTACAGACGTCACAGATGGTTTTTAAATATAACCATCTATGATAATTCAATGCTTCGGCTCCCACACGATGCGTCTCTTCATATTGCATGCCGATGTTACGATGCGTCTTTTCGTATCGCGATCGCGTCTCTTCGTCTCGTGCACCTGCGTTGCTTCTTGTTTTATAAGAATGATCATCGCGCGCCATGGTGAGCACGCGGAGCATGACAGTGGGGACCAAGGTAAGGAGGTCGGCGATCGTTGTCACTCTTCCTCACGAAGTCGTCATCGACATCGTCAGTCGCGTGGCCGTGAGCTCTCATCAGCCCATGGCTGACCTCTGCAACTTATGATCCACGTACGTATTTGACCTTTTAATTTTCTCTTATGGAGTAATTCTTGTATTAATATTATTCTGACGTCTTGAATTGTGTACGTATATTGGAGTTGCAAAGCCATGTACAGAGCGTCCAAGGAGCACGCTATGGGGAGGCGCGTCACGCTAGAGCAGGAGGAGGCGATGAAGTGGCTGGATAATGTGCGCTACCTTGCCGTTGTCAACCACCTGGCTGATGTCGGCAACCTAGAGGCATGCTTCATCGTCGGCCTCATGCTCATCTTTGTGCACCAGGACATGCAGTGCGGCCTCATGTGCCTCGACCGGCAGGCCATCTGATACGGGGGATGCCCAATCTTCTCGGTGATGAACCGTGGATAAATGATGTAAAGTAGACGATGTCGCTAGCTGAACACTCGTGCCAATGGACGAACCCTCAACTCTTCGGAATACGCCCAAAACACACCGGATAGTTGATCGTCGCGAGACCACGAACGACGATCGCCAAGTCCCCAATTCCCAATGGAACGACGGCTTGACCTTGAATTGCAGAACGAACCAATGATCGCCTAGTTCCCTCTCAAAGTCCTCGCATGAACTCTGGTTTCGAAAGAACAAGCAATAGCTATGTTTCTATTATTATGCATAAACTGGTCTCAGGTTACAATGGGGGTCTAACCCTCAATATATAGTTCCCCTTCTCCTCCTCATGGCAGGCCAAGAGGCCCTACTCCTACTCTAATTCGGAATTAGAACTCCTACTCCAATTCCGACTCAATCTAAAATAAAAAGGAAACTCTAATTTTACAACTGTCATATTCTTTCAGTCATATCTTTTGACTCATGAGGAATTTCGGAGTTAAGGAGGATCCGTTGGATCGGGCTTGAAGTTATCTTTCCAACAAGCCCAAGAACACCTAAATCTGACTCCGTTTGTGAAAGTTATGACCGTTTTATTCCGGACTATCCTACTGATTCCGAATCCGAATTTGATGCTGATTCCGAATCCGAATTTGATTTTGAGTTGATTCCGAATTTGATTTCGGTTGGGTTGTGGGAAATCTGAATTAGGCTTGAAAATCTTATCCAAAACTTGAGCTTTAATTTCTTGGACTTCTTCCCCTTTGCTCTCCCATCACACGGGCTTCTTTCCTCCTTGATCAGCCGTATGGGCTACTTGACTTTCTCCTTCCCAACCGCTTTGACCTTCTTGTTTTTCATCACTAGGCAACAAATATAGTTACCCTCCTCCTTGTGCTCCTCTATTGGTTTGGCTCTGGCCTCCCTCTCGGTTCCAAAGACTTTAAGCTTGTTGAACCTGTTGTTTGAGAAATGTAGCTCTTGCTCATAAACAGTCTCATAAGTAGTCGGGATATCCTCATCATCCTCTTTTCTTAAAAAAAAAGCCGTCCTCGGCTTTTGATAGCCTGAAAATGTGCTACACAAAGAAAACAACGTATAAGCATGGTATATGTATTTATCATCCAAACAACTTCCGTGTAGCGCATGATGATTTGCTGAACATGTACTAAACAAAGAGAACAACGTATATACGTGATATATGTATGAATCAATTGTTGTGCCATTCGCGTTGTTTTGCACAAAATAAGTAACACAACTACAACCGTAGGATGTATTTGATATATACATTGCGGTACCTTCATTCACATCATTCAACCTCCCACGAGAAAAAGTCATACTCGACTTTTCTAAGCACACGGGCAAAATATAAAAGGGACGAGCTAGATCAAGTTGTTCAAATTTGGGGGAGAAAATTCTTAGTGCCTTCCATGCTTCATCTACACTACTCTGTTTACTGGTACAGGATAAATAAGTAGGCATCATGTTGCGTTCTAAACAATAGGCACTTGTATTCAAATCCATCTCAAAGTGACCATGACATTGCTCAATAGATGGTTTGCGCAAAACATGTAATTTAAAATCAGAAAAATTATCACAAGCAATGAACATTCGATAAACATAGAACTTGTCATCTACACCATAATCTCCAATCAAATTGAACGTATATGTGTAGGCAGAAGGACTAACTAGTGATTTTAAACATGAAACGTCAACAAGGTTTTCAATCACACTAGATAGCTGTAACATCCCTATTTTCAGAGCTTGAAAATCTTTTAAATAATGGTAGCAAGAAAATTCATCATTTGGATTTATTTGAATATTAATTTAAAAAGCTTAATATGGACTTTAAGGACAAATTGATTTAATGTGCTTAATCCCAACATCAACAATTGTCAAAATTATTTTATTTAGATTCTACATGCTTGGATATATTTTATAGAAATTTCTGGAATTTTTCCAAAGTCATTTGCTATTTTCTAATTTCTATTTGCATTTTCTGGATTTATTTAAAAGAAAAACTTATTTTAAATCCTTCGGAACAGTACTGGGCCGAAGCCCAGCACTATTCCAGCCGCGCCAGCCCACATCGCCCCGGCCGCGCTCTCGTCCGTTGGATGCTCGACGCGTGCCCTCATCTCCGATCGGACGCACGCGCCCATTCGCGCCTTGAGCCGCTGGATCCCAGCCGCGTGTCTCCTTCGCGCGATCGCGACGCTTCATGGCTGCGCCGCGCCTTCGCTTGCCCCGCCGTCGGATCGTACGGGCCGCTGGATCTCGGCAGCGCGCTCGCCTTCTCTCTTTGTGGCGTGGGCCCACCGAGTCGTCGTCAACCTCCCGAACTCTTGCGCCGACTCCGTTTCTTCAGCGCGCGCGCCGCCAAATCCTCGACACGGACTCTAGGGTTCCGGGCCCTATTTAAAGCCGCGCCCGTGTCACGAGGATCGCCCCATCCAGCGCCGCCTTTTCCCCAAAGTCTCCAACCCTAGCGAGCCGCCGTTTCACCGAATCGAGCTCCAACCTCCGCGCGCGTGAGCTTCTTCGCCCGATTGCGTCGCCGTCGGTGAGCACCGCCGTCGCCACACCCACCCGTGTTCGCGCGTCAAGGGCTACCCGTCGCGCACTTCGTTGCCCTCGGAAGCCGTCGCTCGTCGTCGCCGCCATCGGCCGCCGCCGCTCGCCGCTCTTCTTGTCGTCGCCGCCGTTCGGTCATCTCCGTGATAGCGACCGCGTCCCGATTCGCCAGTTGCGCTGATTCGGTCGCACCCCGCCATTCTTGAGCGCCGCCGTCGCCGCCGGATCCCCACGCGCCGGGCGTCGTCGGCGTTCTGGCGGCGTGGCCTCGCCCGTGTCACCGCCACCTCCGCCCGCGTGCTTAGGTGTCGCCAGATCAGCCCGCGCGTCGGCGGCGCCGCGCGCGGCGTGCGTGCGGCTCAACCCAACCAAATCTCCGTGGCTCGGTGAACCCGATCCGCGTGGTAGAGAGGTGACGATGGGTCCCACTGTCGATTTTATTTTTAATATATTTCTTTTCCGAAAATTCTCGGTGACGCAAGCATTGCGCAATAATTCGATTTTCCTTTATAAAATTAATTCGGAAATTCGAGAAAATCCAATTTAGGGTTTTATTGATTTTCCAATCTTCCAAAGCCCATATCTTTTGCATCCGAAGTCCAATTGAGCCCATTCAAATTTGTAAATTCATATAAAATTCAGATCTATTTATTTATGAATTTTATTTAATTTTTGGAGTTTGTTTTGCCTCTGTTATTTATTTTTTTTGTTTCTTTTGTCTCGTTTGCGAGTAGACGTCGATACTTCGGGGAATTTTGCAGAAGAAGGAGCATCTCAAGACCAAGACCAATATCTAGATCTATTCCAAGGCAAGTTATACCTTTGATCATTTTGAACCCAGTTTTCAAAATACTTTGTTTCAATGTATTGCATTCTATTTCAAGTATTTATTTAAATGCTTTTGGGATAGATAATAATCCAAATTGTTATGCCACCTTGTCTATTGTATGCCATGATCTTTTGTCACCCTAGGTTGGTTCATTATTAGTTGGTATTATCGTAGCACCAACGTGGGTTGGTTAGATACGATTAGACTGCTTAGCCATGCCACGAGTCATCATTTCATGTGAGAGTTGCAATTATAAACTTGACTAAGTGATTATGGGCTGTGTGATGAATCTGTGTGTCTTTGTGTGCTATTACTCGTTGATGGCATGTGTTGCACTTAATCAACGAGGTGGGAAAAGATTTAGACTAAGGCAAGTGGTGGATTACGTGTGAATGGTGGAGTGTGTGCTTTTAAACTTTGTGATTTGGGTTAAAGCTGGAAGTCTTGCCTTGGTCAATTAAGGACTTAACTTTGTGCGCCATTGAGCTGGGCCTTCTTGTGCGACCACATGCCTAGTATGGGTGGGCTGACTTAGTAAGTTATGGAGTCTTGACATTGACAACTCGGGTTGTATTTAAGCTATGTGATGAAATTTGGAGGTGTGATATGTCACATCGCGGGACGGTTCATTGCATCCTGTCCAATGGTGTGTGTCGTTCCAAGGGTGTGTGTACAAATTGAATGCGATAAAGCACACCAGAGTGTCATTGTTTGAGATGAAGTCTCGAAAGGTTTTGTTGTGATCAACTCGATCCGGTTGGTTTCATCGTGTGGGTAAAGTGTACAACCTCTGCAGAGTGTTTAAACCAATCTATTCGAATAGCCGCGTCCTCGGTTATGGACATGCTCAAGAATTTCACACGAGGGTAGATTTTTATAAAACAAATGGGAAGGGTCGGTGTGTGAGATAACTTGTTGGTGTGTGAAAGAACTTGATTTGTTGTGTGTCCTTTGTGAAATCAATTGTTAACTTATTATTGTCTATTTGTTTTGAATTACGCTTTCAATCTATTATTTGTATTCAATTGCAAATGTTGCATTTACGCAAAATAACCACGAAGCCATTCCTTTGGAATAAGCCATCATGTATAAATGCATTACGTGGTATGACTTGCGAGATGCGGTGTGTACTCACTCTTGCTAAATAAATCAGCGAAGTGGAGGAGTCGTGCTTTGCTTTTGAAGAAGAGTTCTCTGAAGGTTGAGCGTTAGGGTCTTGATCGATCGGTTGCACTGTGGTAAATTGATGGGAGCCACGGAGTTTATTTCGTTTCATTGCAGTTTATTTCTTTATTATCGACCTTGCATGGCTTAATAAATGTAACACTCGACCATAAGGTCCCAATGATTATTTGTTATTTAAATGTACTCGTTTATTCTTATATTCGTTGTATGGATGTGATATTTCATCAATGTTGATCTTGTGTGCACTAGCGTGATCTGGACTAGTCACGAGAATACAGAGGGTCAGATTTGCATATTTGGGTCCCGACGGAGGTGGTATCGAGCCATCTTGGTGTAGGTCTTGACCCTAGTTAGATTGGCGTTCTTAGTGAGTCCAAAACTATTTTCTAAAGCAAATATTAACTTGCAAGATTAATTGAACTCTTTAACTCATCTCATGTCTCTCTTGACTCAACTATTCTGAAATTCCTTCTCTACCCATTGTTTTAAAGTTGTTTTCATATCCTTGTCCATCTTGGCGGATGCCTCGTCTTGAGTTATGGAGGCGCAAGGGAGGACTTGCCACGAGCTTTGGAAGTTGCTACAAGTACTTGGAGGGTTCGATCGTCCATTGTACCGTGGCAGTGCTTGGATTGTGAACGGCCGAGATCGTGGAGTGATCTGCCATTTGACCATCTACGCCAGGCAGCACACCAAGGCAAGCAAACCACTGCACATCTCAGCTAGAAGGAGTATTTGGATTGAAGCAATCCAGGAGTCTTCACGCCTTGCCATCCTGAGGATCTGCAACATCTACTCTCGAGAGCTTCGTGACACACGGTTTTCCGTTATCATCCCGCACATCGGCGTGGATCTTCTTTGCACGTTTTCCGTCTACAAAAGGAGAAGACAACGCCACCGTCGTGCATCTCGCCCGATTCGCATTGCTCGGGAGGAATCGTTGGAGTTAGCCGCTCTGAATGGAGTGTACCTATGAGACTCTTCAGAGAGCTGAAGAAAGGATCGCCATATTAGAAGAAACTCTTTATGGACGACACGAAGAAGACACTGAAGAGGAAGACCCAGAAGAAGCTAATGGACCGGTGAGCGGAAAAGAGCGGCAGAGGCAGAGAGCGAAGCACCAAAGACACACTGCACTGGGACACTGCTCCTATTGCACCATCCGGGACATCAAGATCGGTTCGCGAGGATGCGGCTCACTTTCGAGTCTCTGAGCGTAGAGCACCGTCAAGGTGCGGAGGCTATTTGATTGAGTAGTCTGTTCGCGTTGTTTGAGCTTAGCCAGTTTATGTCTTGAGTCGCCCTTTAGGCGGTAGTTTGGTGTGTTTAAGTTCGTCCTTATTTTTGTGTGCAAGTATGAGTGCAAAGGCCCTTAGGCATTTGTTGCAAGCCATACTATTATCTTAATCAATATAAGAGTTTGATTGAGCTTTCTTAAAATATGTTGTTGGGTTTTACCTACCCGCTTAGTTCTACAACTTATCTCGTGCTTGCTACCTTATCTAACCCGGAGATTCACGGATGGTTCGGACTCGTCAAGTCTGCGCAAGTGGTTCCGATACTCGGTATCGAAGGGCGAGAGCAAATCCCGAGAATAATTCCACCACAAGCACCTTGATCGATCTGCGAATTTTGGAGCATTCATGACAGCTCAAACCGGTGATGTACACCATGATGAATCGGATGCAAGCTATGAATAATCGAACAACAACAATCGACATCACAATGGAGCCCCGATTGCTCATGGTCACAATGGATCATCAAGTTGGCGGAGTTTATGAGAACCGATCCACCAACCTTTTACGGACATGTCTCACCAAGAGAAGGCGGCGATTGGCCGTGTTATTGAGAGAAAACTGCGATCACTCAATGCGGCGATCATGAAAAGTTCATGACGCCTCTCACGGATGGAAGGCATTGCCGCCGAATGGTGGGAAACTTTTGTCTTGGCGCATGGAGCGCCACAAGATATTACTTGGGAAGAGTTCTGGCGCTTTTCGCCCGATATCATGTACGGAAGGAATTATGGATCGAAGAAGGATGAATTCCGTGCTCTCAAGCAAGGAGGAATGTCGATGATCGATTACCTCAACAAGTTCTCTCAACTTGCTCGATATCTTTGCAGAAGATGTCGCCACTGACAAGGCTCGTCAGAGTCGTTTTCTGAAAGGATTGAACACTGGACTTCAAGTCAACTTGATCGCCCACACCTTTCCTGATTTTCAAGAGTTGATCAACAAGGCTTTGATTCTAGAGGATAAGCGCAAGGAATTGGAAGATCATCGTAGCGCAGAATGGCTCAAAGAAGGAAGTCACCAACCCCAGCTGAGGGCAAGAATGATTCCACCGCAGTTTAGCCGTTTTCCACCACAGAATTCTGCCAGACCACCTGCACCAACTTCAGCACCTCGCCCAGTTGCTCAGAACTTCCGCAACCCTGCACCAGTCAACCCCAATCCAGTAAGCAACCCACAGAATACAACCAGAGTTTGCTTTACCTGTCGTCAGCCAGGGCATTTCGCCAACCGATGTCGCAGAATGGGACTATCACCCGATGACGCTTCAACCTTGGGAATACACGGCCAAGACACCAGTACAAGGCAACCATCAAGGAACTTCTCAAGCTACCGGTCAATCCGGAGGAGCACCGCCATCAGTGGTCAGAGGCCGTGTCAACCACGTCACTCTGGAAGGAGCCCAAGAAGCACCTGACGTTGTACTGGGTAAGTTCCTAGTAAATTCAGTACCTGCATCAGTTCTGTTTGATTCTGGAGCTTCGCATTCGTTTGTTTCTGGAATTTTTGCAACTAAGAACAAATTGGAAGTTATGCATCTTAAGCATACTCTGTTAGTCCAGTCGCCTGGAGCAGAGCTAAGTTCTAAAGTTGGATGTTTAGGAGCTAGGCTACTCATAGCTGGAGTTGAGTTTCTAGCCAACCTAATAGTTCTAGACACTCAGACCATAGATGTCATCCTTGGTATGGATTGGTTATCCAAACATAAAGCAGTACTAGATTGTGGCCGAAGAGCCGTGACAATTGAGGATACCACAGGAAAGAAAGTAGAATTTCTAGCCACCTCAGTACGTGATGGACATTTGGTAGTCAACAGTCTGAAGACAGTTTCTTTGGAAGACGTACCTGTAGTCAGAGATTACCCAGATGTATTTCCAGAAGAATTACCAGGAATGCCACCGGACCGTGACATTGAATTTGTCATTGATCTAGTGCCAGGAACAGCACCAATTTCCAAGAGACCCTATCGGATGCCAGTCGATGAACTTGTGGAAATGAAGAAGAAGATAGAAGAACTACTAGAGAAAGGTTTTGTAAGACCTAGTTAAATCGCCATGGGGAGCCTTGATTTTGTTTGTCAAGAAGAAAGATGGAAGTATGAGAATGTGTATTGATTATCGTTCTCTCAACGAAGTCACCATCAAGAACAAGTACCCATTGCCCAGAATTGATGATTTATTCGACCAGATGAAAGGAGCCGGAGTATTCTCTAAGATCGATCTACGATCAGGTTACCATCAGTTGAAGATTTGTCCTAAGGATGTACCAAAGACCGCTTTCTCAACCCGGTATGGACATTATGAATTTCTAGTCATGTCTTTTGGATTGACTAATGCCCCTGCCTATTTCATGAACATGATGAACAAAGTATTCATGGAATATTTGGATAAGTTCGTGGTAGTATTTATTGATGATATTTTGGTATACTCAAAGTCAGAAGAAGAACATCTGAGAACATTTGAGATTAATCCTAGAGAAGCTCAGAGAGCATCAGTTGTATGCCAAGTTTAGCAAGTGTGACTTTTGGAAGAAGAAAGTTGATTTTCTCGGTCATGTAATGACAGCCGAAGGAGTAGTAGTTGACCGGAAAGGTTAAAGCTGTAATGAATTGGGAGCAGCCCAAGACGGTTACTCAAATTCGTAGTTTCTTGGGAATGGCAGGATACTATCGTCGTTTCATTGAAGGGTTCTCAACGATTGCTAAACCTCTTACGCAATTGTTGAAGAAAGAGAAGAAGTTTATTTGGACCTGACTTGTGAAGAGAGTTTTCAAGAATTGAAGAAGCGTCGACTTGATTGATGCTAGTTTTGCTTGGGATATTAGTAAGGATTTTGATATCTCTTGTGATGCTTCGCGTCAAGGATTAGGATGTGTCCTTATGCAAGAAGGAAGAGGCGCCGCTTATGCGTCAAGGCAATTAAGGCCTCATGAAGAGAACTACCCTACCCATGATTTGGAGCTAGGCTGCCGTAGTGCATGCCTTGAAGATTTGGCGTCATTATCTCATCGAGAATCATTTGTGAAGTCTACACAGATCATAAGAGCACGAAGTACATATTCACTCGATCGATTTGAACATGAGGCAGAGAAGATGGTTGGAATTAATAAAGGATTATAATCTTGGAATCCATTACCATCTGGTAAGGCCAATGTAATTCAGATGCTTTGAGTCGTAAGAAACTCTTGCAATGCTCGGAAGTAAAAGAGTTGTGTTGAGAACTTGGGAGGAATTCGAAGCTACTGACTAGAAGTTGTTAGGAAGGATTTGTGGCCAATTTGGAAGTACAGTCTACTACGGAGAAAGCAGTTCGTGAAGCTCAACCTAAGGATTACGAGTTTCTTGATCTCAAGAAGAAGATGTCGGAAGGAAAATTTAAAGACTTTACCATAGATGATCGGGATATCTTGTGGATCAATGGGCGTATCGTGTACCGGATATGGATGGATTAAGACGGTGATTCGAAGGAAGCCCATGACTCAAAGTATTCAATTCACCACGGAAGCACTAAGATGTATCGGGATGTTAAGAATAAGTTTTGGTGGCCAAACTTAAGCGAGGCGTCGCAGAGTTCGTTGCTTTATGCGACGTGTGCCGAAAGTAAAGCGAGCATCGAGACCGGCAGGTTTGCTACAACCGCTAAAGATACCAGAATGGAAGTGGGAAGAGATCGGTATGGATTTTATTACCGGATTACCCAAGACTCAATCAGGTTATGATTCGATTTGGGTAATAGTGGATCGTTTGACTAAGGTTGCCCATTTCTTGCCAGTCAAAACCACTTATTCAGGAGACCGCTTGGCAGAGTTGTATATGTCAAAAATCGTCAGTCTGCACGGTGTGCCTAAGAAGATAGTGTCAGATCGAGGATCTCAATTCACCTCTCGTTTTTGGCAGAGTCTACATGAAGCCCTGGGAACTCATCTGAATTTCAAGATCTTGCTTATCATCCACGACGGATGGGATGATGAAAGAGTCAACCAGATATTAGAAGATATGTTAAGAGCATGTGCCTTAGCTAATGCTACCAGTTGGGATAAAAGTTTGCCGTATGCAGAATTCTCGTACAACAACAGTTATCAAGCCAGTTTGCAGATGTCACCATTTGAAGCTCTGTACGGTCGTGCCTGCAGAACTCCGTTGAATTGGTCGAGACAATTTGAGCGTGTAGTGTTCGGGCGGATGTTATTCGAGAAGTCGAAGAACAAGTTGCTATGATCGAGAGAGGTTAAAGATAGCCAGTCCGGCAAAAGAGTTATCCGATAATCGTCGTCGTGACCTCGACTTTGAACGAGAGGATTTTGTGTATCTTCGAGTTACTCCGCTCAGAGGTGTTAAGAGATTCCACACCAAAGGGAAGCTTGCTCCAAGGTATGTGGGTCCATTCAAGGTTTTGGAACGCCGTGGAGAAGTTGCGTACCAGTTGGAGCTACCGCAGTCGTTAGCAGGAGTGCATGATGTCTTTCATGTCTCTCAGCTGAAGAAGTGTCTTCGTGTGCCAGAAGAGCAGACCCCGTTGGAGTCAATTGAACTGAAGGAAGATCTCACATACAAAGAGCAGCCTGTCAGTATTTTGGATGTCGCAGAGCGCCGCACCAGAAGCAAGACTGTTCGTTTCTGCAAAGTCCAGTGGAGTAACCACTCAGAAGGAGAAGCAACGTGGGAACGTGAAGAAGAGTTAAAAGCCGAGTTCCCTAGCCTTTTCTCTAGCTAGCCGGAATCTCGGGGACGAGATTCGTTTAAGGGGGGGAGGTTTGTAACATCCCTATTTTCAGAGCTTGAAAATCTTTTAAATAATGGTAGCAAGAAAATTCATCATTTGGATTTATTTGAATATTAATTTAAAAAGCTTAATATGGACTTTAAGGACAAATTGATTTAATGTGCTTAATCCCAACATCAACAATTGTCAAAATTATTTTATTTAGATTCTACATGCTTGGATATATTTTATAGAAATTTCTGGAATTTTTCCAAAGTCATTTGCTATTTTCTAATTTCTATTTGCATTTTCTGGATTTATTTAAAAGAAAAACTTATTTTAAATCCTTGAACGATCTTGGGCGAAGCCAAAGACTATTCCGGCGCGCCGACCCACATCGCCCGGCGCGCTCTCGTCCGTTGGATGCTCGACGCGTGCCCTCATCTCCGTCGGACGACGCGCCCATTCCCCTTTGAGCCGCTGGATCCCACCCGCGTGTCTCCTTGTCGCGATCGCGCAGACGCTCGTGCGCCCGGCTTCGCTTGCCCAGGTGCGTCGGATCGTATTGGGCGCTGGATCTCGGCGCCGCTGTCGCCTTCTCTCTCTGACGCGTGGGCCCACCGAGTCGTCGTCAACCTCCCGAACTCTTCGCGCCCGACTCCGTTTCTTCCGCGCGCCGCCGCCGTCCTCGACACGGACTCTAGGGTTCCCGGGCCCTATTTAAAGCCGCGCCCGTGTCACGAGGATCGCCCCCTCCAGCGCCGCCTTTTCCCCAAAGTCTCCAACCCTAGCGAGCCGCCGTTTCACCGGAATCAGAGCTCCAACCTCCGCGCCGCCGTGAGCTTCTTCGCCCGATTGCGTCGCCGTCGGTGAGCACCGGCCGTCGCCACACCCACCCCCGTGTTCGCCGCGTCAAGGGCTACCCCGTGCGCACGCTCGTTGCCCTCGGGAAGCCGTCGCTCGTCGTCGCCGCCATCAGCCGCACCGCTCCGCCGCTCTTCTTGTCGTCGCCGCCGTTCTGGTCATCTCCGGTGAGTAGCGACCGCGTCCCGATTCGCCGAGTTGCGGCGATTCGGGCGCACCCCCAGCATTGGCCGAGCCGCCGTCTTCGCCGGATCCCCACGCGCCGGAGCGTCGTCGGCGTTCTGCTGACGTGGCCTCGCCGTGTCAGCCGCCACCTCCGCCCGCGTGCTTAGGTGTCGCCAGATCAACCGCCGCGTCAGCGCCACGCGCACAGGCGTGCCAGCTCAACCCAACCAAATCTCCCGTGGCTCGGTGAACCCAGTCCACCGTGAGCCGAGAGGCTGACAGTGGGTCCCACCTGTCAGTTTTTATTTTAAATATATTTCTTTTTCCGAAAATTCTCGGCTGACGCAAGCATTGCGCAATAATTCGATTTTCCTTTATAAAATTAATTCGGGAAATTCGAGAAAATCCAATTTAGGGTTTTATTGATTTTTCCAATCTTCCAAAGCCCATATCTTTTGCATCCGAAGTCCAATTGAGCCCATTCAAATTTGTAAATTCATATAAAATTCAGATCTATTTATTTATGAATTTTATTTAATTTTTGGAGTTTGTTTTGCCTCTGTTATTTATTTGTTTTGTTTCTTTTGTCTCGTTTGCGAGTAGACGTCGATACTTCGGGGAATTTTGCAGAAGAAGGAGCATCTCAAGACCAAGACCAATATCTAGATCTATTCCAAGGCAAGTTATACCTTTGATCATTTTGAACCCAGTTTTCAAAATACTTTGTTTCAATGTATTGCATTCTATTTCAAGTATTTATTTAAATGCTTTTGGGATAGATAATAATCCAAATTGTTATGCCACCTTGTCTATTGTATGCCATGATCTTTTGTCACCCTAGGTTGGTTCATTATTAGTTGGTATTATCGTAGCACCAACGTGGGTTGGTTAGATACGATTAGACTGCTTAGCCATGCCACGAGTCATCATTTCATGTGAGAGTTGCAATTATAAACTTGACTAAGTGATTATGGGCGTGTGATGAATCTGTGTGTGCTGTGTGCTATTACTCGTTGATGGCATGTGTTGCACTTAATCAACAGGGTGGGAAAAGATTTAGACTAAGGCAAGTGGTGGATTCTGTGTGAATGGTGGAGCTGTGTGCTTTTAAACTTTGTGATTTGGGTTAAAACTGGAAGTCTTGCCTTGGTCAATTAAGGACTTAACTTTGTGCGCCATTGAACTGGGCCTTACTGTACGACCACATGCCTAGTATGGGCTGGGCCTGACTTAGTAAGTTATGGAGTCTTGACATTGACAACTCAGGTTGTATTTAAGCTATGTGATGGGCTGGAGGTGTGATATGTCACATCGCGGGACAGTCATTGCATCCCCGTCCAATGGTGTGTGTCGTTCTAAGAGGCGTGTGTACAAATTGATGGCGATAAAGCACACCAGAGTGTCATTGTTTGAGATGAAGTCTCTGAAAGGTTTTGTTGTGATCAACTCTGATCCGGTTGGTTTCATCGTGTGGGTAAAGTGTACAACCTCTGCAGAGTGTTTAAACCAATCTATTCGAATAGCCGCGTCCTCGGTTATGGACATGCTCGGGAATTTCACACGAGGGGTAGATTTTTATAAAACAAATGGGAAGGGTCAGCTGTGTGAGATAACTTGTTCAGCTGTGTGAAAGAACTTGATTTGACTGTGTGTCCTTTGTGAAATCAATTGTTAACTTATTATTGTCTATTTGTTTTGAATTACGCTTTCAATCTATTATTTGTATTCAATTGCAAATGTTGCATTTCGCAAAATAACCACGAAGCCATTCCTTTGGAATAAGCCATCATGTATAAATGCATTACGTGGTATGACTTGCAATGCAGTGTGTACTCACTCTTGCTAAATAAATCAGCGAAGTGGAGGAGTCGTCTTTGCTTTTGAAGAAGAGTTCTCTGAAGGTTGAGCGTTAGGGTCTTGATCGATCGGTTGCTCGTGGTAAATTGATGGGAGCCACGGAGTTTATTTCGTTTCATTGCAGTTTATTTCTTTATTGTCAGCCTTGCATGGCTTAATAAATGTAACACTCGACCATAAGGTCCCAACAGTTATTTGTTATTTAAATGTACTCGTTTATTCTTATATTCGTTGTATGGATGTGATATTTCATCAATGTTGATACTGTGTGCACTAGCGTGATCCTGGACTAGTGCAGAATACACAGAGGGTCCAGATTTGCATATTTGGGTCCCGACAATAGCTCTCTAGGATCATCGAACATGATATAGTATAAAGAATCATTAAGAGATATGCTAACAGGAACATCCTTATGAGTAATCAATTGCACATTATGTAAATTGAACGAATAAATTTTAAAACATAGAATATTCAAAGGAACACTAGAGTTCTCACTCTTACGTACCTCAGCGTGATGAATATTCAATTCAACACCATTATTGTTACCTTTAACGTCCTCCTCTATTATTGCAGGTGTTGTAGGTTTCAAATTGTCATCGTGAAACCACAGGGCAGCAAGCATTCCATCCACAACCGTGGTTATCTCCGTGTCTTTTACTTCCAACGGTGCTGGTTCTTGAACAGTCAGCTCATCTTCTTTAATATCAACCTGCACAATGTGAGAAACAACACTAGAAGTAGCGAGTAAATCGTTAATTTCGGCATTAACGTCACTTTGGCTATCATCTACTTCCCTCTTTTATGTTGGTGTATCTCTCTCACACTCAATGGAGATGCTCTCAACTTCACATACAGTGGAATCACACAGCTCACTCTCTTTATCATTCTCACTCAATTTGGCTTTGGCTATGTGGCTCTCATTCTCACATGGGTTTGGATACATCGCATCCACCAAAGATTGTGGGTCAGCAACGGAGCAATCACGAGTAACCACAATCTCTTCATGAAGCAATGGAGCAATACTACATGAAGCCAGGACCGAAGGAAAAATCCCATGCTCGGTCTCCTTCTCTTGTGTCACACAAGTGGACTTCAAACCTTGTCGCAACCCTGTCAACTTTTCCACTAGGGAACACTTGTAGTGGTAAGGTACAAAACGTGCACACAAATGCTGTTTCATCTGCTCCCAGGTGATAATCGGCAATTCATGGCGCTCCATACGCATACGAACAAATCGCTCCCACCAATGTGTGGCATAATCAACCAAACCATTGGACGCAAGTAAGAGCTTCCTCTCATTGGAATAGTTGTGCATCCGAAATATCGTATCAATTTCAAGCTCCCAATTAAGGTATTCTTCCACATCTGCACGACCTGTGATCCATCGTCATCGTGCTCAGGCTACAATGCAAGTGATCCACCGGTAACCCGTTCTTGGAAAGATCGATGGAATCTTTGGGCTTCTTGCGCACCAGCTTGGGCAGTTGGGGTGTGGGGGAGTGGAGAGGAGGCTATGGGTGGCCAACAGTACGCACGGGAGGAACTGAGAAAGAACGAGATCCAACGGCTCACATCTCACGAAGAAAGATACATCTAACGGCTCATATCGCATGAGGGAGGACGGACCGTCACCAATTCCTTCTTTTAAGCAGTAGAGATATATAGTTCGTAGTCCCTTGTTAGCTAATTCAAGGCCTGAATTCAGCTAGCTAGTTCTCTCATTGGGCATTCATCCTAAACATGCAGGTGAACCATGGCCTACTTCATCGAACCTCACACACTGGAGTGTGTGATTTGCTTCATGCTACGGCAACCCAAATTTAGGAGGATTCTACAAGCACTTGGAGGATTCTACAACTGTGATTTTAAGTTGGAATTCGTATGGAAATCAAATTGTAATTTTTCTTTTATTTTTTATTTCGAATTTCAACTCTTTTTTCTTGGAATTCGTATCCAAATTCAATTGCTATTTTTCTTTAATTTTTATTCCAAATCCCATTCGTAATTCCAAACCGTCTATGATGACCCATGTCATTACTGACCCATAAACTCAGATGGCTCATTAAACCGTCTGTGATGACGTTTTTGAACCATCTGTGATAACCTTTTTGGCAGTAGTGAAATGGCAACCGGAATAGGGATGGCAATCGGGCGCGGCGGGTACGGGTAGTGCTCGCCCATACCCATACCCGCGACCCCGATTTCCCCCCACGGGCATACCCGCGAAGAACAACGGGCGAAGAATCTCGCCCATACTCGTCGCCCGCGGGTATGCCCGTTTACCCGCAGACAATGCATCACTGCCCGTGGGTACCCATCGCCCGCAAGCATGCTTTTTACCTGTCGATAAGCAAGTGGATATGAGTAACATCAAATGGAAGCCCAGAATAAAGTTGCAACTACAAGTATATTCCATGCAACCCAAAAGTTAGACCTGAGTTCTTCAAATGAATTGAATGCCAGATTGCAGGGTCGAGAGCAGAAGTTGCCCATTAAAACAAAGAGAGAAGGAACCACTTCCACGCTATCATAACCATCAAGAACAACTCCTAACTTCTTTATAGTCTTTTCTACGAGATAACACATACGAACATCCTGAGAGTAGGACTCGATAATAAAAGTTGCACAAAATCAAGAACTGAGACCAGATATAAATACCTCAGAATTGTCCAGCCAAACATCTGAAAGAGTGACAAACATGTCATTCACGGCCTTCTTTTCTAGAGATGATAATCTTAGCTGTTCGATATCAATGTAACAAAGATCATCAGTAAAGATGTTCTCGACACGATCTAATTATTCAACATGTAGAGCTGAATTATTGAACTTACTGTTTCTTCAGTAGGTATGACACCTCCACCAAAGAAATCAAGCCCCATAAGCATTGAAAGTGAGGTTTCCCTATCCTCTAAGGGAGGAAACCCGCATGTATTGACCTGCACGTGATGGAATATAACCACATTCAAGAGAATAATACATGAAAGAGCTGAACATTTTCTAGTAGACAAGAATTACAGACCTGGAAAATGCCATTCGAAAGCAATTCCCCTTTTGCTACAATTACAGTATTTTCAACAAAGAAACCTGAAGTGATTTTGTGTTCTATGTTAAGGAAAGTGGTCATACTTTTCTGAAAAAGCAAGAAATCCATATGGATGAAACAAAATTTTAGTATAAAATATTAATCACTGTTCCAAACATAATGTTCTTTACTATCCCGTGAAAAATGAGAAGAACTTTTATAACCTCCATAAGTGGCCAAAGGAACTTTAAAATTGACAAACATTTTTGTTTGGCACAGCAAAGACATGAATATAGATATTCACATTAAGGTAGCAAAACAATGGGTTCTCATGATATAGCATTCGATAAGTCAATTGGCACTGCTCCAGTAAGATCCTCTAAGTAGAACTGGCGTTCCTCCAATTGTGATATGACCCCCATAATCCATCTCCGTCCAGTGCACCCAATTAGAGACTGTATAGAAGTAATCTACTTGAAAATAAAAGCTGCATAAGTAATTTCACACACAAAGACTAACAAAATTTGGGGAACAAAAAAGGCTAAACAAAGATTCTTGGGGGAAAGTACCAAATATTGGACTAAAGTGACCATAACAGGAGAAACACAACAAAAAACAAGAGAGATACCAAGATCTAGAGGTGGCGGTGCGGCTCCTTTGCGGCAGCTGAGCGTGTGGAAGCGCCCGGGAGGGAGGAAGCGGGCCAGGCGGCCGAGCGGGACTGCGGGAGGTGGCGGCCGGGAGGGAGGAGGCGGCTGGGAGGGAGCAGGTGTTCGGGATCTGGAGGTGGCGGCTAAGCGTGAGGAGGCGTTCGGGAGGGAGGAGGCGACCGAGATCTGGAGGTGGCGGCGCGGCTCCTTTGCGGTGGCTGAGCGTGAGGAAGCGGCCAGGAGGGAGGAGGCGGGCCAGGCAGCCGAGCGGGACTACAGGAGGTGGCGGTCGGGAGGGAGGAGGCGTGAGTGGGGCCGGGAGGTGGCGGTGGGAGGAGGAGGCGGCCGAGCGGAGAGGGAGGTGGCGGCCGGGAGGAGGAGGCGGGATCTAGAATGGATGGAGGTGGCGGCGGAGGATTCATTGGTTGGAGTTTGGGGAAAGAATTCGTGGCGGCCGAGCGGGACTAGTGAAAGGAGTCTGAGTGATTGAGTGTCTGAGTTAGCCCTAGTAGTTGATTCTGACCCACTTTGTCGGTGTATGTCGCGAGTATGCAGGTAAAGCAGCGCAGGTGGATCTTACCATACATACCCATTTACCCGACGGGTAGAGAGTTTCCCCCATTTTTATGCCCGTGGCAAAAAAAAAAATAGCCCATACCCGGCTCCATTAGGGTATTTACCCACGGGTACGCGGGTAATCAGGCACCATTGCCATCCCTACACCGGAATCATGCCGCCGACCAATGCGTCACCCTGCCCTAATCCCTGTCACCATCAAAGGCATTCCACTACTCCATGATGTCCCGAACCGTGTCATCCACGTCACCACAATCACGCACCCCTCCTAAATCTCTCTATGCCCACGCCTTAGACGGACCGCAGCCGGAGCTCGCTATTGTCGAGCTCCTCCTCTCTGCCTATGGTGTCACCGCCGCCAGCTCTCCTTGTGTAACAGCTCGAAATTTGGGTTTATTTTCAAAAATATGATCTTTTAAAAACTTTTGATGGATTTTAGTGACATTTTATTTCCTGGATTTTATTTGGAAGACTTTTTGTCTAATAAAGAAATTAAGAATTAAGTTATAGAAATACAAAACTAATTAAGGATCAAAATAAATTGAAACAAAATATGATATAAAAAATCCAAACTTGGTATAATGATTCTGTAAACAAAGGGAAAATATTTAAAACATGTTTTTACAAATTTTTCCCAAATAGAATAATAACATTCATACAAATTGGAAATTAAAATAATTTTAGAGAAATATGAAAAGCACCAAAAATTCTGAAAAAATTACTTAAAAATATAAATTATGTAATAAGCCCTCTATAAAAATTTTAATCTATATTTATATGTCAAATAATTTCCTAAAGCCATCAGCCATTTCAGAAATCCTATTTCCCCTGTTCTCCTCACTGACTAGTGGGCCCCAACCCCAGGCCTTCTTCTCCACCGCAGGAGCCAGCGCCCATGCCCTGGACACGTGGCCGCTCCTCTGCGTCATGCACCGACCTCACCCCTGGTTTCGGCCTTGCGCCCGTGGTTTAGCCCTAGCCCATGGCGCGCCCACGCCTGCCCGGCCACGCCACGCACTGCCCATGTCTTATGTGGCCGCCTCGGCGTCTCCGAAGCAAACGCCGTCGATTCACTCGGTTTTCATCGAGCCCATGCCTACATAAGCCAAGCCCTCAGTACCTCTCCCCCTGTTCTTCATCTCTCTGCTTCTCCCTCTCCAACTTCTCCTCTCCATGGCCGTGCCGCCTCCAAGCTCACCGGCCGCACCGAAGAGCTTCGACCTCCATCTTCTTGTCCCTCTAGCTTGCCTTGTCGCCCTCCTTCTATCCCTCACCTCCTTTGCCTCTCTTTGCAGCCGGAGCTCCGGGAACGCGGAGCATCTTCATCAAGTCCGGCGGCATTCGGAGAACGGCCGCACTCCCGATCCTCGTCCCGGCTGAACTGGTGAGTTCCTCCATTAAAGAACTATGTCACCTTGTGTCCTTACTCCCTAGGATCAATAACCCCCAACTAATTTGTCCCCTAACCCGAAGAATCACCACGCCATGGTCATCTTCCCTTTACACGGCCAAAATCACAACCGCCGGCGCCATTAGCTCTCCGGTGATCCCATCTTCAATCCCTTGCACCTAGAGTACCCCATGGACCTCCCTAACCTTCCCCATCACTCATCTTCACCTTATTCCTCCACAGAGACCTCCCCACGGTGAGCCTTCTCCGCCGCCCACGGCTCCCATCGCCGGCTCACCACGGCGCCTCCCCTCCTTCGCCGACCCCTCCGGTGTGCTCCTTGAACCTCGCCAGTGCTCATGCTTCCACCAATCTGGCCGCAACCCCATCAAAGCGCCACAGCCACATTCCACCCCCACGGCCGGCCGCCGCCTACAATCGCCTCGCTGCCACCGTCCACCTCCGGTCAAGCCACCACCGGCCTGAGGTTCACCTCTCCTCCCCAGTACCATTTCAGCCATCTCCGCCGCCTCGCATCCACCGACACACCGGTGACAACCGCCACTCCAAACCGGCCGCCACCTCCTCTGTCTCTACCCCCTTCTGCTCTCTGCGTGCTCCACTCTGTCTCACTGAAGACTGGGGCCCACCTGTAAGATGTTCAGAAATGCTAACTAATCTTATGACTGACTATGGAACCACCCAATTGATTCAACAAAAATTGGAAGTTTGAATTAGTATGAAGTTTAGATGGTAGCTTTTCAGTTCAGAAAAGTTGTTCTGTTAAATGATGATGAACAGAGAAGTGCTTTGTCAGTGAAGCCAATTTGCAAAACCAATTATCAAATGCTAACAAGTGTTATGGTTGTCCATTAGTTCACTCAAATGCATTAACTAATTTGAAGTTTGATAATTTAAGATAATTTAGCTAGTAGCACTTTAGTTCAAAAATGAATTGTGTTTTCTATTGTCTGTTAATGATCAGAGAAGATGAGCTAAGAATGTTTGGAAATGACACTGAGCCTGCCCTTAGGTGTTCAATCCAAATATTAGTTACTAGGTTTGACCACTACAGGAGGATTCAAATTTGCAAATCACATATTAATGACTATGTCCAGTAGTTAAAAATATTTGAAAATGTCTTGTAGCAATTAACAGTCATATGAACAGGAAGATGCTTAGATGAAAATCTGAAATAATAGTAGGTTTATAAACCTGTTGAATGACTAATTGATCACTCAAAAGAATTGTTAAATGATATTTGAATTAGTTAACCAACACTCATTCTCATAATAATTCTCAATTTGAAATGTATGAACAGAGAAAAGGATTAGGAGAAGATTTGAAATGTCAGTGAAACTCATTTGTCAAACCAACTAATGATAACAAATATTGTTAATGATTTAACAACTTTGAAGTTAAGATTTGAAGGCAGTTTAGCTATTAGCATTTAGTTCAGAAAGCTGTTTCTTTGTAAGATGCATGAACATAGAAGGTAATATGAAGATAATGTAACATCCCAATTTTCAGAGCTTTAAAAATCTTTTAAATAATGGTAGCAAGAAAATTCATCATTTGGATTTATTTGAATATTAAATTAAAAAGCTTAATATGGACTTTAAGGACAAATTGATTTAATGTGCTTAATCCCAACATCAACAATTGTCAGAGCTATTTTATTTAGATTCTATATGCTTGGATATATTTTATAGAATTTTCTGGAATTTTTCCAAAGTCATTTGCTATTTTCTAATTGCTATTTGCATTTTTGGATTTATTTAAAAGAAAAATCAAAGAAAATCCTTCGAAACGATCGGGTGAAGCCCGGCACTATTCCATCGCCCGACCACTCCGCATGCCCATTCCGCGCTTGCGCCTTGGATCACCGCCGCGTGTCCTTCGCGCGATCGCGACGCATCCGCCGCTGCGCGCCTCTCGCTGCTCTCACGCAGGATCTCCATCGCTCATTGCCGCCGCCGCTTCTGCGCTGCGCTTGCTCTTTCGGCCGGTGGACCGCCAGACGCCCGGCTCGGCGTCGTCTTCGTCCCGATCTCTCGCGCTGCCTCCCGCCCTTGCGCGCCACCGCCGTCGTTCGCTTCGGGACTCGCGTCCTCGGCTATAAAAGCCCCGAGCCCCAATCTCTTCGCTCTCTCTCCTCCTCCGGAACCCCGAAGTCGCCGTCCTCGCCCTCGTCTCATTGCGGCATTGCCCGAAGACCGCCGCCGCCGCAACTCGTCTACCACCGCCTTCGCCGTCTCGAGCTCGTTGGCGTGCAACCACCGCCTCGAGTGCGCAATAACACGGCTTCATCTCGCCACCGTCGCCTTCGCCGAGGCGCCTCCTTCACCGTTGCTGCGTGCCGTCCGACAACGCGAGCTCGCCGCCGCCTCCTTCATTGCCGCGGTGAGTTCGTGCCACCCGCACTCCTCCGCCACCTCTAGTAGCATCGCCTTCCTCTTGGCGACCGTTTTGGTGCTTGCGCCACGACTCACCGCCGATTCGCCGTCGTCGCCGCCGGCAAGCCTCTCGGCGCGCCCTCCTCTCGTTCCTTCACGGCGTGGCGGCCAGGTCAGCACCACGGTGCCGCGCGCCGAGGTGGCGCTGCGTGTGCCGCGTCACCGCCAAGCGTGGCGTTGTCCACCGCCACCCCTCACCCTCGGCTCGGTGGATTTGGTCCACCGTGAGCCGAGAGGCTGACAGGTGGGGCCCACCTGTCAGTACGGATTTTAATTAATTTCTTTTTTTCGGCTGACGCAAGCATTGCGCAATAATTCGATTTTCCTTTATAAAATTAATTCGGGAAATTCGAGAAAATCCAATTTAGGGTTTAATTGATTTTTCCAATCTTCCAAAGCCCATATCTTTTGCATCCGAACTCCGATTGAGCCCATTCAAATTTGTAAATTCATATAAAATTCAGATCTATTTATTTATGAATTTTATTTGATTTTTGGAGTTTGTTTTGCCTCTGTTATTTATTTGTTTTGTTTCTTTTGTCTCGTTTGCGAGTAGACGTCGATACTTCGGGGAATTTTGCAGAAGAAGGAGCACCTCAAGACCAAGACCAATATTTAGATCTATTCCAAGGCAAGTTATACCTTTGATCATTTTGAACCCAGTTTTTAAAATACTTTGTTTCAATGTATTGCATTCTATTTCAAGTATATATTTAAATGCTTTTGGGTGTAGTTATTAAATCCAAATTGTTATGCCACCTTGTCTATTGTATGCCATGATCTTTTGTCACCCTAGGTTGATTAATTATTAGTTGGTATTATCGTAGCACCAACGTGGGTTGGTTAGATACGATTAGGCGCTTAGCCATGCCACGAGTCATCATTTCATGTGAGAGTTGCAATTATAAACTTGACTAAGTGATTATGAAGCTGTGTGATGAATCTGTGTGTCTTTGTGTGCTATTACTCGTTGATGGCATGTGTTGCACTTAATCAACAGGGTGGGAAAAGATTTAGACTGAGGCAAGTGGTGGATTCTGTGTGAATGGTGGAGCTGTGTGCTTATTAAACTTTGTGATTTGGGTTAAAACTGGAAGTCTTGCCTTGGTCAATTAAGGACTTAACTTTGTGCGCCATTGAGCTGGGCCTTCTTGTCACGACCACATGCCTAGTATGGGTGGGCTGACTTAGTAAGTTATGGAGTCTTGACATTGACAACTCGGGCTATATTTAAAGCTGTGTGATGGTGGAGGTGTGTCTGTGTGTTTGGGTCACATCGCGGGACGGTCGTTGCATCCCGTCCAATGGTGTGTGTCGTTCCAAGGGTGTGTACAAATTGACTGGCGATAAAGCACACCAGAGTGTCATTGTTTGAGATGAAGTCTCGAAAGGTTTTGTTGTGATCAACTCGATCCGGTTGGTTTCATCGTGTGGGTAAAGTGTACAACCTCTGCAGAGTGTTTAAACCAATCTATTCGAATAGCCGCGTCCTCGGTTATGGACATGCTCTGAATTTCACACGAGGGGTAGATTTTCATAAAACAATTGGGAATGGTCATTGTGTGAGATAACTTGTTGGTGTGTGAAAGAACTTGATTAGACTGTGTGTCTTTTGTGAAATCAATTGTTAACTTATTATTGTCTATTTGTTTTGAATTACGCTTTCAATCTATTATTTGTATTCAATTGCAAATGTTGCATTTCGCAAAATAACCACGAAGCCATTTCTTTGGAATAAGCCATCATGTATAAATGCATTACGTGGTATGACTTGCGAGTACGGTGTGTACTCACTCTTGCTAAACAAATCAATGAAGTGGAGGAGTCGTGCTTTGCTTTTGAAGAAGAGTTCTCGAAGGTTGAGCGTTAGGGTCTTGATCGATCGGTTGCACTGTGGTAAATTGATGGGAGCCACCGAGTTTATTTCGTTTCATTGTAGTTTATTTCTTTATTGTCGACCTTGCATGGCTTAATAAATGTA
Source organism: Hsuehochloa calcarea (assembly GCA_036346395.1). NCBI lineage: Eukaryota > Viridiplantae > Streptophyta > Magnoliopsida > Poales > Poaceae > Hsuehochloa > Hsuehochloa calcarea. Next base: position 16,569,941 of record CM070596.1, on the reverse strand, counting down.
AAACTCGACCGTAAGGTCCCAACGATTATTTATTATTCAAAGGTACTCGTTTATTCTTATATTCGTTGTATGGATGTGATATTTCATCAATGTTGACCTTGTGTGCACTAGTGTGATCTGGACTAGTGCGAATACACGAGGGTCCAGATTTGCATATTTGGGTCCCGACAGAGGTGGTATCGAGCCATCTTCGTAGGTCTTGACCCTAGTTAGATTGGCCGTTCTTAGTGAGTCCAAAACTATTTTCTAAAGCAAATATTAACTTGCAAGATTAATTGAACTCTTTAACTCATCTCATGTCTCTCTTGACTCAACTATTCTGAAATTCTTTCTCTCCCATTGTTTTAAAGTTGTTTTCATATCCTTGTCCATCTTGACAGATGCCTCGTCTTGAGTTATGGAGGCGCAAGGGAGGACTTGCCGCCGAGCTTTGGAAGTTGCTACAAGTACTTGGAGGGTTCGATCGTCCATTGTACCGTGGCGGTGCTTGGATTGTGAGCGGCCGAGATCGTGGAGTGATCGCCATTTGACCGCTCTCACGCCAGCGAGAACACCAAGGCAAGCAAACCATTGAACATCTCGGCTCGAAGGAGTATTTGGATTGAAGCAATCCAGAGTCTTCACGCCTTGCCATCCCGAGGATCGCAACATCTACTCTCGAGCTTCGTGACACGCTTTTCGTTATCATCCCCGCACTTCCGACGTGGATCTTGCCGCACGCTTTCCGTCTCACGAAAGGAGAAGACAACGCCACCGTCATGCATCTCGCCCGATTCGCCGCCGCTCGGGAAGAATCATTGGAGTTAGCCGCACTGAGTGGAGTGTACCTATGAGACTCTTCGAGAGTCAAGAAAGGATCGCCATATTAGAAGAAACTCTTTATGGACGACACGAAGAAGACATCAAGAGGAAGACCGAAAAAGTCGATGGACCGGTGAACCGTAAGAGCAGCAGAGGCAGGCAGAGCGAAGCACCACCAGATATGCACTGAGGCACTGCTCTGTTGCACCATCCGGGACATCGAGGATCGGTTTGCGAGGATGCCACTCACTTTCAGTCTACAAGGCGGGAGCACCGTCAAGGTCATGGAGGCTATTTGATTGAGTAGTCTGTTCGCGTTATTTCGAGCTTAGCCGCTTTATGTCTTGAGTCGCCCTTTAGGCGGTAGTTTGGTGTGCTTAAGTTCGTCCTTATTTTTGTGTGCAAGTATGAGTGCAAAGGCCCTTAGGCATTTGTTGCAAGCCATACTATTATCTTAATCAATATAAGAGTTTCATTGAGCTTTATTAAAATATGTTGGGTTTTACCTACCCCGCTTAGTTCTACAACTTATCTCGTGCTTGCTACCTTATCTAACCCTTGGAGATTCACGGATGGTTCGGACTCGTCAAGCTGCGCAAGTGGTTACGATACTCGATGTCGGAAGGACAGGAACAAATCCCCGGAGAAGCAATTCCACCACAAGCACCTTCAGTCGATCTGCAGAATTTTGGAGCATTCATGACAGCTCAGACCCAGCTGATGTACACCATGATGAATCAGATGCAAGCTATGAATAATCAGAACAACAACAATCAGCATCACAATGGAGCCCCAGTTGCTCATGGTCACAATGGATCATCCAAGTTGGCGGAGTTTATGAGGACCCGTCCACCAACCTTCTCTGGACATGTCTCACCAGTAGAAGCTGATGATTGGCTACGTGTTATTGAGAGAAAACTACTGATCACTCAATGCAGCGATCATGAAAAAGTTCTGTACGCCTCTCATCAGATGGAAGGCATTGCCGCCGAATGGTGGGAAAACTTTTGTGCAGCGCATGGAACGCCGCAAGACATTACTTGGGAAGAGTTCACAACTGCTTTTCGCAGTATCAAGTAACAGAAAGGAATCATGGATCGAAGAAGGATGAATTCCGTGCTCTCAAGCAAGGAGGAATGTCAGTGATCGACTACCTCAACAAGTTCTCTCAACTTGCTCGATATGCTGCAGAAGATGTCGCCACTGACAAGGCTCGTCAGAGTCGTTTTCTGAAAGGATTGAACACTGGACTTCAAGTCAACTTGATTGCCCACACCTTTCCCGATTTTCAAGAGTTGATCAACAAGGCTTTGATTCTAGAGGATAAGCGCAAGGAATTGGAAGATCATCGTAAGCGCAGAATGGCTCAGCAAGGAAGTCACCAACCCCAGCTGAGGGCAAGAATGATTCCACCGCAGTTTAGCCGTTTTCCACCACGATTCGCGGACCACCCGCACCAACTTCACCTCGCCCGATTGCTCGAACTTCGCAACCCCGCACTACCAACCCCAATCCAAGAAGCAACCCACGTAAAACAACGAGTTTGCTTTACTGCCGTCGGCCAGGCATTTCGCCAACCGATGTCGCAGAATGGGATTATCACCCGATGACGCTTCAACCTTGGGAACACACCAGCCAAGACACCAGTACAAGGCAACCATCAAGGAACTTCTCAAGCTACCGGTCAATCCGGAGGAGCACCGCCATCAGTGGTCAGAGGCCGTGTCAACCACGTCACTCTAGAAGGAGCCCAAGAAGCACCTGACGTTGTACTGGGTAAGTTCCTAGTAAATTCGAGACTGTGCATCGATTACATTTGATTACGAGCTTCAGCATTCGTTTGTTTCTGGAATTTTTGCAACTAAGAACAAATTGGAAGTTATGCATCTTAAGCATACTCTGTTAGTCCAGTCCCGAGCAGAGCTAAGTTCTAAAGTTGGATGTTTAGGAGCTAGGCTACTCATAGCTGGAGTTGAGTTTCTAGCCAACCTAATAGTTCTAGACACTCAGACCATAGATGTCATCCTTGGTATGGATTGGTTATCCAAACATAAAGCAGTGCTAGATTGTGGCCGAAGAGCCGTGACAATTGAGGACACCACAGGAAAGAAAGTAGAATTTCTAGCCACCTCAGTACGTGATGGACATTTGGTAGTCAACAGTCTGAAGACAGTTTCTTTGGAAGATGTACCTGTAGTAAAAGATTATCCAGACGTATTTCCAGAAGAGTTACCAGGAATGCCACCGGACCGTGACATTGAGTTTGTTATCGATCTAGTGCCAGGAACAGCACCAATTTCCAAGAGACCCTATCGGATGCCAGTCGATGAACTTGTGGAAATGAAGAAGCAGATAGAAGAACTACTGGAGAAAGGTTTTGTAAGACCTAGTTCGTCGCCATGGGGAGCACCAGTTTTGTTCGTCAAGAAGAAAGATGGAAGTATGAGAATGTGTATCGATTATCGTTCTCTCAACGAAGTCACCATCAAGAATAAGTACCCATTGCCCAGAATTGATGATTTGTTCGACCAGATGAAAGGAGCCGGAGTATTCTCCAAGATCGATCTACGATCAGGTTATCATCAGTTGAAGATTTGTCCTAAGGATGTACCAAAGACCGCTTTCTCAACCCGGTATGGACATTATGAGTTTTTAGTCATGTCTTTTGGATTGACTAATGCCCCTGCCTATTTCATGAACATGATGAACAAAGTATTCATGGAATATTTGGATAAGTTCGTGGTAGTATTCATTGATGATATTTTGGTATACTCAAAGTCAGAAGAAGAACATACAGGACATTTGAGATTAATCCTAGAGAAGCTCAGAGAACATCAGCTGTATGCCAAGTTTAGCAAGTGTGACTTTTGGAAGAAGAAAGTTGATTTCCTCGGTCATGTGATGACAGCCGAAGGAGTAGCAGTTGACCCCGGAAAGGTTAAAGCTGTAATGAATTGGGAGCAGCCCAAGACGGTTACTCAAATTCGTAGTTTCTTGGGAATGGCAGGATATTATCGCCGTTTCATTGAAGGGTTCTCAACAATTGCTAAGCCTCTTACGCAATTATTGAAGAAAGAGAAGAAGTACATTTGGACTGACTTGTGAAGAGAGTTTTCAGGAATTGAAGAAGCGTTTGACTTCAGCCCCAGTGCTAGTTTTGCCGGATATTAGTAAGGATTTTGATATCTACTGTGATGCTTCGCATCAAGGATTAGGATGTGTCCTTATGCAAGAAGGAAGAGCTGTCGCTTATGCGTCAAGGCAATTAAGGCCTCATGAAGAGAATTATCCTACCCATGATTTGGAATTAGCTGCCGTAGTGCATGCCTTGAAGATTTGGCGTCATTATCTCATCGGTGTCATTGTGAAGTCTACAGATCATAAGAGCCTGAAGTACATATTCACTCAGTCTGATTTGAACATGAGACAGAGAAGATGGTTGGAATTAATAAAGGATTATAATCTTGGAATCCATTACCATCCTGGTAAGGCCAATGTAGTTGCAGATGCACTGAGTCGTAAGAGCTACTGCAATGCTCTGGAAGCAAAAGAGTTGTGTTCAGAACTTGGGAGGAATTCCGAAGCTACTGACTAGAAGTTGTTAGGAAGGATTTGTGGCCAATTTGGAAGTACAGTCTACTTTGGAGAAAGCAGTTCGTGAAGCTCAACCTAAGGATTACGAGTTTCTTGATCTCAAGAAGAAGGTGTCGAAGGAAAATTTAAAGACTTCACCGTGGATGATCAGGATATACTGTGGATCAATAGACGTATCTGTGTACCGGATATTGATGGTTTAAGACAGCTGATTCTGAAGGAAGCCCATGACTCAAAGTATTCAATTCACCCTGGAAGCACTAAGATGTATCAGGATGTTAAGAGTAAGTTTTGGTGGCCAAACTTAAAGCGAGGCGTTGCGAGTTCGTTGCCTTATCGACGTATGTCGAAAGTAAAGGCGAGCATCGAGACCGGCAGGATTGCTACAACCCGAAGATACCGAATGCAAGTGGGAAGAGATCGGTATGGATTTCATTACGGACTACCCAAGACTCAATCAGGTTATGATTCAATTTGGGTAATAGTGGATCGTTTTACTAAGGTTGCCCATTTCTTGCCAGTCAAAACCACTTACTCAGGAGACCGCTTGGCGGAATTGTATATGTCAAAAATCATCACCGCACGGTGTGCCTAAGAAGATAGTGTCGGATCGAGGATCTCAATTCACCTCTCGCTTTTGGCGAGTCTACATGAAGCCCAGGAACTCATCCGAATTTGATCGCTTATCATCCACGACGGATGGATGATGAAAGAGTCAACCGGATATTAGAAGATATGTTAAGAGCACGTGCCTTAGCTAATGCTACCAGTTGGGATAAAAGTTTGCCATATGCAGAATTCTCGTACAACAACAGTTATCAAGCCAGTTTGCAGATGTCACCATTTGAAGCTTTGTATGGTCGTGCCCGCAGAACTCCGTTGAATTGGTCAGAGACAGCTGAACGGGTAGTGTTCGGGCCAGATATTATTCAGGAAGCCGAAGAACAAGTTGCTATGATCAGAGAGAGGTTAAAGATAGCCCAGTCTAGGCAAAAGAGTTATGCCGATAATCGTCGTCGTGACCTCAGCTTTGAACCAGAGGATTTTGTCTATCTTCGAGTTACTCCGCTCAGAGGTGTTAAGAGATTCCACACCAAAGGGAAGCTTGCTCCAAGGTATGTGGGTCCATTCAAGGTTTTGGAACGCCGTGGAGAAGTTGCGTACCAGTTGGAGCTACCACAGTCGTTAGCAGGAGTGCATGATGTCTTTCATGTCTCTCAGCTGAAGAAGTGTCTTCGTGTGCCAGAAGAGCAGACCCCGTTGGAGTCAATTGAACTGAAGGAAGATCTCACATACAAAGAGCAGCCTGTCAGGATTTTTGGATGTCGCAGAGCGCCGCACCAGAAGCAAGACCGTTCGTTTCTGCAAAGTCCAGTGGAGTAACCACTCAGAAGGAGAAGCAACGTGGGAACGTGAAGAAGAGTTAAAAGCTGAGTTCCCTAGCCTTTTCTCTAGCTAGCCGGAATCTCGGGGACGAGATTCGTTTAAGGGGGGGAGGTTTGTAACATCCCAATTTTCAGAGCTTTAAAAATCTTTTAAATAATGGTAGCAAGAAAATTCATCATTTGGATTTATTTGAATATTAAATTAAAAAGCTTAATATGGACTTTAAGGACAAATTGATTTAATGTGCTTAATCCCAACATCAACAATTGTCAGAGCTATTTTATTTAGATTCTATATGCTTGGATATATTTTATAGAATTTTCTGGAATTTTTCCAAAGTCATTTGCTATTTTCTAATTGCTATTTGCATTTTCTGGATTTATTTAAAAGAAAAATCAAAGAAAATCCTTGAACGATCTTGGGCGAAGCCCAAGACTATTCCATCGCCCGCCCACTCCATGACCCATTCCCGCCTTGCGCCTTGGATCACCGCCAGCGTGTCCCTTGCGCGATCGCGACGCACCGCATCGCGCCGCTTCGCTTGCTCTCACCGCAGATCTCCATCGCTTTCATTGCCGCCGCCGCACGCTGCGCCCGCTTGCTTTCGTGACGGTGGACCCGCCGCCGCGCCTTGCTCGGCGTCGTCTTCGTCCGATCTCTCGCGCCGCCTACGCGCCGCGCGCGCCGCCGCCGCTTCGCTCGGGACTCCGCGTCCTCGGCTATAAAAAGCCCCCGAGCCCCCAATCTCTTCGCCTCTCTCTCCTCCTCCAGAACCCCCGAGTCGCCGTCCTCGCCCTCGTCTCTGTTGCGCGGCATTGCCCAGAAGACCGCCGCCGGCCGCAACCTCGTCACCACCGCCTTCCGCTGTCTCCAGAGCTCCGTTGGCCGTGCAACCACCGCCTCCGAGTGCGCAATAACACGGGCTTCATCTCGCCACCGTCGCCTTCGCCCGGGAGCGCCTCCTTCACCGTTGCCGTGCCGTCCGACAACGCGAGCTCGCCGCCGCCGCCTCCTTCACTGCCGCCGGTGAGTTCGTGCCACCCGCGCTCCGCCGCCACCTCTAGTAGCATCGCCTTCCTCTTGGCGACCCGTTTGGTGTGCGCCGCCGGCACTGCCGTTCGCCGTCGTCGCCGCCGGCAAGCCTCTCGGCGCGCCCTCCTCTGGTTCCTTCGGCCGACGTGGCGGCCAGGTCAACAGCCACGGCTGCCGCGCCAGCCGAGGTGGCGCCTGCGTGTGCCGCGTCGGTGCCGCGTGGCGTTGTCCACCACCCCCTCACTCGGCTCGGTGGATTTGGTCCACCGTGAGTCGAGAGGTTGACAGTGGGGCCCCACAAGTCGGATTTTAATTATTTTCTTTTCTCGGTGACGCAAGCATTGCGCAATAATTCGATTTTCCTTTATAAAATTAATTCGGAAATTCGAGAAAATCCAATTTAGGGTTTAATTGATTTTCCAATCTTCCAAAGCCCATATCTTTTGCATCCGAACTCCGATTGAGCCCATTCAAATTTGTAAATTCATATAAAATTCAGATCTATTTATTTATGAATTTTATTTGATTTTTGGAGTTTGTTTTGCCTCTGTTATTTATTTGTTTTGTTTCTTTTGTCTCGCTTTGAGAGTAGCGTCGATACTTGGGAATTTTGCGTAAGAAGGAGCACCTCAAGACCAAGACCAATATCTAGATCTATTCCAAGGCAAGTTATACCTTTGATCATTTTGAACCCAGTTTTCAAAATACTTTGTTTCAATGTATTGCATTCTATTTCAAGTATATATTTAAATGCTTTTGGGTGTAGTTATTAAATCCAAATTGTTATGCCACCTTGTCTATTGTATGCCATGATCTTTTGTCACCCTAGGTTGATTAATTATTAGTTGGTATTATCGTAGCACCAACGTGGGTTGGTTAGATACGATTAGACTGCTTAGCCATGCCACGAGTCATCATTTCATGTGAGAGTTGCAATTATAAACTTGACTAAGTGATTATGAAACTGTGTGATGAATCTGTGTGTCTTTGTGTGCTATTACTCGTTGATGGCATGTGTTGCACTTAATCAAGTGGTGGGAAAAGATTTAGACTGAGGCAAGTGGTGGATTCTGTGTGAATGGTGGAGCTGTGTGCTTATTAAACTTTGTGATTTGGGTTAAAACTGGAAGTCTTACCTTGGTCAATTAAGGACTTAACTTTGTGCGCCATTGAACTGGGCCTTCTTCAGACGACCACATGCCTAGTATGGGCTAGGCCGACTTAGTAAGTTATGGAGTCTTGACATTGACAACTCAGTTGTATTTAAAGCGTGTGATGGTCGGAGGTGTGTACTGCCGTGTTTGGGTCACATCGCGGACGGTTCATTGCATCCCCGCCCAATGGTGTGTGTCGTTCCAAGGGTGTGTGTACAAATTGATGGCATAAAGCACACCAGAGTGTCATTGTTTGAGATGAAGTCTCGAAAGGTTTTGTTGTGATCAACTCTGATCCGGTTGGTTTCATCGTGTGGGTAAAGTGTACAACCTCTGCAGAGTGTTTAAACCAATCTATTCGAATAGCCGCGTCCTCGGTTATGGACATGCTCGGGAATTTCACGCGAGGGGTAGATTTTCATAAAACAATTGGGAATGGTCAGCTGTGTGAGATAACTTGTTCAGCTGTGTGAAAGAACTTGATTAGACTGTGTGTCTTTTGTGAAATCAATTGTTAACTTATTATTGTCTATTTGTTTTGAATTACGCTTTCAATCTATTATTTGTATTCAATTGCAAATGTTGCATTTCTGCAAAATAACCACAGAAGCCATTTCTTTGGAATAAGCCATCATGTATAAATGCATTCTGTGGTATGACTTGCGAGTACGGTGTGTACTCACTCTTGCTAAACAAATCAATGTAGTGGAGGAGTCGTCTTTGCTTTTGAAGAAGAGTTCTACGAAGGTTGAACGTTAGGGTCTTGATCGATCGGTTGTTCGTGGTAAATTGATGGGAGCCACCGGAGTTTATTTCGTTTCCGCTGCAGTTTATTTCTTTATTGTCAGCCTTGCATGGCTTAATAAATGTAAAACTCGACCGTAAGGTCCCAACAGTTATTTATTATTCAAAGGTACTCGTTTATTCTTATATTCGTTGTATGGATGTGATATTTCATCAATGTTGACACTGTGTGCACTAGTGTGATCCTGGACTAGTGCAGAATACACAGAGGGTCCAGATTTGCATATTTGGGTCCCGACGGATAACTAGGATTGTCAGTAGGCTAACAACATGTCTAATACAAATAGTTGGAAATCTTATTGATTCAAGTTAGCCTTTGGACATTAGGTTAACAGAGGCAAGCCCATTTGTGAAAAAAGAAGCATTGATGTAATTACCCAACATTAAAAGGGAACCATCGAATGGTTATATAAAAGAAGATTCAGTAAACTGTTTAATCAAAGAGTGCTTTGAGTAGGTAAAGAATTTGATAAGAAAAATTTGAGAAGAACAATAAGAAAGTCACTAATGGAAGATTCAAATTTGTAAGCCACATGATGATAGCTAAAGCAAAATAGTTAAATAGGTTTGGCAAGTGCTTAGCAACCAGCTAACAACCAAATAAACAGTAGACCATATTTTGAGGAAAAGAATTGGCTAGTGAACAAATCAGTCAAAGAGAATACTTTAATCAGGCAAATGCTTAATGAGATGGATGAACAGTAGTAAAACTTGATTAGGTAAGTGAGACATTGTCATGGCAATTGCAGAATAATTGTTTAGAAAATACAAAGATAACAATTAACTTAAAAGAGTAAAGCTAATTAGGATTTAAGTCTTGGCATGTCGTCAGCTAAACAATAGTAGGCCTTATGCCATGATTATTTGACAACAGTGATACTTGTACTAGGTAATTGGGATGGTTGATAAAAATTGGTAAGGAAATTAGAGATTAAAAATCATTAGTATGTACTTAGCCAATATCACTAATGTCGAGGTTAAAATGGAGGTTAACTAAGAATAATCCTTAGTACATATTCTAGTTAGAGGTTAACCTAATATATTAGATGTACCTTAGTATAAGTTTAATCATGATAATGGCTATGAAAAGGACACACTTAAAACATGAAAATTTCTCGATAAATAGGAAATAATAACAAAAAGAATCATTAAAACATGAAATTTCCTCGATAAATAGAAAATAATAACAAAAAGAATCATTAACATGAGCTAGACCTCCAATGCAAGTAATGGTAAGGTACTACTAATAAAACAATATCAAGTCCACAATAGATCAAATGTAAGTTAACTTTATCTAACCCACACCATTAATTGTTTTTAATAAGAAGAACACATTATAAAATGAGGTGATCCATTTTTCAATTCAAAAGAAATGCACTCTCACAATTGGAAAGCACAAAAATGCACTTTCAACCTCACCTTTAGTCATTTCCAGGATTTAACACCCAAAGCAAATCAAAACACTAATAACTTTCACATACGAACTCGGAATTAAATGAATATTTTTTGCTAAATTCATATAAAATCATTCGCTGTAATAATATACAAAAAAATTTGGATTTTATTCCTGTTGGGTTTATTTCTCCAATTGTGTTTGTTTTTGGTTCTTTCGAATAGACGTTGGAATCGCGAGCAAGATTATCGATGATCAATGACCCCACTCTCTGAACAACATAAGCAAGAGCAAGGAAAGCACCCCCTTTTATTATGTTAATTCTAGTATTTTAATTATTGTACTTTGTTTTGAAAATCATATTATGCATGCATGTATGTTATGTATGAAAAATGCTATTATTAGAAAAAATAGTAGTTGTAATCCTAATTGTTGCATTTATCCTTTTGAAATATTGACCCTCTACTATTGTAACCATTAGAATATGGATTAGACATTATGTAATGTCAATTGGGAATTGTTTAGTGCGATTATCGCACAAATGCAACTAGAGCGATAGATTTTTTGAAAAATTGATAAAAGGACAATATGATAATTTGGGAATTTAGGATTATTTTGAAAAATATCAAGAGGGTATCTTTGTTATTTGATATGAAAATGAAGTGAAAACCTTAATTTTTAGATGTGGACGAGTAATATTGTAATATGAAAAAGTGAGGATTTTGACTCACTAGTAGATAGGGGGGAGATCTTGCAGTAGTCGATTAAGGATGTAGGCGATAAATCCAAACATTAAGACCTAATCGCACAACCACATGTGCTAGTATGAGGTGGTCGTAGCTAACTAAGTTGTCGAATTATAGCCTTGCATGATTAGTAGGCAGATGTTGTGCGAGTAATTTCTATTGCCGTCACAACTGTGAATGGCTCACTTCAACGGGTTTTTATCCGGGTGAAGTGAAAGACTCACTTGACGGGTTTCTATCCGGCAAGTGCGGGACTCACTTAACAAGTTTCTATCCGGTGAGTGAGGACTCCTCATACTGTGGGTTTCTATCCGAGTAATTGGGGATAATCATTCGCGGGGCTAGTGCAAGGTTAGGGCTAGATAATATATAGGTTGTGTCACAACTCTAGGTTGCTTACCTTCTGTAGTGGGTAGTGATATAGAGATATTTGAGGCAACTGGAATACCGCGTACTATGGGTAAAGTTGTACACCTTTGCAGAGTGATAAACTATTCGAATAGTCGTGCCCACGGTCATGAGTATGCTTAGTGCGGCTGGTATGGCGGTGACTTTGCTTTTCAAACTGTTTTGTCACAAAAGATTGGGGTAATGACATGATGTTTTTAATTTGTTGAGTTAACTACCATGTTTATGGCTGAATTGCTATGTCTATAGCAGAGATGCTATTTTTATGGCTGATTTGTTATGTCTATAGTAGGACTGTTATTTCTATAGTTGAATATGAATTTGTTAGTGCCATGTCTATGGCTGAATATGATTATATTTTTGCTTTCAACCGATTAGTGTTGCGGGTGTTGGTATTATTTTATTCAATTTTGTACTTACTGTTATGTACTTATATTTTTAAACTGCTCTTTTAAATTCCATTGCAAATTACTACTTATGAATATTGCAAATAAAAATGGCTATGAGCAAAAGAACTTGTAGAGTAGAGCTATTCATTTGATAGCCTTGCATCTAATATAATTTTTGTGATACACTACAAGTCTTGCTGAGTACGCATTGTACTCAATCATGCTATTGTTGTGGGTTTATAGTTTGCAAATGAGCCGACGCCTGACGACGTGTTCTTTGCTCCCGGCATCGGATAGTTCGGTGACGGGTCTACCTAGGACTTGTTCCTCGTCAGTTGCCTGTGGGATCGGATGGGCATGCCGCTGGAGTTTTGCTACTACTATATGTCTTCCACTGCTATTTCTTTGTTTTACTCTGATGACTGCTTTTATTTGACCGGTCGGTTGTTGTTGTAATAATCTTGTAATAACTTAAGTAGAGTAACTTTTTCTTTACTTTAGCATGTGTATGTACGGATGTGAATGCCAAATGTTTGTGAATATGTGTGCGAGCCTTTAATCCTAGTACTAGCACGGTATACACATAGGGTCTTCGGGCATTCCACGCCCGGGGTCTGACACCCTGTCGCGCCCTAAGCCAAATTGTCACCACAAGAAGCTTCCCTACATCCACGCGATGCTCTTGCACACACAACATAGGCTGGAGGACCGTCGGAGTCTGCCGCTGACACCACTCCTCTTTCCGCGGCCATCGTCATCGCCCCACCTGTTTCGGCTGCCATAGTTCTCCCTGTTTCGGACCTGGATTTTGCAAATTCAAATCCTCTGTGAAATCACTGTGCTATTTCCTGGATCAGTAGATAGCACTCACAGGCACATTGCTGAATCATTTCATACAAGGCGTAAACTAAACCATTCAATATATTACAACTTCAGAGTAACATAGATCACGTCAGGCCAAGTTTTACAAAAGAGCCGAACATGCCAAATTGATTACATTACATAGAAAGCAACGTAACTACAGCGGAAGCAAAAGTGGTAGAGCTCATCTCTCCACAGTGTAGCGGATCGGGTAACTTTGTGTAATGACGGATATTACCTAAGGGGAGTTGGATAATAAAAATTGTACGCAAGTACCGAAAGAGTCCACTAGACTGAGGTGAGATCTAGACTACAGACTAGACTACTATTCATCGTTTCCTTGTCCGTCGACTTCTGGGTCTTCATAGTATGCGTAATCCCCTTGATCCACATTATCTGGAGGGTTTGGGGGAGGGCGAGAATGAGCACAACTTCTGTGCTCACGAGCCAACACACAAGATGCAATAATATACATGCATGGCTTAACAAGGATGGCTCGGGTTCTTTTATTTGCTAAAGTAACATTTTCAATTATCATAATTACAAATTCCTATGACTTAGCATTTTAACCAAATTGCATTTTTTTATTAAAGAGAATAATTGCAAAATTAGATTAACAGTAGAGATTCCCTCCATCGGAAACTCCACAAATGCTTCATTTGATTGAAGCTACCTCCATATATTAACAACACTGGATATGATGATCCAGGAAAAAATTCAAACCTCAGGCTAAATGAGCTAACCTAGTTTTCATACCACCCACAAAGGTTTTTGAAATGAACTAACTCTAGTAAGTTCACATATCCGCCTTTGACTATAAGCACGATTATTTAAACAGTTTAGACTCTGTAGAGATTGTACATTGTACCCACAAGAGATAATCATTCTCGTTGCCCTACATGATTCCTTAGTCATGTGGTTGAGCGACCATCACAGTGACTTTTCCAATTATTTCGCTTCTTCCGTCATCTCACCCGTATGGGCCTCGCCCATAAGTTGTTCGGGATGTTCACCTCAGCAACTAGCGCAGTTGGATTACCCACAATGCCTAGCACGACTGGTAACTTCACCATGCACTGGTGTCCCATTCAAGTCGAACCACGTCCAGGGCTTGCACGATCCCGCTATCTCTCCAGTAAGATAACATTCGGAGTTTAACAAATTTACTAAGCCAAGTTGTCTTGAGACTTGTGGTTGTACTTGTTTTACACGGAGGTCATGACAAGATTAAGTCCTTAATCCATCCGGACGGTTCATATCACCTAGCAACCACTCTCGCACGCACGACACCCACCACTCTTACCATCCGTCCAGATATGATACTAGTAAGTTGTTTAGGGTTTTGGGGGAAAAAAAGTCAATTATCACAACACACCAGTCATTTACCCACAATGACTGTTTAAAACCACTTTCATGATTAAAAGATGATGGTTAGGACATTTATTGTCCCGGTACTTAAGCAAGACTGCCATGTCGCTTAAGTACAACCTATGCTGGTATTTACCATATATCTACTAGGGTGACATGGAATAATGGATTCAATTATAAAAGGATGGATAATAATTAATTAATCAACAAATAAGTACTTAACTACCTTAAGCTTTAACATACATTTGATTAAGGAATTAAAGCATGCAATTTTGGCAATTTAAATGAATATAATTTGTATAAAATGTAGGCTCAAAATGATCAAAGTATTGACTCGCCTTGGTTAAAGGCAGGAGGGTCTTGGTATTCTTGAGCTTGATCGAAGTAGAGGTCTCCCGCGTCTTCGAATCCTAATTGAACGAATGTACCGGAAAAAGGCACCACAGCAAAGAGAGAAAATAAATACAAAACTCATAACAAATGAACTCCAAATTAAACAAAACATGTGCCATTTGCAAGATGTTGAATTTAGAAAATTTTAGGAACAAGTTTCATAATTTTTTGAGTTATAACGAAGGAGATATGAATTTTTGAAGCTTTTCTATTGGATTTTTAATTGAAAAATAAAAACAAAAAAATTGGAAACACCTTGTGCTGACACGTGGCCCTCAAAGACAGTTGTCGGTTCACCGCCTTGTCGTGGACGGGTTCACCATGCATCTTGGGTCCACGGTCCACCGGTCTACGGAACAGTGCTGGTGGGGCCCACCTGTCAGCCACAGTGTGTGCGCAAGTTTAAAAGAGGCGACGCCGAACCTTCTCCACGTGGAGAGGTAGGGGGAGAAGAAGAGAGAGCGCGTGGGGCGAGGGGCGTGGCGCACAGAGAAGAAAGAAGGAGGGCTCGGGTGGCGCCGGGAGGTGGGGGAAGCCGGAGGCGGAGCCGGAGCGACTCAGGAGCGACCGATTCGGCGGTGACCGAGGCAGGGGAAGAAGGGGGCCGAGGCGACGGCGGAAGTGCCTCTCGGCGGCGGGGAAGAGGAGGGGAGGCGGGGGAAAGGGTCCCTGGGCTCTTGGGCACCTTGAGGACGGGTAGTGGCGCTGGTCGAGGCGGGGCGAGGCTCGGCTTCAACTCGGAGGAGAGGAGGCGAGGTGGGAGGGGAAGAAGAAGGGAGGGGCTGGGCTTTATAGCCGAAGGGGGTGGCGGAGAGGACCGCGGATCTGGGAAGGAGGAGCTTGGCCTGTGCGGCCAGGCGACACGGGTGGCACGGTGGAGACGACGGTCGAGGGTCGGCCAGAGCACTGCACGAGGGCGCCGGAGGAGGGCAGGGGGTCAGGCAATGCCAAGGCCAGGAGCACGGGAGGAGGCAGCGGATCGGGCCGGGTAGGGAGCGGAGTCGGGCAGGGGAAGAACTGGGCCGAATCGGGGAGGCCCAAATTCGAAGGTACGGATGAATTCCATTCGAATTGAGTTTTGAAAATCGAAAACCAATTGCTAATGTTGTTTGAAAAAATGAGTATGTTACACCCTACCACCCCGTGTCACCTCAAATGGGTTTTCAAGGCCCGAGAACAAGCCATGCGTGTGTTCACATCGCATCTCGATCTTCAAACACGCCGCCGCCGCAATCGCCGCCACCTCTCTTTTTTCCTGCTCCACGAATCGAGGAAGAAGAAGCATAGTACTGAGCCAACACTGTGTGCACCTAGTTGAGTCAAGCCAACGACCGAGCCCGACCTGAATCCGACCAAAACCGGTGAGCCACCGTCATGTCACGCCACATCAATCGCCATGTCGTAGCCACATCGATCGCCATGTGGCAAAACCGCCTTGAAACCACCTCAAGGGGTTAAGTGCACTGGTTTTGCATCTTGAGAGGTCGATGGGCGGTTTTTAGGTCAAGGGTTTAAGTGGCCGGGCATAAATACTCCTGGGTCAAATGGTCATTTTCCTTCGAACTACACGCGGTTCAATCCTATAGCCACATGTCAAAGTTCAATCCAACTATCCAATTAGGCTAACACGATATATTAACACTACAAAAACAACTTCTCTCGTTTTTCTAGTTGTAAGAAACTCCTCTCTTGGTTTGCTTTCGTTTCCTTCCGATTCTCTCTGATCAATTTCTCTCACGATTGTCTATTCCTCTATTTTTCCATCTCTAAGCCATTTCTCTCTCTAAGCCTCAGTATGGCAGTTAGTTGGAGACTATCTTATTTGGAGCCATATAGTAGCAAAGTTCTATCTGAATTAGTAAAGTTTTCTATAACTAACAGAACAATCGCAAAGTAGTCCTAAGTAAATTTGTTCTCTTGAGTCTCTCTTATCTTTTCATCCGAGTTTTCTCTCTCTATGCTATTGCTCTCTTGGTTCTCTCTTTGAAATCTGGAAGATGATATATACCGTGGTAGGAAAATGCACATTTCTATGATTATTTTAATTTCTAAAATAATAATCGAGGCAACAGTAGCATATATACTAAGGCATATTTGAAACTATAAACTGGCGAGAGTGTTCTGTTCTTTTTGGAAGAACAAGGATTTGTGTATTCTGTTCTTTTCGGTAAAGATGCAACCAAGGCAACACCGGTAGCACCAAAATAGTTTGAACAGAATTCCCCTGTGCTCTGAAATTGTTACAGCCATATACACAATGTCAATTTTTTTTCACAAAATTCCTGCATGTACCAAACTAGATCGGGATTGACGAAATGCACCTACAGAAACATTTTGTTAACAAAGCATCCTCGTGTACAAGAATAATTTCTATTCCTGCGATAAACCATGCTTGAAATGTTCGTGAGATTAATAGAAATAGGTCATGAATTTAATGTAACGTTGAGATGGTACTTGAATAGTGCCATTTTTGTTTGATACATCTTTGTGGTTCTACTCCTAGGTAGTAGTCATAACTTAGATCATAGAATGTTCTTGGTACAATAGGCACCTCTTCTTCTTCTTGCGAGGATGGTACACTAGGGTCCTATTGCATCACATGTCAATTTGGTTTGTAATGGATCAGATCGTAGAGTGTTGTTGCAATACTAAATTAAAACACCTTTTTGTTATGTACATTGACAGTTCAAACGCAATCAGCTTCATGTTAATTCAAAGTGCAATTTGCACTCAGCACTAACCAATTGTTTTTAATGGAAAGTTTCAATATGAATTGCTACATTATGTCCTTTTTTCAATGCAAAGTTTCAGTACAAACTGCTACATTATGTGCTTTTCCCCTCGCAAAATGGAAGTGCTTTATTCAGAATTGAACAACTTTCAGTGTGGATGTGAATGCTTGATCACGCGACGAACATTCAAGTGCTATTAAATTTTGTCCAATCCGTGTTCCTTCCCCACTAGAAAGCTTGCATAGAATTTTATAATTCCCATCTTTAGCTTCACAAGTATTCTTTTTTGTGAATTTTACATGGAGAAGGCTGTAATTCTACATCTAAAACATGGGTGAAATTCCTGTTCACAAGCACCGCTTTCAATTTTGTACAGTTAATGATCTCTCAAAATTCTACATCAAATTTGTGTACTTCAGTGTCTGAAAATCTGATGGTAGTTTGTAATGATTGCGATTCTAATATTGTTTTGGTTCTGCTCCATGTCAGGAAGTTCGGACAGACGTGTTATTGAGATAAACAAAGTTCAAAATGTTCTTGAGATGAATGAATAATGGTAATGCAATTAAGGTGAAATTTGGATGCATGGTACATGGCTAGAGGGTACATGTTCTCTGTTCATTCCTTGAAACAGTGTGTATTCGTCCAATTTATTCTGAAAGTTCATTAGTAGTTCAGTGATAATGTATGTCTTTTAGGGTTCTTTTGCTTCAGAGCGTGAGCTCGAATTGCCAAAATTGTCCTTCATCCAGACCTTCAGAAAGTTCATTTGGAGATTTTCAGTGATGCTTCTTCCAGCAAACAAACAAGTTGCTTGGGGACTTCATTTTCCCTTGGTCTTTTGAAGCGACTTATGGTGTGTGGAATTGATAGAACAGTTTCAGCTTCTTGTTATTGAACTGAGCCTGTGTGGATTCTTGCCCAACTGTCTATCGATGAGAAAACCAGATTAATGAACTTAATACACGGTTGTTTCAATGTGTCTTTTTTTTTCTCAATTTTCAATTAGATGATGCCCATTTGATACTGTCCGCATGCTCACATCTTATAGATGCATTGACATCTTGTTGTCCACACCTGTGATGCACGGACAAGCCGGGAAGGTTGCGAGTCCGTGTCGGACATGTACACGGCTCAGACACGGCTTGAATACGTATTTCAGCCGTGTCTGAAATTAGCATCGCAAAAAAAAAAATCGAACACGTATCAGACACTTGGGTCCAGTGCATTCGGCCCAAACTGGTAGCCCAGCCCATTTCGTTGGCTAACCCTAGCGCACCATCTCCATTCTCCAATCGCAATCGGCAGACACTACATTCCCCGTTCGACGCCGTCCCTGTAGCCCTGACCCCGGTGCCGCCGTAGTGCATCCATCTGCGGCCAGTCCCCTACTCCGACGGCAACCGATGGCCGACAGTGACCCACTCCCTCCCCGACCCCCGACGCCCCTTCTCCCTGACGCCGCCTTGCTGGTTGTTGCTCCTTGATGCTCCTACTGGTTGCTACTCCCCGATGCCCCTTCTCCCCAACGCCACCCTACTGGTTGCTGCTCCCTGACGCCCCTGTTGGCTGCTACTCCCCGACGCTGCCCTGCTGGCTGCTGCTCCCAGACACCCCTGCTCCCTGATGCCGCCCTGCTGGCTGCTACCACCCGACACCTTTGCTGGCTACTGCTCCCCGACACCCCTTCTCCTCGACGCCCAAAGGTAACGCCCCTTCTCTCCGAAAACTCAAGACTTTGTTCGGCTAATTTGCCTCTATCTGAAAGCATCAAAGTAAGTTAGTTGTTTTTCCTTATCTGTAAGAGAACTCTTAAGTCGTCCAAGTATATTATTTACTTAATAGTGCATATTCTAATGCATCTTTCAACATCCGTTTTGATGTGCTACATGATTTACTTAATTTCTTCAGGCAATTTGTATTGCCCAGCTTCGTATGATCGTATTCCATTGTCAGTATGTTTCTTGTTAGCATGCTTTTAGAGTTCAGTCTGACTAATTTGTTACATGGAGTTTTTTATTCATTTCCATCAAACAGATGAGTCTCTGTTGGCTGTTGCACAGTATTTAGTTTTTTTGATGGTCTCCCACACAGTCTGTTGCTCTGTTCTCCAATGGCAACATCATAAATCTATGTTGTTTGTTAATTTACTCAGTCCACAGTTATTTTACAACAGTCACTCTCACTCTCGATGTCATGCCGTCGTACCGTCATAGTGTCATACTTAGGTCATGTTTGGTACAGCTTCCACTCCCAACTTCTCAATCGATTCTCGTAGAGCTGTACCAAACACCCTGATTCTCAAAACCACTAGATTCTGCTTCTCGCGAGGAGCTGTCTCGAAAATGAACTAGCAACGAGAAGCAGCCTCCCAGTAGATTCTCGTGAGAATCCAGCCTTCAGAAACGAAAATAGCCTTTGAAGTTGAAGGTTTCTATCCGCAAATGCCACTGAGTTACACAAATACAATCGAAGTATTACACCCAGGGGTGACATGATCTATTTACCTATAATCTTCCCTCATATGGTTTTTGGAGCCAACCTACTAGCCAAACGGTTTCAACAGACAGCTCCAGATTATCAGATAATCAGGAGTAGAATCTGAAAAATGAGAATTTGGAGCTGTACCAAACAGGGCCTTACATGGACAGGTTAAATGATTTCTGATTGTCTGGTATTAATATGAAGTTATGATTCTTATTAACTCATGATTTATGTCGAACTAAAGAGACTAGGAGCCAGAGATTATCTGAGATACATATTCCTATTTTACAGTTTACATTTTATACTTTCTGTTTGACAAATATGTAGAAAAATATTAAATCACACACACACACGCACACACACACACACACACACACACATATATATATATATATATATAGACACACAGCCGTGTCCCTGTGTCATCATTTTTTAAAAAATAACGAATCCCGTGTCCGATACGTGTCGTGTCCGTGCATCCTAGGTTCACACTTCATTTTTCTCATCTTGGTGCTGCTACCTACTTGCTCGTACCGCATGAAATTTGAATAAATTCTCTAATAGCACTAGGTTAAGTACAATAAAATAGTAGTGCAACTTAGAACATCAAGTGACAATTATGCAATCCATTACAAATGAGTTCAAGAACCAATCGTATTTTTATGTACCAGAATTTTTTAGAAGCAAGAGACATTAGAAGCATCATCGAGTCTGCATAATTTTTTAATAATAATAATATTATAATAAAAATTACAAAAATAAATAGTCTATTTTTTTTACAAAAATAGGCCCAGCCTGTCGCTAGTTGAAATAACGACAGGAGGGTAGTAAATGCCCAGTTGTCGGTTCAACCCCCTATCGCTATTTCAACTAGTGGCAGGAGGTCATCAGTGTTTCAATCACCACTTCAACTGGCGATGGTGTTGTCGACGATCGAGTCACCAATCTTATGAAATAAAATAGAGGAAAATGGCAAAGAGTTCTTGGGAGATGATAGGACTGCTCTTTATTGCTATGAACTGGATCCTTTACAAGGGGTGCCCTTGACAAGGTAGTGGACTAATCCTAATTACACTCAGCGCAATACATGTTATTCTAATACTTCAGATGAAATCCAATTGTCTTTTGATTTTCCAAATTGGCTTTGATCCCTTTTCCGCCGTTTACGCCCTGCATTAAATAGTTGATGAAGTGGTGGTAGTTAATCATGGTATAGGCACCTGTTGGGAGTATCGCGACTGGTTGGAGCGAGTTGACGGTTGATGAAGTATCAACCGTTTGGCGGTTTAGTGCATGTGAGACACTAAACCGCATGGTAGTTTATCGCTAGTGTATTAGGATCATGAAACGTCGCGTGGTATGGAGCCAATACGACATGTGTTCTATTCATCACAGGGTAAAGGATATGCTTAGACCCGAATCAGATGCGAGTTCATTGCTTGTACGTGCAATCATCTGGTCGGGAACTAGGTACAGGACCTCATCCGGCCAGTGTACCTATAAGTAACCTCTGGAACCGTAACGACCACAGAGCTTGTTGGCTTCAGAGGTTACGATTCTTACGACCACGGGGTCGTTAGCCTTAGGGTTTACGACTCTCACAACCATAGGGGTCGTTAGTCTTAGGGTTTACGACTCTTACGACCACGGGGGTCGTTAGTCTTAGTGTTTATGACCATGAAGACATATGATCTTTTATTTATATATTTAAAGTAATACATATAGATTTTAATCCTCGTCAGCTAGCCCCCGAACTTTTAATGAATTGTGCATGTGAATACTTTTTTCCCGATAAAGTCGTCTCGGGTAGACCCTCATTTAATGATGTGACATTCGAGGTAGTCTATATTTACTTTAAAGTTTAAGAAACTGCCTTGGAAACAGAAGAGTCTTTTTTGTCCATTGAATTTTTTGGTAATTCCCTAGTGCAGTTAGGGAATTGCGGCTATAAAATCTCCTCGGCGCAAGGCTTTAGGGTTTTTACACCTTCTGCTTTCCATTTTAATCTTCTAAGAGAAAGAACTCCTCTGGCCTCTTTTGCCTTCAACCTTCCACGACCTCCTTTCTTTCTTTGATCCAATACCTAACCATGTCAGATTTGATTACCAACTGCTCGTTTTCTGTTCTTAGTGGAAAGAAGCTTGAAGCCTTGGAGAAGATTGGGATGCTTTTGATTTCTTGGAGATCGGCGGCTGGAGAGCACTCTCCGAGCAGCGAGGATAGGGAAATCCTTGTTTTTCTTGCATATTGAATGCGGTTTCAGGCTTCCAATTCATTCATTACTCCCCACAATCTTGGAGCATTATGGAATTGAATTGGTGAACCTTTCTCCAATGCGATTGCTAATCTTAGCGTCTTCGTCTACCTCTATGAAGCGTACATGGGAATTCTCGTAGACCTGGAGCTTTTCAAGTACTTCTATAGGATGGCGAAGTCGGGGAAGACGATGGGGACGCATGGGGAATGCACCTTGTGCCTTCACGAAGAAAAAGCTGATGAGTATACCCGTATGTACTCAAAGTCTTTGTGGTCGTCATGGAAGAATAGTTGGTTCTACATGACGGTTATCCAAAAGGATAACCTCTACTATACCGGTAAGAAGGAAGTCGAGAACGCAGAATGACGCTCCTCCGTGAAGAAGGAAGGAAAGGTGGGGAGATGGATTGAAGCCATCCAACACCTTAGTATCAGGGGTTTAACTTCTTGGCACATAGTGAGAGATTTCTCTATGTGCCGGATTAGCCCTCTGAAATCCTGAGCACATTCAATGCTATGGTATATTGGTCGTGACGACGCGACCAAAGATTCCAAGGAGGGTAAGTCCTAAAAGATTCCGACCAGTTTGTTTATCTTGGCTGATTACTTTTGTAACCCTAAAGTTTCTCGTTCATTCTTACAACCCTTTCTCCTAACAAGGTTAGAACCCGGATCAGAATGATCTGCGCCGGGGAGCCTGATGAGAAGGCTGATTTCCCCCGGATTTTGGCGATTGTTTCTACAACAAGGAGAGCCGAGAGGCTTAAGGTAAATATATCAACTATCTTTCACCATTTATGTATTTTCCAATCGGTTTACCATAAATACTCTTTGATGTGTAGTCGGTCGGATTGAAGATCAATGAGGCCACCGAGAGTTGTGAGCCGATTGATACTCCGACTACTCCTATGACCACCCGAGATGGTGATCTTACAGAGGTAGGTAGCTGAACAAAAATATATATTTTAGGTGAAGAATTTTCATCACCTAACTAACTGTGGTTGTTAATTAGGCGGTTATTGTGGACTCCCAAGTAGTCGCTTATGACCCGTTAGTTGCTACTGAAGCAACCGCTCTGGAGGTCGACGAGACCACATAATCCGACCTTATGGTCAGGGATCGTATTCTCGACCAGCTGGTCGAGGATATTTCTTCCAACCTCTTATCGGTGGATGTGAGGGGTCTAACCAACCCTACCGATTTAGAATCGGTGAAGTTGGTTGCAAAGAAAAGAAAAGCGAGCACGTCGGATATTGCGCCAGTGCGCTTCAAGTTCAAGACTAAGAAAACAAGGTATATATACACGAAAAAGAAACCTATGTAAATACTTAGCTTTAGTCTTTCTAGAGTCTTGAGCTTCTTTTCTTCTTTCCTTATAGATCCTCTGGTGTTCCGGTCGCTTCCAACCAGTGCATCCCTCAGGAAAAGGCCTCTGAGGAGAAAGAGGTCGAGCCAGCCCCCCGAGCAGGTGATAGAACCAATGCTTGTTCTGGAACCCGTGGCGGCTCCAACCCCACCTATGGAGCTGGTGGTATTTGTGGATTTTTAGCAGGTTCCGATCCATGCTGGAAAGTCTCCTCTTCTTGTTACTTTCCCTTGTCCCTTTCGAGTTTTCTACAATAAAGAACTCGATGAGGCTTGGGGAAGAATATCGGATCATCAATCAAAGACGAGTCCCGATTCCATTTTCTTGAATATAATAACATAGCAATATAGGTAAGCTTCCACACCCCCTTTTAATAGCCTTTCCCTTTAAACTTTATCAAAAACTTAAAGAGTCTGCAATTTTTGTAGCATTTAGTGGAGAGTTTTGCTATGGTCGGAGGACTAACCCAGCAAATAAAAGTTTTGGAGCAAAAGAACTCCAAATTAAAAAGTAAGCATCTTTTCATATCTCCTTATCTCCTTCTTTACCAGTTAGCTCCTTCTCAGTCGATTAACTTCTCTCTTTATCATATTTGATAGGTTCGGAGAGGCTTAAGAAAAGTGGTTATGGCAAAAGAAGCCATAATAGCCAAGTTTAAAGAAGAATGTCAAAATAAAAACCGGTCGATCGAATATCTGACGACCAGGAACAAGGAAGTCATTGAGACTTTCGAGAAGAAGGTTGAAGGTAATCGATCGTAAACTTGACCAGTGTACTATCCTTAATGATATGTATTTATTCTTTGGAATACTCGTGCAGAGCAAACTCAAGTATTGAAGAAAACAGAAAAAACTCTTGAGTTTGAGCACGGCAAGGAGGCAGCTTTTGGGCATAATCTTAAAGAGAAGGTCAAGGCCCTCAACAAGATGCTCTTCGATATGGGATCAGGAACACAACTGCCCAACTTACGAGATCCCTTGGAGAAGATCAACTTCCTTGGCCAACAACTTGAAGATCTCAAAATTTTGCTTAAACCACTCGAGAGAACCATGAACAGACTTTATTTGAACATATCAATAATGGAGTTAGTTTTGCTTTGGAAAAACTGAAATCCTCTGACAACAACATAAATCTCTAAGCTGTTGAGGAAGTGTAACATCCCAAATTTCAGAGTTTTAAAAATCTTTTAAATAGTGGTAGTGAGAAAATTCACCATTTGGATTTATTGAATATTAATTTAAAAAGCTTAATATGGACTTTAAGGACAAATTGATTTAATGAGCTTAATCCCAACATCAACAATTGTCAAAACTATTTTATTTAGATTCTATATGCTTGGATATATTTTATAGAATTTTCTGGAATTTTTCCAAAGTCATTTGCTATTTTCTAATTGCTATTTGCATTTTCTGGATTTATTTAAAAGAAAAATCTATTTTAAATCCTTCGGAACAGTGCTGGGCCGAAGCCCAACACTATTCCAGCCCGCTCACTCCCGGTAGTTGGATCAAGATCGCCGTTGCCGCCGCGCCATGAAGTTCGCCCCGCCTTGCCTCATTGGATCTTCGCCGCGTGTCACTTTGGTCGATCCGCCGCTTCGCTCGTCCGCGCCTCGCGTCTCTCTGTCAAGTGGGACCGCCGAGGTGTCGCCCTTTCCACACACCTTCGTTCGAGCGCTGCCGTGACTAGTGGGTCCCACCAAACTCTTATTCATCGTCTCCGTCGGGACTTCGTTCGATTCTTCCCGCCGCCGCCGAATCCTCGACATGGGTTCTAGGGTTTCGGCCCTATTTAAAGCCGCGCCCGTGTCACGAGGATCGCATCCACCCCCGCCGCCTTTTCCCCGCAGCCGCTAGCCCTAGATCGTCGTCGTTTCGCGGAATCGGAGCTCGAACCTCGACCGCCGTGAGCTTCTTCGCGGATTGCGCGACCACCGGTGAGCTTCACCGCCACCGAGCCCACCGAGTTCGCCCGCCAAGGGCAACCCTATCGCGCGTTTGTTGCCTGGGAAGCCCTACCTCGCCGTCGCCACCATCGGCCGCACCGCTCGCCGCTCCTCGTGTCGTCGCCGCTGTTCGTCATCTCCGTGAGTAGCGACCGCGTCACCGATATTGCCGGTGTCGCGACTGAGTCCAGAGCGCACCTCATACCCGTGAGCGCGTCATCCGCCAGATCCGTGGTCGCCGAGTGCCGCCGTCGTTTCGCCTCCGTGGTACGCCCGTGTGCGACCATATCCCCTCTGTCTTTGGCGTGTCGCTGCGTGGTCGCATCGTCGAGCCACGTCGCCCGATCCACGGGCTTGTTCTCCTCGGCTCGGTGGATTTGGTCTCACAGTGGGCGAGCCAGCGACGATGGGGCCCACTGTCGATTTTATTTTAAATTTAATTCTTTTTCCAGAAATTCTCGGCTGACGCAAGCATTGCGCAATAATTCGATTTTCCTTTATAAAAATAATTCGGGAAATTCAATAAAATCCAAATTAGGGTTTAATTGATTTTCAAATCTTCCAAAGCCCATATCTTTTGCATCCGAAGTCCAATTGAGCCCATTCAAATTTGTAAATTCATATAAAATTAAGATCTATTTAATGGTGAATTTTATTTGATTTTTGGAGTTTGTTTTGCCTCTGTTATTTATTTGTTTTGTTTCTTTTATCTCGTTTACGAGTAGACGTCGATACTTCGGGGAATTTTGCAGAAGAAGGAGCACCTCAAGACCAAGACCAATATCTAGATCTATTCCAAGGCAAGTTATACCTTTGATCATTTTGAACCCAGTTTTCAAAATACTTTGTTTCAATGTATTGCATTCTATATCAAGTAATTATTTAAATGCTTTTGGGTATAGTTATTAATCCAAATTGTTATGCCATATTGTCTATTGTATGCCATAATATTTTGTCACCCTAGGTTGGTTAATTATTAGTTGGTATTATCGTAGCACCAACGTGGGTTGGTTAGATACGATTAGACTGCTTAGCCATGCCACGAGTCATCAATTCATGTGAGAGTTGCAATTTTAAACTTGACTAAGTGATTATGGGCTGTGTGATGAAACTGTGTGTCTTGTGTGCTATTACTCGTTGATGGCATGTGTTGCACTTAATCAACAGGGTGGGAAAAGATTTAGACTGAGGCAAGTGGTGGATTCTGTGTGAATGGTGGAGCTGTGTGCTTATTAAACTTTGTGATTTGGGTTAAAACTGGAAGTCTTGCCTTGGTCAATTAAGGACTTAACTTTGTGCGCCATTGAACTGGCCTTCTGCACGACCACATGCCTAGTATGGGTGGGCTGACTTAGTAAGTTATGGAGTCTTGACATTGACAACTCAAAGTTGTATTTAAGCTATGTGATGGGTGGAGGTGTGTACTTGTGTTTGGGTCACATCGGGACGGTTCATTGCATCCACGTCCAATGGTGTGTGTCGTTCAAAAGGTGTGTGTACAAATTGGGCGATAAAGCACACAGAGTGTCATTGTTTGAGATAAAGTTTACGAAAGGTTTTGTTATGGTCGATGATCGCTACATCGATTGTATCGTGTGGGTAAAGTGTACAAACTCTGCAGAGTGTTAAACCAATCTATTCGAATAGCCGCGTCCTCGGTTATGGACATGCTCGGGAATTTCACACGAGGGGTAGATTTTCATAAAACAAATGAGAAGGGTCAGCTGTGTGAGATAACTTGTTCAGCTGTGTGAAAGAACTTGATTAGACTATGTGTACTTTGTGAAATCAATTGTTAACTTATTATTGTCTATTTGTTTTGAATCATGCTTTCAATCTATAATTTGTATTCAATTGCAAATGTTGCATTTCTGCAAAATAACCACAGAAGCCATTTCTTTGGAATAAGCCATCATGTATAAATGCATTCTGTGGTATGACTTGCGAGTACGGTGTGTACTCACTCTTGCTAAACAAATCAATGAAGTGGAGGAGTCGTGCTTTGCTTTTGAAGAAGAGTTCTACGAAGGTTGAGCGTTAGGGTCTTGATCCCAGTCGGTTGCCTGTGGTAAATTGATGGGAGCCACCGGAGTTTATTTCGTTTCCGCTGCCGTTTATTCTCTTATTGTCAGCCTTGCATGGCTTAATAAATGTAACACTCGACCATAAGGTCCCAACAGTTATTTGTTATTTAAAGTACTCGTTTATTCTTATATTCGTTGTATGGATGTGATATTTCATCAATGTTGACACTGTGTGCACTAGCGTGATCCTGGACTAGTACAGATACACAGAGGGTCCAGATTTGCATATTTGGGTCCCGACAGGAAGACATCAACTGCTCGGGAAATGATTCAACCAAACTTTTCGAGGAAATAGCACCTCACGAAAATAAGATTACAGAAGAAATGGAGGTCGGATCTCCGACACACAACGATTAGTCTGGTGATCCTAAGGAGTAGGTTATTGTAATATAGGAAGTATGAATATAAAAACTCACCCTTCTTTCATCAATAAAGTCTTTTGTTTATCCTTTTGACTTATGAAGTACTCATATATTTTCTAACCTTTGACTGCTTGTATAGTAGAAGATCTTTATTAAATATGCAGTAAGCCAAGAATAAAAATAAAAGTCACGACCACTATTGATAGTATAAGCTGATTGTATGATAAAAACTGGTCATATTAATATTAGAAAATCAACTATGGTCGGAACCAGTGTGTGACTTCAACTAGTTGTAGATCTATTTTTCATAATCGAAATACTAAATAATAGATTACATGGTCAAAGATAAGACTTGTCTTGATGAGAAAGAAAATATGCAAGGATGTACGCAATAAACGATAAGTGGTTTTATCTATATGTAGTATCCAAACTGGTCGTAATAATTGCTAAGAATTGAAGACATGAGAAACACCCTGCGAAACATGCGCATGCTCAAGTCCAACTGGCAGCGAAGATCGTAGGAAAAGGACATTCGCTAGGAAGCTCCTTCTAGTGGGCAGAACCACGTGCGAAGAGGAGAGACTTCAACTAGGAGGCTTTCCGTGTTTGACCAGTGGCCAAACAAGAGTAGAACATAATGTTGAAGTGAAGAAATGTAGTCTCCGAAATCTTAAGCATGTAAATCACTATATGTAGTTGTTTGTGTGATGCTCCTTGTATTCGCATGTTTCTTTAAGAAAAGAGTGTGGTCGCGCATGAGAACCATTGATGTAATGGTCACGACTAGGACCTTTGTGGCGTTTGACTTAGATGTCTAAGCCAGAGAGTAACAAAGATCATTTTAAAGGATATCAGACAGAAGTTAGCCTTCTCTGACCAGTGTAAACAACAAATAGTCGGCAACCAGAGTTTAGGTACAAACATATAAACAATATCGCTTATCGAAGAAAATAAAGAAATGATAAACTTTATTGAAATTTGACAGAATGTAAAAATACAATTATACAGATAACTTACGCAATTGGACAATATTCCAGGAGTTTGACAAAATACACCCGTCTGACATAGCTAGTCGTACCGAACCAGGTGTGAGACCCCGAAGTATTTTGCTCGTAATGCTTAGCCATCCACTTGACTCTAACATCACGAACCAATATTCCGCGCCTCGGTGCATTATATACCTCTCAGGAGCGGTACACATACACTCTAACAAACATCAATATCAATCCATACACAAGTTATTACAACACCAAAAATATTATAGTTTACAACATAGGAACATACAAGGTTCAGTTTCGTACAAAGGGCCGACCGGCCAAATAACAAGATAAATATCAGGTACGCAGTGGAAAACAGTAATTAAACTAAAATAAAATCATTAATAAACCATTAATAAAGTACCAATGGCTTGCCATAACCCGCAGGGCAACCGACTGGGTTGGAACCATAGCAAATCGACGTTCCTACGCATATTTCCTTACCCAATTCGTTCTCATTACCTGCTGTCCAGATTAGTAAATAAAAGCAAACAGTGAGTACACGAATGTACTCCACAAGACTTATGAATAACAAACCTATACATAGCTACACGCAAGCTGAATCAAAGGAGAAGGCTATAGGGTTCGCCCTTGCCGCCGTTGAGCCCTCCACCGACCATTATCGTAGCACCTGAGTCGAAGTTCGGGTCGACGGCTAGACGATGGTGAAGGGTTCCGGCGAGGTCTTGGACACATGCGCTGGCTTCCTAAGGATGAGGCGATGCTAACTGGTAGCACACAGACCCAATGGCCACTGGCGGTGATGGCAAGGCACGACAGCGGCGCGGGCTCAACAGTGCTAAGACGCTACGGCCTTCCTCTAACGAATATGCACACGCACGGGGTAGAACATGGCACGTCGGTTCCAGCCATGTAGACGACGACGGCAGTGGAATCGATGAAATACCGAGGCGGCGGTGCTAGGGTTAAATCTCCAAATGCGACGAAACGACGATGATCTAGGGCATGAGGCTTCAGGGATTGGTGGTGGGGTCTGAGGCAATCGATTTGATGCGAATGTCGAGGGCTTTTATAGCCTGTAGTGGTGGAGCGGCAGGAGTGTTCGTGTACGTAATAGCGGTGGAGTCCATCTCATACACGACAAAGATGATGAATAGTGCTCATTGATGGGGCCCACATGTTAGCGACTGTGGCTCAGGTGAAATCGTGTCGCGCATGGCACCGGTGCGGATGGTAGGTGGGACCGGGGGCGCGCGCGAGGACAGAGAGAAGGTGGGATGGCACGTGGAATTCGACCGGAAGTGAGAGAAATGGGCTAGGGCAATGGGAATTTGGCCCAAAGGAAATACCATTATTTTTAATAGGTTTTATATTTTAGAAAATACAGAAAATTCAAATGATAAATTAAAAATAGCAAATAAACTCGGAAAAATTGAAGAAAAATTTGGAAAATATTTCAAAGCAAAATAGCTCAAATAAAATAATTTTGGAAATTAATTGATGTTCAGATTAATCATATTAAATTATTTTGACTTTAAAAGTCCCATTTAAGCTTTATTAAATTTAAATAAAATTTGGTGAAAAGTTTCTAGGGTTAAACTACTCAAAAAGGTTTTGAAACTTTAAAAAATTAGGATATTACTTAAGTGCCACCGACCACATAGAAAAACTACACATATTCGTACATTTCATCAACTATATTACTTTACGTGGTGTAAGATAATTTTATTCTCGTAAATTATTCGGTATATTACAAAGCAAACTACAAACTACAAATATTCATATATTTCATCAACTACATTACTTTACGTGGTGTAAGAGGAGAGTGTTCTAGACAAAAATGACAACAAATCTATATAAAGGAGCACCTAACTTATCCAACAAAGTAAATAGCAAAACTACAAATATTCATGTATTTCATCAACTATGTATATTCCTTTACGTGGTGTAAGAGGAGAGTATGCTAGACAAAAATAACAACAAACCTACAATTTTGTTGTTGTAAAGGAGCACCTAACTTATCCAACAAAGTACATAGCAAAAGTACAAATATTCACGTATTTCATCATCTACATTCCTTACTTGGTGTAAAAGGAGAGTGTGCTAGACAAAAATGACAACAAACCTACAATTTTTCCTTGTTGTAAAGGAGCACCTAACTGATCCAACATAGAAACTTTATGACAGAGAGAACAAATAAAGCCAAAAGGCAAAGACATTTTGCAACAAACATCATTTGTATTTTATCCCAAAGAACAATGCAGATCAATCACGATTCGTCATATGGATAGCTCATCATAGGTTGTCCGTCGTCTATATGTAAACAAACTCCATCACTGCCTTAGATGCCAAGCCACTTTTATTGGCTATAAAAGCTACATTGTATGTCCCGGAAATCACATCAATCAATTAAGTTTCTATTAATCTCTCAAAAATAGCTATGGCAGCTACAACCTTTTCTCGATTTTCTGTCCTTTTTTATGTCGCTCTCCTATGCCATGACTCTGTGGCCCAACTATTTAGTCCGGGCATAAACCCATGGCAAAACCCTCGACAAGGAGGTCTCAGGGAGTGTAGATTTGATAGGCTACAAGCATTTGAGCCAATTACGAAAGTGAGGTCAGAAGCCGGGGTTACTGAGTACTTTGATGAGAAAAATGAACAGTTCCAGTGCACTGGTGTATATATCATCCGACGTGTTATTGAGCCTCGGGGCCTTCTGGTACCTCGATACAGCAACACTCCTGGCCTAGTCTATATCATCCAAGGTTCGTGTAATAATGAGTTTAGTAGAAACTTTATTCATGTAGCTAGTAAGTAAGATCTTTTACGAGTTAAAGAAAAAAGAATGCATATTTGAGTTTCATAAATCTGGCACACACATCCTCATTTGCAGGGAGAGGTTTTCTGGGATTGACTTTTCCCGGTTGCCCAGCAACCTACCAACAACAATTCCAACAATTTGGGGTTGAAGGTCGAAGCCAGAGCCCAAAGTTTAGAGATGAGCACCAAAAGATCCACCAATTTAGGCAAGGAGATGTTGTTGCACTCCCAGCTGGTGTTGCAAATTGGTTCTACAATGATGGTGATGCACCTGTTGTCGCTGTGTACGTTTTTGATGTAAACAACAACGCTAATCAACTTGAACCAAGGCAAAAGGTAACTACTTTTTTTAATCAATGTTCTAGCTTGTAATTGTTGTGCATTTGTCGTACTTGTGGTTTGCTTGCAATTCATATGGTGACACTTTATTATTTTTCCTTGGTATCAATATCTAGGAGTTCTTATTAGCCGGTAACAATAAGAGAGAGCAGCA
Organism: Hsuehochloa calcarea; assembly: GCA_036346395.1. Taxonomy (NCBI): domain Eukaryota; kingdom Viridiplantae; phylum Streptophyta; class Magnoliopsida; order Poales; family Poaceae; genus Hsuehochloa; species Hsuehochloa calcarea. Next base: position 16,538,069 of record CM070596.1, on the reverse strand, counting down.
GGTGGTCGAACGTTCAATCGAGCAACACTCTGGGCAAAACATATTCAACGGTTTCAACATTGAGCTACTAAGTGAGGCCTTAGGCATCAACACAGAGGCGGCTAGGAGGCTACAGAGTCAAAATGACCAAAGGGGAGAGATCATTCGGGTAAAGAATGGCCTTCAATTACTAAAACCCACTATGACACAACAGAAGGAACAAGCACAAGAGCAGTACCAACAAGTCCAGTATCGTGAAGAACCACAGAAAGTTGGTGAATTCAATGGTTTAGAGGAGAACTTCTGCTCGGTCAAGGCAAGGCTAAACATTGAAAATCCCAATCGTGCTGATACCTACAACCCACGTGCTGGAAGGATCACACGTCTCAACAGCCAGAAGTTCCCCATCCTTAACCTTGTTCAAATGAGTGCTACAAGAGTAAACCTATACCAGGTATTTATACCAGTGATGCTGTTATAAAATTTTATTGTAATTTCTTTGGTGCAAATTATTTTGCTCATAACATAATTACAACAATATGACTTTGTTCTTTACTTTGCATTTCAGAATGCTATTCTCTCACCGTTCTGGAACATTAATGCTCATAGTGTGGTGTATATGATTCAAGGGCGTGCGCGAGTTCAGGTCGTCAGTAACCATGGAAAGACAGTGTTCAATGGTGTTCTTCGCCCAGGGCAACTACTAATCATACCACAGAACTATGTTGTTTTGAAGAAAGCAGAGCGTGAAGGATGCCAATACATTGCATTCAAGACAAACTCAAACTCCATGGTGAGCCACATTGCAGGAAAGAACTCCATCCTGCGTGCCATGCCAGTGGATGTGATCGCCAATGCGTATCGTATCTCAGGAGTGGAAGCCAGAAGCCTGAAGAATAATAGGGGAGAAGAGCTTGGTGCTTTCACTCCTAAATATCAACAACAAAGATATCATGGATTCTCAGATGCAGATGGAGAATTCTTTTCAGCTAGTGAGACTTCAGCCTGATGAATTATCATAGACTCATAGGACCTAATAAATAAAAATAAAACACTACAAGCATGTTACTTTGTGGTGGATCTGTGTTCTATCTTTGAAGAGTATTAATAAAATTTCAGAATTGTCTTTATCTCTCTCTTTGTTTTTTATTTCCATTTGCAATCAATCCATTAGGGAAAACTGTTGGGAAGGCTAGCGTCAACTGACTTTGCCATTGATTGTCTTTTAGCTAGATAGAATCCCCACTGTGTTGCTGCAGGCATTGGTGAAAGGCTATACATGTTGCTGCTCTATGGTAGTTTGTGTCATTACACAAATCAAGAATATAACAACAGGGGAAAGCGAATAGCATAGGTTAACTCAAGGCATTTCAAGACTAATTTGAAACAACAAAGGAGGCAGAGCGTCAAGGATGCCAATACATGCATTCAAGATAAACTCAAACTCCAAGGTGAACCACATTACAAAAATGAACCCCATCCTTCGTGCAATCCTAGCAGATGTGATCGCCAATGCGTATCACATCTCAAGGGAGGAAGCCCGGAGCCTTAGGAATAATAGGGGAGAAAACTTGGTGCCTTTACTCCTAGATATCAACAATAGAGCTACTGAAGATTCTTAGATCCGGTTAAAGAAGACTCCTCTTCACACTAATATGTTACTGTGAGAAGTAGCAAAGCAAAATAAAGCACTGCAAGCATGTTTCTCTATGTTAGCTTGTGTTGTCTTGGAAAGATATTAATAAAATCTCTTTTTTCTTGACGGATTTATTTCCCTATTTCCAACCACTCTATTAGGGGAAACTACGTGGAATGCTAGCTTCACTTGAATTAATTTGTTGTTGATTGTCATTTTCAGGGCCGTAGGCTAGGTTATAAGGCAATAAGGAACTAAGCTGCAGTTATGGGTTAATACCATGTTCTGTTGCTCACTATAACAAGAAGCAGCATGAGCCTTTACCATGTTCTGTTGCTCACTATAACAACAAGCGGCATGAGCCTTACTTACTTTTGACAGGAAACTGTAGGGGAGGCCCCGAAAGTATAAATAAATTATAATAAGGGATGTAATTACAAGCAATTTAGAACAGGAATATACAGACCCTCACAGAAGGTTAAGCTAGATAATAGAGAGAAGCCATTGCAAGATAGATTCCTTGATATCTTCCTTTACATAAAAGAAGAGTTGCTTCTATTTTGAACAAAGCATTCCAGGAGTCAAAAGCATGTTTGAGAAAATTAAACCATTTCTCTGCTTCCAGGTATGCCACGTGGCAATGGAAAAAAAATCCATGAAGAAAGGATGAGCACATTGTTGTCTGGCCCTTTGAATCCTGTGATGGATGTCCTGAGAGGGCTCCCAATTAACTTGAAGGGAGATCCACCAAGTTTGACTAAATGAACAGTCAAAGAACAGATGCGTTGGGGTTTCCTCGACATTTTGGGTGCAGAGAACACATTGGATTTCAGGACCAGTGTCAATACAGTGTCTTCTAAGCATACTCCTCGTGTGTAACCGATCAACCAGTAGAAGCCTGTGGAAATCATGGAGATATATGCATGATCTTAAGATGATGATACAATTGGCAATGGCTTTATTGGTTTACCGAATCTCGCATTTTCAGAAAAGTTCCAATGCTGTCAGGTCTCATGCGGTCTAACCAGCCAAAGCGGCGGTCAGACCGGCCGTGTGGCAGTCCGACCGGCAAGCACTGGCGGTCAGACTGGTCAGGCCGAAGAGGCTAGTGGTCAGACCGGCTCGGTGCGGTGGTCCGATCGGCCAGAACTTTTGGTTGAGTTTGGAGTTAGGCCAAAAATAGAGTGTGTATGCAAGAGAGGAGAGTCTCCTGCACTTGGTCTCATAATTTTTGGAGCTTCCAGTCAAAAGTTATATTCGTTTGAAATTTCCAAAGAGCTCTCGGATTTCCAGGGTGAAATTTTGGTTAAGTTCTTGCTGGCGGTCCGACCGGCTAAGACTAATCGGTCTGACCGACCTCAGGGCGGTCAGACTGGCCCATGTATGGCAGTCAGACTGGTTTCCACTTGTTCGTCGGTCATCTTGGCGGTGTTGTGTGTTGGTTAAGTTAAGTTCATGAGATTCAATGTTTTAATGTTGCATATTGCATATTTTGAGCTAACGTGGGTCAAGTTGTGAAGAACTTGTTCCTAGAGATGATTTCTTGGTCTGTTGCTGTGCAAGTGGCTTGCAGGTCAACGACGGTCAACGTGGAGGAGGATCGGGACTAAGCTTGGAGAGCTGAGGTCCAGAACGATCATGGATGCCGGGTGAAGTCGAGTGACTCAAGCATGGCGCAGAATGGACAAGGTGGATCGAACGGACAGTTTGATGCAGCTGGTTGGATCAAGCGGCGCGGGGGTCGGTGCAAGTGTCTTGGAGGTTCCGATGGGATTCGAATGGGAGAGACTTGCCGACATGATAAGAGTCGTTGATCAACCTACACGTAGCGAAGCAGGCGATTGTTTCGACTGAACTGGACTCGGTCCATGGAGAAGGATCGAGAAGGGGTATTTTGGTAATTTCACCAAATACCGCCTTTGTGACTCTTGACTAAACCACGGCACGGGTTGGTACTTGGAGAAGCGATTTAGGTCAATCGAAGATGAAGACAACGCTTTAAAATGCGTGCATATGTGTCCCGTTTGTATTGGGCCTTAACGGGAGCCCATTAGGTGAACTCTTCTAAAAGCTAGGCCTCACTATAAATATGAGGGAGTTGATGTCAAACAGGCTTAAGCACTTCATTTGGAGAAACCCTAGTTTGTCTTAGGGATTATAGAGGAGAGGAGAGGCTTACGTCCTAGAGAGATGTGTTGGGGGTGTGCTCATGGATTGAGCTCTTGTCCTCCTTGAGGGAGTGGCTGTAACCAGCAAACATCACGAATCAATCTATGGATGATTATTCAAAGATGAGTTTTCTTGTGTTCTTCCATCTCTTTTGATGATTTTGGGTGCTTCCTTGATCCTGTGGTTTTTGGTTGGTTTCTTGACCTCACTTACCTTGCTATGACGTGTGAGAATACATCCAGGATCATCTAGATCATCAATGTCCCACGAGCAAGTTTTGGATCAAGTTTTTCGTTTTGCTTGGTTTTGAACCCTCCTTCGGTAAAACAGAAAAAGGTTAAAACTTTGACACATATCTGGACGATCGTTGATTGGTATATGTTCCAGATATACTTAAGAAGATGTGTTCTAAATTTGGTCAAGTTTCATTGTGAAGATCAAAAGTTAGACTGATTTTCGTTTTGGTTTCGAGCTGTTTGCACTGTTTCTGGTCAGGGCCGGTCAGACCGTGTCGGACCCGGATTTTCTAATCCCGGATCCTCTGCGAATTTCTGTGCTATTCCCTGGATCAGTAGCTAGCACTCACAGATACATCACTGAATCATTTCATACAATAGCGTAAAACCATACCATTCATTAATTTAACACATCAGAGTTGACATAGACCGCATCGGGTCAAGTTTTACAATAAGGGCCGAACAGGCCAAATGATTACATCACAAAAGTAGCGGAAGCGACAACGGAAGCAAAAAGGGTGAGGACACATCTCTCCACAGGCAAGTGATTGGGGAAACCTGTGTACATCCGATATTACCCGAAAACTCAGATAATATAGGACGCACCTAGGTACCAGCGGAGTCAGCTAGACTGGGGCGAGACTAGAACAACTAAGAACTAAGCTACGCTTCAAGAACTCCAGGGTCTTCAGGCATCTGGTTCCTCGTAGTAGTCGTAATCTCCAATATTTCCTGCTTCTGAGGGTTTGGGGGAAAGAGCGAGAATGAGCACAACTACCGTGCTCGCGAGCCAACACACAGTATGCAATAGTATACATGCAAGGCTTAACAAGGATGGCTCAGGTCTTTTATTTGCTAAAGCAACATTTTCAATTATCATAATTACAAAGTCCTATGACGTAGCATTTTTTTAACAGATTGCATTTTCATTTAAAGAGATTAAGTGCAATATTAAATAACAGCGAAGGTTACCTCCACCTTATGCTTAATTTTGATAACGGTTACGTCCACCGATTATCAACACTGAGTAAGGCTACCCAGGAAAATTCAAAACAAGGGCTAGATGAACCCAACACATTTCCATTCCACCCACAAAGATTTTTGAAATAGAACTAACTCAGGTTAAGTTCCCATGTCTGCCTTTGACCGAAGGCGCGGCTGTTTAAACAGTTTAGACTCTATAGAGGTTATACACTGTACCCACAAGAGATAATCATACTCGTTTCTCCACACGATTCCTTAGTCATGTAGTTGAGCGATCGTCACAGTAACGTTTCGAACTATCTTGCCCCTTCCGTCATCTCACCTATATGGGGTTACGCCCATACGTTGTGCGGGATGTTCACCTCAGCGACTGGGGTAGTTGAATGGAGAGTCAACCTACCCCTCAGCGACTGGCAAACTTCACCGTTTTCGGTGTCCCATTCAAGCCAGCATACGTCCTGCCGCTTGCACATTCCCTCTTTCCCACCATGCGAGACGACATTCAAGGTTCGAAAGTTTTACTAAGCCAAGTTGCACTTTGCAGACTTGCGGTTGTACTTGTTTTACACAGGAGGTCATGACAAGATTAAGTCCTTAATTCATCTGGACGGTTCATACCACATACCAACCATTCTCGTGCTACGTCCGCACCCACCATTCTTTCCATCCGTCCAGATGGGGTACTAGCAAGTTGTTTAGGGTTTTGGGAAGGAAAACCAATTAACGCAACACATCAGTCATCTACATCCAATGACTGCCCAAAACCATTTTTCATGTTTAAAGGATGATGATCGGGACATTTATTGTCCCGGTACTTAAGCAAGACTAGCATGTCGCTTAAGTACAACCTATACTAGTATTACCATGTAATTACTAGGGTGACAAGGAATACTGGATTCAATTATCAAAGGATGGCTTAATAAGTAATTAATCAACAAATGGGTATTTAACTACCTTAAGCTTTAACATATCATTGTTTACAAAATTAAAGCATGCAACTTTGCTATTTTAAATAAACATAGTTTGCATAAAACGTAGGTTCGGAATGATCAAAGCATTGACTCGCCTGGGTCAGATTATCGCGGCCTTGATCTTACTCAGGGCCTTCTCTGCCAGGGGTTTTGAAATTCCGGATCTTCGTCTTTATCCAAATCTTGATCCTGCTTGAGTCGATGCTTCTTCTGGACTCTGACTCCTAATTACGATACAAGCAAGACAACAAATAAATCCGAAGAACTTCCAAAATACCAAATATAAACAAAGCACTTTAAATGAGTTTTGCGATGAAGAGCTGGAGAGACAAGATTCAGCGAGGCGGGGATGTTTGACAAGGTCAAACGATTAGCTGAGTACACGAGGCAAGGGTGGAGATACTCAGCCGAGGGAAAACAAGGGGAAACAAAGTCGAATGAACTATCGCAGGGATACTTCACTTTGGATACCGCTGATCGGCCAAGATTAGAATACACGATAAATTGGACGAACTTCAAAACGACGGTAACACATTTTTAATGAAGACGACTTTTGAACGGGAATAAAAAGGGATAAACAATATTTGGACCGACGAATACTGGATAGGATTACAAGATTATTAATTAGGTTTTCAAAGTAAGCTGTCGAGATTAACAGGTTAATCCCGAATAGCCTTCCAAAATATTTTGAGAAAATGCAAGTTTATTTTAAAGCATTTTACAAACGCGGAAATTTGAATAAATATGTTTTAACTAAAATAGACACGATTGCGGAGACGATTACGAAGGTCATTTGCATAACCTCGATTTCCCGAGATTGTGCAAATTTCGCTCTTAATCGATGGCTCTCAACTAAAATCGAAAAATGATAGTTCTACTAGTACTTGGCAATCGGCGAGTTAACCACTAACAACGGTTAATCGATTCATCGCAAGTCGTAGCACAATCCTCGAGAGTAAATGTTTTGGAAACGTTTTCGCCAAAAATGGATAAACTACTAGTCGATCGAGTAATGCAAAACAATATAAACACAATCGTCACACAAACACAAACGCTATACAATATCGTTCAATACACAAATCGATACACAAAACAATCTTCCCAAAACTAAACTATCACTTCACAACTACCCTGCACAGCCTAAACAAAATATTTTCAAGATCAACAAATAAATCTCAATATACCGATCTCAATTGCATACACAAAACTACACTGCATACACAAATTCGCAATACAAAAGCAATACATCGACAATACACAAATCTTCAATACCGACATACAAATCTCAATACACAATTCCAAATGCCGACTCCGCGACGATTCAAAAGCATACACAAATTATCATACACAATATACATTGCATACATTCCAAAAGCAAAAACACAAAGCAATCTGCAATGCTGCATCTCATCGCTCTCATTGGCACGGAGAGAGAGAGAGAGACAGAGCAGAGAGAGAGAGACAGAGAGACAGGCAGAGAGAGAGAGGGACAGAGAGAGAGAGCTGAGAGCAGGGAGGGAGCTGGCCGGGTGCGGCAGGCCGGGTGTGGCCGGAGGGGGAGGGGCGGTCGGACCGGGGTGGGGAAGAAGAGAAGGGAAGCGGCGGCGGTTCTTTGCCACGGCGCAGGAGGCGAGGGAGGCGGCGGCGGGCGGCGCGGCACAATAGCAGAGCCCAGTGGCGACAACGACGGCCGGAGGGAGAAGAGGGGAGGGAGGAGCGCATGGGCACGGGAGGCTCACCGAGAGGTCGCCGAGGGGGAAGCAGGAGGCGGCCGCGTCGGGGCGAGACAGCGCAGAGGGAGGCGCGGCGGAGGAAGGCGCTTCGGGCGCCAGGCTGGCGCGGGCGAGCCGACAATGAGACGGCCGAGCTCCGGAGCGGAGGAGGCGCCGGGCGGCGATTCGGGCGAGAGGCGCCGGAGGAGGGAAGAAGGCGCGCGACACCGAGGCGGGGAGGCGAAGGAAGAAGAAAGAAGGGCGAGCTCGGCCTTTATAGCCGGGAAAGTGGGAAGGAAAGCCGGAGGAGGCGGCGGATCCGGAGGAGGAAGAAAGCCGTCTGCGCGGAGGGGCGGAGGAGACCAGGCGCACGAGGCGGACGGCTGGGAGAAAGCGCGCGGTGCTGGTGCGGCAGAGGGCGGCGCCGGTTCCGGAGGAGGCGGGGCGGTCGGGCGAGGCGGAGCGGCGGCGGGCGCGGGACGGGGCCCGGGCGAGGGAGCCGAGAGAGAAGAGGGGAGAAGAGAGTGGCGGCGGCGCTGGGAAGAAAAAGAGAGAGGGAGAAAATGGCGGCGTGCGGGAGGGGAAGAAGGAAGCCGGGCCGGGCGAGCGGGCCGGCTGGGGGAAAAGAAAGGAAATGGGCCGGGGGAAAGAAGAAGGCCAGCTCGGGGAGTTGCGGCCTGGGCCGGGAGAGAGGAAAAGAGGAAAAGGGAAGAATGGGCCGGGAGAAACCGGCCCAGAAGAAAAAGAAGAAAAATAAAATAAAATAAAATGGGTTTTGAATTTGAAATCAATGTTTTGATTTTTGAAGCTTTTGGAGAATTTGAAAACCAAATTTTGATTTTGAATTCTCAAGCAAAAACAGGATGTTACAGACCGTCGAGCTATCAGACCGCCAGTTTGCCGTCGGTCTGACCGCTCCAGTGAGCTTGATCTCTATATTTTGGGTCTTTTGCTTCAGGGGTTAATAGGATTTAGCACCAGGCTTCCTCTGTGCATTTACTGATCTTTTTAGCTTTCATAGTTATTGGAGAAAAGTTCATGTTAAATCTAATTGAGGTGAAAATCGAAAAAACGTCTAATCACCCCCTCTAGTCAACTTTCCGGTCCAACAAAGCCAAATGAAGACTTTGTGTTTCATGTCATACTTAAGACTTCCAGAGCCATTTGAAGGTTGGACGCACATTGTGACCCTGGGAAAGGAGAATGTAGTACTTGCGTGAAGAGTAAGATCCATTGCCCCATATGTAAGACCAGGAGTCATGTTGAGATGAGAGCAATTCCACATTCTGTAGATTCTGGCCTAAAGCGAAATGTTCTTCAAAAGCCTGAGATGTTAATGGCGTGTGGAATTGAATCTGAATATCTGGGTCACTGAGGAAAGTAGCAACAGAGCAAAGCTTGTATTTGGCAAAAGAGTAAAGCCGGGGGTATTGCTGAGCAAAGATCAAACCCTTCCAAAGATCATTCCAGAATAGCACTGAATTACCATTTCCTACCTGACATGAACAAATTCCTCTGAACTAATCACTTAGACGCAGGATAACTTCCACCAAAAAGACCCTTTCTCCTTTGCAGCATGAGAGACTTCGCAACCTACATAGTAAGCATTCCAGAGCAAGTGAACCCATGGTAAGTGAACCCATGGCAGATCACGAGAATTATAAAATTTGTGGAGGTACTTAGTTATTAGTACACTTTTCATCATACTCAACTTGTACCTCTTAAGTTGCATGCACTAACTAATTCACCCAAAAGCTTAAGCTGATAGGGAAAAACGAACAATTCACTTATACTTCAACACTCTCCCTCACGTGTAGACTCCTTCAGACCTAAGATGTGGAATAGAAGTGAGTTGCAATTATTATTATTAATTGCACCAACCGGGTCTTGAACTCAAGACCTCTTGGCTTTGATACCATGTTAAGTTGCATGCACTAACTAATTCACCCAAAAGCTTAAACTGATAGGGAAAGACGGGCAATTCACTTATACTTCAACAGTACCCAAGGCTCTCAGCGAGCTTGGTGACAGTGACCTGACCACGTCTACTGCATTGTCATTATGTGTCTATCTTTCCAGGGGTGTGGATCCAACAAGGAAGGATTGGGGTTCAAGTGACCCGTCACAACAACAGATGAAACTAACTCCAATGGTAAAAAAAACTGTCAGCAAAAATAAAGAATTGCCGACTATGTGCCTTGCCGACAGTCACTGGTCGGCGATTCCCTGTCGGCAACACTATGTAGGGGATGGGGGTTCATTGCCGACAGCCATGTAGGCATCTTCTTTTGCCAACAGTTTTGCACTGTCGGATAACGATGGAGTCGGATTGACACTTGAGTCCAGCTGGGTCTACTAAATTGTGGTAGCACTGTCGGCAAAGTAATTTATTTTTAATTATTTAGAAAGTGTATCAAAAAATCAATAATATTACCAATAGTAAAAATTACCCATTAGATTTTTCACTAAACAGTATGTAGTTTTCCTACGCGTACATTTAGACGACTATCCCATAAGCAGGAAAAAAACTGTGCAACCAAAACAATTACAGAGTATATAAATCCTTGTGTTGCTCCACATCCAACAGACCATGCCCTACAAGGGAGCAGGTGGATGCGGGCAGGGGCGGAGACAAGGGGCTAGCAGGGCCTGACCCCTCTTATGATTTTTTTATGTGTAAAAGTATTGAAACTTTACTAGAACCAAACTATTACTAATACTATCGCAGATAAAGTCTTCACAGACTGTCTAAAATTGTTATCATAGACAGTTTCTGAACCGTCTGAGTTTATGAGTCAGTAATGACATGACGTCATCACAGACAGTTTTTTAACCGTCTGTGAAAAAAGTTATCACAGACGGTTCTAAAAAATAACCGTCTGTAAAAATAGACTATCACAGATGGGTTTTTTTTATTAAAAACCGTACGTGATAGTTTTTTCTATTGAAAAAAAATTGAATTTTGAGTCAAACCAATCAATTGCTGGACAGTAGTTTTCATATACTCTTTCAATAGTTTGCAAGAAAGTAATTAAAAGACACTCTCTCTCACTCTCTCGCTCTCTCAATCAGTGGTTTACTCTCTGCCGAGGACGAGGTCGAGTAGAAGCGTCCACCTTGAACCGAATGCCTCTCTTGTTGACCACAGATGGGGGTCCTTACTAAGAACAAAATCTGACAGGATGGAGGGGACGAAATCAGAGTGAGAAGGAAACCTGGATGTGGATTTGGGGGCAAAACTTCGAGCTCACTTGAGGCCAAGATGGGAGCGGCCAGATTTGGCAGTACTGGTCAAGCCACAGCGCCCCGCTCACCAGAGGCGTCGTGAAACAGCAGGCTGCGGACGCATGTGTCGGTTGGGTCTAATTTGTACCGTACAAGTGCATGATATTTCATCTTCCTACATGTTTAGAGTTTGATCAAATGTTTCTTCCTCGTAACTGGCTTCTATCACACCTTCCGTGGCTCGATAAAATGTTCATGTGCACCAAACTCCACCAAGCTCAAGTTATCATGGTCATTATTTGTTTTCTATTGCTTTTTTGATAAAAAAAACTTTTCTCCTAAGAAAATTTTTATTTTTAATAAGGAAACATTACGAATTTACTACTCCTTAAGTACCTTGATTTAGAATTTGCTACCTTTAAGTTTCTTTTAATTCAGTTGTTAGATAATGTAAAGGGCTTTAGATACAGCTATAGATACAGTGGGGTTTAAGATAATTACAGGACAGTCCAGTATATACGAGGACTTTAGCTTGAATGAATGTTGCAAGAATGCAAGATGAGGCGCGGATCAGGATAGTAGCATCGATTGGCTTCACCTTTTGTCGGTTGACATGGGATGGTTGGTCTGTTGTGACAAACTCACACGACGTACTTGCAAACAAAAAACATGAGTCTTGCCAATTCTAGCACGCCACGGAGTGAACACGTCAAGCCAACACCGTATTTCTTAATCCCGCCGTGAGAAAACATTGCTTGTTCCACCCAACGTCTCCTTTTTGTGCTGGTAAGTGCTACAAAAGAAGAACATGAGCAATCTTTTTCTTCTCCAAACTCCCACTCTCACTTGTGTCACTGTGGTTGCTAATGCCCCGAAGCTCCGAGTTCTAGTCGCCGCACGCCTCCTTTCGATTCTCACCGCACCAGTGCAGCCTCTCTGTGCCCTAGAGCTCCTTGGAGCGATCTTGTTGCTCGATTTCAGTTTTGTGTCACAGGAAACGTCGTCTTTCCTCTTCTCCTTCAGTCCCGGCCAACCCCTTCACCGCCATCTTCCTTCGTCGCCGACTGCGAGCTCCCCTGTCGTCGTTCGACCTCCTCCGACCTCCTCTGACCTCCCTCTCGGTCTTAGTAAGCCCCCTTTCATCGTGTCCGTTAGTTCCTCTTGTCATTCCGACCACGCCGTGTTGTTGAATCTCTCTCCAACCACGCCAAGCGGTTGTAACTCCTTCTCGACCAGGTCTATGACCATGTCTACGACTACGTCTACGATCACGTCCACAACCAGGTAGTCGCGTAGTCGAAACTCCTTCGATCACGCAGTCGAAACTCTTTCGACCATGCAGTCGAAACTCTTTCGATCACACACCATGTAGTCGAAGCTCTTTCGATCACGCAGTCAAAACCCTTTCGACCACGCAGTCGAAACTCCTTCGATCACGTAGTCGAACCCCTTCTGACTATGTCATGTAGTCCAACCTCCTTCCGGCCACGTCAGCTCTAAGTGAGCAGTACTCGACACGAATAATACTTGAAGCCACAAGATTAAACGAAGCGAGCGATGCTCAAAGCGAAGCGATTACTCGACACTAACGATGCGAAGCCAACGGTACTCAAAACGATTAGTACTCGAAACAAATAGTATTCGAAGCCCACAGTACTTGAAATGAACAGTACTCGAAACTGGCAGTACTCGAAGCCAGAACTTCAGAAGCTCCATTCTCATCCGTTATAACTCCGATTCTAGTGGGTTTTTTTATTCTAAATTTGTCTAAATTCAATACCTTGCTAATGGATCTGGTCTTAATTGATTTGGAGTTCATTTGTTATTTCATTAGTATATATTTGTTCTCTTTGTCTGTTTATTCTTTCTGGTACGTTCATCTGAATAGAGTTTGAAGACGCAGGAGATCTCTAGTTTGATCAAGCGTAGGATTTTTAAGACTCTTTCACCTTCACTCTATGTGAGTCAATACTTTGATCATTTTGAGCCTACATGTTATGCAAATTATGTTCCTTTAAATTATCATAATTGCATGTTTTAATTCTTTAAGCAAATGTACGTTAAACCCTAAGGTAGTTAAATACACATTTGATGATTAATTAATTATTATACCACCCTTTAGCAATTGAATCCATTATTCCATGTCACCCTAGTAACTATGTGGTAATTACTAGTTATAGATTGTACTAAACGACATGCTAGTCTTACTTAAGTATCGGTGTATTAAATACCCCAATCATCATATTTTAATTATGAAATTAGTTTGGGCAGTCATTGTGGGTAAATGACTGGAATGTTGTGGTAATTTATTTTGTTCCCTAAAAACCCTATTAAATTATTGTTATCTCATCTGGGCAGATGGTATAGTGGTGGGTGCCGTCGGAGCACGAGAGTGGTTGGTATGTGGTATGAACCGCCCGGATGGATTAAGGACTTAATCTTGTCATGACCTCCTATGTAAAAACAAGTACAACCACAAGTCTGTAAAGTACAACTTGACTTAGTAAACTTATTGGACCCTGGAATTCATCTCATTGCAGGCAGAGTGAGGTAGCGCAAGTGTTGGATACGATCCATCTTGAATGGGACACCAGGGAATAGTGAAGTTGCCAACTACGCTAGTCGTGGCGGTGAACATCCCGCACAACGTTATGAGACCCACTGCAAATGGGGGCAGCCCATGTGGGTGAGATGCTAGAAAGTGCGAGGTAATTTTAAAGGTTATTGTGATGATCGCTCAACTACATGACTAATGAATCATGTAGGGCAATGCGTATGATTGTCTCTTGTGTGTACAGTGTACAACCTCTACAGAGTCTAAACTGTTTAAACAGCCATGACTACGGTCAAAGACGGACATGAGAACTTAACTTTAGTTAGTTCTAGTTATAAAACCTTGTGGGTAGGATGATCATAGTGTCGGCTCACCTAGCCTGCGGTTTGAATTTTTCCTGGGTCGTCGTAACCAGTGAGGTTAATATATGGAGGCGACTCCAGTCAAAATGAAGCATAAGGTGGAGGTAACCTTCACCGTTATAAATATTGCACAATATCTCTTTAATAAAATAAAATTAGGTCAAATTGCTAAGTCATGGGAATTTCTAAATAATATAATTGAAAATATTACTTTTAGCAAATAAAAGAACACGGGTCATCCTTGTTAAGCCTTGCATGTATTATTACAGCATCATGTGTATTGGCTCGCGAGCACAGAAGTTGTGCTCATCCTCGCTCTTTTCCCCAAAACCTCAAAAGTGGGAAATCAGGGAGATTATAAGTACTACGAGGACCCAAAAGCTGGAGGCTCAGGAAATGATGAAGAGTAGTCTAGTTTGTTTAGTCTAAGTCTCGCCTTAGTCTAGCTGACTCCGTTGGTGCTTGCATGCATCCAATATTATCCAAGTCTTTGATTAATATCGGACGCACACGGGTTTCCCACTCGCTTTCCTATGGAGAGATGTGCTTTACCCCTTTTGCTTCCGCTACTTTTCTAATTATTCATTTGGCCTGTTCGGTCCTTATTGTAAAACTCTACCCAACACGGTATATGTGACTCTGATGTGTTTTAATATAATGAATGGTATGGTTTTCATCGTGTATGAAATGATTCAGTGTTGTATCTGTGAGTGCTATCTACTGATCCAAAGAATAGCATAGTGTTTTCACAAAGGATTTGGATTTGAGAAATCCGGGTCTGACATAGTTGGTATCAGAGCATACGATTGTATGAGTCTTAGTTAGACTGGGCGTGCCTAAGGACTTGAGTCTTATGTAAAAAAACTAAGAAAAGTTGTGTCCAAAATATAATGTACTTATTTGCCTTTATTCCTCTCTTAATTCTAAACTTACCTTTACTTTCATTGAGTTTACTGACCTTCTCTTGTTTTCAAAATTGTTGATGGCCGCCCCGTCATCCGATGGACCGTGGGACTTCCTCTCTCATGGGGAAGACTCTGAACGGTTTGTGGACATCCTCCGCCAGCTGATGCAGTATCTGGGTTACCCCCACCCGCCTATCTTTAGGGGCCGGATGACTTAGATCCAGGACCGAGAGTCCTAGACCGTGGAGGTTTACCTCTATGTCTGGGAGGGTGAGTTCGCCGCTCACACCTTCCAGGCCCAGTCGCCCCAGAGCAACTCTTCTGAGGCAGTTCAGGACACCGCATGCTTCGCCTCCACCCGCTTGTGCTGGTTGCATGAGGATCTTCTGCTGAGGTCACCCTTTTGCTACTGCCCGTATCTCCCCAATGGAGAGCGTTGCCCAGAGGTCTTTGACGCCAGAGATGACGGTCCCCACCTGACGCACCAGGTGCAGCTTACTCAGGCGATGACAGCTACCATCAACAGCGCCATGGATGAGATTGCACAGCTGCGGATGCTCCTCACTTCCAGCTACGAGCACTCTGAAACCCTCCGCAACAACATGATCAGGAGTGATGAAGCCCACCATGTTGTAGTACGAGAGAGGGATGTCGTTGTCGCATAGTTGGCACGAATCACAATAGCCGCTGTGATCTTTGCCCAGCTCCCCCTGCGCCTGCCCTCGTCCTTAGCGACCCGGCGCCAGTTCGACCGCTTCGACTTGGATGACCCTGCACTAGGATGACTGCACGCAAGAGTGTGAGACACCCCAGTCCGCTGCCAACTATCAACCTTGGAGAGTCCAGCCATGGACGCCGCCTCGGTCGTTCCTGCTCCTGCTCCCGCTTGCCTAGCCTCGACAGCGATCGTTCCTGTTCCTGTTCACCGACCGTCAGTCGCAGCAAGGATAGTCTAGGATAGTCAACACCCGATAGAGAAGTTAGGATAGTCTAGGTTAGTTAGCAGTGCTTACTAGGCAGTCTTTTTGGTTGCAAGCACAACCCGTTTCCTTTCTTTTGTAGGCATTGTGGTTTGTATTCTGTGTTGTGGCTTAGCATGGCCTATATGCTATGTTTGTGAGTCATGTAACGCCTAACCCCCCTTAATGTAATACAACCATCTTAGACTTTGTATTTTACTTGTTTCGCCTTCATTGTTGGTTTAAGTTCTTCTGTGTGTGCTCTAGAGGGCCAGTAAATCCTCATATATCTCCTCTAGTTCTATGCTGAGTTGTTTTTTCAGATGGCACCAAAGAGAGTTGTCGCCCCTAGACATGGTGCTTTTGCAGCAGGCCAAGGAAGAGGTCATGGCCGTGGCCGTGGTCAAGATCTACCTCCCCCACCGCCGGCCAACCCGTCAATGGAACATGTCGTGTTTCAGTAGACGCAGATTCTCTAAGCCTTACTTGCCAGTCGGCAGTCAGGACAGGCCAGCCACCATTCGAAGTTGGCCGACTTCCTTAGGACGAGACCCCTCACCTTTGCTGCAGCAAATGAACCCTTGAAAGTTGAGGATTAGCTCAGAGATATTGAGAAGAAGCTTTGGCTCACCCAATGCTTAGAGGAGGACAAAGTGGACTTTGCCACCTATCAGCTAAAGGGAGCTGTCGCTGCTTGGTGTGAAAATTACCTCACTGCCTGAGGTGGTGAAAGCCCAGTAACCGATGAAGAAGAAGCAGAAGGAGCAGTAGCACCTGAGGATGAGAATCAGCAAGACCCTGCCACCGCAAAAGAGATTGCAGAAGTGCAGTTAGACAAGATTGAACCCACGAGGTAGTCAATTCCTTGGAGCGAATTCAAGCAAGCTTTCAGAACCAACTTCGTGCCAGCCGGCACAATGAGGATGAAAAAAATGAGTTCTGTGCTCTGAAGAAAGGAAGCATGATAGCCAATAGCACCTGAAAACATTCAATCAACTCGCCCGCTATGCCCCAAGTGACGTAGCTGATGAAGAGGAAAAGATCGACCGCTTTCTAGAAGGAATGCGCGAAGACGTGAGAGGCCAGCTTATTATCTAGGACTTTCCAAGCTATCACTACCTGGTAAACAAAACTCTCATATTGGAAAATGAGAAGAGGATGGCAAAAGCTAGCCGCAAAACAAAGATGGCATTTCAAATACCACAAAGCATATTTTCACAAAGACCAGCATTTCAGGGCAGCTCGTCTTTGAGGCAGTTAGCCGGCCAGCCATCGAGAGTTCCAATTCCAACTCCAACTCCAGCTCCAATTGCAACCCCGCATCCCAATGAGGATGTTTTCCGCACTCCACATTCCGCTGGACAGCCTGCAGCAGTCGACCCGATAGCTCATCTTCGTTGTTTCTACTGTGGGGGAAAAGGACATTTTGTCAACATGTGCCATCAACCAGTCACTCTGGTGAAATACAACTTTAGAGCCACACCAGCTTGAGGCCAGACTTTATCTCCAAGCAAAAGTCATCAGATATCGCAGGCATCCTGTTGGACCGAAAAGGCGACTAGACGGGGGTGAATAGGAGCACGCTCACTTTTTCAACTAAGATCAATTCAATACAAATTTCACTCCAATAGCTATGGAAGCTATGAAGATCAATATACCAGTACAGCGGAAGACTAGTATTGAATTCAATCTAAACCCCGAAGCAAAACAACCAAAATCAACACGGGCTAAAATTCTAAGTGTTGGGCGATATGACCTCTGTGTTAATGGCGGTCGGACCGGCCACCTTGGGCGGCCGGACCGTCCACCTTGGGCGGTCTGACCTTCAGTCTGATGAACAGTAAAAATAGCCCGAAAAACGAAGTTGCAAGTAGATGTAACTTTTGATCATACTACTCCAAACTTGATGAAACTTAGAACACACCTTCTCTAAGATGTCAGGAACCTATTCCAATCGGATATCGTGAAGATCCTTGGAAAGTTACGATCTTTTTCCATTTGAGAGGAGGATGGTTCAAAACCGAGTCAAAACGAAAACTAGATCCAAAAACTTACTCGTGGGTGATTGATGATCAAGATGATCCTAGATGTGTTCCCACATGTCACAGCAAGCTAGATCACGTGAAGAAATTAATCAAAAACGATCAAATCAAAGAAAAACTCAAAATCACCAAATAGAGAGAAAGAAGGCAAAGAGACACATCTTTGAGCAAACTTCCCTTAGATTGATTTGATAGGGTTTGGGTTTACAGCCACTCCATCAATGAAGGACAAAGCTTAATCCAAGAGCACGAAATCAAATCAAAACTCTCTATAACTCTAACCTCCACTAATCCTCTCCCTAAGCCAAAGCTAGGGTTTCAACAATAATGAAAGGGTTGAAGGGGGTGCAGCCACTTCCCTCCTCTATTTATAGTGGAGGCTTAGACCTTCTAGAAGATTAACTTAAATGGGCTCCCGTTAAGGCCCAACACAAACGGGTCACACACACACGTATTTTAAAGCGCCGTCTTCAACACCTCTTGATCTAAACTGCTTCTCTTTGCGTCGTCTTGCGCCGCGGGTTGGCAAAAGGTCACCAAGATGGTATTTGATAAGATTACCAAAATATCCCTTCTCGGTCCTTCTCCGAAGACCGAGTCGATCTGCGCGAAGCACTTCGCCTGCTCCGCCACGTGTAGGTTGATCAACGGCTCTCTCCATATCGGCAAGTCTCTCCCATCCGGCTCCCACCGAAACCACCATGGCACTTGCACCGACTCCCGCGCCGCTTGATCAAACCATCGCCGCACCGAATCGTCTGCTCGGTCATCCTTATCTATTCTGCACCACACTTGAGTTCATTGACCTCACCTGGCATCGTCGATCGTTCTGAACCTCAGCTCTCCAAGCCTAGTCCCGATCATCCTCGCCGTTGACCGTCGTTGACCACCAAGCAACCTGCACAACAATAGACAAGCAAATCAAATCCGAGAACAAGTTCTTCACAACTTGACCCACGTTAGTCAAAACATGCATCATGCAACACATATGCACTGAAACTCATGACTTTGACCTAACGAACAAACAACGCCGCCACGAAGGCCGATGTTTAAGCGACAATCGGTCCGACCGCCCCTCAGGGCCGGTCGAACCTCCAGCCTTGCCGGTCGGACCGCCAGCTATAGGCCGGCCCGACCGCCCGAAAGGACTTAGCCGATTTTCAAACCCCTGAAAATCCGAAACCTGCTGGAAACTTAAAACCAATAGAACTTTTGACTGGAGACTCCAAAAATTATGGGACCAAGAGCAATAGAATCCACTCTCTTGCCTACACCCTCTATTTTTGGCCCAGCTCATTTTGACACATTTGGTCACTGCCGGTCCGACTGCCGCTCATGGCCGGTCCGACCGATTTGGGACCAGTCGGACCTCCATGCTATGGCCGGTCAGACCGCCTGTCACCTGACAGTTCTGAAACTTTATCGAAAACACGTGAAATGATAAACCGTTAACGCCATTGCCAATTGTTACATCATCCTAAGATCTGGAGCATATCCCCATGATATCCACACATCTAGAGCCGCTTCCACGCCAAACCAGGGCCATGTGAACCAAAGGACAAACCGTTAACGCCATTGCCAATTGTAGTTGAGCCGATTCCGTTTAAGGAGGGCAGGGTCTATAACATCCTAGTTTTTGGTTTATGAATAGTAATTGCTTTTGTCAGTTGGTTTCAAAATTTTATTTCAACTTAAATTGTATTTTCAAAATCTCAAACCTCTCTCTTTGGGCCCAGCCCATTTCCCTCCCCCTTGGGCCAGCCGTCACCCCCTGGTCGTAGCCCCCTCTTGGCCTCCTCCCCCAGCCCAGCTGGCCCAGCTCTCCACCCCCTGCCTTTCTTCTCCCAGGCTCAGCCCCCGAGCCAGCCCATGCTGCTCCGTCACCTCTTCCACCTACTCCACCTGCCCCTGGACTTCGGCACCCCCACCCCTCCTCATCGCCCGACGCATGCAACGCCCACCTACCCCCGTCGTCTCCGCCACCTGCTTAGCCCTCGAAGTCGCTGACTCTGTCTCGTCGCCTGTCTCGCCACCGCATTAGCGCCATGGCCGCGCACCTGCACCTTCTGGCTATCTACCGCCACCTGATGCTCTCCACATGCACTTGACTCTAGTACCTCCGTCGCCCTGTCTCGTCACCATCGCCTGCTTGTATCGGCTTCGCCACCTGCGTCACCCGCCCTAGTCGTCACTCCCGTCACCTCCCCACTATGCGTGCGTCTTCCCTGTCCTCTCGACTAGGGTGCCTATGCCACGACCGCCTTTGGAACAGGCGCGCCTCTGAGTCTCCAACGACTCAGCCTTCCCTCCCCTTCAGCTATAAGAAGCCTTGAGCCCCCTCTCGCTCCTCCCCTCGTCTCCCCTTAGTGCTAGTAAGTACCACAAGAGAAGAACCCGAGCAGCCCCATTCTTCTCCGAGCCCCCACTCTCGCTCGTGTCGCTGTAGTTGTCGAAGCAACAAAGCTCCGAGTTCAAGCTGCCGCACGCCTCCTTCCGGTTCTCGCCGCACCAGTGCACCCCTCTCCTACCCGGGTCAGTTTGTGCCCCAGAGCTCCTTGGAGCGATCCTCTCACTCGATTTCAGTTTTGTGTTGTAGGAAACGTTGTCTTTCCTCTTCTCCTTCAGTCCCGGTCGATCCCTTCACCATCGTCTTCCTTCGTCGCCGACTATGAGCTCCCCCACCGTCGTTCGACCTCCTCTGACCTCCCTCTCGGTCTTGGTAAGCCCCCTTTCCCCGTGCACAATTGTTCCTCTTATCGTTATGACCACGCTGTGTTGTCGAGCCTCTCTCCGACCACGTCGAGCGGTCGCAACTCCTTATCGACCAGGTCTATGACCACGTCTACAACCACATCTACAACTATGTCTACAACCACGTTCACTACTAGGTAGTCGCGTAGTCGAAACTCCTTTGATCACGCAGTCAAAACTCTTTTGACCACGTAGTCGAAACACTTTTGACCACGTGTCGAAACCCTTTCGACCGCATGGTCTATGTGACTCTGATGTGTTGTAATATAATGAATGGTATGGTTTTCATCGTGTATGAAATAATTCAGTGATGTATGTGTGAGTGCTATCTACTGATCCAGGGATAAGGAGATCGGGCTCGCCGGAGTTGTCACTGGAGTTGGAGAAGAAGGGCTAGCAGAGAAAGCTCCGGGAGGTTTTTGGCAAATCTGAGCGAGTGGGATGTGGGGAATGAGGAGGAGAGGCTACGGTTCAATTTATAGGCTCAAAAGAGTAACGGTTTGGGGGGGAATTGCTCGGCGGAGTTATGACCGGATTTTGGGGCTGATTTTTTTGCGCGGTTACTGTAGCCGCCAGAATATTCTGAGGAATCTTCCCTTTTTCAAAATTCAAAAATGCATTAATTAATTCTGAAAAAATAGCAAATAAAATTCAAAGAAAATCACAGATATTAAACACTAGATTATGAACGCAAATAAAGTAATAATAGTAAAGATAATAATTTTATTATTATGCAGTAATTATTTATATATTGCTAAAAATTATTTTTAAACTTTAAAAAAATAGTAATATAGGTCTAAAAATTCTATAAATTTTTAGAGTTGTTCAATAGGGTCTTTTTAGCTTAAATAAATTAATTTCAAAAAAAAATAGCTTTTATATGTGAACAACAATTCATTTTTAATTGCTAGATATTACAAAAATCAAAAAGAGATTTTTAGAAAATAACAAATAGAATCCAAAAATTCTAGAAAAATTTCAGAAATTCCATGAATTATTTTGAACTTAATAAAAATAATTATAACTTAAATTTGTTTAATTTTATTATTTTATTTTATGGAAAATAGGAAAAATGTTTTTAAATACAAGAAGATTCCATAAATTAATTAAAATTTTATTTTTCAATTTAAATCCAATAAAATCCCAGAAAATCCGATAAATTTTATTTTTGACTTTAAAACTATGAAATTAAATAATTGATTTTTTTCCTTTTCCCTTTTTAACATAGAAAACTCTTTTTAAATTAGAGAAAATTAAGAAAAATCTTTAATAACTAGAAAATCCAACAAAATAATAACTTTATTTATTTTTATTTTGGTAACAGAACTTTGGGATGTTACATAAGCGATCGAGCCGTGACCTCGGTCACGGTCCGATCTTGACCTCTCTGGCCCAACGGTAGTTAGCCCAATGGGTCGGACCGATTCACTGATGTTTCTGTTAACTCCAGCCCAAAGTGTTCTCTTCTCCATCTCTCATTCTAAAAATCTTGTGGCTGCTTCCAGTGGTCAAGTTGATCCTTGCTATCCTTGCTAGCTATCCACTACTGCTATTCCTTGATTACAAATGCAATTGCATATTTCAAATGGTTTTCTTTTCAAAAGTGGTAGTTTCTCTTGATCATCCTGATCTTGGCATGAGATTTATCTTTTCAAAGTGATATCATCTTATTCGTTAAAATGGTATCTACAATTCTTCCATGCCGATCAAAATCCTCTCTTATCTAAAAGCTCAAGTATTCTTTGTATATGAGTGGATTTTTCTCTTCATCTCTTCTCTTTGGATGCTTTCTTCGAAGATCAATAGAAGAGAAGTTCGAGCACCTTGCAAACCTTAGTTATGCTTACAAGTGGTACCAAGTATTTACAAATGGAATCAACTACTCTTGGTATCAAGTGATTTTCACATAAGTGGTATCAAGTTTCCACAAATAGAATTAATTATGCTTGATATCCTTTACTATTGCAAGGTGTATCAAATGTCATCATGAGTTCATGGATGGTTATATTTCAAAGAGATGACAAGATGGAAGCTGAACCTTTGTGTGTCAAAGGAGAAAGAAGATTTTTTTGGAACCTTTGTGTAAGGGGGAGTTTTTCTTTGTGAAAAACCTATTAATGTTTTTGGGTTTTATTTAAAAAAATTGGTAAAGTATTAATATTGGGAAAACTATTTTACCTATTTACCCAAAATATTTTATGGATCTTGTGAATGAATGTGTGTCATTCTTATCTGCTTCATTTGATATTCTTGAAATGGTTTTTATCAATCTTATGCAATACTATCTATTTGAACAAGTGTTCTTTATGAAAAAGCAAAAATTTACAAGTGAGTTTTTACAAGTGGTATTCTTTTAAACAAGCCTTCTAGTCAAAAGGATTTTACAAGTGTTATCTTGTTCTAAAGGCTAGATTTTTCTGAAAAATCAAAATTGTTTTTACAAGTGATATCTTGTTTTAAAGGTTAAAATATTTATGAAAAATCAAAATTTTCAAGTGGCATTTTAATTGCTTTCAATGCTTTTGATTAAATTTATATTTTGGAAAACAAATATCATATTGGCCTCATTCCAAGTTGCTTTACTCTTCTCGGCCATACAAAGGGAGCTTGTAATCTTTTTGGTTTTGCTCAAATCTATTGACAATATATCTTTTGAGCTGGCGATCCTCGGGAGCTATTTATAGGAGCTTGGATGCCTGGGATAATGAATCCCTAATCGAGTCTGTTTTGAATACGAAAATGAATTTAGAAATCCCAGAGATAGAAACCGATTAGAGATTTGATTCGGACGAATTTGGATGAGGAGAGATAAGGGATACAATCTGACACGAAAACCCGGGGTGATTTAGTTGGGATTTGATTTTGTCGGACGAAGCTTTAGATGCTTCCAATGGCGGACACGACTTGGGCATGAGGAAGACGGTGACGCGAAGACGACGACATGGTGGGACCCACACGTCAGCGGCGGAACGCGCGCGAGGAGGAGAGGAGAGGCTAACATGCGGGACCCGCATGTCAGTGGGAGGCGAGCGCGCCCGCGGCGGGCAAGCGGACTGCACAGTGATGGGCCGGCGGGAATTGGGTTGGGTTTCTGCCTGATTACTATATTGAGATTTTATATTAGTTTTTCTTTTTATAAAATATCAAAAATTCCAAATAGTAATTAGAAAATAGCAAATGAACTCAAAAAAAATAGAAAAATCTAGAAAATATATCCAAGCATATAGAATCCAAATAAAATAGTTTTAACAATTATTGATGTTGGGATTAATCATATTAAATTGATTTGATGCTAAAGTCCATATTAAACTTTAATTGAAAATTCAAATAAAAACCAAATGTTGAATTTTTCAACTACTAACTAATAAAAGATTTTTATAAGCTCAGAAAATTGGGATGTTACACGGCGGCGGCTTGCTCGCCTCGCTAGAGCACTGAGAGCAGATATCGACAGAGCCAGGTAATCCCAAATTCCCAATTCCCAATTTGGCAGAGAGCTATGAAGTCATGAATACTCTATATACCAATTCGCTTATTAGCTACTATCTATCTAGTTCCAATTTTTGAGGGTTTTGTAGGATTGTTTGTGAGCAGCAATGAGGTCTGTATTCTGTAACTAAAGTTTCTACATAGATCAATAAAATATTTGTCATCCATTAAAGCATCACATTTGTTTGAACAGAAAGAAGAATGAATTGTTAACATTTTTCCTACCTTTTGACTTTATAAGCAAACAATCTCACTCTTCAGTGCCATTGAATTGGTTATTGAAATCAGTGTTTACATTGTAGCAAACAATAATGGAGAAGAAGTATGTCAATTTGAAATCTTTGTGGGAGAGAGACAGAAGAAACCATCCACCTCGACCTCGATGCCAGAACTGAAACCTATTGAAAGCCATGTTCAGTTCCAGTTGGAGAACCAGATAGAATCTCCTTCCAATGATCTGTAGTTGGTATTGCACGCAAACAATGATAGTGACATCCCAAGGACAGAACAAGTCCAACCGGAGATAGGCGTAAGCACAGAACCAGAGATAGGCTCAGCCTCCCCATTATCCCCAATAACGGAAGACATAGAAGATGAAGAAGCCATTTATGATATTGATTTGCTTGTGCATGATCCCGAAAAGAGAATTCCCATCACAAGCTATGATGTCAATGAACAAGATGCAGGGAGAAGGGGATACATTGCATTGGGGCCATGTCAACCACGGGCACATGATTTTCCAAAAAGAAATATTGGAGGTATGTGTCGCTTCTTAGCTAGTTGGTTTGACCAATATAATTGGCTTGAGTATAGTGTGGAACGAGATGCTGCCTTTTGCTTCGTATGTTATTTGTTCAAGGATAAAACTATTTGTGTCGGTGGAGATAGTTTTGTGAATGGAGGATTTAGAAATTGGAACCATAAAGATAGATTTGACAAATATGTTGGTGGTATTAATAGTGCCCACAATGAAGCTCGTGAGAAATATGAGTTCTTCATTAAACCTAAAGCATCAATTGAAGAGTTATTTGCTTCAAACTCCAAACAACTGAGGGCTTTGTACAAATCTTGCTTGACATATTCACTTAAGTGCTTGAGGTTTCTTTTGCGTAAAGGGTTGGCTTGCCGTGGACATGAAAAAGGTGAAGACTCACAAAATAAAGGAAATTTTCTTGAGCTTTTAAATCTGGCAGAAAATTTTGAAGAAGTTTAGAAGGTCGTTCTAAAAAATGCTCCAAATACTAGTCGAATGACTTCTCATAAGATACAGAAAGATCTTATCAACTCTTGTACCAAAGAAACCACTAGGCTACTCATAGATGACCTTGGTGATGATTACTTTGCAATACTTGCCGATGAATCTAGTGATGTGTACCAACAGGAACACTTGGCTCTTTGCTTATGTTATGTTGATAAACAAGTAAGAGTTGCTGAGAGGTTTCTTGGTATTGTCCATGTTGAAAACACTATCGCTTTGACACTTAAAATAGTAATTGAGTATTTGCTTATGGACCATTCATTGAGCTTGACACGGGTCCATGGGCAGGGATATGATGGAGTTAGTAACATGAAGGGTCAAGTTAATGGTCTAAAGAAACTAATTATTGATGAGTCTCCTCCTGCTTATTACATTCATTGCTTTGCCCATCAACTCCAATTAACTCTTGTTGCTGTTGCTAAGGAGAATGGTGGTTGTGTTTGGTTCTTTCAGCAACTCGTATATTTGTTGAATGTTCTAGAGATGTCTTGTAAAAAGATACAAATGTTTCGAGTAGCTCAAGCTCAGCGGATTGTAGAGGCATTAGAATTGGGTGACATTGAAACTGGTCGCCGTTTGAATCAGGAGATGGACCTAGGTAGGCCGGATGATACTCTTTGGGGATCCCACTATAAAACTATTATGTATGTCATCTCTTTGTATCCTTCAATCTGATGAGTTCTTATAAAGATTGGAGAAGATCACACTTCAAGCACAGAGGCTATACAAGCTCAAACTATGTTGACATCATTTGAGTCATTTGAGTTTGTTTTCATGGCACACTTGTTGCTAACCATATTTGGGTACACTAATGACTTAAGCAATGCTTTGCAAAAGAGGGATCAAGATATTGTTAATGCAATTGATCTCATTTATTTGACAAAGACTTAATTGTAATTATTACGGGAGGATGATGGATGGGAAACTTTTCTTAATGATGTCCCTTTCTTTTGTGTGAAGAATGGCATCAAAATTGCTAAAATGGATGGTTTCTATAAGCTGGTTGCAAGATCCAAAAGGTTCTTCAAAAAAGTCAAGAATCTCCATCACTTCTATGTTGAAATATTTTTAAGTGTCATTGATAGATAACTTCGAGAGCTTAATGATAGGTTTGATGAGGTAAACACGGATTTGCTTCTTTGCATGTCTTCATTCAATCCTACTGATTCATTCACTGCTTATGACAAGGAAAACTTGGTTAGGCCTGCTCAGTTTTATCCTAAAGATTTCTCAAGCACAGAATTGATGCATCTTCCCTTTCAACTTACACACTTCATTACTGATATGCGTAGAGATGAAAAGTTTAGAAAAGTGAGAAATCTTGCTGAGCTATCAATTGTTCTTGTTCAATCAAAGAAGAACATCCCTTATAAAATTGTTTACATGCTTCTCAAATTGGTGCTAATTCTTTCCGTAGCAACTGTAAGTGTTGAGAGAGTATTTTTTTTCAATGAAGAATGTGAAGAATAAGCCAAGAAATAGAATGGGTGAGCAATACTTGAATGACTGCTTGGTCACATTTCTTTAGCAAGAATTTTTCATGCAAGTTAAGGACAATGATGTCATATCTCGCTTCCATGGCAAGAAGCACCATCGGGTTAAATTGTAATTTTCTTAATTATTTTGTAATCTCTTTAAATTATTTGAGAATTGAGATGTTATATCCACTACAAATAATTAGTACTTCTATTATTACTATTGTGGATCTTTATGTTCTATATTGATCAATATTTTTGTAACTTCGAACACCCATATTAAAAATTATTGGCCCGCCCCTGGTTTCTGCCGATTGTTGACCCACTTTCTAGATGCTCAACAAATTTCAAAATGATGTGAAATTATTGACACAAATTTAGAAACAAGTGATACTAGACAACTTAAAAATATCAAAACCATAAAAAAATAACAGTCCTTTTTAGTTAATTTTTTATATAAGAAACAATAGTATTTTTTCACTTGATTAGATTGGCTATTGTTAACCTCTCGCCTTGCCAATTGCCATATTTTTCTAATGCACAACTGTGGATTTATTTGGTTGCCCGCATGGACTTGGCTTGCACCACCGGATGCAACATTTCGGGTGTTTGGTTGCCTGCATGCTACGTCGGGCTAGGCACAGCTCGTGCAAAATTTCCCTCCCAGGCCTAGCCCGAGGGAAACACAGAGAACGACCTTCGCTGCCGAGCCAGGCTGAGCGGATGCAGGCACGCACGGCTTCGAGACACAGACAATGCACTCGCGCGTGCATGAACCTAGCGTTAGCGTCACAACTAGCCGCCATCACTCCATCCGCGTCGTACTCCTCATCCTCACAGCTCTCCCTCGCTTTGGTGGAGCTCGTCGAATCGACCTTGCTCTCGACTCCCATCACTACTCGCTCCTCTCCCTCACTCCTATTCCTCCTCTCGTCTTCTTCGTCATCTTCTTTGCCGCATTCCTCCCGGCTCGATTTGAGCCCACGGCCGCGTTCGAGCCGGTGCCGCGCCTGACTCGTTGTTCCCTCAAACCGACTAGCTCACTCGCTCCCTTGCACATCACCTCGTGTTCCCAACCGTCGGGATCAGCCCCCAACCAATTTCGATTTTCGTCCACGTGAGCTCGTGCCACGGTCTTCTTTTCCAACTCTGACCTGAAACCGCCGCCACCGCCGCCATCCTCTCCCCGGTGAGTCATTCCTCAATTACTCTCTACCGGAACATCCCCCTCCCGTAGCGCCACCGCCACGACGAACTCGTCGCCCCGCCTCTGGCTCACGCCGCCGGCCTTCCTCAGCCGATCCTCGCCTCCACCAATTGGTCCGGTGAATTTCCTTTGTCTCTCTGGTGCTCGTGCTCACCTCCTTCCCCTTTCCCCCTCTAGCATCGCCGCCGCTTCTTCCACCCCTGGTTTGGGCCACTGTGCACTCTCGCTTGACCACCACAGTCCACCTCCGTCCGCGACACATACCTCCAATGGGATTGCGTCCCTCTAGGCATTCGATTTTCGCCCTCACCGGCCACCGCCGGTGCTGTGCCCGCCGCCATGCCTCGCTTGTCCTCCCCTATTCTACTCTGTTATGCTCTCTCTCTCTCTCTCTCTCTGTGTGTGTGTGTGTGTGTGTGTGTGTGTTTAGATATGAGGGAATGACCATGGGGCCCACGATCCAGTGCCCACGCTGTAATGTTTGATTAGGAGGATTGCTAGTATGTAACTGGCAGTGGCCCTCCTCGAAATTGTAGAAATAGGATCGTTAGTGTTTAGATAAGAGCATACAAATTTGCTATACATCATTTGAATCAAATATGCAATAAGGTGATAATTAATTAACGAATTCCTTAGCAAATTGAAGCCTTACGCTAATTAGTAATTAATTGAAATACATCATTTAAATCAAGTTAGTCAGCATGATAATTAGTTAAATATGTATTCTATCAAGGGGTATTCTCACCACCCACTAAAATGGATGAGCACACTCTGCCACATGCTGGCAACCAAACAACTCAATATTGCATCCAGTCATGCATTCACTCTCCTGATGGAGGTAACCAAACAATATATCATCACAATCTAATCCAACAAAAACAAACAACCAAATAATCCACTATTATATCAACTCAGTCTCGCTAAGTTCAGCCTCGGCCAGGACGGTACAGACCATCAAACACACCCGATGTCCTACTTACGTGGTCCTACTCCATTGGGCATCTGGGTAAAGTAATACGTCACGTGCGGTCATCAAATCATTTACCATTATTATATATCACTATTCCATGTCTACATTTAGCTAATGGCCGGCGCACGAAACTTGACCAGAATCGGCACCGGAGACACGCACCAGTCGTCAAAAAACCAACGAATTTATTCTGGAGGCCGCCGCGCTCTCCAGAAGCGAACACGGACACCGCGCTCTAATTCACGAGCTCAAACGCTGCCTATTTCTTGCCTCGCGCCACGCCGCACACGGCGGTAGCAGTTGACGTAAAACTTGCAAGTAACACGCAGAAGTGCACAGCTACTTCCTCAACGAGTGAGTGATCATGTTTAACTTGTTCGCGCGGCTCTCGGTGATGTTCCACGACGGAGAAGACGGCGGGTACGGCTCCTGCTACGGCATCGCGGTGTCCTGCGCGACGATGCTCCTGTTCTGCGTGCTCGCCGCCACCGTCAGTGTCTGGAAGGCCTTCGCATTCGCCAGCTTGGCGTTGGTGGCCTTCGGCGTCGCCTCCTGCCTCGCGCCGGAGAGCTGGTGCGTCGGGCGGATTGGCGGCGCGGGCGCCGAGCGGGAGTCCGCGGCTGCGAATGGCGGTCCGAGGACGGCGTGCCGGTTCGGTCTCGCAGCGGCCGCGATCAATGCGCTGCCGACGTACGCGTACGAGTCCCGCGGCGCTGAGGAGGGCGGCGACCTCGAGTCCGGGAGTGGCGAGCTGTGCTCGGTGTGCCTGGAGGACATGAAGGCCGGCGAGATGGTGCGGCAGCTGCCGGCGTGCAAGCACACATTCCACGTGGAGTGCATCGACATGTGGCTGCACTCGCACCAGACGTGCCCGATGTGCCGGTGCGACCTCTCGCCGTCACGGAAAGTTACGGCCAAAGCTGCGGCGGTAGAGGCGGAACCGCCGGCTGACGATGCCTTGCCACCAGTGTAGGCCTGTTGAGTATATTTTGTGCTAGAAATGACATTGGCGCCATTCTTTTTGCCATGTAAATATGTGTATTAATTCCTTCGGTAATAATTGTGTCCAAGAATTTATTACGTAGAAACGCCAAAACACGGACGACCACTCATGCTGTATCCCACGACATCTCCACCGTTGGATTTCATTATGTCCTGTTCCGAAGGTGTCCGCTAGTTGTCAAACCTGCTAGTTTCCCTCTCTTCCCCTTCACCACTTCGTCTTACTCATACGAGAGCCTGGCGCACGCGTGCAGGAAACGTGACGTTTATATCAGTGATTATTAATTGTAGATTTGTAAGTATAATGGTCATCGCAGACAGTTTTGTGACCCGTTTGAGTTTATATATCAGTAATAATATGAGATCATCGTAGATGGTTTTCGATACGTCTATGATGTAGATTATTACAGACAGTTATTAACTATCAAAGACGATTTGTAGATGAAACCGTTTATGATATATCTTCTCTATAAAATATCCAAGCAGTAGCTGTTTATACCTTTTATAAACTATGGACTCTCTTGCAATTTTTTTATGTGGTTCGCATTGTAGTATCTTGTAATTAGTATATGAGTATACTCAAAGTGATAGAGGAGTATATCAAGTTCTTTTAGGTGGTATATCAGACGTGGAAGTAACTACACCTGGGAGTAGAAAGTATTAATCCTATGTGTGTGTGTGTGTATAAAAATCCTTTTTCTACTCCCGAAAGTAGTTACTCCATATTTCGTATCTCACAACGTAGAGAGTATATTGCGTAACCAAGAGTATATATGTGTAGTATACGAACATATACGACCACTTATGTGGTATTTACACCTTTTTAGGGGTGGTGTGTATAATTTTTTAGACATACCCCTTTTTATATGCGAATATGAAATATGCTAAAAACTATGAACTCTATTGCAAATTTTTCGTGTGGTTCGTATTGGAGTATCTTATAATTAGTATATGAGTATACCCAAAGTGATAAAGGAGTATGTTAAGTTCTTTTAAGTGGTATATCAGAGGTGGGAGTAAATACTTCCAAGAGTATAAAGTATAAAGTGTGTGTGTGTGTATATATATATAGTTCGTAGTCCCTTGTTAACTAACTCGAGGTGTGAATTCACATAGTTAACTCACTACTTGGGCGTTCATACTAAACGTGCAGGTGAACTACGACGTATACTTCATCGAACCTGGCACACTGGAGTGTATTAAACACAATGGTATAAGTGTCCCTAATCGATTTGGTCCACATGTCTGTAAACTTTGTAGACTATGGGGTGGTTGTAGTCGATCTAGTCGTAGTAAGGTTTACGACCACAAGGTGGTTATAATAAGGCTTACAACTATAAGGCGGTCGTAGAAAATCTTACGACCACTAAATGGTCATATGAGTACTTACAACCATATAGGGTGGTCGTAGAATGGTTTACGACCACTCAGTTATGTTTTTTCCTTATGAATGATAAGGGGTATACTTACGAATAACATGAAGGTATTGTTATCTATAATAACAATTACATATAAATAATTTAATTAATTGAGGGTTATTAGATCCTCGTTCAAGATTTTACTTTATTCCTAAATTTTTAAGCTAGTATTGAGTATAATTTGTACCGTACAAGTACATGATATTTCATCTCCCTGCGTGTTTAGAGTTTGATCAAACACTTCTTCGTCGTATCAGGCTTCTGTCACACCTTCCGTGACTCGGTGAAATCTGCATATGCACCAAACTCCACCAAACTCAAGTTATTATCCATCATGGTCAATTTTTTTTTCTATTGCTTTTTTGATATAAAACGTTTTCTCCTAAGAAAACTTCTATTTTTATAAAGAAAAATTACGGATTTACCACTTTAGTTCATTTTGATTTAGAATTTGCCGTTCATTTTGATTTAGAATTTGCCGCCTTTAAATTTCTTCTAATTAAGTTGTTAGATGATGTAAATGGCTTTAGATACAGCTATATATAGATACAGTGGGGTTTAAGATAATTACAGGACAGTACATAGGCCAGAGTATATACGAGGACTTAAGCAGGATAACATCGAATGGCTTTTTCTTTTCTTTTCTGGGAGTTGACATGGGATGGTTGGTCTGTTGTGACAAACTCACACGACGTACTTGCAAACAAAAAACATGAGTCTTGCCAGTTCTAGCACGCCACGGAGTGAACACGTCAAGGCCAACACCGTATTTCTTAATCCCGCCGTGAGAAACCATTACTCGTTCAGTTTAATTTAAAGCCTGAAAGTTTGTTGATTAATTATTAGTTGCAGCAGTGAGACGCTACAAACCCGCGTCCGAAACATCTGTGGCGAAGCCTATTTATTGCCGCGAAAGCCCTTCGAACATGGCAACATTGCATGCTACTAATCAAGTTAACTAGAAGCAAGCACGAGCCCTACTTTGGTACTACGCCCTAGCCTCTACTCATCATGCTCAACTTGTACCCGAGGACAGTGACGAGCTCCGGCTATGGCGACGACGACGTCGACGGCTACCGCCCCTTCTACGGCATCGCCGTCGTCTGCCTGTCCATCTTCCTGTTCTGTGTGCTCGCCGCCTCCGTTAGCGTCTGGAAGGCATGCGCCTTCGCCGCCATGGCCGCGCTGCTACTCAGCGTCGTCGGCTGCTTCGCGCCCAAGAGATGGCTTCGCCGGAGGGGGCGGCCAGCGAGCCCGGAGCTACCTGTCACGGCCGCCGGAGGGCCGCGGGCTCCGAGGTGCGCATGCGCGCCCGCGAACGCACCGCCGGCGTTCGCCTACGTGTGCCCGCTCGAGAGCGACGACGGCGGCAAGCGGGCGGCAGCCGCGGGCTGCGTGATGTGCTCGGTGTGCCTGGAGGACGTGCACGGCGGCGAGATGGTGCGGCAGCTGCCGGCATGCAGGCACATATTCCACGTGGAGTGCATCGACATGTGGCTGCACTCGCACCGGACGTGCCCGATGTGCCGGTGCGTGATCTCGCCGCCGCCGATGGCGACAGCGAAAGCAACGGCGCCAGAACAGTCTCCAGAGTCGTCGGATGAGGCGTTGCCGCCGGTGTAGCTAGCTAATGTTTGCATAGACGGAGAATACGACCATACGAGTGTATATAAGAGCGTCGTTTACCTTAGCCTAGAAATGGTATTATCCTGCCAAATGCGTGTCATATTACGACTACCACGTCTTTTGTGTGATTATTTTGTGCAATCGATGGTATCTTCTGTACATTTTCCTTTAGAAGTGTAATTTCGTAAAGATGAAAAGGAGTAAAAGTTGTGCAAATTGGAGTGTGACCTGAAGCCGGAATCTTATAGTGCTCAGTGCTTCAAGTAAAAAATTTTGATACTACATGTAGCCACGTGCACTTGTAGTTTCATGTTTCCGCCGATTGTTATGACCCACTTTATGGATGCTCAACAAATTTAGAAACGATGTGAAATTATTGACACAAATTTAGAAACAAGTGATACTACGCAACTTACAAATATCAAAACCATAAAAAAAAAACAGTCCTTTTCAGTTAATTTTTTATATAAGAAACAATAGTATTTTTTTCACTTGATCAAATTGGCTATTGTTGACCTCTCGCCTTGCCAATTGCCATATTTTTCTACCGCACAACTATGGATTTATTTGGTTGCCCGCATAGACTTGGCTTGCACCACTGGATGCAATATTTCGGGTGTTTGATTGCCTGCATGCTACGTCGGGCTAGGCTCAACTCGTGCAAATTTCCCTCCCAGGCTTGGCCCGAGGGAAACACAGAGAACGACCTTCGCTGCCAAGCCAAGCTGATTGGATGCAGGCGCGCGCGACTTTGAGGCACAGACGATGCACTCGCGCGTGCATGACCCTAGCGTTAGCATTACCACTAGCCGGCCTCACTCCATCTGCGTCGCCGCACTGCTCGTCCTCGCTACTCTCCCTCGCTTCGGTGGAGCTCGTCGAATCGACCTTGCTCTTGCCTCCCCTCACCACTCGCACCTCTCCCTCGCTACTCTTCCTCCTCTCGTCTTCCTCGTCATCTTCTCTACCGTATTCCCCTCCCCGAAGCTTGATTTGAGCCCATGACCGCGCACTGTGCCGGCCGCGGCGCCCACCTCGTTGTTCCCATCAAACCGACTAGCTCCACTCACTCCCTTGCGCGTCACGTCGTGTTCCCAACCGTCAGGATCACCCCCTCCCCCCAACCAATTTTGATTTTCGTCCACGCGAGCTCGCACCACGGTCTTCTTTTCCAACTCTAACTCGAAACCGCCGCCATCCTCTCCCCTGTGAGCCATTCCTCAACTACTCTCTACTAGAGCATCGCCTCACCTAACCCTTCCTCCACCCTCCATCCGCTCATGCTCCCCCTCCCCGTAGCGCCACCGCCACGATGAACTCCCCCTAGGCATTCCATTTTCGCCGTCACCAGCCATCATCGTCGCCTCCGTCACCGGCATCGAGCCCGTCGTTGTGCCTCGCTTGCTCTCCCCTACTCTCCTCTATTATGCGCTCTGTTTGTGTTTAGATGTGAGGGGCTGACCCTGGGACCCACGATCCAGTGCCCACGTTGTAATGTTTGATTAAGAGGATTGTTAGTATGCAACTGATAGTGGGCCCTCCTCGAAATTGTAGAAATGGGATTGTTAGTGTTTAAATAAGAGCATTTCTACAATTTTGTAATACATCATTTGAATCAAATATGCAATAAGGTGATAATTTATTAAGGAATTCCTTATCAAATTGAAGCTGGATGCCAATGAGTAATTAATTGAAATACATCATTTGAATCAAGTTAGTTAGCAAGATAATTAGTTAAATGGGTATTCTTCCAAGGGGTATTCTCACCACCCACTAGAAGGGGTGAGCACACTCTGCCACTTGCAGGTAACCAAACAACCCAACATTGCATCCAGTCATACATCCACTCTCCTGATGCAGACAGTCAAACAATATCTAAACACAGCCTAGCCCAAGAAAAACAAACAACCAAACAACCCACTGTTGCTTCCACTCAGTATGGTTAGGTTTAGCCTGAATGACCCATATAGGCCAGACTAGGGACATGTAGGCGACCAAACACACACTATGTGGTCCTACTGCATTGGGCATCCGGGTAAAGTAACACGTCACCTCTACACTATCGCTTTCGACCGTGCGGTCATCAAATCATTTACCATTATTATATGGGTTTGTCTATATAAGATTCGACTGTTTTCTTTGCCTAAAATAGTCAACAAATTTTAGTTCATTTACAACTCTATTATATATAAATTACAGTAAATAATTTATGTAATTTATATTCTTGATCATTGTAAATATTCTCGAAAATCTTAATAACTTATATTTCTATCACATGATTTAAAATATAACATATACTTTGAGAGACTAAACAAAAATAAAAATAAAATAAAATTATATACTGACAAAACGGTAACGTAATAAACTCGTTATATTTTGAAGAAAAAATCATAATAAATTCGGACCCAATTCATCGTATAAGAAGAAGTGCAAATCTCAAAGCATATTGAACAGATAAAAATTTAACTATTTTAACAGAAGAAAATAGTCTAATGTTGTTTAGTAAATCCGTTATTATATATCACTAGTCCATGCCAACAATTAGCTAATGGCCGGCGCACGAAACTTGACCAGAATCGGCACCTGAGACACGCACTTGTCGTCAAAAAACTAACGAATTTATCTTCCGCGCGCCAAGTGGCCGCCGCGCTCTCCAGAAGCGAACACCGACACCGCGGTCTAATTCACGAGCTCAAACGCTGCCTATTTCTTGCCTCGCGCACACACGCCGCACACGGCGGTAGCAGTTGACGTAAAACTTGCAAGTAACACGCAGATCAAGTGCACAGCTACTTCCTCAACGAGTGAGTGATCATGTTTAACTTGTTCGCGCGGCTCTCGGTGATGTTCCACGACGGAGAAGACGGCGGATACGGCTCCTGCTACGGCATCGCGGTGTCCTGCGCGACGATGCTCCTGTTCTGCGTGCTCGCCGCCACCGTCAGTGTCTGGAAGGCCTTCGCGTTCGCCAGCTTGGCGTTGGTGGCCTTCGGCGTCGCCGCCTGCCTCGCGCCCGGGCGGATTGGCGGCGCGGGCGACGAGCGTGAGTCCGCGGCTGCGAATGGCGATCCGCGGACGGCGTGCCGGTTCGGTCTCGCAGCGGCCGTGATCAACGCGCTGCCGACGTTCGCGTACACGCAACCTCGAGTCCGGTAGCGGCGAGCTGTGCTCGGTGTGTGTCGACGATCAAATCATCGATCTTATGAATATATTAATGAAAAGAGAAAAATGACGCGTATCTTCTGCGATCATATTACAAACTATTCTATTTTAAAAATAGTCTGTAATATATGACCATATCACAGACAGTTTGTTCCACTAAACCTCCTGTGATAGTTCCTTAAATAGCTAAAAAATATTTTATTTTTTGGCTAGCTTCAAGAAATGCTAGCTGTGCCTTATGAAAACAAGAAAGCAGATACAATCACAGATGAAATAATTTTTTAATTACTGAATAAATTACGATGGAATAATTTCTTAATTACATATCGAGTTTCTTAATTACAATGGAACAATTTTTGAAATAGGTATTCACCATGTGGGATCATTCCACTTGGCTATTCTATTTAAAAAATAACCATTGACAATGATCGACACACATATAGGTAGTTTCCTCACTGGGTTCTTCCTTTAGCCTGAT
Source organism: Hsuehochloa calcarea (assembly GCA_036346395.1). Classification (NCBI taxonomy): domain Eukaryota; kingdom Viridiplantae; phylum Streptophyta; class Magnoliopsida; order Poales; family Poaceae; genus Hsuehochloa; species Hsuehochloa calcarea. The sequence continues at coordinate 16,501,499 of CM070596.1, read as the reverse complement.
GCCGTCTCCGAAATGAGGTAACTCGTTAAATTAATTGTACTCTTCCTTATCCACGGCATTCTCAACTCCGATAATCCTTCTTTTTCTATGAAGAACTACGTATAGCGGTTCTTATTTGGTGGGTATATTACATAAAAAACATGAATAACTTGCTTAGCGAGTACGAATAGTTCGTCCTTATATCCGACACGTTCGAGGTTTACAGTACCACAGATGGTTATATTATGAAACCGTTTGTGATAAGTATCACAGACGGTTTACAAATAGAACCGTATGAGAACTGTCTGTGATATCCCTTTATTAGTAGGGCCCCACTAGGGTTTGCGTCCTTACTCCTCACTCGCTCCCTATCTTCCTCCTCTCCCATCCACTCAATCCCACGCCGTACGTCACGCAGGGAAGAGCGACACAGGGAAGGGCGACGCCGACAACGATCGGATCGAGCGCGCTCGTTCTTCTTTCCATCATGATCTTCCTCCCCTCCCTCACCTTGGGGTGATGTTCTTTCGGGAACCGAAGGTATGGATCTCAAATCACACTTCTTTACATTAAATCGCATGGTGATGTAGTTGGATTTGTGCTTATGATTGGTAGATCTGGCTGTCATTTTTTTTTGAAAAAAAATGGTAGATCTGGGAGGAAATCCCCTTTGTGTTGTGCTTCCATATGTAGTTGGCAAGCCCTTGCTCTTTCTGTAGGTAGTGTACCGGTGTGTTTTTTGTTAGCTGCATTTGTTTTTGTTTCTTGCTATAACAAGCATGGTTGGCAGATATATATTGCTCTAACTTATAAAGTATATCATAATTATAATCTGACAGAAGATAGTACATTCTTGTATACCTACGGTACAGAACAACTATTCTGCATGTACCCACTACATTTACTACTAAAACACAATTATATTTGCTGCGGATTTTGCTGACTATATATATTTATGAGATTAGACTGTTTTCTATTTGTTTGACATAATAGTGCATTCATATACTAATCAGTTATTGAATACATTCAAAATGATAAGTCAACCCGTAGTTGCTAGTTGCTACTCCTATGTATATTCTAATTTACGTACTATATACATAGCATGTAAGGATTTACTACATTTGTGATATTTGCCATTTCCTACACTGAACATAAATTATAATTTACTACAAGTGCAATGATAGACCACTACACTTAATTTGTGTTTTTACTGTAGAACACGTCAGATAACTGCAATTAAAATACAACTAATAGAATGAAACCTTCATCACTCCAAATCACAATAAATGTGTTTTAAAATTTCAAGTTTAAACTTAAATGGCTTAGGGGAAACAGAAAAGGGAATGTTTGTAATTAGATCTTCATATTTCTAATGGAGGTATTTTAAGTTGAGAACTAAATTCAAAATTTATCTGCGCTTTTGTTCATTGATTTTGTGCTCAAACCAAAGTGTTGCATATGGTTCCACCTAGATCAAGGTCTACACTAGATATGGTGTCCCTATATTTGTAGAAGATAAATATTTAAGTTGTAGTTCATCTCTCCTTCATTCATGTTTCTTTTATGTTACAAAGTTTATTGTGAGGAGGGCATCTGTTGATTTCTTCTTATGTTGAGTTGCATTATATTTCTAGTTTTAGACAAGAAAATTTTCTTTTGTCTTTTGCTGAAAAGTTTCCATAGATAGCAAGTAAGCAAGATGGCGTCCGCACAGTGTTCGCCGCTGTCATTGACGTCGCCGAATGCGTCTGGCGCTTCGATGAAATGGGTACCTAACAAGCAAAATGGCAGAGGAATTTTGAAAAGGCCTGAGGGCCGAATGACCATCACTGAGGTCACAGCCGTTGGGGTCCCTCAGCATCCCAAGAAAACAACGGTAGCATTCCGGACCACCTGCATGATAGTTGCAAGGGAACGAGTCTCCATCACAACATCAAGCTGAAAGTCTCTACAGACGAAGAGAAAGAGCAATTTGTGGGATGAATTTTCAAGGTTGTTCGAGATCCCAGCAGAATTCTAGGGACTCGTGCGGTGGCAGGCGTTCCTCGCGATGGGAAAAGGGTGGAAGACCTTAAAGAGCACGCCTGTCACGAAGTATGTGAATAAGGATCGGACGTCCTTCACAAAGTATCCTTTCGTGTGGCCAGATACATGGCACGTCTTTATGCGGATGAAGACGATGGCCGAATTTCATTAGTAAATTGTGGCGCACAAGGCTATCCATACACAAAACACTCAACCCCATAGACTCGGCACCGCTGGGTATGTGGGTAAAATCCAGCAATAGAGGAGGGAGGATGAGAAGGCAATCCGGTGGGAGGCCTCCCTACCATTTGACGGGATCACAGACGAGTGCGCCCGAAACTGGTTAAGAGTGAGGTAATCAACCACGTCTTCGGGCACCATCTCTTTCATAAAGTCAATAGACGAGGAAGTGTTCCAACGTCCGGTAATATATGTCAAACTAACTAGTTGTTAATAAGTCCATAACTTCATAGGGTGTAAAATAACATGATGGCCTCTTGCAGCAAATATTAAATATCGAATCTTCCCAAGACTCCTTCGAAGCAGTCAGGGAGAGGGATATGCTATCCACGACCCTAGGAAACAAGGAGCATCGGGTCGCACGTGATGCTTTGGGATTTACGTACCTTGGAGGCAGGGATTCCCACACGACTCCGAGGCGTATAGGAGTAGGAAGAGATCAAGGCCGAGCGTGAGGAACGGTTGAAAGAGGAGATTTGTGAAGAATTTCGAGGATAGGTAACATCATTGCAGGAACAAATGAATCAAGTTCTCAACCAGTCGCAAGCTGCCCCTGTTATTTTGGGAGCCAGTCCCCCTCAATGTCCGAGTAGTCACAAGCATCCACGCCACTTTCTGAATATAGCGACATCCAATTACCCATCGATGACATCCAGGTATTGTACATCTCTAGAATGCTCCAAAGATAGACCTGTAGGACGTCTTAGCTAATTGTGTATCATTTTGTAGGAACCCACGCCCTGCAAGCTCCAAGTGAGGCTGGTTGGGTCCATTTCTATTGAAGCTGGATGGGGGATGGCGTTTCCATGCCAGGAAGGGACAGTGCTGCACGGTGCCCAGCTGGCGCAGGGTTACGCCAAGGTCCAGGTGGACATGGTACATGACACTTGCATGGCCGTCCTGCTGGAGAAGCCCCCAAACGAAGACAACATAGCACTAGGTGATATCGTGCACACTTTTGTCCAGTGGCCCAAGTGTGGCATCACCTTGGACCCTACAGTGTCGCGATCTCCACACGACCAAACCTCTCCAACAGAACTCTCGATGACTCCACCTCAACCATCGCTTCATAAGGCCGTTGTATTGGCTCTCGTGGAGATGACGCCAAAGAAACAAGAAAAGCATGAACAACTGGCCCCTCGACACGATCATCTACAACCTCTAGCCTCTCCGACCCTCCCTTCGATGTCCCCACGTGCACCTGATCCGTGTCGGCAAGCCACCATATCGGTTCCCATAAAGACCACACCAAGAATACACGAACAGTGTACCCATTCGTCTCCCGTGAAAAACACATACCAACGTGTTAGCAAGACCAAATCGAAGAAAATCAAGGCGCCTCAAAAGCGCTGGACATACTCCCTAGGAAAGCCGTTGGTCCCCGACACACTATTACCCCACCTTGGATTGAGTTGCGGGAGTTTGCATGCCTGGTAGATGGGGAGGACCAGCCAGAAGAGGAAAAACTGACCTACGGGAATCACTGTCACATACATGAAGAGGCATTTCCCCCACGAGATGGGCTTCTTCGTCATGGGCTTCGAAGACTTATTTGAACTATTCAATATCGACGCCCTCGACGCCTCACTTCTACGATGCTGGATACTGTAAGTGTGTACAATCAAGTTCTACATTCACATAATACTGATTAATATTATAACTCATTGCTTGTGTATAGATATATGATGCAAGAAGCCCAGCGGTCATGAGAACCGGTGGGTTTCCTCGACCCATAGTTGATCTCTGAGCAATGCATCACCCAAGACGCATCCTACGTCAAGAATTACATAACGACAGGATTGCTTACTCAGGGCAACAAGGACTACATACTGATGCCCTACAACCAGAAGTAAATGATTTACTACTTGCTATACAAATTTCATTTGTACTTTATACGCAACACGAACTTAGGTTTAATGACTATAGCGACATACATGAGTAAGTGACACTGGATCCTTGTAGTCATTGTACCAAAGTGGAACAAGATAATATACCTTGATTCCCTACCCAACAACAACCATGACTTCACCTTTGTGCAGGAAATACTCGACAAGTATATTTATTTCCTCCATACATAACTCTATTGTAGTCTTTCTCCATTTGAAATAGTCGAGGATAACTTTATAGAATCATGAAGGTCGTTCAGCGCCTATGTTGCCAGGGGAGGCAGTCACAAGAACTCGAGCGTCACACTTTAACACAGGATGCGATTTCTAGTACCAACTACAACACAATAATCCTATATCACACTTCATAATAATGTCTGTCGAACTGACTATACCTATATATGTAATTCTATTTTTGCAGTCACTACTATAAAAAAGGCTAATATTGGACGTCTCATCATAGATAGTTGACCAAAACCGTTTGTATTAAATACAATCACAGACGGTTTTGGTTTAACGACCGTCTGTGTTACCGGCTACGCTAAAAACTATCTGTGAAGAGGTAACATCACAGATGGTTCTGAACATGAACCGTCTATGACTTCCTGTCCTCACTACAGACGGTGTGTATTAAAAACCGTCTGTGATAAGTATCTCTCTGATTTTACCATGACTTGAAATGTTGAGCGGTTCTAGGGTTGGTTGCTGATACATGATGCCACTTCCCAGTCAGAGTACCTGCGTGTCAACGCCATTTTGTGAACATAGCGATGTCCAATTACCTCGATGCCTGTTGACAACATCCAGGTAATTGGATGTCCACGTGCTCTCCTGACAGCCATACTTCTTGAAGTTACTCGTGGGTGCTGTCTCATCCTCATACTGCGTGGATGACCCCCCGAAAGTGGCTGAGGGACTACGATCAATATATATATAAAGGCACAAACAACCACTACTTGAAGACTTTATAGAAAACCCACCCATATCATCCAACCATCTCAGAACACCTACCATAGCCAACATTATTCATCACCCACATCACAGAGCAATGGGAGGGAAAGGGGTAGAGAGTAAAGGGGAGTAGTTACCCCAGTGCAACTGGCAAATCGACCACCGGCAATAGCTCACCACATCCATCTCCTGCATGCATGCATAAGCAACAACAACCCACATTAGTAAATAAGTCAAACTCAAACCCAAAAATTAAAGTAACAGATAATGGAAAAATTTATGTGTGTAAAGACTGATGTTTTGCCCCATCCGAACCACATCTCATGAACCAACATCATACACAGAAAACCCACCAGTATCATCCAACCATCACAGAACACCCACCATAGCCCACATCTTTCATCACTCACATCACAGAGCAAGGGGAGGAAAATGGATATAGAGAGAGTAAAGGGGAGTAGTTACCCCAGTGCAACCAGCAAATCGACCACCGGTAGTAGCTGACCACATCCATCTCATGCGTGTATGTATAAACAACAATAACCCATATCAGTAAACAAGTCAAACTAAAACCAAAAAACTAAAGTAACAGAGAATGGAAAAATTTGTATGTGTAAAGACTGATGTTTTGCCCCATCTTAACCACATCTCATGAACCAACATCATACACAGAGAACCCACCCATATCATCCAACCATCATAGAACTAAAAGGATCGCAGGAGGCTACGATAGCACAAAATAAAAAAAAATACCGCGCAACCAAGAAACATTCGCTAGTAATAGATCACGAGATTACCACTAGACGCGCTGACTCGTAGCGGAAGTAGAGTCGATGTAGCGAGTTGATGTGGTCGTAGTCGTATTGGTCGCGCGTCTTCTCCAACGAGTAGTCATACTTGCCACACGTCTTCTGCGACTCCTGTGATCGTCACGAGTTGCGGATCGTCCTAGTGTTGATGCCTCGCAACAACACATCCAAGGTATCCACATGTATGGGGCGGGGACACCACGCGCTGGAGTGCTAGCACCGGCAGCGTAGTTGAGGAAGGCGTGGCTATTAGGGTTTCGGGAAGTTCTTCATAAAAATCGTCACCCCTTTTGCTACCGCCCCTCTATATATAGGCATCCATAATGAGTCTCGAACTTAGGGCCCATTATGAACTTAAGGCCTACAAGAATTAGGATCACCATCCAAATCAAATTCCAGCCCTTTAAGTGTGCGACCATATAGGTTCATGTGTAATCGGTTGTAACTCGGAAACTCTTTTCCGACCACTAGTCGTCAGCGGTACCTAGCAGCACATAATGATTCCGAAACACACATAGAATATATCGGACGAACCTTAATGCAATATGATCTACGACTGTGTCCATATCACTAACGACCACTCAGATCTCTATATGACCAGCTTCATATTTGGTCTCGACCAATTCGTAACTCCTTACGACTAGGTTCCACCACTTAGTGAACATGTTCGATCACCCACGATCACTCGTATTCCATATGACTAGTCCGTATCGATCGATCTGAAAGACCTTCTCGTGTATTCTCCCTTTGCCTCACGATGTCTGGTTGAACTTCAGGTGAGAGGTAGTATCATCCATGGACTGTTCAATACTTTCTCGATCAAGTGTCGAATAACTTCATGTGGTCGACACTTCGACCACTCGTGGTATGGCCATGCACTTTCTTTATCCGACCACAACGAGGGGCCCAGAGACATCTCTCCTGTTATGTTAGGAGGGGCAAATCCTATATCTGACCAGTCACATCCCTCCGCATATTTCATAGCATACCTGAAACCTACCTTTATAACTACCCAATTACGAGTAGCGTTTGGCAATCCCTAAGAGTGCTACTACATATGTAGGAAACCATGCTGATCTCAGGTCTAAGGATTATACAACATCATTGCTTGAGACCAACTAATGATACATAGAATCATAACACTCTCAACAGTGTCTCAAGGTGGGTCTTTTCCAACAACATATTCTCTAACATGTGTCCATATTATTGGGTTGATATCTCCATATCCATGACTTGTGAAACATAGTCATCAACCAATACATATGCTAGTCTATTCATATATGTTCTCATATGTTTCCGACCAGGGAACGTTTAAGAATAATAATCACAAAAATATAGAGTTTCACAATCAAGTCACATACTTGATAATAAATATAATTGATATTATTCCATGAACAAGATAACATATTATCCAATGTTATGAACATACTGAAATGTAATCATCATTATGATTGCCTCTAGGGCATATTTCCAACAAGAACACCCACCATAGCCCACATCATTCATCACCAATATCACAGAGTAAGGGGAGAGAAAGGGATATATATAGAGTAAAGGGGAGTAGTTACCCCAATGCAACCGACAAATCGACCACTGGCAGTAGCTCACCAAATCCATATCCTGCATGTATGCATAAGCAACAACAACCCACATCAGTTAAGAAGTCAAACTCAAACCCAAAAATGAAGCAACAGATAATGGAGAGGTAGCCGGGGGAGGTCGGTGGAGAGGTCGAAGAAGGGAAGGAAGATCTGGCAGCGGGGAGGTGGGTTTGGCTGGGGGAGGTCGATTGGACCGGTGGCGACGGCAGCGTCACTGTACTTGTGTCATGATGATGACACAGCACAGGAAGCTCTTACGATAATAGTGTATTGTGCAGTCAACTGTGGTGTCACAACCAGCGGCGACAGGAAGAAGGGCAGCGTTGGGGAGAAGGCACGACTTGGGGCGGCCATCGGGGAGGAGGCTTCGGGGGGCGACGTCGAGGTTAGGGGCACTTGGGTGGGGAGAGGAACAGGCGAGAGTAAGGTCGCTGGGGAGTAACGAGTTATGGTGCAAACCCTAGCGGGCTCCTATTAATAAAGGGATATCACAGACAATTCTATTATGAAATCGTCAGTGGTACTTATCACAGACGGTTCTATTATGGAATCGTCTGTGATATGGTTTCACATCACAGACAGCTCCATAATAGAACCACCTGTTATAATATTCATACATAAATGCAAATTCAGGAGTACATATGACAAATTCACATATTAGTAAGGAATTATATATGAATATTTGCTAAAACTATGTTAAAACCGATAATTTTACAGCAAGTAGTTCAACACCTCTGCAAAAGAACTTGGCATACTCATGCCTAATCCTACAGTCGTCGCTGCAGAAGACGACGTAGTAGTCCCACCCTTCCATCACGCCATAGCCGGTGCTCGTGCACGGGTGGCCGACCTCCGACAGTGCCCACACCCGGCCCAGTGGCCTGGACATCTTCTTCCACGCCGCCTCCTGGACCATATCCGCAACGAACCTCTAGCACCGCTTGCACTCCCGGTTGGTCTTCTTGGCCGTCTCACACCCGCCGTCGGGCGGCTCACCCTCGACCTGGCTAATGTAGTGCTTCCCAACGTCGCGCGTCTTGCCGACCGTGTAAAGGAGGAGGCCAACTACGTAGGCCGCGGCATTGTGGCCGGCAACGGCTACCCGTTCAAGGAACACGAAGTTGCCCTGCATGTCTTGGGGCGCGAAGACAAGCGCAAGGCCGACGATGAAGCAGGCCTCCGGGTTGCTAGCGCTGGCCATGTGGTTGACGACGATGAGGTAGCGCTCATTGTCCTGTCACTTCATCGTCTCCTCCCGCTCCAGCGCCACGCGCCACCCTACGGTGTGCTCCTTGGACGCCTTGTATATGGCCTTGCAACTATAAAATTCAAGACGACAGAATCTTAATACAAGAATTACTCCATAAAATATAATTAAAATCTAGGCCAAATTATGGTCATTGTTGCTAGTCAAATTCAGTTTAGAACTGGATATTGGACACAAAACGAAATCAACATGAGATTATTTTGCGCCAGTATCAATCGACACGACTTTTCAGCTTTTTCTTATTTTTATAGATTTTTAGAGGAATTACAATCACTTCTTTATTGAAATCGAACTCAAACAAACACCAAGCTTTCCGACAATTAACTAGGATATGATACACTACAATCATCTTTAGAAACTGACTCTGAACAAAAACCGAACAGAATGTTGATTCCTTAAAACCTAAAAAAACATAAGAACGGAATACGTATGTGGCTCATAGGCTGCAGAGGTCAGCAATGGGCTGAGGAGAGCTCGCGCCACGAGGCGCACTATGTGGACAACGACATCGTGAGGAAAAGCGCGGCGATCACCAACCTCCTCGCCTTGGTCCTCGCCGTCATGCTCCGCGTGCTCACCAATACCATGCGTGCTCACCATGGCGCGCAATGATCATTCTTCTAAAACGTCGAAGAGACGCATCATAACGTCGATGTGCAAAACGAAGAGACGCAGCGCGCAGGAGCCGAAAGATTAAATTACCACAGACGGTTATATTTAAAACCGTCTGTAGTATGTAATCACAGATGGTTCTTATTAAAACCGCTTGTGATGAGCTCTCCAGCTTCATATGTAAACATAGAAAAAGGAGCGTCATCTGTATTTATGAAAAATAATTCCTAAAAAGACGGTGATGCTTTGGTTACCAACGATTTATTAGGAGCAGATTCTAATAAATCCTATCCGTCGGACTTCTATCTTTATTTGTTAATTTAATCTTGCCACAAGTTGTTAATTAAGCCTATAAATTACCATCAGAAGGGCACACAGAACTAAGAGAAAACCACTCACAAACTTTCTATCTTTTCTTACTTCTATTTCTTCTTAAAGTTCTCATCTCGATTCCTACCCTTCTAGCTAGATAGTAAGAAAAAATTCACGGAACAAATTGACTTTTCGACTACTGTGCATGGAAAGAACAAAATCGATAGATGATCGATCGACTACTTCAATTTAGGCGGTCAGAAAGTTAATTTGGTATGTGGATTTGAAGTCTTCAAGAAATTGGTAGAATATCATATCCCTACGATCAGGTGAGTACTTCACTGTCTATAATGTGTAACTTCCGATCGATCACGTGAAGTACTTCTGCATTCATCTGTTGATCGAAAGTTACACGTCAAGACAGTAAAGTTACACATGATACGGAACAAGGTGCCTACCGGATTACATATCTTCTGCTTTCTTCTGTTGAGGAAATCAATCTAGCCCGATCAGAAGTGGTCATAATCGGCTAATCAGGTGTTTCTAATTACAGACAGTTCTAATAAATAACCTGACGAGGATCTGATAATCCTCATTTTATCTTTTATCTATAATTCTTATTATGGGTAAATATGATGTCACGTAGTTCCCAGAAGTACCCCTTATATTTATAAGGGAGAGGCCTACCAAGTGATTGTAAGTTCTCCTACAATCACCCCCACATAGTCGTAAGTCTTACTACGACTACGTCATGGTCGTAAGTCCTTCTACGACCACTACCTGGTCGTAAGTCCATCTACGACCATTACCCAGTCGTAAGCCCTTTTACGACTATTGTCCAGTCGTAAGTTATGCTACGACATTTACCTAGTCGTAAGTTCTTCTACGACTATTATCCAGTCATAGGTTCTACTACGACCTGTACCTAGTCGTAATTAAGTCCTTCTACGACTATTATCCAGTCGTAGGTTCTGCTACGACTTGTACCCAGTCGTAAGTCCTGCTACGACCAAGTCAACCACGACCACCTTATAATCAATAAAACCTACAAGTGAGTGGGTCCAATTGATTAAGGAATCCAGACGGTCCACATGCACTATTATTCTGCGCAGTAGTAGTGCTTAAATACCCCATTACCTCTGAAAGATAACTGCCAAACGGCGTGAAGGAGCCATTACACCGGTAATTATTGCCATCATGTGCCCATTACTGGCTTGATTAGGCGCCCCTTCAGCAGGGGAAAACGGCTACTCCTTCACGACTATATAAAGGTATCAATCAGAAGGACAAAGGGAGGGCGAAACAGAGCCAATCAAGGACAATCAAGGAGAAATACAAGTACTGTTCTTTGTAATAGTCTTAGTTTCCGGCTTGATTGTTGAGAATACAGTCAATAACACACACACATAGGAGTAGGGTTGTTATTCTCCCCGGAGAAGGCCTGAACCTGTATAAAAATCCTGTGTCAATCGCTCTGCGTGATTTCATCTCTAGGAGACCCCCGGAATCAAACAATCTTTACGTAAGATCGGTTCTAAAACACCGACAGTTGGCGCCGACCGTGGGGATCTTCCGGTAATCTCTTGTCAACATACTCTCTTTTTCCAAATCTCATGCACTCATGACAGGGGAATGGAACGAGGAGAACTGGTTTGACTTGGCAGAATACGCAGACGTCGACATGGATGCCGGTTTCGACTATGAGCCGAACGATGCATCCTCTGATGGTGATGTCGCCTCCGGAGATCATTCTCCAGGAAACCATCCCATCGATGGAGTTGGGGAGGGATCCTTATCCCCCACAACGATACGTCCAACAGAGAAGCCAATTCCCTCAAAGGACAAGGGTCAATCCGACCAGAACCGCACCCAGAAGGACTTACAACACGACGAGAGTTTTTCCTCCAAGTGTCCAAGTCCCCCTAAGACGGTCCGACCTGGTGAGACAAGTTCTGATAGCCACCATTCCAGGACTCCACCAACATCTGGTGATCCTCTCTCTCAGGATAACTCTGGAGGGAGTGGGATCAAGCATGCTTTTCCTACAAATTTGACGGTCTCTCCGCAGATCTCATTTGCGGATGGAGACAGTTATAACCCAGAGTTCCTCTACCTGGAGGGGGTTACTCCAAGTCGCCAGATGATGTCTCTCGAATACTCCTCAAGCGGGGAGGCCTCGAGCGCAAGTGAGAATCATCAACGAGAGGTTTTTGTCCTTCCCTCAGATCAGGGTTAGCCTTATGGAGGACGAGATAAGAACACTCCCCGAAGATCACGCACTGCGCCCCCTTGTGATAATGGCAAGGGCATCATCGAGGACGGGCAGAACCAATACTCTGATGAGCGCGAGGGAAATCCTCGACATTCTCGCACTCCATTGAGAAGGCCTCAAGAATCTGATGAGGAGAATTTTGATGCCATCCGACGGAGGAAGATTGCAGCCCAGAAGAACCTGCCTGGGCGCATCCAATATCAGTCGAAGGAGGTGCAAGAACTCCAGGACATCAAAGACTTGCTCGAAAATCCCACTCAAGAGCTTGCTCGAACGCCAGGATACGATCTCTTCACTGAAGAAATTGCGCAAAGGCTTCGAACCGTGATGACAAGACTGGAAGCACCTCGTCGACATCATTCAGGTAGTCGTAGCAATGCGACTTCCTCAGCTACCAGTCAATCAAATATTTCACCACGTAGAAATCGACACGGCCATAAGTCGCGTCTATCCCCTACTCGGAGAAATATGTTTCAATTGACTGATGATCAAGAAGCCCCTCGGAGAGGTGATCGTTCGCCACTTCGATAAGGAAATCCGCAACGGATGGAGTACGAGGAGTATTCCCCTCGTAGAATGGAGACCAACTACAGGACAGGTCAGCATGTTACTGGGTATCGCCGTGTACGATCACCTGGTGACATTAACCCTTCATTCCTGCAAAGAAGACGTCAAGAAGTTATTACCGGATGCTGGGCATTTTCGCCTGACCTTCGAACTGTTCGCTGTCCACCTCGTTTTTTACCAGTAAACATGGAGAAGTTTGATGGATCTCAAAATCCCATCGAATTTCTTCAAATCTATACAACAGCTGTCCGAGCAGCAGGAGGAGGAGAGCATGTAATGGCCAATTACCTTCCAACTGTGCTTGAAGGATCCGCTCGATCGTGGTTATTAAACCAACCACTCGAGTCGATCTACTCTTGGCAACATCTCTGCGACCTTCTACTGGTTAATTTCCAAGGCACATACAACCGCCCTGGAAAGGAAGACGACTTGCACCGAAAAAGACAGAACAACAACGAGACTTTGCGCCAATTCATCAAACGCTTTAGTCAGGTTCGTAATTCCATTCCGGAAGTTTCTGACTCATCTGTTATCAGGGCTTTTAAGCAAGGAGTCCGTAGTAGAAGGATAACAGAGGATATTGCTTTGAATCCTCCCAACATCATTGCCGAGCTCTTCAAATGGTCGATCGATATGCGATCGCTTCGAGGCTCGAGTGGAACAACACTATTGATCGAGAAACAAATACTCCTCGAGAGCCAGGTGAAGTTGATAGAAAAAAGGACAAGAAAGCAAAGAAGTCTAAGAATAAGATAAAGGGTCAAAAACCACAAACCAGTGGTTTCAAGGAGGTCTTGGCTGTGAAAGATAAAGAGCCACGAACCACCAAGTCGTACCCTGATTAAGGCAAAGGTAAGCGCCCTGATCGAAAGAACGACAAACCAAGGTGGTGTCCTTTTCATAAAAAGGAAGGACACGACCAAGAATCGCCGAAGTTTTCCAAAGAAAGCTCGAGGACTACTACAACAAGAAAGAACCACTCCCCACTCTCGAGCAGGTAGGGAATACGAGTGGCCAAAAGTTGTCGGATGATGAAGAGATGCCGTCCCAAGATCCGCAACATACCGTTAAGCACATCTACGGAGGATCATCGACATACGAGTCAAAACGACAACTTAAAGTCACGGACGAGACGTAAACTCTATAGATGCTCCTCTTGTCAATAATTTACAAGTGGTGGGTTACCATTTCTTTTGAGAAGGGTGATCGCCGATCACTTCGAATCGATCAGTCGATATCCGATTGTGGTCGAACCCACCATCAACAACTGTCGGGTCAATCGAGTTTTGTTGATGGTGGCGCCTTGAACATATCGCTTACAAATGCCCCGGACGAGATGCAAGTACCAGACAAAGGTAAGACCGATGACGATACTCTTTTCATGGAATTGTCTGGGGTCTTGGCCAAACCCATTGGCCAAGTTTCTCTTCCTTTAACATTTGGTTCACCAAGTAATTTCGTGACGAGAAAATCTCCTTTGATGTGGTCGATTTCGACACGCATATAACGCCATACTCGGACGACCACTTTGGCAAAATTCTTAATGGCTACTCATTATGGGTATCAATGTCTTAAGATGCCAGTCCCAAAGGAGTGATCACAATTCATTGTGACAAGAAGATGACGATAACTACGACCGTCGATCCCTCGAGATGGTTGGTCAAATACCAACTCGAGAAGAAAGTCAGCCTTCGACTAGCAAGTCGAAGCCTAAAGCTGCATCAAAGCCGAACGACCAAGTCAAAGAGGTTCCTCTGGACGCAGAGAAGCCCTCGAAGACTGTTCGCATCGGGGAGACTTCCGACCCCAAATAGGAAGACACCCTCATCACCTTCCTCCGAGCTAACGCAGATGTCTTCGCGTGGCAAGCATCCGACATGCCCGGAGTCCCCAGGGAGGTGATCGAGCACAGACTAGCTTTACGGCCTGATAAAGTACCCGTAAAACAAAAATTACGGAGATTTGCTCCTGATCAACGAGATGCTATTAAATCAGAATTGGATAATCTACTTAAAGCAGGCTTTATAAGAGAAGTCAACCACCCAGAGTGGTTGGCTAACCCTGTAATGGTCAAGAAGTCAAACGGTGCATGGCGTATGTGCGTAGACTTCACTGATCTTAATAAAGCTTGTCCAAAAGATGATTTTCCTTTACCTCGTATCGATCAGTTGGTTGATTCTACTGCAGGTTGTGAAATATTAAGTTTTTTAGATGCATATTCTGGATATCACCAGATCAATATGTGTCTAAACGATGAAGAAAAGACCGCATTTATTACACCATTTGGTACCTTTTGCTATGTCAAAATGCCATTAGGTCTAAAGAATGCCGGTGCTTCTTTTCAACGCTTGATGCAATCAACTTTTTCATCTCAATTAGGCCGAAATCTGGAAGCCTATATTGTTGATCTAGTCGTAAAAAGCATTAAGAAACTTAATCATATCACTGACCTACAAGAAACATTCGACAACCTTAGAAAGCACTACTTAAAACTTAATCCCGAGAAGTGTGTGTTTGGAATTTCTTCAGGAAAATTGCTTGGATTCCAAGTATCTGTACGAGGAATCGAAGCAAATCCTGAGAAAATATAGGCCATCCTCCAAATGCGCCCTCCGACCACAAAAAAGGAAGTCCAGAAACTCACTGGGTGCATGGCGGCTTTAAGTCGTTTCATCGCACGACTAGGAGAAAAAGGACTACCTTTCTTTAAACTTCTCAAGAGACATGAAAGTTTTGAGTGGTCGAACGAGGCAAACGCTGCCTTCGAGGATGTCAAGAGGTACCTTTCGAGTGCTCCTGTTCTGGTTTCTCCAAAACCAGAAGAGACGCTCTTAATTTACCTAGCTGCCACGCCACAGCAAGCAAGGCAAGATCGGGTCGAGAACGTGAAAACGCATAACGACTCGATTTACTACGTCGTGAAGTTTTACACAGCCTAAGGAGCGTTACCTCGTGTCCAAAACTTCTATATGCCCTCCTCATGTCTTCGAGGAAATCTGCGGTATTATTTTCAGCGCACAAAATAGTTGTACTGGCCTCGAGTTTCCTTTGGGAGCGATCCTCCATAATAAGGAAACAATGGACGCATGGCAAAATGGTCGGTCGAACTTGGGAGTTCGACCTCCATTTCGTGTCCCGAACGGCCATAAAATCCTGATCTTGGCGGACTTTGTCGCCGAATGGACAAATCATGAACCTGTTCAGGATCCACAGTACGATTCCCACGACCAGTGGATGATGTACTTTGATGGGTCACTTACTTTAAGTGGCTCGGGGTCGGGTGGTCTCGTATCTCCTACGGAGAAACCTTAAAGTATGCCATACAATTAAACTTTCGTGCCACTAACAACGTGGCGAGTACGAAGGTTTGCTAGCCGGCATACAAGTCGCGAAAGCACTCTCGATTCGTCGACTACTCGTGAGAGGAGACTCTCAACTAGTCGTGAATCAAGTCGGGAAAGAGTACCAGTGCTCTAACTTGACAATGTCTCGGTACTTATCGGAAGTACGTAAGCTAGAAAAGCATTTTTAGGTTTCGAGGTACAATTCATCCTCGAAGGATAATTTCCTCGCACCAACTTGCTCGGATGGCTTCTTCCCGATCCGCAGCACTAAAAGGAGTTTTCTTGGAGCAACTCAAAAGCCGTCTCGGTCGAAGAACCGAGACACCTCCTATTAAGATGGCCTCACTAGATTACGAGGATACGGATGACTCCCATCTACGAGTATCTTCACAAGGGTTCCGTGCTGAGGATGATCTTAAGGCGCATCGCTTATCCCGAAAAGCCAAAATGTATACTTTGGTCGAAGGAGTCCTCTACAAACGAGGAACTCAAGGGATACTCATGCGATGCATTCGCAAAACGAAGGAATAACACACCTTCATGATATACGGTGGCAGCATCTGTGGGACGATGCTTCCTACGTAACGCTGGTCGGTAAGGCTTTTCGACAAGGTTTCTACCGTCAACACTGCAGACGATGCTAAAGAGGTGGTTAAAAGTGTGTCCAATGCCGCTTCATGGTAAGCAGATACACCAACCGGCTCAAGCATTACAAACAATACCTCTTTCTTGGCCTTTTGCGACACTGGGTCTCGATATCCTAGGATCGCTTCCCAAAGCTCGGGAGGTTTCAATTCCTTTTGTGGCTATTGACACGTTCACAAAATGGATCAAGACGAACTCAGAATCGATAACAACGAAGCAAAGAAAAGGTTCATGATGAGATGCGAATTAGCCGATTTGGAGTTCCGAGCCGGATAATTACGCATAATGGTAAACAATTTGCAAGTGCAAAATTTCGTGAATTTTGCGACGAGTTGGGTACCAAGTTATGTTATGCTTCATTGCACATCCCCAAAGCAACGGGCAATCGAACGTGCAAACGGCCAAATAATGCGAGGAATTAAAACCCGAGTCTTGACCACTCGTTAAGCGCTCGGGGCTTGGGTACAAGAATTACCTTCCAGATATGGGCGGTTCAGACGACCACTAGTCGAGCGGCAGGAGAAACACCATTTTTCTAGTGTTCGAGTCGAAGCCATGCTTCCTCCGGAGCTAAAATTACGGTCGACACGAGTTGAAACCTTCAACAACTCCGACCAGAACAACTTCGAGCGGATGATATTAACCTACTCAAGAAAGGAGAAACATGGCCTTAATCCGCTTAGCGGTCTACCAACAAGCCCTACGCAGATACTACGATCGTAAGGTCCGGCCTCGCAGCCTTGCTGTAGGTGACTTGGTGTTGAGGCTCTGCCAATCCAAGTCTAATCGGAATATACTTTCTCCCAAGTGAGAAGGTCCTTACACAGTGGTTGAAGTCACTCGGCCAGGGTCGGTACGACTAGCAATGGAAGACGGACAGGTTCTCTCAAATTCTTGGAACATCGACCAGTTACGCAAATTCTATGTGTGACCAACCTCTCGTGCAATAAAGGTCCG
Source organism: Hsuehochloa calcarea (assembly GCA_036346395.1). Lineage (NCBI taxonomy): Eukaryota > Viridiplantae > Streptophyta > Magnoliopsida > Poales > Poaceae > Hsuehochloa > Hsuehochloa calcarea. The sequence continues at coordinate 16,484,032 of CM070596.1, read as the reverse complement.
TGTTCCTTCTACCTCTTTTGTCTTATTTTTAGTAGTGCTTTATAATCTTTCGACTATGATCCAAAACACCCGATTTTCTTTACACCGGTCGAAAGGCAAGTAACATCATCTAGTCGAAGTCTTTCCTCTCTGCACGTGGTCCTGCCCACTAGAAGGAACTTCCTAGCATCGACCCGTTACTCACTTTTGTTGCCAATACAGAGAGCTCGGGTTCTATCTAGTCGAAATATTCTCAAAGCCTACTCTTCCCATCTTAATTTTAGTAATTTCGAAAAATATTCTAAGTAGAGTGCACTTTTTTATATTTATTCAACCACCTTTGGTGTACTCGTTTCGTTTTAACTGGTCGAAGGAAGAGACACACCTAGTCGAAGTCTTTCCTCTCTGCACGTGGTCCTGCCCACTAGAAGGAACTTCCTAGCGTTGCTCCGTCTTCCACTTTTGCTACTAGAAAAGACTTATCGAGTCCATCAGAAAAGGGCGAATGAATTATTAAAGTCCTCTAGACGTTTGCTTAACTCAAGTTGCTATTCTTGGTTTGATTAAACTAGTCGGAGATGGTAACATCACCTAGTCGAAGCATTTCCTCTCTGCACGTGGTCCTGCCCACTAGAAGGAACTTCCTAGTGTCGAGTCGTTTCTACTCTTTCGACCAGTGCTTGACAACCATAACAAAAACTATAAGTTAAACAAACTTCTCTTTCTATTTCACACACTATTTACTTGGATTGTCTAAACAAGCCAAGCAAATAGTCGGGGGCTAGGATAAAGTTATTAATTTAACTTCAGTTCTTGGTCTTTCATTCGTTAATTATCTTTTGAGTTGCTAACTACTCGACAAGATGATTTGCAGGAAACAAGATGGATCACATATATTTCATCAACAGAAACTTGTCTGTCTTACAAAGTTATTACAGGTTACTCTGAAGAGGGAGAGCCAAGTTGCATTTCCTCCGCCACCTTTTTGCCAACTGATTGCATTTCTTCAATCAAACGACTCGCCTCTGATTCAGGGCAGTCGAAGTCGGCTTCGATTGGTTGCACATTAAGGCGGGGGTCATGAGCTTTAAGTTTCACCAAAGCATAACTTACTGCAGCTTCGACTGCCTCCCTTATGGATTCAGTTTGGTTGGCCTTCAGAGTGGTCACCATTTCTTGCAAAGTTCTGACTTGTTCCCCGATGGTACTTATGTGAGCAGCTATCGTATCTTCTCGAGGAGTTTTTCCCTCAGAATGTAGCTCACCAAGTACATGGTTCAGGAGTGTGATGTTGCCTTGAAGATTAGTCTTCATTGATTCCATCTCCTGTTGGGAACGAGTCGAAGCCTCGCGAAGTCTTTTGTTTTCGACCACATGTTCTGAAAAGAATAAAACCGGTCAAACAAAAATAAACTTCTAGAGGAAGAGAACACAAATATATATATATAGGTAAAGCATTTCTTACCTACTAGTCGAGAATCCAACTTCTTGACTTCTTCTTTATGGGAAGTAATGGTTTCAAAATGTTTTTCTCCCATGTTCTAACATCCTCTGATTTCGCTTAGCAATGCGACGGCCTCGTACATGCATCGAGTTTTTCATTTATTTCACCTCGAGGCTTCTCGGTTCGACAAACAATTTCAAAAAGAAATTAGCATTAGAAAAGGAAAATACTCAAAAGAACAACAGTAAAGAATTGCTTACTGTTACTCGAGTTTTCATCCTCGAGTTCCCGATCCTTATTCTTGGTAATACGAAAACTCTGAATGACCAAAGCTTTTCTTCAACTTCATCCGAGATTCTTCATTTCATCTTCTTTTTCCGAAAAGAAATGAGAGTCGAGTAAAGGTTAAAGTCAAAAGCAGTCTTAAGTTCAAGACTTATCGTTTATTTTTCCCGCAATCTTCTAGTTGCAGAGATGGCTTCTCAAGTTTCTTCGAGAGGTCTACTACTTCCCCTCGCCTTTTTCGACTCCTCTTTTCATAATCGAGTGAGTCACTAAGGTCTTTGTGTCACTTTTTAACCTACAAAGGATAAAAGTGGATATGAACATCGGTCAATCGGCTGTAAGTTCTTCTACAACCATCGACCTGGTCGTAAGTCTTTCTACGACAAAGCCTCTGGTCGTAAGCTTTTTACGATCAATACCTTGTCATGAGTTTTTCCATGACAAATCTCGTAAGCACTATATAAGTAGTCAAGTCGAAAACGACTATGAATAACAGTGACTTACCATCTCTCCGCCTGTATGCAGAGTTCCTCTTTTTCCTTTCGGAGCTCTAGAAGTTGTCGATGATACTCACCAACAACGGCAATTTGCTCTAGAGCTTTCTGCAAAAGGAAGACAGTGAGAAGAAAGGGAAAGCCACATATATAAGTATCCTAAAAATACTTACATTCATGGTCGACCTAGCAAATGCCGAATAAACCATCTCCGGGGTCTTCAGCTTGTCTACCTTCGCAACTTGATCCCACCAAACCTTCTCAAGACGCTCATTGTCAAAGATGTTTCCTCTATTGGGAATATCGTTGGGATGGGGGACTCGGTCGCGAGATCTGAAAGCAGAAGACCCTATGACGGTAGCAGGTCCAAAGAAGTCAGCACAGAAGTTGAAGTATTCTTCTTCCTCTGATTCAGAGTCGCAGCCTTCTCTTTGGATCTTTGGAAGGAACGCCGCCACGATTTCCTTCCGGTAGCGGTGTGCTGTGCTCGTCACCGCCTTGACCAGAGGCTTTTACATTTGCCTCGTTGTCTCTACGACCAAGAGTCGAGTCGCCACTTCAACAAGCCGTACCGCTACTTCAACGGTCGAGTTACAACCTCAGTGGTTGTAGGAACCACTCTGGGAGCCACGACTTCATCGGCCACCTGGGCCAAGGATCATCCTTCGACCACCTCCATTGTTACCTCTTCCGCAACTGAAGAAGTGGCAATGGGCTTCTCAACGTAAACATTCCCGGGTCAAGGAGTCGGACTAAAATAAAGAAAAGCAAATCAAAGTTGTGAAAAGGAAAAGGTAAATGTTGTTCTTACACTTTAGTACATTTCAGATACCTCGCACTCGGTCTTAACCAGGAATTTAGAAGCAATCCTCCCAACGGAGGACTTCTTCTTCTCTACGACCACGTCTGGTCGAGGGTCAATAATAGGCCCAGCTACGACCACGTCTGGTCGTAGAATTTGAACAGGAACCACATCTCTGGTCTCCTGATTCTTTAGATAGCCGAGACCAGTCTCGGCCACTCCAAGAGCAAAGACTACCCTCAATGCAGTGTCTTTGGAGCAAGATCGCCTTTACAAAGACATAAAATCTTTCCAGATTTCCTTTTCCAGTTGCTTAACAAAACTAGGAGTGGCAGAAACTGCGAAAGATTTCTTGTCATAGTAGAAGGGTACCTTAGCCCTGCGGGGTTTGTGCTTAAGAGGTTCAACTGCTTCAACCTCCTCAGCTTCAGCCTCGGCTTCAATTACGGCTATATCCGCCGCAGGCTTTATAGAAGATCTGGTTGAAAAACCAGAGCTCGAACTTGCTCCTCCCTTGTCAGCGGATCTCGCAAGTCGACGTCTCTTGGACGGAGGAGCCGAGCCTTTGTCTTTCGACAATGCTGCACCGATGGTTATCAGTGCAACTTCCTCGTCGTCTGGACGATTTTCCATGCCTACTTTCTGTAAAGCAAAACAGAAAAAGAAGAATTACTAACCGGTCGTAAGTTTTTCTACGACATTTTCTTGATCGTAAGATATTCTACGATCACCACTAGTCGTAAGTTCTTCTACGACTATAAAGTCCTAAAGAAAAAATCAACTTTTGATTACCTTTAGGCGCTCTATCTTTTCATTTATGTAAAGCCGCAATGATTTGAGGAATCACCGCTCGGGGTGGCGGAGACTTCTCACAGACGAGTTTGACTCTAGCGTCAATCTCCACCTGTGGAAGATCTGTGTAAACAGATAAGAACGTTAGATAACTTTGAGAAAGACCAAACCGAGAGCTAAGACGGAAGTTCACTTACCCTCGTCATAGTCCCTGGTCGGGTCTCCTCTCCCCGAATACCTCCACATAGGAGATGCTCGCTTCTTCAAGGGTGATTGGCGTGTGATGAAATCTGTCACCACATGCCATCCGGTCAACCCCTCCTCCTTCAAGTCCTTGATGGCTTGAATGTAGGGGCAATCCGACTAATATCTTCAGGAGTCGAGTCCCATGAAGATTTCTTCTCGGCAGCCTTCCCCACGAAAGAGAGGTTGTCTTCTGAGGTGACTTTCCAATAAAACCACCTCTTCCTCCATCCCGGCCATGAAGACCGAGTGAAACTCTGAATATACTCCCTCGACTTCAAGTCGTGGAGCTTCAGACCGCAACTTCCGGCGATTCCAGTTTGTCGAGCCATCCCGTAATAATATTGGAAAAGCTCGAGATCCGCCGGAATCCCCAGGTACGCCTCGCAAAGGTACACGAAGACACTCAGCATAGTAATAGAATTAGGACCTAGATTCACTAATTTCACTCCAAAGTGCTCGAGTACCACCGTAAGAAAGGGGTGAGCAGGCAGTCGGAGGCCGCACTCACAGTACGCTTGGAAAACGGGGATTTGCCCATTTTCCCCCGACGGCCAGTACTGTCCGATAGCCGGAAGCCATTTCACCAGAGCCTTCTCTGGAATCTTCCCGGCGTCGACCAGGACTTGAATCTTCGCCGCATCCATCTCCGACTCTTCCCACTCAGAAACTTTCTTGGCCATTTCGCTCAGAAACAAGAAGTTTTTGGATTGAAAAAAGATTGCCAGAGAAGACACGATTAGGGTTGGCGGCGGAGAAGGCGAAAGCTCGAAGAACAGTGGGAGCGATTTGGGGAAAAGGTAAAAAATTCAAGTCTAACTCCCGGTAAGTTTTTATAACCGCACGATTGCCATCGCTTCGGGAATCGTCTCATCGACAGGTCTGTGGGAGTCGGTTGCAATTCCCTAGATGGTCTGTTCGAGAAAATTAGGTTCATTTTGTCACCTCCAAGCGAAATTACTTTCTTGACCAAGTCTTTCTGGTCGAGTGAAGTATCAATCGGAAAGGATTTTTCTCCGATCGCCCTACTACGACCACTTCACAGTCGTAGGGGTTTTTACGACTATTTGATAATCGTAAGCAACCTTCCTGACCAAGCAAATTCCTGGTCAAAGTAGCACTCAAATGTCGAAGAGTTTTTCCTTTGACCATTATTCTGCGACACTTTCATAGTCGTAAGACCATTTGCAAATCCCTCACCAAGTAAGTTACTTTCACTTGAAGCTGGGGGGCTAGATGACGAGGATCTGATAATCCTTATTTTATCTTTTATCTATAATTCTTATTATGGGTAAATATGATGTCACGTAGTTCCCAGAAGTACCCCTTATATTTATAAGGGAGAGGCCTACCAAGTGATTGTAAGTTCTCCTACAATCACCCCCACATAGTCGTAAGTCTTACTACGACTATGTCATGGTCGTAAGTCCTTCTACGACCACTACCTGGTCGTAAGTCCTTCTACGACCATTACCCAGTCGTAAGCCCTTTTACGACTATTATCCAGTCGTAAGTTCTGCTACGACCTGTACCTAGTCGTAAGTTCTTCTACGACTATTATCCAGTCGTAGGTTCTGCTACGACCTGTACCTAGTCGTAAGTCCTTCTACGACTATTATCCAGTCGTAGGTTCTGCTACGACTTGTACCCAGTCGTAAGTCCTGCTACGACCAAGTCAACCACGACCACCTTATAATCAATAAAACCTACAAGCGAGTGGGTCCAATTGATTAAGGAATCCAGACGGTCCACATGCACTATTATTCTGCGCAGTAGTAGTACTTAAATACCCCATTACCTCTGAAAGATAACTGCCAAACGGCGTGAAGGAGCCATTACACTGGTAATTATTGCCATCATGTGCCCATTACTGGCTTGATTAGGCGCCCCTTCAGCAGGGGAAAACGGCTACTCCTTCACGACTATATAAAGGTATCAATCAGAAGGACAAAGGGAGGGCGAAACAGAGCCAATCAAGGACAATCAAGGAGAAATACAAGTACTGTTCTTTGTAATAGTCTTAGTTTCCAGCTTGATTGTTGAGAATACAGTCAATACCACACACACACACAGGAGTAGGGTTGTTATTCTCCCCGGAGAAGGCCTGAACCTTTATAAAAATCCCGTGTCAATCGCTCTGCGTGATTTCATCTCTAGGAGACCCCCCGAATCAAACAATCTTTACGTAAGATCGGTTCTAAAACACCGACATAACCGTCTGTGAATTTAGTAGTATCACAGATGATTCTTGTTCAGAACCATCCGTGATACTTCACAGACGGTTTTCAATATGAACCGTCTGTTATATTACTTATTCGCAGACGATTTTTAGCGCAGTCAGTAATATAGACGATCGCTAAACCAAAATCGTTTGTGATTGTATTTAATACAGATGATTTTAGTCAACCGTCTATGATGAGACGTCCAGTATTAGCCTTTTTTATAGTAGTGTGATCTGTAACTGGAGCCCCATGCGGCATGGGGTTCAATTGAACCCTAAATTCATCGAAATTATTTTATTATTAGTTATTTAGTTTAGCCTGATATGTATAGTCGATATGCTATATTTGCTTAGCCAGACAAAATATTGGATCATTTCATCTTATGCTTGAATCTCAACATAAAGATTGCTGGCTCCACCACTAATCAATATGTTATTCTTCAGAGAGTTATTTTCTAGGATCTGACACGTAAACCCACTAGTCATGCTTCAGTGTTGAATCCAACGGCTGTCGAGACACCTCAGTTGCTGACAGCGTACGCCGCTGCCTATTTCTGGCTTTTCGCTATCAGATGACATCGCCAGCAGGTAGACTTGATGCGGTAAACGTTAGTTAATCAACCGCGCTATTTGCCAGTCGTACAAACAACCACGTATAGCATGTCGCTTCGGAGGGGGGAAACAAGCCATCATGCTCCTCAACCTCGCACTGGCCAGCACCCCGTTCGCCGTTCTCGCCAGCGTCCTCCTGTACGTCGCCGGCGCCCCCTGGGGCATCGCCGCCGTCGTCCTCCTCCTCCTCGTCGGCCTCTATGCCCATTGGTCACGAGGCCGCGGCGGCGAGGGCGGTGGCGCTAGGCCGGCGGGGCTCCAGGACCAAGAACCGGCGCGGCCGGAGCCGAGCACCGTCGATGTCATAGCTGCGCTCCCCCGCGAGCCGGCCGCCGTGCGCGGTACGGCGCGCGCTCCTGCGGCGGCCGCCGACGTGACCCTGCCCGCGTACGCGTACGAGAAGAGGAGCGGGGGTGACGGCGACGAGTGCTCCGTCTGCCTCGGCGAGGTGAGTCCAGGGGAGGCCGTGAAGCGGCTGCCGGCGTGCCTGCACGTGTTCCACGAAGGGTGCATCGACATATGGCTGAGCTCGCACGCGACGTGCCGGGTATGCCGGTCTCCGGTCGTGGCCGCCGCCGCCATGCGGCCAGCGCGCGTGCTGCCTTGACGACCAAAAATCGATTCCATGCCATGGTGTATATACTCTTGTTTTGCGCGGTGTCTATACTTTCATTTGAAACCATTCGTTGATTTCTTCATTTTGTGACACGTGTTTTCGAACAGAGTACTTTGTTTCTCTCTGAATTTGGGCTCACGTTGAGTCTTTCAGATTTATCAGATGAATATTACAGCAAAGTATTCATGCTTTAAGTTTTTGTGATAAGCGTACTTTGATGTTCCGTTTTTACTCATTGCTTTACCAGTAAAGACGAGCATGGTTTTGTTTGGTTGAATGAAAATTTAATCCATTCGTTTACATCGATTTTCCCTTCAACTAAAGACTACTAAATGAGTATTAATCAACAATTTATAGATCGATTCCAGTTTCAATGCATAAGAGCTTCAATGCAACAAGCTAATAACAAGATGATAAAAACACCCAACGAGCTTTTGTGTTTTGGCGTTGCTCTGCAGGGTTCTTGCCTGGTTGGAGCGGGTATCACTTTGGTAGGAGTTCCTGGTCCAGGACTCCTCCAGTATTGTGTATCCCCTCCTAGGGGCCGGTGTAATTCTATTTTTGAAACAAATGGCAGAACGAGAACTACTCCTTGGTAGAGTGCTCCTGCTCTTTTCTTTTTTAAAACAAAAAAAAGACATCCATAGACTAGATATAAAAAAAAGGAATTGGAAACGTAAGCATAGGGTTCATCTTATATCAAAGAAGCCGCATGGTCTGGGTGTTTCAAAATTATGCAATGCTTTCAGCGATAACATCCGAGTTCTCTCTGCTTATTAGTGACTGTCCACAAATATGCAATATGCAAAGCTGTAGCCTGCATCCATCCCAGGTAACACGGGTAACAGATGAGATTTACAAGAAGCATATGAGTGGTTCATGCTTATATTTCCCCTCTATATATCAGACGTATGCAGGTTGCAGGCCTACGACCAGCCAAGCTTGAAATCAAGGATGTAGACTATGATCAGCGATAACGGGTACAGAAGATAGGCCACGAAGCATGTCCAGAGCGGGAACTTGGTCCGGAAGCTGGTAAAGAGGCCCATTATGATGCACACGAGGAGAATGATAAGGACCTCCGACGAGAAATCCCATGTTAAGCCCCTCAGGTAAACAAGAGCCAAGAACACGGCCAAGCAGAGTGTGTTGTTCATGGTCACTCCACCATAGATCTACAGTTAAAAAAGATGACATCACATGAAACTGTTTTGACACTTCCGAAGACTGCAGAAACTACTGCATAATTTGAGGTACAAGCAAAGTATCATACTACCCTACCACAAGGCACTGCGCGCAAGAGCCACAGAAAGAACGGACATCAAACAACAAGAACATATGAAATAGCTCTTAACAAACTGATTTTAGTAGTTGAACATTATGTGAAAGATAAGACAGTCCAGTCCTATAGGGCCAAACGTTGAAATTCTGGAATCTGCAGGAAACTCCTAGGGTCGGAATGATACAAAGATGTACCATCCACGCAGTCCTTTTTTCTTGCAAAATTGGCTATAGAACACTCAACTTTTGTATCATTGGTTAATAGACATCCAAATTTTGTGTCTTTGCCAAAAGACACTAAAATTTTATGGTTCTTTGCTATAGGGCACTAAGACATGCGCTCGACGCATGTGAGCACCGGAGTTACACCGCTGCCCTTGGGACATAGTTTGTCCCAGGGCTACATCAACACCACGGATCGCCTTGCGACTCGCCACCAAGCCTCTTGGGAGGGTAAAATTCTCGAGCTCGCCTAGGATCGGATGACTAAACCTCCCACAAGACGACGACAAGACTTAGGGAGAGAATGATGAATAAGTCCTCATCTGTGGTCTTTGTGGGGTAGGTTTGTGACAGCCTTTAAGGACAAAGATTTGATCGCTATAGGACAAGATCTTGATCGGCCCATGATAGGGCAGTTTTAAGGACAAAGATCTTCGATCACATATAGACAAGAAATTTTTTAAGGACAAAGATCTTGACTGTCATAGGACAAGATCTTAGGATAGCATCTTAGCATATGCTTGGCTAGTTGGCGCACTTATAATATGTATCCCCAACCTCAGTTGGCATGGCATTGTGTTAGAAATAAACAAAGAAAAATTGCCTCATCTTCAAGTGTCATCCTCTCCATGAGAGTAAGGATCTTGCTAACACCAACAAAGAAGACTCAAATAATAACATAGGGCACTAAGGCATGGTTACACCGCTGTTTGCGGCTTCTTTCGTCTATTTCACCAAGTGAGTCCCGCCACCTTCAAGTGGGTTCGCCGGTGTGTCGTACCCCAGCGGGGTTGGCCTCTGGACCCCGTCCGAGGTTGGTCTCTGGATCGCGTCTGGAGTGGGTTCGCCGATGTGTCGTACCTCGGAGAGGTTAGCCCCCGGACCTCGTCTGGGGTCGGTCTCCAGGCCTTGTCCGCAGTTGGTCCCCAGACCTCGTCCGAAGTGGGATCGCCGATGTGTCATACCTCGGCGAGGTTGGCCCCCGGACCTCGTCCAGGGTCGGTCCCCAAACCTCATCCGGAGTGGGTTCGTTGATGTGTCGCTCCTCGGCGAGGTTTACCCCCGGACCCCGTCTGAGGTTAGCTCCCGGACATCGTCCAGGGCTGGTCTTCGGGCCTCATCCGGGGTCGGTCCTCGGACCTCGTCCAGAGTAGGTTCGCGGATGTGTCACACCTCGACGAGGTTGTCCCTCGAGACCCGTCCGGTTAGCCTCGTGACATCGCTCGAGGTCGGCCTCCGAGCCTCGTTCGGTTCGGTTCCCATTCCTCGTCCGGGTTAGTCCTCGGTCCTCGTCCGAAGTGGGTTCGCCGATGTGTCGTACCTCGGCGAGGTTGGCCTTCGGACCTCGTACGGGGTTAGTCCCCAGACCTCGTCCGAGCTCGGTCTTCGGACCTCGTCCAGTGGGTACGCTGATATGTCGCTCCTTGGTGAGGTTAGCCCCCGAACCTTGTCCGGGGTTGATCGTCGGACCTCGTCCGAGGTGGATCCCGACACGTCACACCTTCACGCGGTTACCGTCGGCTCGAGGTAGCACAGGGACCCTCCCCAACAATATCATTTTCGAGCTGAAGACGAGACAAGGCTAGTGAGAAGTCCATTTTGCCCTTTCTCTTCTTTCCTTCCTCTTCTCTCATTGTCTTCTTGCTCTCCTTTCTTGCTCTTCTCTTCCTCCCCAGCTGAACCAGACCAGATCCGGCCGTGGGCTGCCGGATCCAACTGCCTCCAGCCGCCGCCTCCCTCCAGAAGCCGCCGCTCCAGTTGCTACAGCCACAGGTCGCACCCCAGCACTAGGGCCCGACTGCCATCACGCCGATGCTGCTTCCAGCCACCGCTGGGTCCCGCGCCACTGCCTCGGGTCCTCTTCCCCATCTCCGTCAACTCTGCGGCTGAGGGAGGGGGTGCGACGGGTGCTAGGCGACGGCGGCGAGGCGGAAGGCAACTGGTGCCACTGCAGTTCAAGCGAGCGCGGCGAGACTTGGAGGTGAAGGTAGTGGCCGCCGAGCGGGAAGAACAGTGGCGAGGCAGAAAGCAACGGGTGGCCGCCAAGCGAGAAGAACGGTTTCAACTTGGGCTTCGCCATGGAGCCGCGAGCGCCTCATCCTGGACTTCCTACTCGTCGTAGTTGTCGTCTTAAATCGTCATCGAACATGGCATGCCTTGCGCTAGCGAACGCAAAGGTAGGGCTGACACGGATGGAGGTGACGCACGAGAAGGTGGGCGTCACTCAGAGCGAGGGCGCGCGGGAGATGGACGTCGTAGCCTCGCCGGGGGAGTAGTTTCTCAGGCTCCTGGTGTTGTTTGTCGCGGTGGCCTTGGGCGATGTGCGTTCTCTGTGCGGTGGAGCCGATCGTGCATTGGCTTCCAGTTTATCATGCCCTGGCCCCCACCGGCGGACGCGTCTGCGGCAGTGTGCTTGTGGTTGTCTAGTTCTAGAACACGGCAAGGAAGGCCACTTGTCGGCTAGGGTGTCCTTGGGCAGCGGCGGCTGGGGCTCCTACAGGAAGGGAGGGAGAAGGGGAGGGAGTAGGGGTGGCCGGACTACTTGGAGGTGAAGGCGGTGGGGAAGAGAGGAAAGAATGAAGAAAGAAGAAGAGAAGGGCATTTAAGTCATTTTTAGTTGTTTCTCTCTCCAAACTAGCCAAATATGTTATTTTAATGGCCTCGGTGTCTCACAGCAATGTGACACAAAATTATAGTGTTCAGGAGAAAAGACACGATTTTTCGGTCTCACAACCAATGACACAAAAGTTGGATGTCATGTAACTAATTTTGCCTCTTTTTTTTTGCGAGGCAGTAATTTTGAGTTAATACCTTAAAATACCCAAGGTCTCCTAAGTCTGCACTCTGTAAAAACTTATAAGTTCTTTAAAATACTAATTTAAATTCTTCAGCAATGTGCCTTGCATTATATGAGGTAATCAAATAGCTACTTGAACAATATAGGAAAACCACATACAAGCAAATTTAAAAGGTAAAGGAAAGAAAAGCTTTGAGATATCTGGGTCCTCCAATAGTTAAACGCAAGGTATGCAATAGACATACCTCAGAGAATGTTAGTGATAAAGTACGCTGCTTCTTTCGCCTAGCAAATATAATTGCTGAGACGGCCTCACTGGAATTAGTAGCCAAGGGCATCGCAATGAAGGAAATGAAAAAAGAAGGTATACTTGTAGCACTTGAAAAATTGTGCACAGCATCAACAAGTGGGTCTGCAAATGCTGCTGCCATCGCAGTTCCTAGAAGCAAAAGTAAAATGGCCTTAAAGCAGGTCCAGGTTGGATTTTCAATAGCTTCACCATCCTCTTCATCCTTGTTAAGCAGCAGATTATGTTCATCCCTTGTTCTCTGCAAAATTGTAGGACGTTGCAATTTATCTTCATGGATAAAACAACTCCACAAACACATGATTAAAAAAACTTACCATATGAAAATCATGCAGAAACTTTTTTGAGTAGACACCAGAAGCAACAACAGCACGTTTAGCTTCTTCCAGCCATCTCAAGATTCCAATCACAAACTCCTCTTTTCAATGAAATCATTATGCGATGTGTCGAAGTCAGCCATGACTTGATCTACAGCTAGGTTATTATCCAAGTCAATATCTTCAAACTTAACACCAATGATGAAAGCTTGTAGTTCGCCACGTTCTATCTTTTCATCTTTGTCCAGATCAATCTTGTGAAATAACCTGCCATTTTTAGGGTCTCATTTAAAAGAGCAACTTTTGTGAAATTACAGCTAAAAGATGCGGTGCAGACCGGAGGCATACTTCTCTATTACAGGGACATTTGGTCTTCCATCATCATGAAAAAGGCGACCAAAAGCATGCATCTGAGCATGTCTCAGAAGTCCAGACATTACATGCTTTAGTCTTGCATACTCTAATCTTCTCCTCTGGATCCATGGCTGAAAGATCTGTTTGTGAAAGATACAAGTGTTATTTAATGGAGCAAGATTGATTAAAATATGATTGTAATCAACTAAAAAAAGTGTACAATGTCCTAGGAAATATCAGCAGCCCATAAATGAGCACTACAGACATATGCCACCAGATTTCAGTTCCTAACCAAAAGGAAGTGTCTACAGAAAAGCCAGATGAATTTGAGTGGTAGAGAGGCACGATTTCTTCTGGTCATAATACATGATCTCCGCAATTTCATTAAGTGTCTTGATGTAAAAACATTGCTAATAGTTTCAGACAAAATTACATAGGCAATAATACTAGAGGGAAATGTTGATCAAAAGCAGCAGGTGACAAGATGTAGAGTTCATTTTTCCCTGAGGTCGGTACATTACCTGATATAGGCAATAAGCAAGCACAAGTAAAGCTGCAACAATAAGCCCAAGCAGGACTGTTAAACTATGGCCAGAATGGAGCTTAAAAATTTTTGGTATCTGAACAATAAAAAGGGAAGAACAGATATCGCCATGATTCTTGCTGCATAGCTGGTTTGCAAATCAGTTGAAACACCAGATCCTGCAACAATAGAGATGTTATTTAGCAAAATATTATAGGGATATAATGCATCATATTTCTACCAGTACAAACCATGCAAACTAGATTAACAGACTATGCTTAAAAAAAAGCAACATCCACCGGCCATAATGCTGATATCATGTATAAACTTTATATTTCTAGTACAGATAGAACATATTGAGAAAAGCATACTTTTTTAGACTGCATGACTCAACAAATGTCTTAAGTTTCATTAAGCCTATTATTTCTCCAAAACACTTGAATCAAAACTGAAGGCCACAGTCCCTAACAAAACTTGTCGAGTGACATGGGGCATGACATTCTGGAAAGTTAAGTGTATCAAGCTATCAGCAGGTAAGATCGCTACAACAATTTGTTTGTAAGTCCAGATGTCAACTGAACTTAATGCCATTTTCCCAGGTAAGACCCCAGACTGGCCTTGTCTTTTAGTGTTATCTGATTAAACTTGGTTTCCATGTTCTGCTAAAAGGATGTTCCATAAATCTAGATTAATGATGGAACAATATCAACAACAAAAAGGAAAACTGAGAAAGAACACAGTGAATATCTGACATACCACAAAGGCTGAAGCCTTTCGTATCACGGGAATCAATTGCAGTTGAATTCTCCAACAGATCGCATTTGCCAACAACAACACAAGATCCCCAGAGTAGGGTTAAAAGCATGACTGTTGACCCCGCGAGCAGGCCCATTCCGATCAAAACCTGACTTTGAGCAACCTCTTTAGTGCCAGAGAGCCCAGAAACTGGAATGCAAAGAACGACGCATTAAGTATATTGCATGTACAGGCAACTCAAGTTTGTGTTAAATTGTGGAAAAAACATATCATATTATGATCTAAAATAGGCACTTCTTTGCAAGCTTACATCAGCTGGAAAACAAGAAAAGGACTAAAGCAGTTAGTCTTGGTACCATTTTGGCATTTTATGACACCTCCAAGGGAGGCCCGATAGATTCACAATATTATAAGCATATGCAAACAAAAATCATGCTCAACTTCCAAAGTAGTACAAACTTTCTACAATGTTCTGGTCATCTCACTGTTGCAGTATCTCACCATTTCTCAAACAAAAACAGAACACGCCACCGAACACAAGGAAAGCTTGCGGTGCACTACTAAATTTCAACAATTACGTCGCCCTATTCAAGCACCACCGTTAACTTTTCCCCTCGAACCAGTCCAAAGAAGACCTTTATATCATCAAAATAATCAGATTGTCCTCGAGTGTCAACTATCAAAAGCTTAACTACTCTTTGAAAAAGTTGAACAACTCAATTACCAACTACCGCGAGAAATCGTACATAAATACACAATCTTGGAATAGCACGGTCAGATCACTCATCAGTCATCAAATCATTTTACTTGATAGTCAAATCGCTCAACAAATCAGCTAATCAGCAAGGAGTAAGGAATCCAAGCACCAACGGTGAAAACGATCCCAAAAACAAGCAGCGTGACCACCACCAGTGGGGATCTCATCAGTGATCCCATGGATGGAAAGATGACGGGACGGATCACCGTGACCAAACAAAGGAGAGGACGAGCAAGGGAGGGCAAGGAACCAACCGAGGATGAGCATGGCGTCGGGGAGCGCGCCGAGGATGGGGAGAAAGAGGCCGCCGATGATCCCGGGACCGAGGATCTCGAGCAGCAGCTCGCTGCCGGCGGAGAGGTAGGTGGCGGCCTTGAACATGAAGAAGCCGTAGGCGAGGACGAGGAAGAGGTTGCCCCCCGCGGTGTCGGTGCAGGGCAGGAACCCGTACGTCATCTCGCACGCCCCCTCCTCCCCTGCCGGCGGCGCTGGCTCCCCCGCCGACGGGAGGCGGAGCACGGTATGTGCCGCGGCGGCGCTGGCGTTGGCGCTGGCGCTCCCCGGGATGAGGCCGTCGGAGAAGAGGCGACCATGGGCGAGGAGGGGCGCGACAGCGCCGACGAGGAGAACGAGGAGGATGAGGAGGCGCGGCGGCGGCATCGTGAGCGCGAGTGGAGTGGTGGTGCGGAAGTGGAACAACGATGCGGCCGGGCCGGGGCCTGCGTAGTGGGCTGGGGGTGGGGGAGATGAAGAGCGAATTGATTTGATTAATTAATAAGGGTGCGGATGCGCTGGTGGTGGGATCGTATGGGATGGGATGGACCGTGGCAGGCGACGCGGCACGTCGCGCGATTCGGAGTTCGACAGTTGAGAGGTTGCTTTCGCGCAGCCGCTGCCTGCGCATCGAAAGTTGTGCTCTCTTTTGTCAAAATAGTACGTACTACGACACCACGAATCCACCGTGACAGGACGTTTGTGCAACATCCATCCCATCGTCCTTTCCTTCTCCTTCTATACAACGTAGGTTTTTAGAGAAATTGATTTTTCTTTGTTTGTTTTATAATATGGATATTTGAATAAACACAGATACTTAACAGGTGATTATATATAATTAATGTATAATACAATCATCTAAACACTTACAGAAGAGATGTTTGCATTGAAAGAAATAACTTTTATATATGTGTTTGATGATATGAATATATTCTCTTTTTTTTAACATTTGTATATAATTATCTCGTATTGTATATACCCTTAGCTCAGGCTACGATAATCACAGAAGCCTAGCCTTTTTTGTTAAAACGTAGCAGGAAGACACACAAAAACCAAAATGGAGATATCAACTTAGCATAAGAGCACCGGTATCTTCACTTCGTTTTTTCTTTAAACCGGCGATGTCAACTTGGTACCGTGTAACATCTCAAGAAGACACAAAAAAAAAAAGAGCACAACGACAGACAATAAACTTGATCATTGTTAACAATTTATCTTTATGTTTGGTAGTGATATATTGATACATTCACGAGCCTCAATGATGACCGACGCAAAGATTGAGTATTCTATTCTCATTTTGTCATATTTATGGTAGTATGTATACACTAAGCAATTTCAGAATGTTATAACATTTGTTATTGACATTAGCAAGAAGCTGCATTTAAGTAGAATGGAACCAGATGAATCACGAATGGCATTGGCCAATCTTGAATAATGTGCGGAAAAAAAAAGAGCATTGCTTAGCATAAGATCGTAGTAATCTAAAAGAATATGAACCTGACAATTAGCAAATATTCAAAACCGACACCTCCAATGAAGTGGAAAACCTCAAAATCGTATATTAGGCATCTTTGACTTCAAATCATAGAAATATTCAAAACAAAGAGCAGTTTAGTAAAGCAAAAATCCCTAGAGTGGATTTACTTGTCGTGCTTGACTGCAGTTCCAGCATCTTTCCTAGTTCTTCTGATAGTAAAACATCTGCATAGACAAATGCATTCAAAGCCATTATATCCATCAGGAAGTTATCCTCTCAATACAACATTTCCAAGTGCAAAAACATATGTTTAAAACACTAAATTTGCATTTCTAAAGGACACTGTTCATGGGATTCAACATAAGGAAAAAAAATAGAGCAGGCCCAGTGGAGGAATAAAATCTCAACCAAAATTGATGTTCCCAGTATTGTGTACAACAACATCTGAGATTTCCTTGTAGTGTATGTAATGACATGTAAGTAACTAAGTACCAGGCTAACCATGAGCTCTTGATAGAGCAAATAGCAATGAAGTTCTTACGACTTTAATCGGACTAAGAAGAAAGTGTGTTTTTCAAAGATAAGATCAAGACATATATAGTCTATTTTTTGCCCACCGAAAGTTACATTGTAGTCTAATTTCAGTTCGTCCTGAAAGTATCCCCTGAATGAGCAATACGGAGAGTTATTTTGGACTTAACTGTGACATACTGATATGCATATGCTGCACTAAAAATGTCAATTATGCAGCATATGATTTATCAACAAAATAAGGCCGAAGCGCTTCAAATTTGGATTCACGGAATGGCTTAGCATGCACTATCAACACTGGTATTTGACCCCAAGGGACATGTGTGATACTAAGCAAATATAACTTAATTTTCTCTAGGTGTCCA
Source organism: Hsuehochloa calcarea (assembly GCA_036346395.1). Classification (NCBI taxonomy): domain Eukaryota; kingdom Viridiplantae; phylum Streptophyta; class Magnoliopsida; order Poales; family Poaceae; genus Hsuehochloa; species Hsuehochloa calcarea. The sequence goes on along the minus strand of CM070596.1, from coordinate 16,466,584 downwards.
ACAAATATCTATCAATTATACACATAGCAATAGCTCAGAAAAAGGGACCAGAAAACCTAAAAGTAGACGATTGTCCTATTAGTAAGATTATCATTCAAACTTTAATTTTGGAATGAGCTCACTGTTGGCCCAGCTCAAGGATCAAACGCACACACATGAACACTATTGATCAACTCAGAGACACATGAGAGTTTTGGTGTTGCGTACTATTGTACAACTTTTCTACTTTTCTCCTCTTATTTATAGAGTCAAGGTGACCCTCACATTACAAGCAAATTAATAGGTCAATAAAATACCCGACACTACTGCCCACTACCCCTAAGAAATGCTCCACTAACCACATGTAACTTTCCCACTAACTATCTTAATTCACTAACGCTCCATTAACCACACAAAAAACCATACATGCAAATAAACACTAATGCTACATACAAAAACCAATTAAGTCAAGATTATAGCTAACAATTTCCCTCATAATCTTGACATGCCAACTCACCGTTGTGGATCTCCCGCAACCTCTTGCCACGCGCAACGACTTTCTCCTTGTTGACACACAGTGGCTCCTCTTGCACGGCTCATCATGCTATTGACGGTCTTCAACACTTATCTCCAAGAAGTTCTGCATTCCCACTCGGCACGGGTTAGCAACACAAGTTCCCTTTATGTGTCGCCGAATCCATACTTGCAATCGCTTCTCTACCACATGGTGCACTCCGTATTGAGGGGCAGTACAATCGCCCTCGCCACGTGATCACACTTGAGGGACATTACAGTCGTTCCTGCCATCCACGACCATGAACATGGGCGCCACCGTAGCCCATGCATTTGGTAGTTCTTCTCGTCGGGACATGGAGATGGATAGCAATTCGCCCATCTTGCCTTGCTGGTTGACGACGATGTTCCTTAGTAGCAGGTATTTGGGAGACATGCCGCCACCACTTTTCACCGCTACCTCTTTGTCGCCACAACTTTGTCGATGGTGCCACAACTCTCCTGGTGACTCCGACCTCTGATTCTTCTTGCGCCGACGGCATCCATGACATCGCTGTTTGTCGGCCTCATGACGACTTGTTTCTCGGTGGCTTTGCACCGTCTCACCTTGCCGCCGACGGCGTCCACCTTCGATGGAGACTGCCGTCGTCGGCTTACTCCACGGCAATCACGCCGACACCGACGCCGCCACTGTGCACGTCGTGTTTGACGCTTGCACACAACCGGCCTAGCCATGGCCGCGTAGACCTCTACCATCGTGTTCCTGAGCGCATGGTGTTGTAGCCGGCTCATCATCGGCACCTATGCACCTTCACCCAAACGCTCCGGCTCTCCTCACCGCGGTGCGGCATGCTCTCACGTTGTACGCCAGTCGCGTCGTTGCCTACGTGCGCCAGCACCCCTGCGTGGTGCTACACCGCCGACTGGCCCTCGCACGCACACACCCACGCCTGCAGCTGCCTATCTTGGCGCCCGCTCGCACGCACCCACTCTCGGCCGTGACGCTCGTCTCCCTCGTGGCCGCGGTCGTGCGACGCGCCCCGCGCCTTGTGCACCTCCGCACCTTGCGCCGCGTCTCTGCCGCTTTCGCACCGCCTTGGGCTGAGCCGCTGCGCCGCGGCCATACCGCGCCCAAAGTCGTCGTCTCCAGGCAGTGGTGGCATGTCCGTCGCGAGCACCTTGGACAGCCACTCCACATTGCACTCCAACTGCTCCTTTTGGTCCTCGAACAAGTTCTGCACCAACGCCAAGTTCGCCCGCTCCGCCAGGTACCATGTCGCGCTACTAGCGCCGCGCCGTGCCCTGACGCTGATGCCACCGGGTGGGCACTCTCCTCACATTGAACCTCGCTCTGATACTAATTGTTGGCTCAGCTCAAGGATCAAACGCACACTTTTGATCAACTCAGAGACACACGAGAGTTTTGGTGTTGCGTACTGTTGTACAATTTTTCTATTTTCTCCTCTTATTTATAGAGTTAAGGTGACCCCTCACATTACAAGCAAATTAATAGGCCAATAGAATTCCCGACACTACTGCCCACTACCCCTAAGAAATGATCCACTAACCACATGTAACCACCCCACTAACTATCTTAATTCACTAACATTCCACTGACCACACAAAAAGCCATACATACAAATAAACACTAATGCTATATGCAAAAATCAATTAAGTCAAGATTACAGCTAACACTTACTATGGGAATAGGGAAAACCCAGTGTGATGCTCATGAGGCTAGATTCTTTAGGACCAAGAATGTAACACCCTGGCCCAACACTGAGTCCAGAATGTCACATAAATCATTCTAACTACCAATTTAAAGCTTAATTAACAAAAATTACAGTAAGGTATGTATGGAATAAAACCCCACAACTGGTCACAGAACAACAACTAATGCACGTAGTTATGATAATAATTTAATTCTATCATCTAATGCATGTAATAAAGCAATCTTCACGACTACTATCAACGGCGACGGAGTTCTGGACAAAAGTAATCTCGATGCCACAACTTTTCAACAGCTTGTCGAAATCTAATGATCTTGTAGTCTCTGTAAATCTTACGAGATTAGCTATAACTTTCCTAACATATAAAAGTCATGAATATGGACTGAGACACTCCAAAACTCCCCCGCAAGGTTCTATAGTACAACTAACCGAACTAGGGCATCCTAAAACTTTAAATTCCCACCACCAAACTAATATAAACCTTGAATAATTACCAATCTAAGATCAAATCAAGGTTAACCAGATCATTACCCACAAAATTTGGACAAAGAACATGGGTGGATCGCGATGCCCTAGGTTTTCCCTTCTTTCTTCTTTCTTCTTTCTTCTTCCTTCTTTCTCTCCTTCCTTCTTCTTCTTTCTTCCTCCTCCCTTACTGGACCTCCTCCTCTCCTTGCTGGCACTGGCAACAATAGCACCAGGGGGGCAGGGAGCCGGCTCGACAAGGGAAGGGTGTGGCAGGGGTGTCGGCTAGGGCAAGGAAAGCAGGGTGGCAGGGCAAGGGGGCACAGGGGGTGAGGGGCGGCTAGTGCCAGCAGCCAGCCCCTTGGCCTTCTTATGTGGGCGCAGTAACATTCTAATTTTCTAAGTTTCAAAACCTTTTGAGTAGTTTAGTCCATTGGAAAATTTTAACAATTTTATTTGAATTTAATAAAGCTTAAATGGGACTTTAAAATGTCAAAATAATTTAATGTGATTAATGTAAACATCAATTAATTCCAAAACTATTTTATTTGAGTTCTTTATGCTTGGAAATATTTTCCAAATTTTTCTGTAATTTTTTTGGGTTCATTTGCTATTTGGATTTTATGGTATTTCTAAAATTGAAAAGCTATTTAAATATCAAGAAATTCGTTCGGGCCGAATTTCTTTTACTTTGGCCCAATTCTCCCGCTTTCAACCCATTTTCGTGCATGGCCCGCTTTCCTCTCTCTCCCGCTCGCCCGCACCTTGGCCCTACCTATTAGTTGCACACGTGGCTTGTGCGATGCAAACTCACCCTAGCCTTTGTCGCTGACATGTGGGCCCACCTTTGTTATTGTTCATCATCTCCACCTATGTGCGAGCTGGACTCCGCCGCCTTGTTGCTCTCGGACTTTCCCGTAGCCCCGCCGCTATAGGCTATTTAAAGTCTTAGTGTGCATGTCAAAACGACCGCCTCAACACTAGCTATCAATCCCCTGAAGCCCAGAGCACTAGGTTGTTGTCGTCGCTCCGGAATTTCAGATCTAGCCCTAACGTCGCCGCTTTGGTGTTTCGCTGATTTTGTCGCCGTCGGTGATCCCTTATCGTCTTCGTCTACACCATCGGGTTCACCTTCTTGTGTTCTACCTAGGCTCACACCTTTCTGACGCTGGACGATCGTTGTAGCACCGTCGAGGCCGCGCCACTGCCCTGTTCCACCATCACCGTTGCGTTCCCCTCGCTGCCGGTGACCATTGGGTCCCGTGCGCCACCCATTAGCATCGCAAGAGCCTCATGAACCCAACGCGCATGTCCAAGACCTTGCCAAAGCACCATGCCTATGTTTTGTTGTTGACCGAGCCACTTGTAAGATCGAGGAAGCCGACTAGAGGGGGGTGAATAGACAGTTTTTTTTAAAAAAAACCTTTTTTTTTTTTGCTAAAACCGATTTCTAATGCAGAAGCTAACAACAATTCGGTTTTGCATAATTAAAACCTAAATCAACTAGTTTCGATTAAGTGCACCAACAATATAAAACTATTGCTAATGATAGTAATCATACAAGGACATATAAGCAATTTGATACAAGGAATGTAAATTGCAATATAGTAAAGCATGAGAAGCAAACCACGATGACATGATGATATTTTACCGTGGTATTCGGAGACTTGCCAGTCTCCCTTAATACACGTTGAGGTAAACCCAAACTAATTGGACCGGCTCAACGAATTAAACCAACACCTCCGAGGTAAGTCCAACCACTTGGACCGACTCCAACACGAACTAACACCTCGATCCACTCGGGGTTACTCTTCCTCCACTCCGGAGATAGCGAGCACCAAACCACTCACAACCGCTCGGACCTTCTCACAACCTTCTTTGAGAAGATCACCAACACAACTCAAGCTGTCTAGGTGTCGGCAAACACCAAGAGTAATAAGCCGAAGGCGCTCACTTGAACAAATCAAGTGACTAAGCTCAAGTAGATACACAATCCACTACCTAATGCAATACATGCACTTAGGGTTTGCTCTCTAAGCTCGCTAGGTGTAACACATGCACATAAGAAAGGAGAGGGCTTGCACTTTGCTCAAGGAATGGGTAATGGTACCAGCCCAATGAATCCAAATTTTTAAAACAAATAGTCTAGTCCAAAACGTTGTCCTAAACTTTATTCAACCTCTAACATGTTCTAGAGTAATCCAATTTTGAATGAAAAGATTCTTATGGCAAATGATCATGTGTTGTCCATGTGCTCTACTGCCTCGCCACGGCGCCTCGAGGATCACCTAAAGACAACAAAGAGCAAGGGTGAGTCCACGACTCAAAGAAACACATCCATAAATAACGAACAATAATAAATCAACAAAGATTCAATAACTTCATTATCATCACAGTACTACTATTAATATTCTCATGCGCTTATCTTCTCTTTGATTCACATCCATTAATCTCATGTATCAATGCAATTCTAATCTACATGTCCACATGCACTTCTTTCACAGATATGCACGGTATAGCATGAGTGAATGCTCATGACAACATTCACTCTCAAGCCCGCTCCTCCATAAGGATCGGGACCTCCTCCACTTCGTGGAGTTGTGATCATTCATGATCACCTGCTCATATGCAAAGATGCTTATGAATGCAAACATGCATAATTTCATAATACTCATCATATCCAATTTTTCATCATGTCCATTAACAATATAACTCCATACCATTCCATTGCTTGCAATTAAATAAAATAAAAGCACAACAATATTGGTAATGGAAGATAAAGAAAACCGTGATCAATCTTTGATCGATGTCTACCATGCACTTGCATTTACTAGTTGCGACGCACGATTTGACTAGAAGACGGAAACAAGCACGACGCCTCTCCTACATTAAATACACAAATTTCAAAACAAGCTACAACATCAAGAATAGCAATCAATAGACATCGCTCCTACCCGTCCCCAAATATACCACGCTTCTCCGGTACCGAATAGTTACCCATTGCTGTCTTAGTACTAAAACGAACGTAACTTTTGACTCAAAAGTCCAATCACAACAAACCACCCCGTTCTGGATTCTTCATAAAATTCCCCACATTTTCTTAGATTACAAAGTCTTCTAATTAAACCATCTAATCCTTAGTTTTTAGCCTAGAAAACCGATCTGTCCGCTTCGGAACAGCAGGTCTTACTAAATTCATAACTTTTGTTTTACCCAACCAAAATGCTTGTTCTTGGATTCTACAGATCCATTGGACAATTACCTACAACTTTCATGTAGATCAAAAACTCTAATTAGTCTATTTGCTATTTTTAATCTACAGTCTACCAAAACAGCGCCGAAAGACGACATCCACAAGGCCAGCAGTCTTCCGAAAATCATAACTCGAATTCTACTTGTCCGATTGACATGATTAAATATGCTATAGAAAGATATCGAAATTATCTACAATTAACTAGTAGATGATATTTCCAAAATTCGCCATTAAGGTATCCGAATAAATCGTTCAACAGAACAGCAGGCTATTTGCCTAGTCGCTTTTGTACTAATTTTTTCTTGATACATTCCCTTGCTTCGGTGGTACATACAGCGGCCACACACACATGTAGCAGCAGTCCACATAACCAAAATAGCTAACTACTAAATTCCAACTGATTGCACTACTAAATTAATTACCACTACTAGATGATGCATGCCGACCTGGCTACGCCCAAAATTCAAGAGTTTCCAATAGAATAACCTTAACCACGTACTAACATATAACCAGCTACTAACTAATCTATTGCTAACCGCACCCTCTTAATCCATTTGCTAATGCTAGCATCAAGACTAATAGAAGAGAAATCGTAAAAGCACAAGAGATAACTGGCACTAGTTTGTTGGCTTTTCACGCAAGCGCCGACGGTCAAGAAAAGAACCACGCGGCAGCGGCAAGGCAATTACGCAACAAAGAAGAAGATCCACGCCGCAATGGCAAGGCAATTACGCAATAAAGCAGAAGAAAGATCCACGCGGCAGGCTTCGCCGGCGCAAGTGCAATGACTAATCGCCGCAATGGCGCCCACGCGGCAGGAAGGAGGCGGCCGCAGGCGACGCCGTCAGGCGCCCACGCGGCGGCGATCAGCGGCAAGGTTTCGAGATAAAATTGGCTAGCGAAGAAAAATGGCTTACAAGCGGTGGAAAAAAAAAAAAACTGCTAGGGTTTCTAGAATCCACTCTCACGATTTATATAGCTCTTAAAAACTCAAATATCCTATTTTCACGTATTCTATTTATTTAATTACGCACAAGCCCTTAAAGACATTATTATTAGTTATTTATTTATTTTTTCGAATATTACATTCTACCTCTTTAATGCATCTGACTTCAATTCTACTCGCGTGTATACTCAAATAAAAACTACATCGCTGAAATTAAACAATAAAATAACACGCACTGACGTGAACAACTCGATATTGCTCGCGCATGAGACTCCAACTCCCAAGTCGCTCTCTCGATCGACAAGGCCCACAAGACCTTAACGATACCAACGTCTTGTGCCTCAAAGACTCGCTCCGACTGTCTGTATCGCGCTACGGACGCGACTCAACTCGTGAGGTCTTGCTCAATAGTCACGCTCTAATGAAATCTTATGCTCGATCTCTCAAAAACTTCTCAAAGATCGAGACGTGAAACACATTGTGAACTCCACGCATGGACTCGTGAAGGTCCAGCGTAGGCTAACTTCCCAATTCTTGCAATAATCGGAATGGTCCAACGTACTCGGGCTAAGCTTTCCTTTGGTACCGACCTGACAATACCTTTAGTGGGAGACACTCTCAAGAGCACTCGGTCACCCACCGCAAACTCCAAGTCACGCCTCAAATCAAGATAGCTTTTCCGTCGCTCCCAGCCGCCAACAGATCTCGCCTCACCATGGCCACACTCAACGGTCTTCTCAATCCACCTGGACCTAAAATTGCCTTCTCTCCAATGCATCCCAACAAAGCGGCGATCGCACTTCCGCCCATGAGAACCTCAAATGGCGCGCTCTAATATCGGAATGGTAACTATTATTATAAGCAAACTCGCAAGTGGCAATCGGTCCTCCCAACTACCCTTCCAAGATAGAACACAAGATCGCAACATGTCCTCCAAAGTCCAATAGTACGCCTCGATCGCCCATCCGTCTGGGTGAAATGTTGTACTGGAGGCAGGTGCCCAGCACTCTGCAGACTCTCCCGTAACTTGAGACAAACTTGCGTCTCGCGAAATGATGGTCTTTGGCACACCATGCAGTCTTACTATTTCACGCACATAAATAGGAGCTAGATCACTCATTTCAATTTGTCGTGCGAATAGGAATGAAGTGCGCAGATTTGGTGAATCGATCCACCACTACCCAAATCGCATCATTCTCGCAAGGCACGCAGGTAACGCCACCACAAAGTCCATGGAGATATCATCCCAAGGCCACCGGAGAACCTCCAAAGGTCGCAACAACCCCGCAGACGCTTGTGCTCGGCTTTCACTTGTCGACAAACACCACAAGAAGCCACATAATTAGCAATATCCACCTTCATTCTTTTCCACCAAAAATTTTATTTCAAATCTCGATACATCTTAGTCTCACCAGATGAATACAGGTATGGAGTGCGATGTGCCTCTCTCAAAATATCATCTTTGACCTCCGCTTTTGCAAGACGCAGTTGCGCCTTTAAACCTCAAAGCACCAAAATCATCCATGCTAAAATCACCCTCTTACCTCATCCAGCGCTTCCTAACCTCCTCGTAGTAACCGGTCACTCTGTGCTTTCCGCAGACACGGCCCGGAATAGTGACTCAAGAATCAATCTGTGTCTCAACATGTGATGTGCCCGCATAACAATAAGATATTCCCATGCGATCAAAATCAGCAATGAGGCAATCTAGAGTAGCGAGAGTCGCCTTGCGACTAAGAGCATCCGCAACAACATTGGCCTTGCCTCGGATGATATCAATAGTAAGATCGTAGTCCTTGATCAATTCCAACCACCTCCTTTGCCTCAAATTCAGATCCTTCGAGTGAAGATATACTTGAGACTCTTGTGATCCGTGAAAATATCACAAGACTCGCCAGATAGATAATGCCTCCAAATCTTGAGAGCAAAGACAACCGCATGCCCAACTCCAAATCATGGGTGGGATAATTTCGCTTCGTGCTTTTTAACTGTCTCGACGCATAAGCAATCACCTTACCGTCTTGCATGAGAACACAGCCAAGACCCACTCGAGACGATTCAAAAGACGGTGAACCGCTTTCTCGCTCTGAAGAGTGAGAATAGGAGAGGTCACCAACCTCTCTTTCAAAGTGCGTAAACCGCGCCACACTCATCATCCACCGGAATCTTACACCTTCTCGAGTAAGCCGAGACATCGGTTTGGCGATGATAGAGAAATCCCGCACAAAACGCCGATAATAACCACCAATCCCAAGAAACTCCTCACCTCCTTCACATTAGTCTACCTCTTCCAATCCACCACCGTGGAGACCTTGCTAGGATCAACAAAGAATGCCCCGAGGGTTAATCACATGACCCGTAAAACCCTTCAAATCCGTAACTCACACTTCTTCAACTTAGCATAGAATTTGTGCTCTCTCAAAGTATCTAAACCAGCCTCAAATGACGCCATGATCCTCATTGGTCTTGAATAGATAAGAATGTCATCAATGAACACCACCACAAAGTCATCTAGGTACTGTGCAACATGTTGTTCATGGTCTCCATAAAATGGCAGTGCATTAGTCAATCCAAAGGACATAACTTTATACTCATAATGCCCATACCGTGGAGAAAGTCTTCTCTACATCCGCCTTCGCACACGGATTTGATTATACCGATCGAGATCGATCTTGGAGAATACTTGAGCTCCATTCAATCGATCAAACAAATCCTCAATGCGGGCAATGGATATTTGTTGTGATTGGACTTTGAGTCAAAAGTTACGCTCGCTTTAGTACTAAGACAAAGAATGGGTAACTATTCTTACACGGAGAGGCGTGGTATATTTGGGGACTCGTAGGAGCGATGTCTATTGATTGCTATTCTTGATGTTGTAGTTTGTTTTGAAATTTGTGTATTTAATGTAGAGAGGCGTCGTGCTTGTTGCCGCCTTCTAGTCAAATCGCAAGGCCGCAACTAGTAAAGGCAAGTGCATGGTAGACATCGATCAAAGATTGATCACGGTTTTCTTTATCTTCCATTACCAATATTGTTGTGATTTTATTTTATTTAATTGCAAGCAATGGAATGGTATGGAGTTATATTGTTAATGGACATGATGAAAAATTGGATATGATGAGTATTATGAAATTATGCATGTTTGCATTCATAAGCATCTTTGCATATGAGCAGGTGATCATGAATGATCACAACTCCACGGGAGTGGAGGAGGTCCCCGATCCTTATGGAGGAACGGGCTTGAGAGTGAATGTTGTCGCGAGCATTCACTCATGCTATACCGGTATACGCGAAAGAAGTGCATGTGGACATGTAGATTAGAATTGCATTGATACATGAGATTAATGGATGTGAATCAAAGAGAAGATAACTGCATGAGAATATTAATAGTAGTACCTGTGATGATAATGAAGTTATTGAATGCTGTTGATTTATTATTGTTCGTTATTTATGGATGTGTTTGCTGAGTCGTGGACTCACCCTTGCTCTTTTGTTGTCTTTAGGTGATCCTCGAGGGCGCCGTAACTGAGAGCGAGTAGAGCACATGGACAACACATGATCATTTGCCATAAGAGTCTTTTCATTCAAAATTGGATTACTCTAGAACATGTTAGAGGTTGAATAAAGTTTAGGACAACGTTTTGGACTAGACTATTTGTTTTAAAAATTTGGATTCATTGGTTGGTGCTATTTTGGACTATTTACCTGGTTATATCCCCTTGCTTATTTATTATCGTTTGATCCATAATTATGCATGTTCTTTTGTGATCCATGGATATATTTATTGTTGTTTTCTTGCTGTAATTTTATAGTGTGTCGATAATTATTAGTTTAGAGAGTAGTGTGGTGGCATTCTAGGCCTTGTTGGTTGGGGGTGTTACATTGGTATCGAGCATCAACCTTCGCCGACGGCGCGTGGAGAGGGAGAACCTTGCCCACAATCGGTCAAGGTGAGTATTTATAGCTCACACATAAAAACTAGCCATTGGAGACAAGTTTCTAAAAAAAATCAGCACGGGTGGTAGTACCGCCGTTCATCGGCCAGTACTAATGCACTTCAACCGACTACACAGTAACAGCTATAAAAGCCTCTGAAATAGCCGTTGAGAATGAGACACGATACTACTACCAAGGAACATGCGGTAGTTCCGCTATCTGGTCATTCCGATCCACAAGGACGATACGATCGCTTCTACTTGAGGTCCAAAACTAGTCCTTACTGGAAATATCATATAGCTAACAAATAAACGAAAATACTGGGCTGTGGTAGCTCCACTCAAGATTTTGCGGTCATACCGCGATGTGGTAGTTCCGCCAACAGAACTCCGATACTACCGCTTTCCAGGAGAGCAAAACACGCTCAGAAGTTGTCTCTCTGGAAAACACGTACCACCAACTAAGATTCGGTATGACCGGGTTGCAGTAGTACCACTCCACTTTCTCGGTCATTCCGCGGTGTGGTAGTACCGCCAACAAAACGTCGGCACTACCGATTATCCTGAGAAATGCAAAGTTGGCTTTCAAAACAAACTCAACTGCAAAACATATTTGCCAATTGATGAGCGATGCAAACAAGGGTTAAAGGTAAGATTCTCAACAAGTTGCAAAACATATTTGCCAACTTTTAGAATCAACGCCACAAGAAAGAAGGTACATGGACTTAAACTATTTGCAAAACACATTCGCAAACTAAAGTCACATGCTACAAGGATTATGCTGCATGAGCTTCAACTATTTGCAAAACACATTCGCAAACAATAGCACCATGCATAGATGAGCTAGAGCAAGCACAATGAGCTATCAACACATGACTAACTCAAGCTACTAGTCAAGACCCCTCTTTATAGTACGGCAACCTATACTAGCAATCTGGTCTCCAACCAAACACAAAGACCGGTAAAAGACTAGAAACACATTCTTAGCCCTAGCTAGTCATACCTTTGCCTTGCACATACACTTGAAGCTTGATGACGCACATCTTCTCTTCAAGACAGGGTCATTGACTTAATAATAGTCATCAACACATGATGATTTCCTTTACTTCAAGTTCCTAACTTGAATATGCATCAACTCATGACACATTCTTTCACTTGGCCTCCATCAACACATGATGGGTCTTCTCTTGACTTGATGATCAATTCATGATCATCTCCTCTTCTTGAATATCATCCACACATGATAATTTCCTTTTCTTCGAGATCTTGATACGCATCAACACATTATGCATCCTTTACTCCAAGCTCTTGACTTAAATATCATCAACACATGATGATCTTCTTCACTTTGGGATCTTGACTTGAACATCATCAACACATGATGATTTCCTTCATCCCGAGTCTTGACTTGATGACGATCAACTCATGATGTTATCTAAAGTCTCTATCATCATGAAACACAATATATTCATCTAACTCATGGAAAATATTAGTCTCACAATATGATTATCATTAATTATCACAACATACCATTAACTCATAATGGTGGGATAAGATATTTCAATTTTTCCCTCTTTGGTAATTGATAATAACCACTTCAATTGCAAATAATTGAATGTAGATAAATATGAGTATATATGAACTACACAAGTTTTATATACTCAAGGATATGTTTCAAAGTAGAGATCCCCAATATATGTGGATAAAGAAATATGAATCAATACTAATGAAATCATAAAACATAGAGTGAACTCCCCCTAAATGTGTGCATACACAAATGTGTAATAAAAACATATGCACATATTCAAGTTAGACTTTTAGTGGAGTTCAACCTATATTTTGGATCCGAAGAATGCAACAATATATAAGAATATGATGTCGGGTGTATACCTCCATGATTTTTACCTTTTTATCCAAATAAGACTACACAATAGGTATATCAATAAAAGTGTTAGTCTCACATATAGACTTGTCATTAGTCACCAAAATACTCTATTAACTCATAATGGTGGGTCTAGATTCTTCACCACTGCCATCGTCCTCATCACCGCTCAACCCTTGGCTGCCCTCCATCGCCGCATAGGAGCCATTAGATCGATTCGCCTGAGCACAAGCATGCCGACGATGAACACCTTTCGCCGCTGATCGTCGTCTTTCGCCGTCGCTGTTGTTGAGCCGTGGTGGCCGTCGATTTCAGTCGACGTGGCTGCTTGCGCGTCGCCACATCACCACCACGTGTGTGTCATCTCAGCACCTAAACCGCGTCAGCACCAACTGCACCAAAAACCTAAATCCAGTTCATCATGGACTTAGTTCATGGTGGACCTATCCTCTAACATGTGGACCCCACATGTCAGTTCACTGTTCCATGCACCCGTGGTCCATAGACCAGTAAACCAGAGTCATAAACCCAGTCCATGGAACGAGGGTCCCACTTGTCAGCATCTATACCCTATTTTCTGGATTTTTTTTAATTCTGAAATCCATTGCTGGCGTCATGCTGATGCAATATTTCGAAATATCCTTTAGAAAGAAAATTCTAAAAATTTGAATTAGAGTTTTCTTTCTCCTTTTCTTAGATTTAAATCTTCCGAGAATCTGTTCTTCCTCATATGAACTCCGATTGAACCCATTTAAGTTTCTAAATTCATCTAAATTCAAGTGTTGTCTTCCTGAGATTTTTATTTAATTTTTGGAGTTTATTTGTTGCTCTATTATGTATTTATTTGGGTTTTCACTTTCGTTTGCCAGTAGACCATGAGACTTCTGGAGCTTTTGAGTAAAGAGGAATTGATCAAGCTCAAGACCAGTAATAAGACTTGTTTCAAGGTAAGTTGTACCTTTGACCATATTGAACCCAATTTTCTAAAATTACTTTGATTCAAACTATTGCATGTTATTGCAAGTATTTAATTCTTTAAATGCTTTGGGATTAGCTATACACCTATTTGTTTATATCCACCTTGCTCATTGTATTATCTTAATATTTTTTCCACCCTAGTTTGGTTAATTATTAGTTGGTATTGTTATAGCACCAACATGAGTTGGTTATACACGAATAGTCTGCTTAACCATGCAATGGATTATTGATATCATTTTGAGTTGCAAAACTAAACTTGACTATGTGAATATGGAATATTTTATGAAAAGTTGTGTGCGGTATGTTGTTACTCATTGATGGCATGTGTTGCACTTAACCAATAGGGTGGGGAAAAGTTTTAGACCGAGGAAAGTGGATGAAATTGTGATATGGCGGAGCTGTGTGTGCTTGGGGAAATATGAATGTGATAGTTGGTAGAAATTGGCAGTATTGCCTTGCTCAATTAAAGACTTAATTTTGTGTGCCATTAAACTGAGTCATAACTGTACGACCACAAGTCTGGTATGTGATAGATCTAACGAAGTAAGCTACGAAGTCTTGTCATTGATTACTCAGTCAGATAGGTTAAGCTGTGTGCCAGGGTGGAGGTGTTATTATCTATGTGTGATAATTTACATTTATGAGTGGTTCACTGTGTCTAGGTCCAACGATGTGCGACCGACTAACAACCAGTGTGGGGATTTGGTGCTGTCAGTATGCACAACGGGAGGGTCAATTATCAAGATGAAGTTTCAGAAATATTTTGTTATGATTGGTGCTAATTACACTGGTTATATATTATGGGTAAAGTGTACAAACATCTGCAGAGTGTTAATCAATCTATTCGAATAGCCACATCCATGGTTATGGACATGCTCAAGGATTTCACATGATGGGTAGATTTTCATAAAACAATTGGGGAGGGGCAACTGTGTGATTTAAACTCATATTGCTGCGTGAAAGAAATTGATTAGGCGTCGTGTCCTTTGTGAAAATCATTGTTAAACTACTATTGTTTATTTGTTTTAAATTACACTTTCAATATATTATTTGTATTCAATTGCAAATATTGTTTTTTGTAAAATAACCATACAAGCCATTTCCTTTGTAATAAATCATCATCTATAATTGCATTTTTTTTGTGCAACTTGTTGAGTACTCGGAATACTCATTCTTGTTGCAACCATTCAGCTGAAGTAGAGGAGTCTTCGTCTGTATTTGATGAGGAGTTTTACGAGGAGGGTGATCGCTAGGCCTTCATCCCAGTCAGTTGCCAGTGGCAAGTCGATGGGTTCCCACTGAAGTTGTTTATGTCCCGCTGCCTTCTTTTTATTTAGTATCAGCCCTGTGTGGCATAATAAGTGTAAATTTGACCATAAGGTAACAACTGTTATTTATTAATCAAATTAGTTGTTTATTTCTATATTCATCTTGTGTGGAATGATATTCATCCATGTTGATATTGTATGTACTACCGTGATCCTGGACTAGTGCATTATACACAGAGGGTCCAGATTTGCATATTTAGATCCCGACAGAGGTGGTATCGAATTTTTTTAAAAAATAATTATTTTTTATTCTAAAATACAGTAATATAACTCCTTTTTTATTTTACAGAAATAATCATCTGTCATTCCACCGTTGGGCGACTTCGATCTTGTCACTCAACATTGGGCAATTGATCCAAGTCGTCGAACGGTGGAGTGATAGAGGATTATTTTTTGTAAAATAAAAAAGGATGTATATTACTGTATTTTACAATAAAAAATAATTATTAAAAAATCAGTGGTACCAGAGCCATACTGACTGTAGGTCTTGACCTTAGTTAGATCGGTCGTCCTAAAGAAATTCAAAATTATTTTCTAAAGTAAAAATTAACATATAAGATCAATGAATTGATGGACTTCGCTTGTCTCTCTTTGACTCATCTATTGCTGAAAGTCTTCTCTCCATTGTCTTTAATTTGATTCTTACTTTTTGCCTATCTTTGTTAGATGGCACAACTTCACACCTATGTTGAGTGTACCAGAGGTTTCGCTGCTGAGTTGAGGAAGATTATACAAGCACTTGGAGGATTCAAGAGGCCACTCTGCCGGGGCACCAACTGGATGGTGAATGGCCAGAGTTGTGGTGTGCTGTGTCGACTAACAATCTACGCCCGAGAGGATACCAAGGTCAGTCGTCCCATGAACGTCACCGATCGGAGGATCATCTTCGATGAAGGGATCTAGGACTCTTCACTTCTTGCTATCCTACGAGTGTGAAACATCTACGCTGATGAGTTGAAGGGTTCAGTCTTTCGCCTTCATCCTCGCACCTCCGCAGTGGACCGTCCTGCCTGCTAGCTGTCCACCGATGGAGAAGAATATGCTATCGTGGTTCACCTGGCTCATTTCATTGCCGCCTAGGAGGAAGCCTTGGAGACTTCTACGGCAAAGCTACATGGAGCCTATGAGATGTTGCAGCCTGCAAAACAGAGGATTGCAAAGCTAGAGGAAACTTTGTTCGCCCAGGAGTTGTTGGTACGTCTACTTGAAGAGCCTGAGCCAGTTGTGCCTGCACCCGAGCCACTTGTTCTTGTTGCGCCAGTTCCAAGTCATCACGATCAGTTCGCAAGGATGCCTGCTCATCTGCCCGCCTATGGCAAGGAAGAGCGTCATCGTGGTTGTGGAGGTTACCTCAGTGAGTGAGGCAGCTCGGAGTTAGACTTAGTCAGTTGAGGATTAGTGTGTGAGATCCGTGTCAACTTGATATTAGTAGTGTTGTCCTTTAGACGTTAGATTGTGTGTTAGGTTCGCTTTCATTTTCTTGTGTGTGCGGTATGAGCTGCAAGAGCCATTAGGCACTTGTTGTAGCCATGCTAAGACCCTTAGTAATATAGTTGTTTCGGATGAATTTTTTATGTTGTGTTTGTTGGGTTTAACCTACCCCTACTTAGTTCTTAACTTATCCTGTGCTTGCTACCTTATCTAATCCCTTTGAGCTTCCGCCGGATGGTTCAAACTTGCAACACCTCTGCCAAGGGATCAAGAACAAATGGAGCCAACGGAGCGGAGGGAAGTGAACAAACCCTTGTAGGAGCAATTCCACCTCAAGCACTGCCGATAGATTTGCAGAATTTTAGAGCATTCATAGCCGCCCAGACTCAGATGAACTACTCAATGATTAATCAAATACAAAACATGAACAATAACCAAGCCAACAACAATGCAGCACCAGTTGCTCATAATCACCATGGACAGTCTAAGCTAGCAGAGTTTATGAGGACTCGCCCGCTGACTTTTTCCGGAAGTGTTTCACTAGTGGAAGCTGATGATTGGCTTCGCGGAATAAAAGAAAGTTGTTGATTACTCAATGCAGTGATCAGGACAAGGTTCTCTATGCTACCCATCAAATGGGAGGCATTGCTACTGAATGGCGGGAGAATTTTGTACTGCGCATGAGACTCCGAAGAACATTACATGGGAAGAGTTCTCTATAGCTTTTTGCTAGTACCATGTATAGGAGGGAATCATAGATCTAAAAAGGGATGATTTCTGTGCACTTAAGAAAGGAGGTATGACAGTGTTCGGTACCTCAACAAGTTCTCTCAGCTTGCACGTCACACTACAAAATATGTCGCTGCTGACAAGGCCCGACAAAGTTGTTTCCTGAAAGGATTGAACATCGAACTGCAAGTCAGTCTGATTGCTCATACTTTCCCAAACTTTCAGTAGTTAGACAACAAAGCCCTTATCCTTGAGGATAAGCGCAAGGAGTTGGATGACAACCGCAAGAATAGAATGGCTCAGCAAGGAAGTCATCTGTCTCAATAGAGAACGAGGACAGTTCCCAAAGAAGATACTCACTTTCCGCCGCAGAATTCGTTTAGAACGCCTACACCAACATCAGCACCTCATTCAGCTGCTCAGAATTTTTGTAATTCTACTTCAGTCAACCCCCATCCAGGAGGCCATCAGCAAAATAGCCCAAGACTTTGCTACACCTGCCGAGAATCGCGACACTTCGCTAGCAATTGTCCACAGAAGGGAGTGATGACTCCATTTCATTTCAACCTTGGAGCTAACCCAACCAAGACGCTAGCGCTAGTTAACAACCGAGGAGTACCTCAAATTGCCGGTCAAGCTGGAGGAGCACCACAGTCTGTGGTTAGAGTTGTCACCCTAACTTTTGGATGTGCACGACGTCTTCCACATATCACAGCTCAAGAAGTGCCTTCGAACCCCAAATAAACTCACTCAGCTGGAGAACATCATCTCCAACCGAACCTTTCTTATCAGGAACACCCGATCCGAATTTTAGACGAAGCCACACGACATACGCGTAACCCCATTATAAAAATGTTAAGAGTTCAATGGAGCAACCATACCAAAGTTGAGACTACGTGGGAACGGGAAGACCACATTAGAGCCGAGTTTCCCTACTTCTTTACTGAGTCCACTGAATCTCGGGGACGAGATTCTTTGTATGGGGGGTAAATCTGTAACATCCCAAAAATTCTATTTTGGGGAAGACATAGTGAAAATAAATAAGAAAGTAGTTCTTTAGTTTATTCTATATGGAAATCATTTATGTATGGTTTTTTAACTTTTGGTTTAAAACAAATAATGAAATTTCATACAAACAACAACTTGCAAGAATTTTAGGGAAAATCACAAAGCATATAAAATACTCAAAATTTTACCAGAGCAACTATACAGGGTCAGGAGCCCGCACAAACATTTTCATAAATTGTGGACTCCGTTTGTTCGATAAAAAAATATCCAAACAAACAACTTGACGTAAATTAGAAATTCAGAAACTATTTTCGAATTTCTCTCTCACCTTTCGCCGAAACTGAGCCGACCCAAATGCACTCACCAATGCTAGCCCACGCCAGCACACGCGCTCGTCATCTCGCTGACGTGTGGGATGCATATGTCAGAGCCCTTCGTCCACCTCACTTCACCCTCGCTCGCCACCAGAACCCATGGCAGCATCATGCCACCAACATGATGAATGGCCTTAAATTCAATTTGTTTTATTTACCTATTAAGTTTGCGTCTTAAATTCAATTTCAAAGTCTCACATTAACATTAAAATAATGAAATAGCCTTGCTTCATACACTCACTAGTAAGTATATCACACTTAAAAGACAAACCTGCTGCTTCACAAACAACTAAGTATGTTGCTTAGAGCAAGCGTAGACCTCCTGTGAGAAAAGAATCCTTAAATTCTCCCTAACTGAGTTTCTATATATGCGTGGTACATGGTTTTCAGATTAATTATGCTATTCGTTGCTAGCTCCAGAATCCAAAATAGATGTGGTGTAATCAAGGAAACTTGTATCAATAGAGTATATTTCGTTCAACAAGCCCAACCGACTCGTAGATAGTTAGTACTACTATAAAAATTAATATATATGTTTAATCAAATGCAACACGGCCTAAAATATCAACCCAGAACCAATTTATCAAACTCAATTGCAGAGATGATGTCAACTAAAACAAGTAACATATTTAATCAAGATACAAATTAAACTTGGTTCGACATATTCAGGTCATTCAACACAACCATGAAGCGTAGTGAATAGAACGAAAAATATGAAATATCAGGTCATCTGGATTAAAAAGAAGAGTGGTCAATCTTATGTTAATTCTATAAACAAATGTGAAACCTGGGACTAAGTATCAAACATGTCTATGTGGAATGTGACAATTCCTAAAAAGCATAAAAAGAAAGAAAATGCATGGCTGCTGTTGGGTAAATATGTCCTTGCTCATTTAATTTTTATCAACAACCTGCAATTGTCGATTGATTTTTCAATCACAAAGACAAGATGCGAAGTGCATCTCAAAAAAGGGTGTTGCCTTAACGTTAGGAGTATCTGGAAACATATTAAATATGTAATGGATAACTGAATTAGATCCAACAAAGCTAGATTCTACAGTGGTGTCGGCTTTATGGTAGGCCAATCTTAAAAGTAGACACAGCCTATTTTGGTAACACTTTGCTCGACCATCCTAACTGCATCATCTTCTCTATGTTAGTCATCACAGACGGTTACTTAATGGAACAAATGCGTGATGTAAATCATCACTGAGCGGTTCATTTAAGGAACCGTCTTGTGACACCCTGGCTATTCGGAAGCCAAGCTGCTACCTAAAGATTCATCATACAATTCATTTGCGGAACTAATAATCAATTTGCACCAAAATTAAATAGTCAAGACAAAGTAACGAAGAGTAATTAACTGTTCAACCACAGAATGTAACCAAGGAATTAAACATGGAAGATCTGTTGTAAACTTGAGGTGATACTTATTACAGTTCATCTCTTAACCAAATAACTTAGCAAAACATCTTAATGAATAAGTGTATTAATGAGATGTGTGAAACGTGCTTGGACTACGCCCTCCCGCTAGCAACAATATCATCATGGATCACCTAAAAAAAATAAACACATGAAAACAAGGGTGAGTCGAAACTCAGCAAGCACAACATCAAACTCACATAGTACAAAGGAACTGAGCAATAATCAAGATAGTATAACATATCTCCCATGAATTTGTGAAAAGGCATAGTATGAATGCATACATGGAATGAAAACTGGACCTCTCAACTGCGTATACCGGTATAACGAGTGATACACCCGTCGGTGTTCACTTAAGCCCGTACTAACAAAGTACGGGGACCCAATCACCGTATGAAGAACGTTTCATACGGGTGTCCGAAGTTGCCACATTGGAATGGTGGTCAACGTTGCCCACATTGGATTGGCGGGTCTCATATGCCCATATTGGAACTGATGGGACTTTTAAGTTTCCACTCCCGTGGACAGCAGGAATCAAATGCATGGACAAAATGAAAGTCATGCAACGAAATCTTATCACATTATAATGAAGAATAATACTGTAACACCCCAGCCCAACATTGAGCTTAGAATGCTACTAAGCTACTATAACCATCTAATTTACATCAACTTACTATAAAATTTCAGCAAGCATAACAACATTAAAACCCATCCACGGGTCGCATTAACACAAGCATAACACTATGATAATCATAGATAAATTAGACCTAGGAGCATAGCAAAATAATAAACTAAGATTAACATAAACCAAGCATCTATGGTTATTCAATACCATCATGTCCTAGATATAAATATTCATGTTATTCTAAAAGTTTCTCATGTCCAATGAATCAAATAATTGGGTGAAGTGCATGATTCTAAGTGCGCTAGCCCTTCCCGAGTAAAACGTCATCACTGGTCACCTAAAAACAACAATAGAGCAAGAATGAGTCCAAGACCCAGCAAATACATAATAAAGCCATAAACAATAGTTTATTAACCATAATCAAAGTTATCATCATCATCCATTTAGTTAATGCCATTGTCATTCTCAAACAAACAAGCCATATTCCATATAGGTAAAGTTGCACAATTTAACAATTTACTTAGATATGCGAATGCACCAACATGCTCATGCTCATATGCATCTCATCGGTGATACGGTATAGCGGAGTGTTCACCCGTCGATGACACACTCTATCATTCACTCCCGTGAAGTCCCCACCGAAGCAGGATTTTATCTAGAGCACTCCGGACTAGTCATGTATCGTTCTCACCGACCTCACCGGAATAGTTACATGACTTTCTCACCGACCTGGCTCATGCAACCTCTGTCATGATGAATGTAAATGATGCGATATCTTTATTTATTCATCAACATAATCCATCTCATTAACTCAATATCTCCTCCTCATTATCTCAATATCATAATCTCATTCACTCAAGGTCATCAATATCATGTATAAGAATAAGCTGAACGAAAGCTTAATAAATAGCATGATAAGTAACAACAATGGTCATGGTGAACAACCCATTGTTCACCACTCTACTATGTACTTACCTTTACTGGTTGCGATGCACGGTTTGGCTAGAAGATGACAACAAGCACGACACCTCCCCTACATTAAATACTCAAATTTCAATACAAACTACAACATCATAAGAACAATAATCAATTAACATCGCTCCTACACGTCCCCCAAATCCGCAACGCTTCCCTGGTACTGAACGGTCATCCCTTGCTGTCATGGTACTAAAACGAGTGTAACTTTTGACTCAAAAGTCCGATCAAGGCAAACCACCCGGTTCTGAATTCTTCACAAAATTCCCCACATTTTCTTAGATTACCATGACTTCTAATTAAATCATCTAACCCATCGTTTGTTTATCAAAGAAGACCGATCTGACAACTACTGGGCAGCGAGCCTTACTAAAATCATAACTCAAAATTTACTCGTCCGCTCGACGTGATTAAATATTCTATAGAAAGATATCGAAATTATCTACAATTAACTAGTAGATGACATTCCCAAAATTCGCCATTAAGGTACCCGGATAAATCGTACAACAGGACAGCAGCCCAAATCAATCTACTGTTCGATATCTCCCTGACTATAAACATGCTAATATTCTCTTTTACTGTTCCAACAAAATATGCTAGCTCCTCTCTCTCCTCTAATATCCCAGAGAAATACGTATCTACGAAGCATGCAGCACCAATTAGTTATTGTCTGATCGTTACTATTTAAACGTGTAGGCATGATGTAATGCTACAAAGCCAAACTAGTTAACTACTAACATGCATTATTTAATTCATCTCTCTATCTACCGTATAGCACTTCTTTTCTAATCACCACACTAATTTTTTTTTGACTAAGGCAACTTTACTAGTAGCACTAAGCACGTGCTGCATACAAGAGTGGCGTCACCCATTAAATAACTAGTCACTGCAGTAAGGTAAAAGGAAGCACAAACCGATTCACTGCTGGCGCAAAAATAGGTGACGTTCGGCAGGAATCAATGCAGGCGATCGAGTCGCCCAAGTTCCACACACCTGCGCGGCCGGCTGAGCGACGCCAACCAGGTGAGGCGACCACGCACAGCAGCAATAGGATAAACAACACTCACGCAGGCGACCGGTCCTCCAAAAGCGACTGGGCGGGTTTAGTCCTCCACGCGCACGCGGCTGCGCCCCGGCCTTCACGCGCACGCAGCAGTTCCCAGGCGCCCACGCAGCAACGATCCCTTGACGTGCGCGCGGCAGGCGATGTTGCGCGGCCGAGCGAGCGAACCGAAGGCCTCCACGCGCCAGTAATCGCGAGAATAAAATGACTGCTGGCGGCGCACGGGTAAAACAGAAAAAAAAACAAGACTAGGGTTTTCTAGATTCCCTAAATCCCACGATCCTTTTATACTGGTGGAACCAACTCCTCCCTAAAACTTCAAAATATTCTATATTTGTTTTTGTATCCCCTTTTGTCTAATTATGCACCGACCCCCAAGGGTTAATTTTGGAATATTACAAATACAAGCATACAAACATGAATAACCAATCTAGCAACTCATCCACACATTTTCATCAACCTTCATTATGATAAGATAAGGTACTTGCTTTCCGTGCTGTGACGTACTAGGAAGCAATGAAGGTGTCCTTTCACCCACCGTCTCACCGCCTACACAAGCATTTACACGGAATAAGGATAACAAGACCATACCCTCTAACCATCCCACACAACCGTAGGTTCAATTTGGCAACTTCGCCCAAAAGGCTGGATTACTACTCTGCTGGCAGTTGTACGAGAAAATTCACAATTAAATATCTGTAACTCCTAAAGATCTGAAACCAGTTCTCATCTAATCCTAACAAACCAGGCTACAAAACTTTAATTGGCAGGATCCTCTGATTCGGCCAAAACAGGGGACCAAACTGCCCAAGAAGACAAGCGAAACACGCCTGATTTGAGCGATCGTAAAGAAAAGCCTGTAACTTTCAGTCTACTGATACTATGGAGATGATCTTTATCAATCTGGAATAATGATGAAATTATCTTCAAAAACCTATTTGGGTGGCCTCCCTGAATCTGGCTCTAACTAGAACAAAACTGAAGAGCAATCGACAGTCTCTAAAATCTCTAACAGACAGAGTAGTGTGCGGTTAAAAATTCATAACTCCTAAACCACAGGGTGGAATCTCGTGATCTCGGTGCCAAAAGAAATCTAACGAAACCAGGAACATAACTCTTGGAGACTTCAACCCGAGATTCAGCATCTAAAGAATTCATTATGGCCAGACAAGACAACTACCAACTCTCGTCAGATCTACTGGAAAGTCGTGGTAAAACTACCATAACTCCTAAACCGTAAGTCCAAATCTAGTGATCTCGGTGCCCAAAGAAAGCTAAGACTGAGGTATACAACTTTTTAAGAGGTGGAAAGATCAAAAAATATACGTAACTTACCCAAATCTATCGAGCAACAGCGCTGGTGCAGGGGGCAGGTGGAAGTGGCGGCTCCAAGTGGGGGAAAGAGGAAAAGAGGAGTGGGGCTAGGGTTTTGGGGGGTGGGGTTCCCCCCTTATGGCCGGCCACACATGGGCTTCCCCCTGGGCCGCGGCCCGCGGCCCAGGTTGTCGAATAAAGGTGGAAAACCCCCTATTTTTCTCAGAATTTCTATTCCTTTCTTTGCATTTTCCTCATCCGACTGAATCTCTAATTACCGATCCGTTTCCGGGGTATTACATGTCTGTGATATGAACAAACACACATATGTAATGCATATCACAGATGATATGCTGACAAACACATATATAATGCAAATCACAGATGATATGCTGACAAGTACTCCAAATCATTAATTTGACTTCAAAATTTCATATGTAATTCAACTTAATTAACTCCAAATCAAGTGAAACCAAATTTGATACTACACGATACAATGAAGTCTGCATTAACATCAACATTAGAGATGACAAGTCCATAGCGCAGGACAATTCCACGTTGACATCACATTACAATGGAAGAACAAGTCCATAACACGTGGCGCGTTTCCATGTTAACATCAAATTACAATGGAATACATGCTTAATTGAAATATAGTCCTTCATGATGATCGACGCGCATATAGCTAGCTTTCTCACTGGGTTCTTCCTCCAGTCTGATGTCGTCTCCGAAAGGAGGCAACTCGTCAAATTGATTGTACTCTTCCTCATCCATGACATTCTCAACTCCGACAATCCTTCTTTTCCCATAAAGAACTACGTTGCGGTTCTTATTTGCTGGGCTCGTTACATAAAAAACTTGAACAACTTGCTTAGCAAGTACGAATGGTTCGTCCTTGTATCCGACATGTTTGAGGTCCACAGTAGTGGCGCCGTACTTGTCGACCTTCACGCCCTGCAAAAGTTTAATCCAATGGCATCGAAACAGGGGGATCTTGAAAAGTACATAGTCGGGCTCCCAAATCTCCTCTACAAACTCATAGTACGAGTTCAACCCGCGTGCCCCCGCGGTATTGAACCCTTCGTGAAACGCATATATGCGGACACCGATGTTCTGGACTGTGCTCTTCCTATCCTGAGCCGTCGTATAAAATGTGTACCCATTTATGTCGTATCCTTGCCATGTCACAATTGTAAATTTTGACCCTTTTGCCAACCATAGCAGTGTTTCATCACTTGATGACCTCCCAGTGAATCGCACCTTTAACCGTTCGTTGAACTGACAGATGTGCTCGCTCGGATCCAAACCTCCGACCAGTCTGGATTCTGTTGGCGTACCATGTCTTTGTGCTCGTCGATGTACGGAGACACTTGGGTCATGTGTTGCAAGACCGTGAAATGGGGCTGCGCGTACGTATCTAGATCTGGAGAGATTGCTTTCCTTCCGATGGTCCCGATACCCTCCAGTCTCCTCTCATGACGAGATAGAGGCACACCTATCGGTTCCACCTGAGCCATGTAGATGATGCAGAACTCAATGACCTCTTCGATTGCATAACCTTCGATGATACTGCCCTCCGGCCGAGATTTATTCCGTATGTAGGACTTCAAAATTCCCATGTATCTCTCGAAAGGGTACATATGACGTAGGAACACAGGGCCGCATATCTTTATCTCTTTCACAAGGTCAACAATGAAATGGACCATGATATCGAAAATTGACTGAGGGAAATACATCTTAAGATGACATAGAGTCATCACCACCAAGGCCTGTAGAGCGTCGAGTCCTTCGGGATCGATGACCTTCTGAGCAATTGAGTTAAAGAAATAACACAGCCTAAAGATTGTCACTCGAATCTTGTTCGGCAAGATACTCCTAATTGCAACAGGAAGTATTTGTGACATCAGCACATGACAATCGTGAGACTTCATACCAATTAATTTCAAATCTTTCATGGAAACAAGTTTCTTAATATTGGCGGAGTAACCGGACGGAACTTTCATACTATGCAAGCTTTGACACAGTTCATTTCTCTTGGCCATGGACAAAGTGTAGCAAGCTGGGGGAAGGTACGTTCGTCCTTTATCGGTCTCTTTCGGTGCTAACTCAGTTCTTATGTTCATATCAACCAAGTCACGCCGTGCGTTAACACCGTCTTTTGTTTTGCCACTAATGTTCAGTAAGAGACCAATCAAGCTATCACATACATTCTTCTCTACGTGCATGACGTCGATGCAGTGGTGAACTTCTAAGTGCTCCCAATAAGGCAAGTCCCAAAAAATTGACCGCTTCTTCCAGATGTTTTTCTGAGGAGTCCTTAATTTACGCCCCTTCCCAAGCACAACATCGATATCCTTAACTATATCATAGACCTTTTTCCCTCTAAAAGCCTTTGGAGCTGAACCATCCTCTTTATTTCTGTCGAATTGTTTCCTCATCTTGCGGTATGGGTGAATCACAGGAAGGAACTGCGGTGGCGCATATCTGCTGATTTCTTGCGAGTTGTTGACCATACACTCTCGGTACCATCTAAGTAGTGCGGATAGGCTTTGGCTCCTTTTGTACTAACCCCGTGTGAGACCTCGGGGTATTTAACTTGTAATACTTAACCAATCAAATGATTAAAGCGTTACAAATCAAATATCACGGCTCTCGGCGTATATGTACTTCCCAGAAGTGCAGTACACACACCCCATACAAAAATTATGCATCAACTCCATTCATCACATAGAATCCATAGCACAACTAAACGATACGAAAGACATACAATATAGAGTTATTACAAAAAGGGGCCGACCGGCCAAATACAACTAAAATAGTCTAAGACAACAGCGGAAGCAAGGTGCCATAAGATGGCGATAAACAAAAGCCAATTAGTGTGCCTCTAACCCACAAGGCAACCAACCGGTCCACCGAGCTAGTCGTCAAACCCGCAGCACATCTCACAAAAGTGAGGCCCTTGGGGCTCACCTTCCTCCTCTGCAACAAATAGTTAAGCAAAGCAAATGAGTACAAAAATTGTACTCCGCAAGACTTACGTATAGAGTAACAGACCTATACATAGCTACATGCAAGCTTATTTAAGTGGAGGATGTATGTTTCATTTTCAGCACAAAGCAATCTTTATTTGCAATAATATAGTACATTTAAAAGCAAGTTTACAATCTGTTTTTATTGTTCAAATAGCAGTAAATAACATCATAATAATAATAAATAGATGACAACAACATCCTGGAAGTGACTAACCCAATAGTCACCACAACAATAGCATGAATTACCCATTCATACCACCCATGTCAAATTTTAAAACAAAGGTTGTAGTCTAATTCTTGCGGGAAATAACCAAGCTTGTCCATAACCTAGGACGATGCTATTCGAATAGATTTAACCCAGCAGGGGTGTACCAATGTACCCACACGCTAGACCGCCTTTTTGCCAAGCTATGAAGCACACTTCCTTAGGTATGCCGGCACAGCTAAGTCCTACGAGACATTTCCAATATTATGCATTAATTACGAGTCGCCCGTATGGATAGAAACACATACGTTGTGTTGGAGTCATCGAAAGCCTCGGTCAACTACCCCTCACGGGCAAAGCGTTGGACAACTGCGATGCCCCTCGAGGTGGAGAACCTACCCGGAACTCCACCACCGCTCACCCAACACAATAACACAGATCCTTTTTCATACAACACACACAACCCACCTCCTGCGACTCGGAGCTAACACACACCAAAGTACTAAGTCAAGAGAGGTCCCATATCCCTCTCGTGTGGTTAGCACGCAAAAGTGCTTGGATCAATGGCGTAAGTAATTCGGTCCTTGTTGACTCGGGCACCTTTCCATGTCACACCAAATAATCACACCAACATACCATTATGCCCAAGCCTAAAACAATTTTATTTTCAGTTTTAGATTTACAAATTAACAAAGCACAAGGTGCTGGACATAATGGAGTAATAATAAGTTTTGTGTAATCAAGATCATCAACTAAGTCGATGATCGCCCAATACGACCGATAGCTAAGCATGTCTAAGCATATTAACTCAAAATTTACTAAGTGACAAGAGCCCATCCAACAAACTCAAATCACAGCAAATAACCTAGGCTCAGGTAGTAGAGAGTAATCATTTGCCTACAGAATATGCAACTATAGGATCAAACCATATTTTAACAACAAAATAGCAATGCATACATACAAGTTGAAATCAATATATTAGACTTAAAAATACTGGGATTAACATGATCAAACTGCTTGCCTTACTGTGGATTACCCTCTTGCTGCAGAGAAGCGCTCTCGTAATCAATAATATAGTATGAACCTACTGAAAGAAATCGAAAACACAATAAGAACGAATAACACCGAAAAGACCCCCAAAATACAAAGTCATCCAAAAATTATGAAAAATTCAGAGAATGAAAATCATGATTTTAGATGAATTTAGCACCAAGAATAAATTCATTTGGAAGTTCTATGCAGAAGTTATAGCCGTTTGAAAAATTAGTTTTCAGAAAAATCCAATTTAATTATAATCTGCCACTCTTCACCTCATCTAAAACTTTCGCGAAATTTTCTGGAGTAGTGGTGGAGATGAGGATTACAAAACTGGATAGAGAATATTATTACATGACCAAAATAATTTGGTTCACCTCAATTGGAGTTTTTATGAATTAGTTATGCATTTTCAAAGTTAAAAGCAATATATAATGTATTAATAATTCCTTTTTGAAGCACTCTCCACAAAATATGTTTTCTGAGATAGTGACAAGGTTTAAACATATTTTATAATAAAGTTTATTAAAAATGAAAATAAAAAAAGTGGTTTAACTGTTTTTGGAGTTAAAATGAATTAGTTATGCATTTTTGAAGTTAATTTTATTTTTCAGTTAACAAATAAATCCTTTCGGGATTTTAAACGATTACCTAATACTTTTTGCACCGAGACCCAAGCTAGCCACGGTGACTGACGGTGGGGTCAAAGAATAGTGTGTTTTCTTATTTTGATTTTAGGATTTACTGCGCTGACAGGTGGACCCCACTTGCCATAGGGATGGCTCATGCAAACAGTGGATAAACCGATGCCCGTGCGCTGGGTTCACTGGTCCACAGCCCCGTGGACAAACCCACTTAAAAACTGGCCCCAAATGTCAACTACACCGAAACAAATCTGAAGACAGCTTTAACTAACAAATCTATCATTAGCATTTAATGACGTGAACTGGTCGTAATGACCATGCTACAGTGACTGGTCGAAAATCCGACAACGAGGCAGCGTTTCCCGCACGCTTTGCCGGCGGCTCGCCGGCGTCTCTGGCCACAGCGGTGCCGGCTAAAGGCCGGAATGGGCTCCGCATACGATTGCGCACCTACCGGTGGTGGCGGCTACGATTGGAGTGACCCGTATTGGCAGCGCAACGCCCGGGAGCGGAGACGACGATACGACCATGGTGCAAATGGCGGCATGGCAACAACTCGGGTCAACCGAAGGGCGCATAAGCTACAGGGGTGGTTACTGAAGCTTACCAATGGGAAGAGAAGACTGGGGAAGCCTCGGCGAGGTGTTGACCACAGCAATGGCGGTGGCGGTGGTGCGGCTCACGACGAGAGGTCACCCTGGGCAACCAGGCCAAAAATTAGTGGGAGAGACAACTTCAGGGGGTGGTGTAGATGGTGTAAACGCAAGGAGTCGACAGTGCACTCACCCGATTGAAACTGGTCGGAGAATAGTGTTGTCGGCCGAAATATGGGAAAAACTCCAATTTCAAATGTCCCTGCGTTGCATCGACCAAATTGGTCGAGGGGAAATCATTAGATGGCTCCAAGGAAGGGGATGACGTAATTAACCGAGAGAAACTCTCACCGAAAACGACGATGGCCTAAGGGCGAAGTTCCGGGCGTGCTCTGGACACAGCGGGAGCACGAGTTTGTCCTGGACCCTACAAGCAACGGCAAGAGCTCTAATGAGCGAAAATGGGAAGGCCACGGAAGGTAGGAGCCGAGGGACGCTGCGGGTGGAAGCTTACCCGTGGGAGATGCACAAACGAGCTCCCCTCTTCTTAGCCACCGAGAGGAGAAGTGCGGAAGAAGGTGGGCATCTCGGGGTTTTGTTTGGGCCAGGGGACGGAAGGATAGGCAGCGTGAGTAGGCGAAACCCTGCGATTGGTGGCCAAGGGCGGTGCGACAACGCCATTGCCGGTCGTGCGCAGCATGCAACGGCCGAGTGGAGCTCAGCTCCTGCGCGATGCGACGGGAGGTGGACGAAGGAGCTGACAGCCCGGGCCCAGCTGCAGCGAGACGATGAAACGGTAAGTTGGCGGCTGCTCAGGAGCGTCCAATCGGGATCGGACGGCTCAAGAGAATTGGGTGATCGGCCAGTCCGATCGGCCAATCAATCCAGGCCGTTGATCCCAAATCGGACGGTCCAAGTAAAAGGGGCGATCGGCCGATCCGATCGGCCACTCAATCCAGACCGTTGATCTCCAAATCGGACGGTCCCCAATCGGCGCGGGAGCTTTCGGACCTTACCGAAGGGTCACGCGATCTGGACCGCTAAGTTTCCATCGGACGGCTCACAACCGGCGCGGTCAGTTGGTTGGGCCGAAACGCGAGACTCGTGTCGGGGTCTGACTCGGGTTCTAGCCCGAGGAACAATGATTCCAGATTTGGATTAAAAGAGCTGAGATGATTTGGGAATTTCCATAGGTAGCTCCACAGCTCCAAAAATTTCAAAAATTTTACTGAGTGATCCTGACTTCAGGATCAACCGTGTGCAAATTTTACAGAATTTTTCATGTAGTGAATTTCTTGCTAGAAAATTCACAAGCTGCTGCTCAGGGGTTTGACCAGGGAGACAACAGGTTTGACCAGCCCTTAAGAAATAGCAAATAATTTCTAAAAATTATGAAAATTCTCAGGGAGGTTACCAGGATGACCAAGAATTTAGAAAAAATATTTCCAGAGGATGATCACAAGGTTTGACTAGAATATCTTGAATTGCAACACTTCGAGTTAATAAACCAAATTGAATTTGAAGTCCACATTTCAAGGAGGTAAATTCTAGAGAATCCAAATGACAACAAGGATGTATCCAAAAGTTTTAATTTATCCTCATTTTCATACATTTGAAACACAACCCTAGAGCTTTGGGATGTTACACCCCGACAGGTTATCAAGGGCAGGAAAATCATTGATGGTGCATAATAACATGGCGCGTAAAGTGAAGTTCTCTCGTTTGTACGCATCTCATGCTTGTACCCCTTTGTTCCAAAGTGTCACAAGATCTTCCAGCAATGGTGCTGGGTACACATCAATATCGTTCCCAGGTTGTTTCAGCCCTTGGATAAGTGGTGACATCAAAATTTATTTCTGCTTCACACACAGCCAAGGAGGAAGGTTGGACATACATAGATTCACAGGCTAGGTGCTATGTCGGTTGCTCATGTTACCGAAATGATTCATTTCGTCTGTACTCAACCCTAACCTTCTATTCCTTGGTTCCGCACCGAACTCTTTGAGGCTCCGATCGAAGTTTCTCTACTGGGCAAAATCAGCAGGGTGTCTGAGCATTCCATCTTTCTTACGCTCCTCCGAGTGCCAACGCATCAATCTTACCTCCTTTCGGTTTGCAAATAAACGCTTCAAATATGGGATCACAGGCAGATACCCCAACAACTTAGTAGGAGGTCCTTGCTTCGCCTTAGCAGTATTCTTACGCTTGTATCGGGATGCTTTGCAAACGGGACATACATGCATGTCTACATACTTTTTACAGTAGAGGATACAATCGTTCGGACATGCATGTTTTCTTTCTACTTCCATTCCCAATGGACAAAGAACCTTCTTGGCTTGGTAGATCTTGCTGGGCAACTCGTTTCCCTCCGGAAGGATGTCAGCTAAGAGACCTAACAAAGCCGTAAAACTCTTGTCGAACCAACCATTGCTTGCCTTCTGCATCGCGTAGCATCTAATCCAGATTATCATCATGCGACCTATCATTATCAAAAGCACATTCCACGTCCTGCATATCGTTAACTTCCTCGGCGATGTCGTTATTACTGACTTCCGGTATAATCTGCTCTTCACCGTGACTGGTCCAACATGTATATCCTTTTTTAAAACCCCTTCGTATTAAGTGAGCTTCGATCTGCGCTGGGTTGTTAAACATTTTCATATTACCGCAATCAATGCATGGACAGTATATAAATTTTATCTCTTTCTTCAACATATCCTGCTCGGCGGCTCTTCTAAAAGCAAACACACCATTAATATACTCTTCACTCATACAGTTCTCAACGTACATCCAGTTTCGATCCATCTACTCGTATACACATAACAAATTAATTACTGTTAAATTATATTAATAAACCTCAAGTACCCTAACTATTAACCAAACATACTAAAATTTATTAGTGATTAACCTAGAGCAAATATAAAGGATTATGTACAGATTGTTACCCTCAGAGCTCACGACGAATATCCTGCGAGATCTCCTCCCTTCCTTCTCCTCTCCAAGTTGGCACAGTAGAGGAGGCAGCAGTGGAGCAATGGGGGAGGAGGCAGAGGGTGGCGACTCAAATGATTCGGGCAGGGTTCTGTTGAGACCCATATATATAATGTCAACATATCACAGACGGTTATTATTACAAACCATCTGTGATATGTAGATACCATCTGTGATACAACGTTGATGCCCCCTCAGCCTAAAATCACATGGTAAATTGAAAATAAAACGCTTATGAGATTCATGTGCCCACCAAAGAGTAACAAAAAAATTTCCCATCACCGATCACACAATGAAACATTATGCTCATGAATCGGTGATATCTCGATATGACACTCCCGAACACAAGGGACTCATAGAGAATAATAGCAAACAACCATGATGTTGTATGCGGGACGCATTACTTGTAGATCTTATTAGTTTGATATTACTAGTCTAGTCTGCTCCTAGACTCAATGCCACCCTCGAGCTAAGCAAAACTAACCGCGTTCCCTAGGCACCGCGATCTAGACCACCTAGGCGCTAGGCGCGACCTCCCGCCTAGACCGCCTAGCCAATTTATCTCGCCTAGGTCACCGCCTAGCCCGCCTAGGCGGTGATTAGGCGTGAAGCGCCGGTTATCGCCCACCTAGCGCCTAGGGAACACTGAAACTAACATTAGCTCATTGCCTCGTCGCATGTCGAACCATCGTAGCACTAATCCTACTTGTCATTGCGAGATATGATCACAAATCAGTATAAAGATTACTTGCCCGTGTACCAACCGGAAGGTCAACAGCAAAGACAACCACAAGCGGTGTGTGTTACAAGTCAAGGCGAGACTTGCTCTATGCTAAAATTTCATTAATATTTGCTAATTGCTAGTACGCGGATCACGGTCTTTATACTATTCAAGTCTTGGATTATCGATCGGGCAACTTCTCCAATACAATCTCTAAAAGAACTGGACTAGTAAACTCCAAAGACCACCAATTTCTAGCAACACTAGTACGAGCAACCGAACAATTAGGGCGTGAAATCATCTAGCGCTACCGCTAATTAACATCAAGAATGAACATAAAATCTGTAATCCCAAAGGATCTAATCCACCGCAAATGAATCGGAACGGATGATGCGGGATGAGCTGGAAAGAAAGGAGGAGTCACTTACGGTGAGACGATCGAATCGTACGGTTCGGAGAGAGAGAGAGAGAAAGAGAGGAGCAGTCGGGGATGGAGATTAGTAGGAGGAGGTGGAGGCGTGGCAGAGATGGCATGGCGGAGGAGCGTGGCAAGTGGGAAAGCCACAATGGCACGGAAGAAGCTGGAGTAGTTGGTTTGTTCTTCTTTTCACAACTTACTCCTCTGGCTTCCTCTGTGTTACAAAGCAAATTGTTGTTTTTTGGGCGAGGAGGATTGATAGCAAAGGTGGTCAAATGGTAACGCATTGGTCGTTTAGCCATGATTCGCTTGGCCCGATGTATTAAATGGGTCATGCTGTGTCGGTTTATAGACTCAGCCGTAGATCTAGACAGACGGCTCGTGGTTAGAACCGTCTGTGATATCTACATATCACAGACGGTTCTCTAGAACCGTCTGTGACAGTTCCATATCACAGACGGTTCATCTTGGAACCGTCTGTGATTATTTTATCACAGACGGTTTCAAAGAACCGTCTGTGATAAGGCGTCTTATATGGCCTGTTTTGTAGTAGTAGTAGTAGTCTCACAAGTAGATAAGGAGAGATCCTCACCCGGGTCAATTAAGAACCGAACGCCGGTTCTCCTAATCTAAAGCCTAATCGTATAACCACATGTGTCGGTATGGGATGCCATTAGCTAATTAAGTTATTGAAAACTAACCTTGCACGTTGGTAGGCTATAGTAGTGCGAGCATGTGTGATTGCTCAAAGGGGTTCCCTTCACTGAGGCGTTGGACACAAAGCCTTCCAACACAACGGTAAATGCCTCACTTGACGGGGATGAGCCCTGACGAAGTGAGGGTGATCATTCACTGGGATAGTGCAAGGATAGGACTAGATGATGTAAAGGCTTTGATGCGTGCTTTAGACTGCTTACCAAAGGTAGTGAGCGGTGGTATCGACGGATGCCAAACAAACCAGAGAATTTGTGTGTTGTGAGTAAAGTTCTACGCCTCTACAGAGTGTAAATATATTTAAATAGTCATGTTCGCGGTCATGAGCGTGCTTGGTGCGGTCCATCGGGTTAGTCTTGGATTTCATAAAAATAGTTCGTCGAAAAATGATGAAACGATATTATTGTTGTCATTTGAGTAGAGTGCCATGCTTATGGCTAAAAATAAAATGTTGCTTACAGCCAAGGATGGTTGCGAGTTGTTGTTTATTCAATTACTTAATCATTATCCTCATATCTATTTAACTGCTCTTTAAAATCTCGTTGCAAAATACTACACATGTGTATTGCAAATAAAACTTGATTGATGATGAAAATAACTTGTAGTTTAGAGCCTCGCCCTTTGATAGCCTTGCATTTATATAAATTTTGTGATACACTCAAGTCTTGCTGAGTACGCAATATACTCAATCTTATTTAAATTGTTGTTCAAACTTAGAGGATGAGCCTACGCCGGACGACGCTTTCTTCACGCCCGAAACGGGTGGGTTCGGTGACAGGTCTTTCTATGACTTGTCTCTAGTCGGTTGCCTGAGGGTCAGATGGGCACGCCGCTTGAAAATTTTCTTAAACTTAACACTTATTTTGCTTCCGCTGTTACTTCTATTACTCTTGCTACTTAAGTTTTTATTTGACGGGTCAGTCTAAGTGTTGTAATTAATGTAAGCACTTAAGTGTGCACCATACCTTGTTCATTTTGTATGTACAAATGTATGGATGTGATTATCAATGTTGAGAATGTGTATACTAATCACTGATTATAGGACTAGTACGGTATACACACGATAGCTTTGGTTATTCAAAACCCGAGGCCCGACAAGACGTTACAAATTTAGATCTAAATGTGTGAAAGAACATGTGCTCCGAAGGAGTAAATTATTCCTTACGTGTATGCATTCACAGGAAACAAATGATGCCTCTCAAGTTCTGCATCTAGTCACGGCAAAGGTTCCGAAATCTGAAGTATTAGAAAAGCTTTTTACTCTCATATGGAGATCTCAGCCTCACTTTTTTTTTGTTCCAATTTCTCTATTATCCCTTAATTAATTTCCTTCAAATGATACCATCATAAGGTATGGATTGTTTGACACTTAATGGTAAATCTGTAATCATGACCCCTGCTGATCAAAGCTCTGCATGGCCATAATAGCCCTCTTATTGGCATAAGCAAACAACAATTTCTTTCACAATAAGTACTGAAGAATCCGGGTGTAGGAGTTGACGTGATTCGGACGACTCCGTTCACATGGAAAAGAAGAGCTTGTCGAATATATTCTAGTGACATAGCAAATGGTAAGTTTGTTACCTGGAAAGATAGCGCCATGTAAGTAAGAATCCATCGTAAGCCTATGTGTTTATAACCAGCTTCTATTCCTTTGATCCATACAAACTTGCTCTGCCTATGTTGACGTGGTAACAATTTCAATCAATAACAGTTGCCCATTGCATTAACCGAGTAGTAAAAATTTCCTTTTAGCTCGGTGCTAATGTATTAGAAAAAAATCATGCTAGGAAAGCAATGAAGTGGCAAATATTAATAAACGAACCTCATATCTGTGCCGATGCCTCTCGTCTACATAATTGGCATTGTCCCACCTAAGTAAAATAAGTTAAGGTAATCATATGTGTGTCAGCATTCCAATATTCCAAGTGTATCAAACATTTTTTTAAGCAAAGTCCTCACCTTCAGTAAATTCTATGCTGCTTTATAATCATCAGGTGCCTATAAAATTTATCAAGGGCCAAGTAAGAAAAAGAAGACAGCTCAAACAGATCATACGGAGTAATAGGAGACTGACAATGGAGTCCTCAAGGGTAGAAGCAACCCAATCAGCGACAAGCTTCCTGCGGCAATCAGCACACGCGTGCAAGTGGACATAAATTTTTTTGCAAGAGACTCAAATGTTAGACAACAGTGATCAAATTTCAAAGGTAAAAATTGATTGACACCATGATAATCTAGCTCACCTTCAACACCGAGATGCACGAAACAGATAAGCCAGTGTACTTCCCGACCATAGACATCTTGGAAATCAAGTGGTAAATCGGATCACTGGAAATCACCAACCTAGATTTTCTGAAAACTAATTTCAATCATACCAAACAAGCATTGCTATTGAGGATGAAGAGAGTAAACCCCAAAGAGAGAGGAAAGGAGTAACATCCAACTCACCGGCGGATAAATCGGAGCGACGGGCAGTGGCACTTGATCATTGGTGGTGGCAGTGTCTAGGCCAAGGAGGTCATGAAGACCTCCGGGATGCCTGAGTTTCTGGCTTCACAAGCACGCATGGGCATGGGACGCAGGCTGATGGCTGCCACAAACCCGACTGATGCCCTCCTGAGCCCAATGATCCAGCGTAGTATCCCTCTCGCACACTCACTAACAAGTGGGCCCTAGTCCCGCCTATTAGGCCACACAGGAGAAACACTGTGTTTCGTCCTCGTGCTAGCTCACCCTCTCTCGCTCGTTATGCTGTACACACGCATGATTCAGCTACACTTCAGCTCCACCTTGAGCTCTATAGTAGAACCTTGAGCCCCTCCCCCTCTCGCACAGTAGCGACCTCGTCCCATCTGTGCGCCAGAGCCCATGTCGTCGTTCCACTCAGGTGTTCGCACCACCCAGACCTCACCTCATCTGTTCCTGACTCCTCCCTCTGTAAATGCCACAGCCAAGTGTGTCATCTTCTGCACTGCGTCTTCCTTTGCATTTTCTCCTATTTTGCCCCTATTCTCCGCATCAGGTGAAGGAATTCGTCGTGCGAGCCATCTTCCTCAACTCCGGCCACCAATGTTTTCCCTTTGATTTCCGCCATTGGGGTGAGATACCTCCTCTGTTGTCTCGTGCATCTTGGTCGCCTTAACCGCCTCTTCCTGGTGCTCCCCTTACCGAGCTTGTTTCCTCACAGGAAGCACTGAGCGTCGTCGTCGTTTGCACAGCTAGTCGTAGCATGCCTGCACCGTTGCCAGCTCATTCCGCCTTTCCCAATGAGCTTTGACCTCAAAGTCCTTGTCTCTCAGGTTCGCTTCAAAATCGTCTATCTAATGCATGCCTTCTTCTTCCTTGTCGTGCACTAAAGCCACTGGAACACCTCTCTATCCTTGTCACTGGCCTGGAGAACAAAGACCTCACCGCCATCACCGATCCCCTTCCTCGCTTAGGCCCTCGGTGAGTCCATGTGTTCCCGTGCGTTCCTTCATCCTGCAAACATGGTAGGCTAGACAATGTTGTGCCTAAATGACCATAGTGTAGCCGTGCCAAAGCACCTCACCGCCGCAAGCCGCTGTGGAGAGCTCGATGTGCCGCGTCTTCTTGAGCACCCGAGAACACCCCTGGCATCACAATAGCCTGTAGATGGTGTTTCAACATTCAGATACCCATGATAGAAAGTAAAATATGTTAAGGTAATCATATGTGTGTCAGCATTCCAATATTCCAAGTTAATCATATGTGTGTCAGCATTCCAATATTCCAAGTTAATCATATGTGTGTCAGCATTCCTATCGAACAATTTTTTATGCAAAGTCCTCACCTTCAATAAACTCTATACAGCTTTGTAATCATCGGGTGCCTAGAAAATTTAGCAAGGGCCAAGTAAGAAAAGAAAACAACTGAAATAGATCATGCAGAGTAATAGGAGACTGGCAATGGAATCCTTAAGATTGGTAGAAACAACCCAATCAGCGACAAGCTTCCTGTGGCAATCAACAGACGCATGCAAGTGGGCATAAATCTTTTGCAAGAGACTCAAATATTAGACAACAGTGATTAATTAAATTTTAAAGGTACAAATTGATTATCACTGTGATAATCTAGCTCACCTTCAACACTGAGATATATGAAACAGATAAGCCAGTGTACTTCCCGACCATAGACATCCTGGAAATCAAGTGGTAAATCGGATCGCTGGAAATCACCAACCTAAATTTCCTAGAAAACTAATTTTAATCATACCAGACAAGCATTGCTATAGAGAATGAAGAGAGTAAACCCCAAAGAGAGAGAAAAGGAGAAATATCCAACTCACTGATGGATAAATCGGAGAGGCAGCAGTGGCACTTGATCAGCAGTGGTGGCGGTGTCTAGGCCAAGGAGGTCATGAAGATCTCCGGGATGCTCGAGTTTCTGGCTTCACAAGCACGCATGGGCATGGGACGCAGGCTGATGGCTGCCACCAACCCGACTGACACCCTCCTGAGCCCAATGATCCAGTGGAGTATCTCTCTCACACGCTCACTAACAAGAGGGCCCTAGCTCCACCTGTCAGGCCACACAGGAGAAACATTGTGCTTCTTCCCCGTGCTAGCTCGCCCTCTCTCACACGTTGTGTCGTATGCACACGCCACGCGAGCCAACTACACTTCAGCTCCACCTCGAGCTCTATAGTAGCACCTTGAGCCTCTCCCCCTCTCTCGCACAGTCGCGACCTCATCCCATCCATGCACTAGAGCCTCTGTTGTCATTCCACTCAGGTGTCCACGCCACCCCGACCTCGCCTCATTCGTTCTCGACTCCTCCCTCTGTAAATGTCACAGCCGAGTGCATCATCTTCCGCACTGTGTCTTCCTCTGCATTTTCTCCTGTTTTGCCCCTCTTCTCTGTCCTCGGTGGAGAAGGAATTCGCCATGCGAGCCATCTTCCTCAACTCCGGCCATCGATGTTTTCCCTTTGATTTCCTCCATTGAGGTGAGATTCCTCCTCTGTTGTCTCGCGCATCTTGGTCATCTCGACCACCTCTTTCTTGTGCCCCCCTTGCCGAGCTTGTTTCCTCATAGGAAGGGTTGAGCGTCACCGCCATCTGCACAGCTAGTCATAGCACGCCCGCGCCGTTGCCAACTCATTCCACCTTTCCCGGTGAGCTTTGACCTAGAAGTCCTTGTCTCTCGGGTTTGCTTCAACCTCTTCTATCTAATGTGTGCCTTCTTCTTCCTTGTCGTGCACTAGAGCCGCTGGAATGCGTCTCTGTCCCGTCGCTGGCCTAGAGCACAAAGACCTCACCGCCATCATCGATCCCCTTCCTCGCTTAGGCCCTGGGTGAGTCCATGTGTTCCTGTGCATTCCATCATCTTGCAAACATGGTAGGCTAGACAATGTTGTGCCTAGATGACCATACCGTAGTCACGCCATAGCACCTCACCACCGCAAGCTGTCGTGGAGAGCTCGATGTGTCACGTCTTCTGGAGCACCGAGAACACCCCTAGCATCGTAATAGCCTGTAGATGGTGTTTCAACCTTCAGATGTAGTTTGTTTAATTTGAATTTGAAATTTTTTATTTCATATGTGTTTATTCGAAGTCACCATTTTATGCTTAAATAGATTCCAACGTCGCTAAAGACTTCGCCACTATTTCAGACAAGATCAATGCCAAGTATATCCACTATTGAGCAAGACACGTCCTTATAATTGATCACGTTGAACCTACTTTTCAAATGCAAATTACTTTGTTTTTTAAAGTATTACTTGCATGCTTATTATTATTTATGAAATACCATGTTAAATGTTGCTACCTAGCTATGTCATATGTTGTTATTTACTATTTCCTTCCTTGATTGTTGATAATCCATTTACCTTATTACACTAGTCTAATTGTTATAATAATAAATTACCCCTTGGTTAATTAATAACTACTAATGGTTGTGCTTAGACACTGCTTAGCAGTAATTTTGAATATGACACAAACATACTTGGGACATAATGTGATTTTAGTATGGTAACATGGGTTACCACTGGAAACAATAGAATACTTTATAAAATGGTGGAGACTTTGGAGAGTGGGTGGTATGAGATTGGCGTAGGGGCATACACAAGAGTTGGGTTTGTGGGTTCTCTCGACTGAGTCGAATAAGGACTGAATCATATACCACATTCCTAAACTAATAACCGTGCAACCAAAGGTCTAGTACGGGATAGACCCGACCAAGTAGTTTGCTTAGTTTCCAGCATAACCCCATGCATAGTAGTAGGTTGGATTTCTATACGATTTCCATCGTCGAGAATTTGTATATGATTTCTATCGTCAAGAAGGGTGGCAAACTCCCTCACAACGGAGGGCCCCTCATTGAAAATGTGTCCCGTAAGAGAGCATTCTAGGTATGCCTCAAAATAGTTAGGGTCCCAGTGTTGAGGGATTCACCCACCAGAGCGGGAAAAGTGTCATGACTAGTATCGGAAAAGCCTTATTATGATCATCTTCGTTGCACGCCTAAGAAAGTGTGTCATGGTCGACATTATGAGTTGATCACATCTTATAGGTAAAGTTGTACAACCTCTACAGAGTGTATAATCTATTCGAATAAATGTGCCCCCGATTATGGACATTGTGAAAAAGTCACACTTGGTTAGTTTTAATAAAATATGGAATTAGGACATGTTTACGTAAAAATAGTTGTAGCGATGATATGGAAATAATTGAATGGAACCTCATGAGTAGTAATAGGAGGATGTAACCTTACTACATGGTGAAACTTGCTTATAATTGACACTTTGGTTTTAAGTTGAAATGACCAAGTCATATGTTTGGAAAATAGTTATAGTATTTGAGAAAATCCTGCTTTGTGCTAAAATAACCATAAGACCCCCCATTTGGCAAGCCATGTATATGTATAATTGCATTTGGTGTGAGGGCTTTTTGGGACCCAGGATAACCGACTAGAGGGGGTGAATAAGCGGATTTTAAAACTTTTGGCTAAAAATATATTTTTAGCAAGTAAAGCAATGTAATTTGCTTTCACAATTCAAGGCCTAAATAATCTAAGTCTTTTTAAGTGTACTGAACACTCTAGACTAAACTAGATAACCTAATCAAGAGATAAAATGGCTATATAAGTAAATGCACTAAGAGAAGAGTAAAAGAGATGAACCACAATATGAAGACAAACGATGTTTTCCCATGGTCTCGGAGACTTGCTGGTCTCCCCTAATCCATGTTAAGGAAGCTTGAACGAATCAAGTCAGTTCCACATGAGCACACCCCTCGATCACTAGAGGTAGCTCTTCTCCACTCTGAAAAGGCGAACTCCAACCTTCACAATCAACCGGGTCTTCTCACAAGTTTCTTGAGAAAATCACCGATTCACCTTGTTCAAGCTGTCTAGGAGGTGGCAACCTCCAAGAGTAATAAACCAACAACGTTTGGCTTGAAGATGCTCAAGTGTCACTAAAATCAAACTCAACTCAAAGCACTTGGAGAAACCTCTACAACCTTTGCAAGACAGAACTTTAGCTCTCAAGGAATAGAAGAAGAGGCAAGGGCTCAAGTGTATTCAATAGAGGTTCTCCAAAGCCCCTTCCTGCAGGGGAGAGGTATTTATACCCTCAATCCTCTCCACTAGTCGTTGGCACATGAGACTGTGCAAAATCAGCACAACCGGTCAGACCACGGGCAAAGGGTCAGTTAGACCAGACTACAGTATAACAATAAACTTTGCAGTAATTATTGCTACATAATATATATATTACGCCAGGTCCGGTCAGTCCGCCCACTTATGGTCTGGTCAGACCGGGTTCAAAATATTCCCACAACATAAAAGAATCGCTACTGGAAAAAGCTGATCGTGCCAATCATTCCAGGGTTCTGGTCTGACCAGTGAAAACACTACGGTTAGACCAATGTGAAGAATTCAGTAGCGAGTCACAAAAATACCCTTTTTCTAAAAAAAAAGGCTGACCGCATCAAGGAACTAGAGGTCCGGTCAGTCCGATCCTCCAACTACGGTCAGTCCAGATAATAAAATAGAGAAGGAATGAAGCCAAAGTGACTTTTTGGGGAAAAAAACTGACCATCCAACTCAGACTGGGGACCGGTCAATCCAGGATATTACTTGCGGTCAGTCTGGCCAGTAAAATTGTGAGAAAGGAGCTCTTTGGGAAAAGCTGACCTATTCAACGATCTAGATGTCTAGTCAGTCCAGACGTCCAACTGCAGTCAGTCCAGACAATAAGTAATGGAAATAATATTTTGTGGCCGTGAGATCACTAAGAACTCGAAGATGCAACTAAGTGAGTTTGAGCATTGTGGCATACTTTGCTATCAAGC
The DNA here is from genome assembly GCA_036346395.1 of Hsuehochloa calcarea. Lineage (NCBI taxonomy): Eukaryota > Viridiplantae > Streptophyta > Magnoliopsida > Poales > Poaceae > Hsuehochloa > Hsuehochloa calcarea. The sequence goes on along the minus strand of CM070596.1, from coordinate 16,423,963 downwards.
TACTAGATGTTGGTCCATCTTCATAGTACGACTACCTACACTATGAAAAGATCCTATTCAACTAGATACATTTGTCTTGTGCTAGTTGATCTTGATATTCAATAATTGAGCGTCTTTAGTGCTCTTTATCTTTATCTAGAACTAACTCTTTCAATCACTTGAACAAACGTGTTAGTTCACAATTGATAATTGTCGCTAATTACTAAAATAGTAAAATTGGACCTAGATTCTTCAAGCCTAGCGATTACTTTTGTACTCATTGATACTCAAATATGTGTCTTCAGACTGCGAGACTGAAGACTCGATATATGGATACTTCTATGTGTCCGACTTTGGAAATGAAGATGACGGCGATAACTAGGTCGTAGCCCACAGTCGATTGCCTATGGAAGATCATAGAGGTCCCTTTTGATTTATTTATCTTCTGTTGATGTTTATTCTTTTGGACTCACCGGCCTGTCGCCCGTTAGGTAATAACTTGGCCCTAAGGCTTATTTTCGACTGTTTGTGTAATATTAAGTACTCTTTTATTTAAACAAACTAGTAGGGTGCTCGTGCGTTGCAACAGAACTCCAAAAAAGAGTGATTCATATCAACAGACGGGATTCTAAACTGCATAATAAATATCAATTTTCTTTCCCACGCATATAAACAAAAAATTAATTCCGTCTATTGCATCATCTACTACTACTACCCGAAAATTAAAATTTTGAGCTTATAAATTGTTTACCTTTGGAAGTTGAAGTTGATCCCGACTTCCCTCCCCGACGTGCTGCACATTTTCAGCTATTGCCAGCTGATAAGGAAGAGGACTACGCGTCAATGACCACCTTCTTCCACCCTGAACCCAAGCCATGACTTGGTTCTCACGACCATTGGTCTCTGCAGTCCTCACCATGCACATTGCGGCAAGGAGGTGGGAGGTTGAGGGAGGAGGCGGCGGCGACGTCGCGATGGTAAGCGAGGAGGAGGTGGCGGCGGCGCAGGGGAGGTTAGGATGAAGAGGACGTGGTGTGGTGAACTCGAGACGGCGATGCGGCAAGGGAAGGATGCCTTCGTCTCTGCCTCTTCCTCATGCGTCGTCGCTGCCTCCCCTCCCATCCTTGACGCCGCCAGTTCTCCACCATGGTATCGCCGCCTCCGCTCCTCCCTTTTCTCCCGGTGCCTTCTCCTATCCCCGACGTCCCCTTATCTCCCTGCTACCTCCTCCTATCGTCGGCGCTGCCTCCCCACACCGCTGCCTCCTGCACTATTGGATCCCCTCACTTTGTGCACACCACCGTTGCAACCCACGAACTAGTGTCGAATAGGGTCGGGCTCTCTAAGGCACGAAGCAAATGCCGGACGAACGCAGGTGGTGAGTCGTGGCGCGAGACAGGAAGGAGTGGAACGACTACATATTTTGGTTTGTGCATATGAAGAAGAAGTGGGGCGACGACGGTTTGGGTGGTTGCGAAACAAGTGGGGGCATTGATGCGTTCGTAAGTCACGGGGGGTCGCGGTGTGAGATCTTGTCCCTGTCAGGTTGGGTCCACATGTTAGTACGCCTCGTTGAGGAATTTCAAAGAGGTGGGAGAGACCAATCACGTGCACGGAAGAAAGGACATCGTCCCGCTGCGCGAGAGTAAACTTCTTTTATTAGTTAAGATGTATAAATATAATATTCATCGATATTGTACTGTATGAGTTAGTTATTGATCATATAACTAACTTAGTATATACACGAAAGGTTTAACTAACTTAGTACACACACTAAGATTTTGGATGTAAATCCGAGTCCGATTCGTACCTATAGTTTGTTGGAGCACGGAGCAATTAAACTCATGTTACATGGGCATTTCAGCCCATGTTTTGTTTTGCCTACCTAGAAGGCTAGAAAGGAGACCCAGGAAGTGGCACCAGGCATGCCCATATATTGGGCCGTACTCCCTTTGAGACTGGGCGTCCACTTCAAAAGCCCAGGCTAAGCATCTCAAGTTCTCACTCTCCCTCTGCTCGCTCGCCCTCGTCGTGCAAACCCCCCGAATCACCGCAGCCGTCTCCGCTTGCGCTCTCACTGATCGCCGCCGCCGCCATCCTCCCCGTGCCTCACGCCAGGTCGCCATGGCATTGCACGCCCCGGTGCTCGTGCTCAGTAAGTTCCGCTGCATGCGCTCCCTCCCAGTCTACCGCCCTCACCGGCGCTAGGGTTCTTGGCGACGCGAATTTCCTCCGTTTATTTATTTAAGTATGTTTTTTTACCACTATGCCACAAGCGGGCACCGGCTGCTGTTGGACGTGTCCTTTCGGTTCTTGATTCTTTTGCTCCCGTATTTTCTCCGGACCCCACCAGTTTTCCCCTTGATTTGCTATCTGTAGTGTTCATTAGGTTTTTGATCTGGTCGTTCACTCTGCTGCTGCTGTTTACGTTGATTCCTTTTCTCTAATGTGTCTTCTATTTTCTTGTGCCTGATGGACGCAGAGGATGCTTTGAAGCGGGAGTCTGGTGCCAAGGTGCACCATGCCAACATCCAGGCCGCAAAGGTAAAATGAACGCCTCTTTAAGCTTCCTCTTGGTACTCCTTGTTGTGTTTCAATTCATGTAGTTGTAACTGTTGTTGGGCATAGAGTAATGATCTATTTGGGTAGAGAGGCGGTAGTTTAACTAGCTCAAAATGAAATTGTTTGAATCAATTGCTTTGAGTATTGCTTGTTTGCATCGTTCATAGGAGAATGGTGAAAAATTTATGGGTATAAGTATGGTACAATGGCTAAATCCATCCATGTAAGGCTCAATTGCATGTGTTTTGTGGTTCGTTCTGCGTTCTTTTGACAGCATTGTTTTCCCTACTGTACGGTATTCAGTGTATTGTAAAATATCATATCTGTTGTTTATTTGTTGTCTAGGCTGTGGCAGACATCATACGCACTACATTGGGCCCTCGGTCAATGTTGAAGATGCTGCTTGATGCTGCAGGAGGTGCCTAACCCAACTTATGAAGTTTCTTGTTTAAATTATTACAAGTTTGGACTGAATGAGTGGCTGGATGCCAATATCTGTATTTCCGTGTGATGTTACTAACTTTTGCATTGTACCGTGTTAGAATGGTACCAATTACAATTTACAAGTACGTTTCATGATATGCTAGAATATCTCTGTCCGCTTTTGTTCAGAACCTCTGAATGGTGCATTGTAGGTCTATGGTTTAATGGCTTTCGTAGAAAATTAGAAATTACTATGTTCTTATCATTAAGAGAGCAAAAACATATGTGCATCATAGTAGTCCCCAGTACATAACAGCATTTATGATTGAACTCTCCAAATGACAGGATTTATGATTGATCTATTGTCTTTTCGTTCTTTTTCCAAGTAATATGCTTTGTTCTTGTTCTTCTGACTATTAACATGCTTACTTAGGGTTGAATAAGTGTTTCTCAATAATTCGTTGCTTTTGCCAAATACAAGATCTTAGTTTACCAGCTGATAAAAGCATGCCAAAAGTGTGGGTCAGCAACATTTCTGTAAACTAGGCCATGGGGGACAAATTCCCTTGAGTCGATACTCATATTTGCTTATTGTATCATTGTAGACAACTTGCTGGCTTTTTGTTTAAAAAAACTTATTCGTTTACTAACTTGTGAAGTCCTATATTTATTCTCTGTGTAATTGTATAACAACTCCAATGCTTTTCATATACAAATTTGCTGCATGTGATTTGCGAAACTCTACCAATTTGATTGAACCTGATGCTAGTTGATCTGTCAGGTGTAGATGCTATCCAAATCCGATGCCTGAAATTGCATTTTTTTTCCTTCCCCTTCCCCTCCCCGTTCCCTCCTCTCTCTCTCTCTCTAAACTAAGATGTGCTATTAGTAGGATTTCATTTCTTTACCCTTTTTGGGGGATTCTCCTCTGTATGAAGAAAGCTGCATCATTTATCTTTGGACCAACTTTTGCGTTCTTATATGCACTTATAATTGTTCAGAAAAAGTCCATATTTGGTACCTGTACTTTCAAGTTTGTCCGATTTGGACCCTATACTATAAAACCGGAAATTTTACCCCCCCTACTTATGAAACCAGATCAATTTAAACCCTGTTGCTGGTTTTGTGGGCGGTTTTGCCATGGTGGCGCTGACACAGGGTGGTTTGGCCACGTCGTATGGGTGAGTCAGCAAAGGAATTAAAAAAGTCAATGTCTCTCTCTCTCTCTCTCTCCCTCCTGTCTTCTTCCTCATCTCTATCGCCCTTCCTCCGGTGAGTTTCGATGGCGGGGCTCCGGCGACGGCGTAGGAGAAGCGTGTTTCCAGGAACAGGGAATCCATTTTTGGTGGCGCTAGGGGATGGGGAGGACGAGGGCAGCCGAAATGGGCAAGGCGAGGACGGCGGTTGCAGAGAAGAGAAGCTCACGGCGGCAAACATTGGAAGCCCTTTGGCCCAGGAATTGAGTGCACGAGCACGACGTGACCTCGGGGATTGCTCCTACGGTGGTGGCTTGGTCCAGGGTGGCATGAGCGAGTTTGGCAACAGCAGGCCGTGGCGTGACAGTAGGGTTCTTTGGTGGTAGTATAAGGTGGACAAGGAGGTTGAAGGAGGTAGGGAAAAGGATGAGTGAGTGGTGGTACACGTGGTAACGCGGTCGGATTCAAGGATACCTCACCGGAGAGGGAGATCGGGTGCGGCGTTGATCTAGGCCTGGCTGCTCGACTCGTCGCTAGACGTCCCTTCGTAGTAGAAGTAGTCGTAGAGCTGGTGCGACGGCAATGGTGGTGCGATTTCTCCTCGTTGTTGACGACAAAATGGTCTTGGACGCCACCGGCCTAGACGACCGCTGGTCCGCGGCTTGGTCGGCTGTTTCTTGATCGGCGTAGAGTGCGTCCACGACGACGTCCTGGTCGGTTGCGACAGCGGCTGCGAGGAGCATCGCCGTGTCGGCAAGGTGGTCCGCGACGGCGGCGGCCTACTGGCGGTAGAGGGCGAGGTGGCGGAGGACGCTGTCAATATCATCGTTTGCGGTGTGGAGCTGTTGCTCAAGTTCGATGACGATGCAGCAACATCACCTGACGGGGTTGAGCACGCGGCCATCGGTCTGGAAGATGAGGGCGTGCATGGTGTACAGGCGGAGCTCCGGGTTGGTGCGACGGATCGTCTTCTAGATGCTGCTGATGCCGACGATGCGGTGCACGGTGAGGAAGCGGTGTTGCTGGTCGGCGAGTAAGTAGTGCGCAGGCGAGCAGTTTTTTTATTCACAATGTTGACTCACCCAACTCTAGGCGAGTAGTGGACTATGCCATGTCATCGCTAAAACCACCTTTCGGGGTGATAGGGGGGATTTGATCTGGTATTGCAAGTATAGGGGGTTAGATACCCGGTTTTATAGTACAGAGGATGAATCAGACCAACTTGAAAGTACATGTACCAAATATGGACTTTTCCCTAATTGTTCCAACTTCCAAGGCATACTTTGGATGATGCATTAAGCATTTTATTGAGAGTTGAGATTGGATAGGTTTTCACATACATCAATGAGTGCAGTATTTCCAATATATATTATGCCACTGTTGTTGTAGACTAGTAGTACTACTCTTCTCACAGAACATTTGAACTTTTCCTCTGTTCTGCAGGTATTGTAGTAACAAATGATGGCAATTGTATATTGCGGGAGCTAGACCTTGCTCATCCAGCTGCCAAGGTTAGTCCAATATTAAGTTCTCTTGTTCTCTTTGTTTTGTTAGTTGCTCTTGATGAAGGCCTGCTTGATTAGGCCTGGAAACAAGCTGAGCTTCGGCGAAGACAACACAATTTGTCTTGTCTCATTTGTTGTATTAGGGTTGCCTCAAGCTCAGCTGGTTTGTTGGCACACCCTTTTGTGTGCCTCAAAGTTGGCTTGTGGTAAGTTTGACAAGTTCATACTGCTCATTATGGATTCAACCGTAGTCAGCCAAACACTCTTTGCAATATCCAATCTGGATTCTGATGAATCGATGACTTGAAAATAAACTGGAAAACATATGTATTATGTTGTAATTATGCTAAATTTTTTTTCTGTAGTTTGTCATGGAGAATCACACATTGATGTACAAAAATATCAATAAGGAGGTGGAACTATATATTCAAGCTATATACAACCAACAAATATTGTATTGTCAAATTTATTTTTATGTAACCATAAATGATTGCATCAACATGATATTCAACATACATATATGGACAGCATATTAATTCCTCTTCATGAAAACATGAAGCAATGACATAAAGCGTGAATGTTATCTAACTGCTAGTAAGCAACAAGAAAGGAGCCAGTGCCATCAAGGGGGGTTTTTGTCCGCAAGATCCAGGGGTGATGAGATTGTTGACATGGGACACATGGTGGAGATCAAGGATTGAAATATCGGAACTGGTGGAAAACCCGGCTGGCGGGCGGTAACGGTAACCGTCCGGTTACCGGAAAAACCAGGAAAAACCGTTCGAAATTCGAAAAGTGGAATTTGAATTGAGGATTTTTTAACTGGTTACCGGTCCAATTACCACCCAAAACCGGAAAAAACGGTTGAAAAAACCGGAAAAACAAAGAAAACAGGTTATGGGTAATTAGCAATTGGAATAATGCAAATTTTAATTAGAAAATGTTTAATGAAGTAACAATCCTGATACATGAGCTTGATGTCTAGTTATAATTAGAAAGTGTTTAATGAAGTAACATTGTCTAAAAAAATATTAGGATTTGGGAGTACAATTATTTAAGCATATTTAGCCCATGCAATAGGTAATCTAGCACAAAAAGGCCTAAACCAATCTAGTAAGTGCATTATGCAGTCAATCCCGGTCCCGCCGGGTTTTCTGGTAACTACTAGTTACTGGCCGGTAACCGTCGGGATTTTGATCCTTGGTGGAGATAATATCAGGTGGAGCCTATTCAAGAGAAGCAGTGATGATGAGCAGTCATGGTTGGGTTCAAACCATGCTGCCAGGGGCATTAGGTTAGAGTGTTAAACTTTAGGACATGCTATGGTTGGGTTCAAACCCATAGTGAGCTTGCTTTGGCCTTTGGGCTGCTTGAAACCTGATCTGGACTTCAAAAGAGGCCTGGTTTTTGCTCATATGGCTCAAGCCAGGTAGTTCATGAGCCTTGAGCTTTTTGTTCAGCCCTGTTCTACATGCAGGTCTTATTGAACAATATCACCATTTCTGGGAGGCACCAAAAGTCCGATATTCTAAAGCTTTTCAATTTGTTTATGCAGTCTATGATTGAGCTAAGCCGCACACAGGATGAAGAAGTAGGTGATGGCACAACATCTGTCATTGTTCTTGGTACGCCCCATTTTTTTGGTCTCTTGTGCTCTTTGTTAACAGGCCAGTGGTTAAATATGGCAGAATAGCAGAACAAGTGTCATATTTAAATTTCATGAAACGAATCATTTAGGGTTATCTGAGAGACTGACGCTATAGTGTAACTGTATAAGTGTGCACTCCAGATCGTGCTTGACCTTAGTATTAATATATATGCTGCAAATGTAATATTTAGCAAGTTCCACAGTCATATTTCCACGAAACTAGTTTAGTCTGAATAAAGAAATGCTTGAGGTTGACTTTTGCTGTTTAGAATGGCAGAAGAATATAGTCTCTACATATATATGCTCTATCTGTTTTGTTGATGTACTTATCAATTGTCTACATGAGCAAATGTCATTTGATTTAAGCCCTTTTAATCCACATGTGCTAAGTTCTGGAACCTTTTTAGCTGGTGAGATGCTCCATGTTGCGCAAGCATTCATTGACAAGAACTACCATCCCACTGTTATTTGTCGAGGTATCTTCGCTCAAAGAACTAGAAATAGCCATTTTCCTTAACTTTTTTACCTGTTCTAATCCTTTTTTTCCAGCATACACCAAGGCTCTTGATGATGCTATAGCTGTTCTTGATAATATTGCTATTCCTGTTGATGTGAATGATCGTAAGTTCTGCATATTAAATGTTTTCTTGGATCTTAGCTCATCACTAAATCATGTATTGAATCTTTTCTTGGTTCTTTGCTCATCACAAAATCATGTAGTTGTTCTTCAAGTTTTCTTGATGACTCATGTTAGTGAGGCTTATCATAATTCATAATGTAGGTGTTGCAATGCTTGGGCTGGTGAAGAGTTCCATTGGCACAAAATTCACTGGTCAGTTTGGTGACTTAATTGCGGTAAGTACCTTTCTTTTACACAAAAGTTGACTACTGGGTAGTTCCACTTCATTTTCTTTTGTTCAACATATGGAAGTATGGAATTGTCCATAGATTGAAGTATGGAATTGTCCATAGATCTCTTCGTCTTTATAGCTCCTTATATTGCTGTATTCAGGATCTTGCTATTGATGCCACCACAACAGCTGGTGTTGACCTGGGTCAAGGCATTCGCGAAGTTGATATCAAGAAGTATATCAAAGTAGAGAAGGTTCCTGGTAGCCAGCTGGAAGATTCCAAGGTCCTTAAAGGAGTTATGATCAATAAAGATGTTGTTGCTCCTGGGAAAATGAGAAGAAAAATAGTTAACCCACGGATCATTCTCCTGGATTGCCCTCTTGAATACAAGAAAGGAGAAAATCAGACCAATGCTGAGCTAATGAAGGAAGAAGATTGGTAAGGGATCGAAATACAACTTTTCTGTCAAAATGCATGGAAAATTTAAATGTTTTAATACATTTATTGGTGTTAATTTTTACCATGGGATTTCATATGTATAGCAATATGGATTAACTGCTTATTGCAGGCAGGTAATGCTACAAATGGAGGAGGAATACATAGAGAACCTCTGTGCACAGATTCTGAAATTTAAGCCTGATTTGGTTATCACCGAGAAGGGGTTGAGCGATCTCGCAATCCATTATCTAGGCAAGGCTGGTGTAAGTGCGATCCGAAGACTCAGGAAGACTGATAATAACAGGATTGCGAAGGCTTGTGGAGCAGTCATAGTGAATAGGCCAGAGGAACTTCAAGAATCTGATGTCGGAACAGGAGCTGGCCTCTTTGAGGTCAAGAAGATTGGTGATGAGTTCTTCGCCTTCATTGTTGATTGCAAAGATCCCAAGGCCTGTACTGTTCTGTTGAGGGGAGCAAGCAAGGACGTCTTGAATGAGGTTGAGAGGAACTTGCAGGTGTGTGGTTCTGTTTATTTTCCTGTTATATTCTATTGTGGAAAGGTCTCTACTCACTTTTGCCATTCATAGGACGCTATGTCTGTGGCAAGGAACATTTTGAAAAACCCTAAGCTTCTACCTGGAGGTGGTGCTACAGAACTGACTGTATCTGCAATATTGAAACAAAAGAGTTCTTCAGTTGAAGGCGTAGAGAAGGTATTATTCAGAATTCAGAATAACCGATATCTGAATTAATCCATGATGAACCTATTTCTGTGGATGATAATATATTCCCTTATAATGTGCACAAATATGAATAAGATTTGTGCTCACATATTGTGGTTGAGTATGATATGAAAGACTTCTGTATATTTCAACTCCAAATATTATTCTGTGCGATCATGATCTGACTCACTCAAGTATGCTTTTTTTTTTTCTTTTTTCTTTTTTCTTTTGGGTACCAGTGGCCCTACGAAGCTGCTGCAATAGCATTTGAGGCAATTCCTAGAACTCTGGCTCAAAACTGTGGTTTGAATGTAATTAGGACAATGACACAACTTCAGGGGAAGGTAATGACCACTGGCCTCTTCATTAATTTAGTAAGCTTACTTTATCTTATTAATTCCTTTTTGAGGGATGTGTGCCCTCAGCTATGAACTCAACTTTTGTTTTTCTAAGTTCCTCGTTACCAGATTTTTTTTTGTTTCGTGGTCGCTATGAGGAGCAACGTTTTCCTGTGTGACGAAACTTGTCCTTGTTCGCCTCTTTCTTTTGAGAAAGAATCAATAGTTTTATGTTGCAAAGTTTTACAAAGCGTAAATTGGCAACTGTTTGGTGGTGGTTAAGTAATGGTAGTTGTGAGATTTTGCTACCGAGTTATTGGAGGAGTAGTAGAAGATGAATTAGTTTTGATCTGTACCTTTTGGAGGAAATTTGATTCATATGGAATGTTTGGTTTCGAAGTAAATCTAAATAGTATTACGACTGAGTAGAACCTATGGTATAGTGAAATTCCAGAACTTCAGTTCATGTTGAAAGGTCGGGGATTATCGAAGGTATGAAAACCTTGATTAATTTTATAGAGTAACGCAATTGGATAGTATTGTGAGATTGTGTGGGTGATTTCTGATGATATCAATGAGTGAGTATGTTAGAATTGTGGGAATGTTAGAGATTTAATCCGATGATTTCACTATTTGTTATAAGAGAAATTTGTTGTAGAGATCTTGGAGGGTAAATATGGGCTTCGCATTTTTATGATAGAACCTGGTCGCTTTATGATTATGTGTAAAAGTAGATTTCTGGTTTGGTACCGAAGGGAAGGTTAGCCCAAACTACATGGATTTGATTTTGGAGGTTGTTGTATCGCTAGGACTGTCTCGAGTCCATGCGCGGAGTACGTAATGTCTATGTATATTTGGTGTATCGTTTTAGGTCAAAACGGTTCTTACACAATCTATATTATAATTGTTTTTAGTCAATTAATTTATCATTTTACAATTTTATGATATTATTTCTGAGTGTTTGGTCTCTAATTATGTGCCAAATCATTGCAGCATGCAAATGGTGAAAATGCCTGGATTGGCATTGATGGAAGCAGTGGTGATATCATTGATATGAAAGAGCGGAAGGTCTCTCTCTCTCTCTCTCGCACACACCAGCGTGTTTGTTTGCTTGCATGCATGTTGAAAGCCCATAAATTTGCCTTGTTTCAGATCTGGGACTCGTACAGTGTCAAGGCACAAACATTCAAGACGGCTATTGAGGCTGCTTGCATGCTTCTAAGGATTGATGATATCGTCAGTGGTATCAAGAAGAAGCAGGCTCCTGGAGCCAGTCCAGCTCCAAAGCAGCCTCAAATTGAACAAGAGGGGGATGCAGACAACGAACAGATGATCCCAGAGTAGAATGACAAATCAAGCATTTGCGAGTTATGTTATTTAGCAAGACTTGCCTAACATATAAAGTGCCAGTAAGTTCAATTTCTTGAAAATTTTGCGTTAGCCTTCGGAATCATTTGCTATGTGCACAAGGTTGTATTTCCTTTTGTACTTTTAATTGGACCATGGAATTTTTACTGTATTAGTATTCTTTTTTTATGCCATAGTTTGTATGCTTGTCAGCTGTTCATGTTGTTTTCGGACTTAGGTGAAGACTAAATGAGCTTTCTACTAGTAGAACTGTGATAAAACGATGACGCAGACCTGGTCGTTGGCGTTACGTTTGTTTGTTGCTAACACAGAATGCCTTGTGTTACAGTTCTCTTGTACTATATGATGTGTTTATTAAAATGTGTAGGGATTGTTGACTTGTGCTGTTTGACCGTTGTGATCTCTTACAAGTATGTTGTGTTACGTAATAAGGAGCAATGAGGGCTTGTATTAGCTTTCTTTGTTCCATTTCGAAAGCTAACTAGATGATTTGGGTAGCACTCTTTGGAAATCTCTTGGCCTTCTTGCTAATTTAGTCGAACCAGCGATGAGACGGAGGCAGCTAATTTTGTGTTTGGATGTTTCCAATTTTGCATCAGCAGTTTGGCAACCTCAAAGTATATTATGGTATGCACATCTGGCCAACTATTGATATATGTACTCTGTACTCTGTAGTAATAATCAAGTTACCATACGCTGTAAATTTGAACAAAAATATCAGTGGAGTTTGAGAACATTTTGGGAATCACTAGAGAAGTTGTCCGATATCTGTCTAAACCAAGTATTTTTATGACAAACTAAGATTATCTGTAGTTCGCAAGAATTCTAGAATTGAGGAAAGCAATCACCTCGAAACACCTTTACCAAGACAAATGTAAGGACGGTCGAAACAATACATCCACATCAATTCCCCATCCCAGCATAATTTTTGCTTGGGTGAGCAAACACGACATACAAAGAAACAACAAAACAACGAACGTATCGGACTGCACAAAACTGCCAACAGTTGTGTCTTCCACACGATGAATCGCCACAAGTTGATCGCATCAATCCCCTGTCGCTATCGCATTGCAGCCCCCTCGCACACGAGAAGCTCTTGCTTTGCCTGCATCGAGGCGGCTGCGGCGATGTCGGCGCCGCCGGTGGCCTTGATCTGCTGGTGGTGGTACAGTTGGCGTAGCCGCTCAATCTCCTTCTTCAGTGCCTCCTGATGAGCTGTATTAATTTCATTGCGTAATTTGGGATGAGTTTCAACAGACGCCTCATGGCTAGGCTAGCTAAACTATGTGGCTATCAAAAACATGCTCTGTAAATTTCATTTCCATTGTTGTGCTGGTTGGTGCATGGAACTGGATATGGTATACCAAAGTCTAGAAGACGCGGGCTTGAGACCTATCTAGAGATGGACAGAAAGATTTGATACCATCTTTGAAGATCTTGTCTTGTGCGAGGGCGGCAATTCTTTGCTTGAGATGGCTGTTGCCGACGGTGAGCAGTGACCGCTGGTGATCCAGGAAGGCCACGCGAGGGGACAGTGCTGACACCTCCATCTGCAGTAAGTAAAGAACAATCAAACAGAAGGGATCTCATCTCAAATATAATCAGATAGGTTCCTTTTTTGTTTTCTCTGGAGTGACTCAAGTAATAGTGAAACTGAACTACCACACCACACCCTTGCATATTTTTGAGAAAGCGGTGTGTATCTGCGTCACTGCGTGTGAGAGAGAGAGAGAACTTTACCTGGAGAGTGGTAACACTGCGCTCAAGCTCAGAGATATACTGCAACTTCCTAACTCTTGACCTCTGCGCTGACTGCCTGTTTGCCAGTATCCTGAAACAAAAGCACCCGACCAACGAGATTGCAGCTAAATCATCACCACTTGAAATTTCAAGTAACTTATGCATGTAGTATGATAAACGTACACATTTGAGTAAATAAAATTGACAAGGAAGAATGTACATCTGGTCAGTTCTATGTATATTAGAGCTAAATTCAGACCTGAACATTTGCTAACTAAGTTTAGAAACACCTATACAGGGGTGCAATATTGTACCCTAAATTTATTGCGCACTCTAGTCACTGTAGGAATTGTACTTAGGAAGCATTTACTCGTGACATTTAGAATTTTTTTAAATGACGAATTTTCCCAGTGAAAATCGAGTTAACTGTTACTTTGTAGTAACTTTATGGTTGTTAATTTGAACGGCTACACCCAAATTACTGATTCACTAATAACGTACATAATTATTGGCTCTAGAGACACGGTTAAAAAAAGGTACGTAGCTAGGAGTACTGAAAATTACCGTGACAAATCCATCCGCCATGTTAAAACTAAAATTTTATTTGTGTTTGTACTGTTTTACCCTTGTAAATAAAAAAGAAATTAATTTTACAATAATTAAGGAATACTATGCAACTGGCCTTTTAACCCTCTTGGGGTCAGCAACGCCGTCCGCGGCCGCCGGCGCCGCCATTGCGCGTGCGCCGGCCGGCGACGTCGCCACCATTCCCTCCTCCGCCTCCCCCATGTCCACGAGCTGCGCCTCCTCCGCCCTCTCGCCCCCGCCGTCGGACACGGCGGGCGCCTCGACGTCGGAGAACATGGACATGAGCTGCTCGTCGTCGAGCCGGTCGAACTCGTCCCCGCCGATGACGTCGTCCATCGGCACGGCCTCCAGGAACGCCGCCGAGTCACTGGCCGAGCGGCGGTGCGCGCCGCGCCTCGCCGCCGCGAACCCCAGGAACTCTCCCGCCGCCGACCAGTCCTGGGCCGCCGCGCTCGGCGCTCTCGGCGGCAACTGCGCCATTCTCTCTTGCGCTCTTCTTGGCACCCCTCCTCCTAGCTAGCTAGGCCACCACTAGCTCGCTGTATAACACATGTAGTACTATGTATGTATTGGCTACAAGTGTAGGTGGAGTTGGAGGTATATATTGTGGTGTGAGTGCACATGCATGGTGGGGGCACAATGCATTTTCATTAGTGATGAATGTGAGTGCATGCTGGTGATTTATAGCTATTATTTGTAGCATCATGCATGTGTTTAGACTTTGGAAACTATGTGTCAAGATCCAAGAGATATGGTAGTTAGTTAGTAGTAGAACAATAATTTCATGTCATGCAAATGCAAATAAAGTCACCAACTTTGCTAGCTAGCTCCACAACTTAGTGTTACTTGTAATACTAACTTGTAAATGAGGTGATAATGCTGTCATGTGGGAACTGAAAGTCACAGGTGCTGATGTTAAGGATGAATTGCTATATTAAACTTATAATCACCTATGGTTAGTTAGAAGTCCAGTTTTTTTTTTATGGAAAAGGTTGCAGCTAGGAACATGGATGGAAGTCACATGATGGGGGAAAGGAGACAGCTAGCAACAGCTAAGTGAGAGAGTACTGTAGGGGGAGAAGAGTTATAGTATATATATTTTTGATATTTTTTTCAGTAGTTAATCATGGAGTTGCAGGGAGAAGTTATCTCTGCTTCTGGACTTCAGAGCGGCGGCGGCGGCAGCGGCTAAAGCTAGCAGTTCATCGGGTCTCGGCAACCACGTGCTGCAGCCAGTGGGGGAGAGAGAGAGAGAGAGAGAGAGAGGGAGAGAGTGGTTGTCACTAGCTAGTTGCTGCTGCTACCCTCTTAGTTAGATGTTGTGTTTACATCGACCTCTTGATTGTTTGATTGGTCTCGTGTTCACACCGATCTTGATCGGCTATATATATATATATATATATATATATATATGTGTGTGTGTGTAACCCGTGTATCTTGAACTATCAATCAATCAGATGTGTGAATTATCTCCGCCAACATGGTATCCGAGGGCAGTCGATCCTTCGACCCTTCGCTCGCTAAAACCTTAACCCTAGCCCGCCACCGCCACCTCTCCTCGTCGCGCCCCATGGCCGGCTCTCCCCCTCCGGCTGGTGGCGACCTCGCTCCCCTAGCATCACACCCTCCTGCCCTCGAGTCCGCCGCCTCCGCGGCCCGACCTCTCGTGCAAGAAGAAGAGGCCATCGCCCGCGAGGGTGAGGAGGCCTCCACCCGTGACCGCGAGGAGGCCACCACCTGTGAACGCGAGCTCGCCGTCCTTCACGAGCGTGCCGCCACGACCGCCCGAGGCCGCGCGCATGCCCGGGACCTCGACCACGCCCTCCTTTTCCACGAGCCGCCGCAATCGCCAACCTCCACGTGCAGCGTCGCCATTGAACATCCGGGCTCTTGTCCGGCTATCCTCGACCTCGCCTCGCCCAACTACGATGAAGTGGCGCGGACTCTTCCTCATCACTCGGAAAGTAAAGTACTCGCTCTCCGCGCACGTACTCTCCGATGAGACACGCCGCTGACTCCGTCATTGGTGACACATGAGCTGCGTCATCGTCTCTTGGCTTTACGACACCATCAGCGCCGAGCTTGTCGAGATTGTCGTGGCCCATGACGCCACCGCACGCCACATATGGCTTGGTCTTCAGCAGCAATTCATCGAAAATCGTGAGACCCGAGTGTTGTATCTCGACGCCGACTTGAAATTTTGTGCAGGGTGACCTCGACGACTCCACCTACTGCCGCAAGCTCAAGGGTATGGCCGACGCCCTCAGCGACCTCGACCAGCTCATCCCTGACCGCACCCTCGTCCTCGCCGTCCTTCGCGGCTCGAACAAGCGATTTTCCTACATAGGATGGGTACCCTCCTCAAGCGTCAACGTCCGTTCCCCACCTTCCTCGAGGTGCGCTCGAACCTTCTTCTCGAGGAGATCACCATGACGTCGCGACCCACGGCACCTCCCACGGCTCTTGTCGCCGCCGCAACCTCGGCGGTCGGGCGGCGTAGCGCCCTCTTCCGACGGGGGCACCACTGACGCCGGCTCCTCCAGCAGCGTGTCAGCCAACCGCCACCCTGCCGCAGCCCCTTTCGGCGGCACCAGCGGTGGCAACTCCAACCGTCACCGTTGTGGCCGCAACAACAGTGGCCAGGGTGGCACCTCCAAGTCCGCCGGCGGAACCACCGCGCCAAACCATCTGGGTGGCCCTCGTTCTACAATCCGTGGACTGGAACCATCCAGATGTGGTCCGGCCCGGTGCCTGGTGTTCCCGACGGTTCTCCTGCGCGTGCGTCGACCCCACATGCCGCCTGTCGGTAGTAGGCCCTCACGGCGACACACGTACTGCCCGACCACCCGCTGCCTCCGTCGTACCAGTAGCTGCCGCCCAGGTACCTCCCGCCGATCATGACACCGTACCCTATTGCTCCCGGTCCGCAACCCGTCTGGGATCAACAGGCTTTGGCGAATGCATTCCACACCATGACACTCAACCCCCGGCTCAGGGTGATTGGTGCATGGATTCTGGTGCCACCTCCCACATGACGTCGGATGCTGGTAATCTCCCCTCCGTCCTTCCTTGTTCATCATCTCCTTCATCCATTGTTGTCGGTAATGGGTCCTTATTGCCTGTCACCTCCACCGGTTCGACTGTGCTTCCCGGTCCCTTTCATCTTTGTTTGACCGAAAAGGCGACTAGAGGGGGGGGGGTGAATAGGAGCACGCTTACTTTTTCACAAATAATTGATTCAGTAAGATTTTACTCCAGTAGCTATGAAAGTTATGAAGATCAATATACCAGTACAGCGGAAGACTAGTATTGAATCCAATTTAACCCCCTAAGCAATACGACAAAAATCAACACATACTAAAGCAAACATCAGTGCTAGGCGGTCGGACCGCTGGGTCAAGGGCGGTTTGACCGCTGACCCCTGGCGGTCGGACCAGTGATCCTGGCGGTCTGACCGCCGGCCAGATGAACAGATCAGCAACCCAAAAAATAAAATTTAAATAGATGTAACTTTTGATCTACAACTCCAAACTCGATGAAACTTGGAACACACCTTCTCTATGATGCCAGGAACCTATTCCAATCGAAGATTATAAAAATTCTTGAAAGAATTACGATCCTTTTACGTTTGAGAGGAGGAAGGTTCAAAACTGAGTCAAAACAAAAACTAGATCCAAAATATTGCTCGTGGGTGATTGATGATCAAGATGATCCTAGATACATTCCCATATGTCACAGCAAGCTAGATCACATGGAGAATTCAAGCAAAAACTCGCGGATCAAAGAAAGACTCAAAATCATCAAATAAAGAGAAAGAGAGCAAAGAAACAAGATATTGATCAAACTTTCCTTGGATTGATTTGATATGATTTGGGTTTACAGCCACTCCATCAATGGAGGACAAAGCTCAATCTACGAGCACGAAATAAAATCAAAACTCTCAAGAACCCTAGCCTCCACAAAACATCTCCCTAACAAATTAGGGTTTCAAAAGAATAAAAGAGACGAAGAGGAGGTGCAGCCACCTCCCTTCTCTGTTTATAGTGGAGGCTTAGACCTTCTAGAAGTTTGACTCAATTGGGCTCCCGTTAAGGCTCAAAACAAATGAGTCAGACACGCACGTATTTTAATGCGCCGTCTTTATCGCCTCTTGACCTAATTAGCTTCTCCTTGCGCCATCTTGCGCCGTGGATTGGCCAATCGGTCACCCTTGTCCATCTTGCACCAAGCTTGAGTACATTGACCTCACCCGGCATCGTCGATCGTTCTGGACCTCAGCTCCCCAAGTCTAGTCCCGATCATCCTCACCGTTGACCGTCGTTGACCACCAAGTAACCTGCACAACAATAGACAAGCAAACCGAATCCGGGAACAAGTTCTTCACAACTTGACCCATATTAGTCAAAACATGCATCATGCAACATATATGCACTGAAACTCATGACTTTGACCTAACAACCAACCATCGCCGCCACGAAGGATGACGATCCAAGTGAAAATTGGTCGATCGCCCCATGGCGGCCTGATCGCTTCACCCCGGCCGGTCGACCGCCACCTATTGGCGATCGGACCGCTAGTTGGGACTTGGCCAATTTAGTGATACGGATCCACCTAGTTGATTAGATGAATCCTGATTGTTGGCCCAATCTTTCACGGTACACTCGAAGATTAGTAGCAATCTCACAAACCAATTCGGTGAATTGAATTGTAAGAAAATCAATATACTCACAAACCAATCTAATAGATTGAATTGCAAGTAGTAGCGTTAGGTGAATAGTACTCCAAAACAAGAGATAGATATCTTGATCTTGCTCTCAATCTTTCTCCCTCAATCTCTCCAACTCATATCACGACTCAAGAACACACGATATGCGCCAAAACGGCTTTTCTGATTTTTATTATCTAAATCATAACTTGTCCTCCTATATGGTGCGGCCATAGGGGGTTTATATAGCCTCCCACGTAAGCACAAAAATTCGGATGAACAGTTCCCGAATTGCTACAGTAATCTGTACCGGATTACTATTCACATGAACAGTAAACTAAAAAAAACTTCCTTTAATTAGAATTTACACTATTCTAGTTTTGGAATAAAATATTAATCACCAATTGGCTGTCTGAATTGGATCCAAACTGAACCAACCCACATACCATGTTCCTGGCGTCCTCTCCATGCATGGCCAAATCTCCCTCTTGGTTTCCCTTGTGTTGTGGGCTTTCCTTCTCTTAGCTTCTTGCACGAACTTGTTCCATGCACTTGATGCTTCTTCGGCGCTAATGCAACCCTAACGCCATACCACCACATGTCTTTCTTGATTGCATGCACGCGCTAGGGTTTTATCCCGAGAGAACGTCCCCTCTCGTTGACCAGCATCCCCATCCACCCTATCGGCCTTCACAACATTTTGTTTTACCTTTTGCAATGCTTTGGTTGTAGATATGGCCGTATCATCCTCCTTTCTTCAAGAAAAGGCGTCCTCGTCTTTTGTGTATCCTCGAGAATCTCTGTCGGGGTAGTCTTCACGATCTTCTTTTTAGCTATGATCTCCCAGCATGAATAGAATTCTCTGGCATAGGACACAGGGTATATGATCTTTCCTGATGCACCAAAGAGTACTTGTTGGACCTCCCGTGGTGCGTAGCATTACGATCATACTGCCACGGACGCCCCAACAACAAGTGACATGCATGCATAGGCACGACGTCACACTCCACTTTGTCGTGATAGTCTCCTCTTGAAAAACAAACTTTGACACGATGAGTAATTTTCGGTTCATGAGACATTATGCAACCATTGTGCATAATCTCATTCGGATGTCGCCAGTTGTCAACCCCAAAGCTTGCACCAAATCGTTGCTAATGATATTGTTGTAGCTTCCACCATCAACGATAAGCTTGTAAACTTTGCCATTGATTTTGCACTCAGATTTGAAAGCGTTGGTTATTTGCCCGTTGTGAGAATGGAAGTGTTGTCAACTCGAACCGTCTTGGTCGACATACAAAGACCATCTTGTGGTGCCTCACTAGTAGTTTTGTCATCATGGAATGACACCTCTTGCTGTTTTTGGGTAGAAAGAAGGGTCGCCAATTCTAATTTCTTCTCGTTCTTCCTCGACCAACCGTTCTTCTTCAAGTTTCTTGGCCTTTAGCCTTTCTTCTTTGCTCTTTAATGTCTCCTTGGGCCTTGTCTCGTCATTGTCTATCTTCAAAGTACCTTGACGAGGATCAAGATGTAATGTCCTTTCGTGTTCCTCTCCATGGAAAGGAGTACCGCATGACGGGGTGTGATGCAACTCGATGTATGTGCTGTTCTTTCAACCAATATGCACCAATCACCAACAAACATGCTTTCATATGCATAGGAATCATGTCGCAAGTAACAACAGCAGTATACCCATCCAAAGAAAATTTTACCTCCACTTGTTTTGTGATCGGAATGTGCTTGAACCTCCAAAGCAATAGATATGGCTCCGGATGTGGCTTTGTGATCAACCCCAATCTGTCCACAAGTGTTTGGCTTGCAGCGTTTGTCAAGCTTCCCGTATCGATCATCATAGCACAATCTGTGTTCCCCACTCGACACCGATTGAAGAATATGTAGCTCGGATCGTGGAGTGGATCCTCCTCACATTGATCTATAGTGTAGCTGAATTGCATGACCAACTTCATGTCCTTCGTATCGGCCATGTCGATACTTGATCTTCGTAGCAACGAAGTACCGTGAGCAACTAAAACTCTGATACCACCTGATATGGATCCACCTAGTTGATTAGATGAATCCTGATTGTTGGCCCAATCTTTCACGGTACACTCGAAGATCAGTAGCAATCTCACAAACCAATTCGGTGAATTGAATTGTAAGAAAATCAATATACTCACAAACCAATCTAATAGATTGAATTGCAAGTAGTAGCGTTAGGTGAATAGTACTCTGAAACAAGAGATAGATATCTTGATCTTGCTCTCAATCTTTCTCCCTCAATCTCTCCAACTCATATCACGACTCAAGAACACACGATATGCGCCAAAACGGCTTTTCTGATTTTTATTATCTAAATCATAACTTGTCCTCCTATATGGTGCGGCCATAGGGGGTTTATATAGCCTCCCACGCAAGCACAAAAATTCGGATGAACAGTTCCCGAATTGCTACAGTAATCTGCACTAGATTACTATTCACGTGAACAGTAATCCGAGTCGGTTACTGTTCACGTGAACAGTAAACCAAAAAAACTTCCTTTAATTAGAATTTACACTATTCTAGTTTTGGAATAAAATATTAATCACCAATTGGCTGTCTGAATTGGATCCAAACTGAACCAACCCACATACCATGTTCCTGGCGTCCTCTCCATGCATGGCCAAATCTCCCTCTTGGTTTCCCTTGTGTTGTGGGCTTTCCTTCTCTTAGCTTCTTGCACGAACTTGTTCCATGCACTTGATGCTTCTTCTGACGCCAATGCAACCCTTGCTGCCATACCACCACATGTCTTTCTTGACTGCATGCACGCGCTAGGGTTTTATCCCGAGAGAACGTCCCCTCTCGTTGACCAGCATCCCCATCCACCCTATCGGCCTTCACAACATTTTGTTTTACCTTTTGCAATGCTTTGGTTGTAGATATGGCCGTATCATTTAGCCCCTGAAATTCTAAAACCTACTGGAATTTTCAAACGAATAGAACTTTTGACTGGAGACTCCAAAAATTATGAGACTAAGTGCAATAGAATCCCCTCTGTTGCCTGCAACATCTATTTTTGGCCCAGCTCAAAATACCACTTTAGAACTTTGCCGGTCCAACCGCTTTGGCCGGTCGGACTGCGACTGGTCGGTCCGACCGCTAGGGGTGGCCGGTCGGACCGCCCTTAGGACGGTATGACCGCCGGTTCGGCCGGTCAGACCGCCTGAGACCTGACAGCATGCTAACATTGCCGAAAACACGTGAAACGACAAACCTTTAACGTCATTGCCAATTGTCACATCATCCTAAGATCAAGAGCATATCCCCATGATATCCACAATCTCCCCCTTGATGAACACATTGGCAATAATCCAGAAAATGTAATTTGGAGGTTTGAAAAGTAAAATACTTTCTTTTTCGCATAAAGACACAACTTGGTCCATAAGCAAGAGAAAGCAATGAAAATGACCAAGCTGGCATCAAAATAGTATAGGCATGTGAGATAAGGCAAAAGAAAGTGTGGATATCATGGGGATATGCTCCAGATCTTAGGATGATGTGACAATTGGCAATAGCATTAATGGTTTGTCGTTTCACAGGGTTTTCGACAAAGTTCAGGCATTCTGGACAGGGGCGGTCCGACCGGCCATAGCATGGCGGTCCGACCAGTCCCAAATCGGTCGGACCAGTCATGTGCGGTGGTCGGACCGGCTGTGACAAAAAATGTTCAGAACTGGCTGGGCCAAAAATAGGTGTTGTAGGCAAGTGAGGGGATCCCAATGCACTTGGTCTCATAATTTTTGGAGTTCCCAAGCAAAAGTTCTATTCGTTTTAAGTTTCCCGAAGGTTTCGGAATTTCAGGGCTTGAATTTCGGCTAAGTCCCTAGTGGCGGTCCAACCGGCTCACAGGGAGCGGTCCGACCGGCCAGAGGGCGGTCCGACCGGCTCATAGGGAGCGGTCGGACCGGTTTTCATTTTGAACGTCAGCCAACTTTGTGGTGATGTTGTTTTGTTAGGTCAAGTTCATTGGTATCATGGCATATGTATTGCATGATGCATGTTTTGACTAACATGGGTCAAGTTGTGAAGAACTTGTTCCCGAGTTCGTGTTTGCTTGTCTATGGTTGTGCAGGTTGCTTGGTGGTCAACGACGGTCAACGGCGAGGAGGATCGGTACTAGACTTGGAGAGTTGAGGTCCAGAACGATCGACGATGCCGGGTGAGGTCAATGGACTCAAGCGTGACACAAGATGGACAAGGGTGACCTATTGGCGAATCCATGACGCATGGTGAAGCGGTTTAGGTCAAAAGGTTAAAGACAGCGCTTTGCGAAGCATGCGTGTGTGACTCGTTTGTTAGTGGGCCTTAACGAGAGCCCAATTGAGTCAAACCCTAGAGTTTCTAGGCCTCCACTATAAATAGGAGGAGGTGGTAGCTGCACCATCCTCTCTCGCCTCTTTTATGTTTCAAAACCCTAATTGGCTTAGGGGGAGTTGAGGTGGAGGCTAGAGCGCTTGATGGTTTGAGGTGAATTTCGTGATCTTGGATTGACCACTGATCCATGATCGTGTGGGTGTAATCCAACAGCAATCACGTTCTTAATCTATGCAAGGTTTGCTTGAGATAAGTCTCTTTTCGTTCTTGCTTTCAATTTCGTGATTTTAGGGCTTTCTTTGATCCGCGAGTTTGTGATTGATTCTTTCATGTGAATTAGCTTGCTGTGATATGTGTGAATCTATCTAGGATCATCTTGATCATCAATCACTCACGAACAAGCATTAGGATCAAGTTTTCGTTCTTGCGGTTTTAGACCTTACATTACTCAATTGACAACTGTTCGGGATCTATCCAAGAATTATCATTATATTCGATTGGAATAGGTCCTCAATAGCATAGAAGGTGTGTGCAAAGTTTCGCAAGTTTGGAGTTGAGAATTAAAAGTTAGACCTAATTGCAACTTCGTCATCGGGCTGTTTTTACTGTTTCAGATCGGTTCTGGAGCCTGCCGGTCAGACCGCCCATCATCACCGGTCCGACCGATTTGGCAGCGGTCCGACCGCTAGTATAACAGCGGTCCGACCGCCCGGCAATCGGTCCGACCGGTCGGGTCCAGAGGTCAGACCGCCAGTGCACTGTGTTGCTTTAATCTTTGATGTTTTTGTCATATTTCTTAGGGGATTAAATTGAATTCAATACTAGTTTTCCGCTGTACTGGTATATTGATCTTCATAGCTTCCTCATAGCTATTGGAGTGAAATTGTGTTGAATTCATAATTTGTGAAAAAGTGAGCGTGCTCCTATTCACCCCCCGTCTAGTCGCCTTTTCGGTCCAACAGAAAGCATAAAAACTTTAAATTCCAGAAAAGAGTCAAAAATCTCACTTAAGGTCCATATGAAAGAACAATTATTCAATTGACCTTTGATCATCGTGAGGATTAAGAAATGCAATTCAAGTTCAGAAAAGGCAATAAGATGATAATAATGCAATTCAAAAACTCCCCCTCACTATGATCCTCAGATTTTAGAAAATTTCAAATTCTCCAATTTTCTCCCCCTTTTAAACATTTTTATATCTTCTCCCCTTTATACAACATTGAAATATCTTCTCCCCCTTTGACAATGAAGTCATCAAGGAATCACGTCTTCCTCTCGTCCAGAAATAACAAATGCAGAATGGAGAAAGAAGCATAAGAAGGAGTATGCATGAAGTGCAATGGAGTGGCTTCATTTTTGTATTTTTTAATTTTTGGAGATTACCCAAAAAAACAAGCTAGCATTTCTAATATTGCACAAATAATATATTAAGCCTAACAGCGCTAGCAAGAACATGATAAGACATATATATCAAAGCTAAGCTCGAAGGCTCAAAATAAAGCAATAGATTTGATCAATTTAAGCAAAACTTCAAATTTAGCAAGTTCATCAACAGGATCCTAAAATGAAACTGGTCATGTCAAAATGTCAAAGTAATATAAAAAAGCTAACAAAGATCACATTAAGAGACAATCAGGTCCAGAATTGAATCATTTTGCTCAAATTTCTCAAACACCTATTTTTCCAACAGTTTTTCATTTGCAATGAATATGGAAGTTGACTAATGATCTAACTTAGTGACAAGATCCTGGACTAAGAGTCATCCACAAACTCATCCTAAGCTTCGACCAGAAGTTGATTACAGGTATATCTTAGTGAAGAAGATCCTGGACTAGGAGCCATCCATAAACTCTTCCTAAGCTTTTACCAGAGCGACAAATCTTGAGGTTCATGTTATTTCTGACACGCAGTCCCCATGAGATCGTTTGGATCATCAAACTATCTCCAAATTCATGTCTTTGACATGCAGTCTCGTAAGAGTAGTTTGGCACAATTTAAGCATAAGACAATCTTGATTTTTCATGTTTCACAAGAGCAGTTTTAGATTCTCAAGAACACAAGAAGCTCAAGTAATTGTCAATTTTAGATTCAAGAGCTAACAAAGCAATTCTGACAGGGCCAATCTCACAAAAGGAGCACTAATTGCGCAACTAGCTAAAACATCCACAAATTGCAGTTTTTAGTTCAAGTTGTTTTAGAGTTCTAGCTCATTCAGTAAAGACTTATCTGTATATGTGAAAGCATGATAATTCTAGCAAGTCAAAGAACTAGACATGGCATTGAGCAGGCATTGAAATACTAAAACTCCAAAAGGTAATAGGCAAAGTTTCATCAATTTTAAAAGATAAGCAGAAAAACTTAAATTACAATTCATCTTTTTGGATTTTTCATATGAATGCAATATGATACAGTGAGATGCAATAAAAGCCTAAAAACCTAAAAAGTTCAAAAGGATGAACAAGTTCAGAAAAGAACAAGGAAAGATCAGAAGAACAAAGTATGATCAGAAAAGATCGAACTCCCTCTCAAACCAACCCACAGGGATAAATTACCCCTAACTCGCTCCTCAAGGTGGCAAACCTAGTTGGGTCTAAAGGCTTGGTGACGATATCAGCCAGTTGAGCCTCGAACTCCATGAAGTGCAGCACAATATCACCTTTTCGACATGGTCTCTAAGGAAGTGATAGCGAATGTCTATGTGCTTAGTCCTAAAGTGTTGCACAGGGTTCTTAGTAATATTAATGGCAGAAGTGTTATCACAGAAAATAGGAACACTAGCAAAATTTAACCCATATTCCTTAAGAGTGGTTACCATCCACAAGATCTGACTACAACAACTAGCAAAGACTACATATTCAACCGTGATGGATTGTGCAAGAGAGGCGCTTCCTAGAAGACCAAGATACAAGAGAAGTGTCTAGGAAGTGACAAGTGCCTGAGGTAATATTCCTATCTAGCCGACAGCCCGCAAAATCAGAATCAGAAAACCCCCGAATGGACAAAGATGAAGAACAGGAATACCAAATGCCATACAAGATGGTAGAGTGTAAATACCTGAATATGCGCTTAACGGCTTGGCGATGGGAAGCTCTCGGAGACGCCTGAAACCTCGCACAGACGCAGACCGTGAAGTAGTGCACCCGGAGAAGAAAGCATTTCTTCGACCTCCGCAGGTACTGCTGATGATGAAGATGCAGCAGGAGTCTCATCTGAATGCGAAGTAGTCACAGCAGGTTGATCTAGCTCCAGGGCTTAGCTTATCCATCATCTCCAAAGGTGTTGAAATCATCACCCGTCGACCGCGTGAAGGAGGTGAACCATCTTGAGTCTCCGGTCATGTAGCGTGAACAGCCGGAGTCGACGAACCACGTATCCTTCCTCTTTCCGCGGTAATTCTGAAAATCAAGTCACAGAAGAACGATGTGTCTGGATACTGGGGTTAGTTAAACAAGACATAGAAACCCAGTACTGAGACACACGTCTGCGAGTAGTATGCAAAGCAGAAGTGCTATCCTTGATTCTATTTGAAGATCTGTTATGAGCAATGGTTAAATTAACATGAGAGTTATCCTGTCTAGGAGCATGATGATGAGCATGTGACATAAATCCTAAACCAGATTTCTTCTTTTCTATGTTACCATGTCTCGTAAACGCTCTAAGTTGATTGGATGAAATTCTAGAAAAATTTTCTTATCATTTTTCAACCTACGCCAACAGAACTCGACCAAATGTCTATCCTTTTTGCAATAGGTGCAATGGTACTTGATACCGCTGGGAGAAGCACCCTTTGAGTTAATAGATGGTTGGGCAACACCTGTAAATTTAAAGATAGTTTTTGCAGGTTGGGTTTTGAATTCAACTAACCCATTTTCCAAGACTTGAGTAACTTTTGGGTTAGAATTATTTTGAACAGAGTTGTATCCTAATCCTTACTTCTTATAAGGAGTTTTAGACTTGTCCAGAATCATGTTTAATTGTTTCTTACCTTCAGAGAATTTTTCTAAGGTATCCTTAAGATAAACATTTTCTTTTTTAAGATTAACACATGACTCACAGGTTTTACCCTTAATGGCTCTAGCATATTTCTCCTTATATAAAGCAGTTTCAAGTTTAAGAGCTGGACAGGAAGCACATGTAGCAGACTCGATACTGTCCTTAAGCTTGGCATATTTAGCTCTAGCTGCTTCTAAGATATCTTTGACTTCATGTTCGCGTTCTAAGCAGAAAGTGCAAAGGCTGGAATCAACCACTCCAGAAGTAGCCAACTTGCTAGAGTCTAAGCATTTTTCATATGGGGCATATTTAACCTCAACTAGCTCAGTCCTAACATTTTCAAGTTGTTGCAAAGCAGTATCATGAGCAGATTTCAGTTTAGCAAATTCTGAGTGCAGAGCATGGCAGGATGAACATTCATCAGATTGAAGAGTACTAGCATTTTTAAGTTCTAAAGTCAAATTATCTACTTGTGACTCTAAATCCTTGTTCCTGGCCATGATATATTCTAAAGACTTATCCTGACTCATGAGTTGCTCAAATATAGTTTCACATCTATCGGAAAGGACATCATAGGAGGGAGGTACCTCATCGTTGTCGTCGTCAATGGAGTCGGCCATGAAGCACAAACCGGTGAAATCTTTGGCCTTCCCCTTCTTATTTTGAGGGATCTCCTCCTCCTTGTCCTCCTCGCTCTCGGAGTCCACATCGCTTAAGGATTGATCCCCAAAAGCGGCAAGAACTCGGTGAGCGGCCTTCGTCAGCTTGGCAACATCATACCTTGAGTTGTTTCATTGAGGCTTCTTCTAAGCTGGCTTTCCCTCCTTGTGGTTGCTCTTTCCTTTCAGTTTGGGGCAATTTGCCCGGATATGATTAAACTCACTACACTCATTGCAAGTCACGGGACCTCCTCTATTTCTGTTTCTCATATTGTTATAGGCCTGTGTGACCTTTTTTTACTATGAGGCCCAACTCAGCTTCAGGGAGACTCTCAAACTCCTCTTCATGGATTGCAGATAAACCAGGAAGCGAAAATCTAGAAGAAGACTCAGAAGACCCATCAGAAGCTCTCTTGAGCGGGTCTGCTACCAATGCTATATTTTCCTTCTTGGGATGATCAATCCTTTTGATCTCATGAGTCTTAAGTTTGCTACAGAGCAGCTCCAAAGTCAGATCAGAGAGATTTACATTCTCCTCAATGGCGGTAGCCTTTATCTCCCACTCCTTGGTGTTGATTGCAGCCAAGAGGTGGGTGGCATTTTCAGAGTGAGAACATTTAATACCAACAGCTTTCCTCTGATTAATCACTTTATTAAAGCGACTGAAAATGTCATTGATGCTTTCTCCATGACGCATCTCGAATTTGTTATATTCACGCTTATAGACTGTTTGGCATACTTTCTTGAATTGGGACGAACCCTCATGGTAGGTTTCGAGGGTGTTCCAAATCTCGTGCACAGTCCTAAGATTGCAAATCCGATCATACTTCTGTCTACCAAGCCCACCATATAAGAGATTTTTTGCCTTGTTGTTGTTAGCCAAGAGGGCTGCAGAAGCCAGCATAGCAACATCGGGAACAATGAGCGGATTTTGTCTGTCGCCTCAATAAATCCCTATATGGACTGAAGTAGGCTCCGCGTGAATGGTATAGTCGATTTGCTTCCTACCTCGTCTCCCTTGGTTTTGTTTAAGCTAAATCGGACACCTCTCTCTTCATTTATCATTGCGGCACCGACACAGTGTACCTACTCCTATATGTGGATGATATTGTTTTGACAGCATCTTCAGTTGGGCTCCTTCGTCGGGTTATCTTTGCGTTACAGTGGGAATTTTCTATGAAAGATCTTGGTGAGCTACATCATTTTCTGGGAGTTGCTGTTCACCGCCGTACTAATGGGCTCTTTCTCTCACAACACCAGTACATGTTAGATATCTTGGAGCGTGTCGGTATGTCTGATTGTAAGCCTTGCAGTACCCCTGTGGATACTCACTCCAAGGTCTCTTTTGCTGGCCCACCTATGATCGATCCGACACAGTACCACAGTCTCACCGGCGCTCTGCAGTATCTCACATTCACTCGCCCAGATATTGTTTATCTTTGCCGCATGCCAGTGTCTGTCTCCACATGCATGACCCGAGGGAGCCCCATCTCACTGCAGTGAAGCGCATTCTCCGCTATATTCGTGGCACATTGGATCATGATCTTCTTCTACATCGGTCCTCTTCGGCGGAGCTCATTGTCTACTCTGAAGCTGACTAGGCAGGTTGCCCGGTCACCCCGCAAATCCACCTCGGTCTATGCTGTGTTTCTTGGTGACAACCTCGTCTCCTGGTCCTCCAAGCGCCAGAACACGGTGTCTCGTTCGATCCGAGGTGAGTCTGAAATTGTCGCCAATCTTTATGCGAGGCCTCTGGTCGCGCCGGCTTCTTCAGAGCTCCATACCCCGCCACGATGTGCTACACTTGTCTACTACGACAACATCAGTGCAGTCTATCTCTCGACCAATCCGGTGCAGCATCAGCGTACCAAGCACGTCAAGATTGACCTTCACTTCGTTCGGGAGCGCTTCGCCATCGGAGATCTTCGTGTGCTTCACATCCTAACGTCGTCACAGTACGCCGACATCTTCACCAAGGGATTGCCTACGTCTGTCTTCACCGAGTTTCGGTCCAGTCTGAACGTCTGTGAGTAGACGCTCAGACTGCGGGGGCGTGTTAGCTAGATGTCGTGTTCACACCGGCCTCTTGACTGTTCGGTTCGCACGGTCTCGTGTTCACACCGCCTCTTGGTATTGGTTCGCGACGGTCTCATGTTCACACCGGCCTCTTGACTGTTCGGTTCGGTCTCATGTTCATACCGGTCTCGACCGGCTATATATATGTGTAACCCGTGTACCTTGAACTATCAATTAATCAATTGCGTGAATTATTTCCGCCAACAAACTTCTCCCTGCCAATCTGCCATGCCATGAAGTTCAAATTGGGCATCCATTTACATTCCAGCTGATCCAGATTCTATATGCAAGGATGAAAATACTGCTAGTTTTTTTAAATTTCATTTAGCGCAATTTCTCTCGTGTACTCGGGTGGCTTGTATTAGGGTGTCAAAGGTTATATCGGACGGTCCAGATGGTGCAGTTTGTGCTATATCTTTTCTTTCTTTTTAATAAATCAGATTAGAGGGGTAACATATATCTGTTATGCATGCCAAATATTTGTTATTTTTTCTTTCTCAAAAAGCGAGAGTAAAAGATGGACTAGAATGGAAGAAGGAAATGTAGGACATGTTATTTACTTGGTGTCAAGGGCGGAGCTGGTCACACGGGTCAAACCCAGCTGGTCCAGGTACTTTTGGTTTAAAATCGTATTTTACTGATTTTTTTTAAATTTTTTTTACATTAACCTTTCTATCCTGTCCTTTAAGCCATTGCACTATAGGTCCGAGGCACAACTTCGCCGTTACTTGATGTGATCTTTGTAAAGGCTGATGAAACAAAGCGTAGCTGGGAGAACTGAAAAACGGTGGGCAAATGCTTTTACATTCTTCCCTTCTGTCATGCGCTGTCTGTTGTCGATCAGGATAGAAATTATAGAGCGTAGAATGGCCGGGCACATGAGAACATTGCTCAACGTGGCTGAAAATTAAAGATAGTACATTTAGGTATACATAGACTGCTTTTGTGAAGTGGTTAACAAGAAGACATGTAGGTTAATTATTCTTGCTCCATCAAAGTCCACCTTAGTTTTCCCCATTTAATTTTCTACACCATGAAAATAAAATGAACAACTGATTGGCAAGTTGGTGAGAGAGAGAGAGAGAGAGAGAGAGAGAGAGAGGAGCAAGCATGCATGCATGAAATGGCGTATTGGCATGGCCCTGCAAGCAAGTGCTCGAATAATGGGTTGCCCCCCACCCCCAACCCCATGGCCATGTGCCCTAGGACATTCTCACGAACAAGGTGGATCATTCCACATGCATGTCACATGCACCGGCTGATCTACTTTGCCTGCTCCCAGCATGCGTACACCACACCACTCAAATCTGGCCTTGCAACGCATGGCGCCTTAATTCCTTTCACTGCGCATTGTAGCCACATGAATTCGTCTCCCATTTCGTATGTACTACCTCCCTTTCCCTTTACGACGCACCGTTGACTTTTTCAGTCTCTAAGGTTAAACTTTGAAAGTTAATTTTACATTAATACATTAGTAAAATGGTGCGAAAGTACAATGTTATAAAAAATATATTTCTTCTGAAAAATCTAACAATATTATTTTATTATGACCAATCTAAATATTTAGAAAAATAATATTGACCGAAGTTTGGCACCGAGTCAAAACTGACGAGTAATCGAAAAACTGATAGGTAATCCAAAATGGAGGGAGTATCGAGATTCAACAATATTATTGATTGAATTTTGAATATCCCCTGTGCTAGCCATTGCCGTGTCTGCCGTCTCTCTCTCTATCACTACTACACAAAACCTTATCACAGACGGTTCTACACCGTCATCACAGACGGTTTTTGAACCGTCTGTATTTATGCGTCTGTGATAACAGACGATCATCACAGACGGTTTTAAAACCGCTCGTGTGATATTATATCGCAGCGGTTCGAACAAAACCGTGCGCGAAAATAGATTATCACGAGCGGTTACGAACAACAAAACCGCTCGTGATAGTCTATTTTCGCGCACGGTTCGAACAAAAACCGTCGTGATATAATCTATCACGAGCGGTTTTGTTCGAACCGTCGTGATAGTTTTTCTATCGCAAAAAAAAATCAGATTTTGAATGTTCGCAACAGTGATAGTCTTGATATGCAACATTGCTCGCAGTAAAAAATGAAATGGCGGGACAGAGAGGAAGATACATGCATACCTTCTTCCCAAAGCATGGCGTGGAGGGTGACGATGAGCTCCTCCTCGTGTGAAGTTCACGTGCTTGAGGTTCAACCTCAGGTAGTTGGTGTACCTCAGCCTGCAGCTCTTGCCGCACCTCTTCAACCCTGCGAGCTGCGCATCCATGCACGCAAAAACACCATCGGTGCCTCTGATCTCATCAGCCAAAAGCCCATGCAGATGATACAAAGATGTAATGTACATGAAAACGCATGACTCGCTCTTTGAGGAGCGGAGGTCCAGCTTGCCGTGCCGTGGGTGGAGGTCCGATTGAGGCAAGTGGCGGTGAACTTGGACCAAGCACGCCGACGAAGACGAAGTCCAGAAGACACCTCGGTGTCCCACAAAGGTTGATCCCGGCACATTCGGCCTCGACTCGCTATTATTTATAAGGACGGTAACTTATTTTGCTTCCGCGCGCACGCTGCTCAAAATTTTCGAACTCGTGGCTGCGAATCACGAGCGGTTTTATACAAAAACCGCTCGTGATGACATATCACGACGGTTCTTAAGAAGAACCGTCGTGATAAGGATGTCATCACAGAGCGGTTCGTATCACGAACCGTCTGCGTGATTAGCATCATCATCCGAGCAGTTACGCTTAAGAACGTCAGGATTTTAGGTTTACCATGGCTTGAAATTTTCCTTACTCTTCGATTTTACCATGGCTTGAAATTTTCCTTACTCTTCGATTTTACCACGGCAGAGCATTGCCTGCCAAACCCTACCACGGCAGCCCAATCTACTACCACGGCAGAGCATTGCATTCCCAAACCCTACCGCGGCAGAGCATTGCCTGCCAAACCCTACCACGGCATTTCAATCCATCTGCCGGCAGAGCATTGCCCGCCAAACCCTACCGCGGCAGAGCATTGGTTGCCATGGTAAAATCAGAGAGTAAGAAAAATTTCAAGCCATGGTAAAAATCCAAGCCATGGTAAATTCGAAGAGTAAGGAAAAATCCAAGCCATGGTAAAACCCTAAAATCACAGACGGTTCTAATTAAGAACCGTCTGTATACTATTACAGACGGTTCTTAATTAGAACCCGTCTGTGAATGGATGACATATCACAGACGGTTCTTATTTAGAACCGTCTGTGATATGAATCTATCACAGACGGTTTACTAATAGAACCGTTGTGAATTATCACAGACGGTTCTATTAGTAAACCGTCTGTGATAGATTCATATCACAGACGGTTCTAAATAAGAACCGTCTGTGATAGGCTCCCATCGGCTATTCCAGGTCGGAACAGACCCAACACAGACGGTTCCAAAAGAACCGTCTGTGATGGGCCGTCTGCTATAGCCTCTTTTGTAGTAGTGTATATTTATAAACACACACACCAAGTAGGAGAAGTACTCGTGAACGTGTTTCTTTTTGCTAGCCAACAGCACATGTATGGCGGCCCCCTACTTGAGATGTTAAATCGCCATCTTGTAGATTATGTCGAGGGTTAGGGTGTCAGAGATGTGAAACACGGCAGGGGCATCGGCTGATATACAGTCTATTCTTTGTTACGTAGGGATGATGGCTCTTGATTTATTTATGAGGACAGGTTTTTCGTCCGATCTTGTCCCTTGATTTGACATAAACAATGTCAAATACTACTTGCAAGTGTACAAATTTAATATTGTTTATCACAAGATTTATATAAAATTACTGCATTTCAGACAGGCTCTTATAGGCTGCGGACCGCAAAACCGGGCTAGAGGCCCGAATTACAGAATTAGCTATAGCAACTTCGAGAATGTTGTCCTATCATTTTTTTTTTCTTCTTCTTAATCACGGGATAGTATATATATGTAGTGCAAAGCCCTATTCACAAGCAATAAACCGAAAAGTAAAATTATTTTCGGCGTCCGATCACACATGAAGGGGGCAAGATTTAGGCTCTATTTGGTACTACGGTGCCTTTCAAAAACACTTATTTTTCTAGCTTTGGATATAACAATTTTAGAAGCATCTCTTGTGGAGCTATAACTGAAAAAAAAGCTTACTAAAAACTAACTGATTCTATAACACAGTACAATATAACTCTTAATTGGGTTACCCATCCAACAAGGTTTTTCTTCTCGTTTTAGTAGGCGTTTGGATGCCAAATGACACACCCACATACTGATCCGCATTCTTGGTAAGCATAACCAAAATGAATTTCATTTTTGTGGGATCGATCTCTTGTAGAAGACAGGAGGTGGAGTTGTGGGTTTATGGCTATAACTATTAAGGTTTAAATCCTAATGCTCACCTTTAAGCCCATGTAAGTATACTTCAGTACTAATTATGTGGGATCATGAATTTATCATCAGCCTTCGTCTTTCTAGACATGTGCTAAGGGAGTGTACTTGTGTGCATACGTTTTCCTTGTAATGGCAAAAAAAAGACATTTTTAGAAGCCATACAAACTCAATGCTGCGAAGGAAATATTTGAGTTACCAACTTACCAAGACTCCTAGAGTTCTGCCTTCTCATTGTCAACCTAAACTTAACTAGACTTGTTCAAACGCCAGGCCTGGCCGGGCTTTGGGTCGGGCCTAAAAAGGCTGGTCTTGAACAGGCAGGCTCGAGTCTGTTTCGACCCGAAAAATATATTTCCCATTTAAAAAATATTATTGTAGTTCTTTTTTAGAATAAAAATTAACATTTAATTCATTTTGAGAATTAAAAATAGTTTTTGTTATTTTAATCGCATTTCATCGGGCTTTCAGCCATTTGGGTCAAAATTCAAGTCCCGAGCCCAGCCCAGACTAGGTCAGGCTCGGGCCGGTCCACCCGTGAACAGGTCTAATCTTAACTGAAGTGTGGCGGATTCAATTCATCAAAATATTCATGACCAGCAGAAAATTACTCAAGACTTTCTTAGCTTAAAAGATGATCATGCAAATAAGAAAATATTTGTCAAGAGTTAACGACTATTCTTCAAGTAGGCCCTTAGACACACGCCCAAGAGATGCTATGGCCTCTGTGCCGGAACTGTAACATCCCGTATTTCAGTTTGTGAATAGTATTTTACTTTTGTCAGTTGGTTTCAAAATTTTATTTCAACTTAAACTGAATTTTCAAAATCTGTAGCTTCTACCTCAATTTCAAGACCTCTCCCTTCGGGCACAGCTCACTTTCCTCCCCCTTGGGACGATTGCTCTTCCTGATGGTCGTAGGCCATCTTCTCTTCCTTCTCCCTAGCCCAACTTCTCTTTCCCTTTGCCCCCCTGGATCATTGTGTGGATATCGTGAGGATATGTGCACGATCTCAGGATGATGAGTCAATTGGCAATGGCGTTGTTGGTTAGCAAAATCTCGCATTTTCGGTTTGCTCAAGGTCGCGGACCACAGTGGTCCGATCGTTGTGTCGGCGGTCGACCGCCGTGGAGGAGGAATTTCACGCTGGAAATTTGGCTAAGTCTTTTTGACCGGTCCGACCGCCGTTGTGGGAGCGGTCCGACCGGCCTGAAATCGGTCGGACCGGCCTTGTGGGGCGGTCAGACCGGCATTGACTTGGAGGATAGCCAAGTTCGCATTGAGTTGATTTGATTGTGTTTATTGTATGAACTTCAATGCTTTATTGTTGTATATTGCATTGCGGAGCTGACGTGGGTCAAGTTGTGAAGAACTTGTTCCCGGAAACGGTTTGTTTGTCTATTGCTGTGCAGGTGGCTTGTAGGTCAACGACGTCAACGGTGAGTGGATCGGGACTACGCTTGGAGAGCTGAGGTCCAGAACGATCATGGATACCGGGTGAGGTCGTGTGACTCAAGCATGGTGCAGGATGGGCAAGATGGATCGAACGGGTGGTTCTGGCACGGTGGTTGGATCAAAGTGCGGATATCGGTGCGTAGTCTCTCGGGAGGTTCCGATGGGATTCGGACAAGAGAGGCTTGGCGACGTGATGAGAACCGCTGATCAACCTACACGTGGTGAAGCAGGCGTTTGCTTCAATAGTGTAATACCCCGGAAATGAAAAGAGTAAAGAATCGAATCGAGTAATTTGAATGGAAGCCGGGGAAAGAAAAGACAATTAAAGGAGTAGAAATTCCTGAAAAATAAAAGTGGTTTTCCATAAACTCTCGACAACCTGGGCCTGGGCCACGGCCCAGGAGGGGCCCATGTGGTGGCCGGCCATAAGGGGGTTCCCACCCCCAAACCCTAAACTCCACATTTTCTCCCCCCCCCCTTTGGAGTCGCTGCCCCCCCTTCCCCCTTGCTGTGCACCGCCTTGTACGTCGATTGTGGGTAAGATGCGTTCGTTTTATGTCCTGTCCATCTCTTAGAAAGTTGTAGGTATTGTTCTTAGCTTTCCATATCCACCGAGATCACGTGATTTCACCTTACGGTTTAGGAGATATGATTTTTTTAGTGCGCGCTGTTTTGTCTATCTGACGAGAAGGATCTGTCGGCTTGATCCTAGGTTTTGATTTAGTTAGAGGCATTTCAAGAACCTCCACCCAAATAAGTTATTGTAGCCCTTTAGATTATCTTTCAAAGATGATAAAGATCATCTCCATTGGATCTGTAGAATGAAAGTTATGATATTTTCTTTACCACTGTTCTGATTTCTGGGCAGATAACTGTTAGTGTTTTCATCTATTGTTTAGACCACTGTAGATGTCGAATCTGGGGTTTTGCCCTTCTAGAGTTTTATTCCTGGGAACATTAGATTTCTTTTGGCACTGAGATCAGGAAAATCAGATCTGTAGTTTGGGAGATATGAATTTTTGATTACGAACTGTCCGGTCTGTCTGAAAACTGAGGTCAATAGGTTTGTCCCTCGGTTTTGTTCAAATTAGGGGCCGAATCAGAACCTTCACCCAACTAAGTTATTTTAGCCCTTAAAATGATATTTCCAAGCTGATAAGAATCATTCTCATTGGATCAATAGGTTTAAAGTTACGCCGTTTGCTTTATCTCTGATCTGTATTCTGGACAGACGTAGATGAGTTGTGTTTAGCTGATAATTAGCCCTCTGTTTTGGCCGAATCAGGGAATTTCGCCAACTAATGTTTTGTAGCCTGATCTGTTAAGATTCAGTGAGCACTAGTTTCAGGTCTTTTAGAGTTACAGATAATTAATGGTGAATTTTCTCGCACTGCTGCTCGTAAGGGCTGAAATCTGGTCAATAGTTTATTTTCATTTTGGGTCTATGCGGTATATTGGATAGTCGGGTTATTGTAGAACACCGTAGCAGTGTTATATCGTTGTTCTTATTTTGGGAACATGCTTGTGTAGGCGGCGAGGCATCATGTGGGAACACCTCCGCTGCCTACTAACGAGTCACAACGCGAAAGGCAATCTTGTATGTTAAGCGGTGTTGAATTCAAAGGAATGCATAATGATATGTTGTTTACATGAATGTTCTTGTGCTTTGTTCATGTTGTTGATATACCGCAAGTGACTAGTGTGGCCTTATTGGTACATTATGTTGAGTGTGAATACATACTTATACTTGTTTACACATGTTGTTGAATGCCATGTGTCTTTTCCACTAATGTGTGTTATTCATTCATACCATGAGAAATCATCATGTTCATTCATAAAATTCATTATGACCACTAAGTGGATTCTTTTGGTAAGTCCCATCAATTCCAAGATGGGCATTTGAAAGACCCATCAATTCCAAAGATGGGCATTTGAAAACCCACCATTCCAATGTGGGTAGTGTTGACCACCATTCCAATGTGGCAACTTGGACACCCGTATGAAACGCTCTTCATACGGTGATTGGGTCCCCGTACTTTGTGAAGTACGGGCATAAGTGAACACCGACGGTGTATCACTCGCTATACCAGTATATGCAAATGATAAGTCCATACCTTCAATGCATTCTTACATTTCATCCATTCATGTATTCATTCCATACGCATATGTATGTGTTCCAATAATTGTTCGTAATTCAACCGAATTGTGTTGTCCACTCCATGCTTGATTATTCTTGTTTAGTACTTGCTGAGTCTTCGACTCACCCTTGCTTTGTATGTTTTAATTAGGTAATTGGGGAGGACGACAAGATGTTTTGGTGGGGTAGTTCGGCACACTACACTTCACTTTTATCCAATCGTAACAATTATTCTTGCCATTCACCAAGTCAAATTGTTGAAATAAGTTCCGCATTGTAATAATCCTATGTTAGTATCGTTTGACTGTTCGTGGTATTATGACCGTTTATCCATTCTTTACCATGATTCTAGTGATCGTTCATTGTCTTTCCTTAGGAATTTATGTTGATTGAATCTGGATAATCTAGTTTTAATGCTACGCTTAGTAGTTTGATAGGTTTGCGTGACATTTTGGCTTCCGAATAGCCAGGGTGTTACAAATAGTTATGTGTGTGTGGGTCCCATGTGTAAGTGGTCCCAAAAGTGAAACCCTAGCTCTCTAGTATAAATAGAAAGGGGGAGATGGAAAACCCTCTTAAGCATTCATTTGGCCCCTTCTTCTTTTTTCTAGGGTTTGGAAGAGAGGAGAGGAGAACTAGGGTTTGGAGAGTTTGGAGTGTGCTCCTTGTGTGAGCTCTTGCCCTCCTTGTTGGAGAGGCTTTGTAAGCATCTAGTGTGATCAAACAATCTTGTGATGCTTAATTGAAAGATCATTTGCTCCCTTTGTGTTCTTCTCCCTTTTTGAATGATTTTGGTGCTTCCTTGATTCAAATGTTTTTGCTTGGTCTCTTGGACTAATTTATCTTGCTTTGTTGTGTGGGG
The DNA here is from genome assembly GCA_036346395.1 of Hsuehochloa calcarea. NCBI lineage: Eukaryota > Viridiplantae > Streptophyta > Magnoliopsida > Poales > Poaceae > Hsuehochloa > Hsuehochloa calcarea. The sequence continues at coordinate 16,385,961 of CM070596.1, read as the reverse complement.
ATACTCCTAGAGTCATCTAGATCATCAACCCCCATGAGCAAGTCTTGAATCAAGATTTTCATATTTCTAGGGTTTGTGCACTTCTTTGTTAAATCATTGAGAGATCGATTCTGCGAAGTGGATCTGAAGGATCGTCGCTAGAATTAGGTCTCTAATATCATTAGGGAGGTGTGCTCGAAATTTGGTCAAGTTTCATTGGTTGAATCAAAAGTTGGATCAAATTTCGTTTTGGAATTGAGTTGAGTTTTTCGATTCGATTGAACCGGCCGACCGGGTTGCAACGGCGGTCCGACCACCCGTGTTTTCGCATCTGCTCTGCCGGGTCGAACCATCGCCCACCGGTCCGACCGCCGATTAGTTGTCGGTCCGATCACCGTTGATCGTCGGTCCGACCGCCTGTGGTAGCCTGGCCGACCGCCAAGACTCGAGCCCGTAATGTTGAGTTCTTTTCTCCAATTGTGTCGTGTGGTTGAGGGGTTTATCAAATCCAACACAAGGCTTCCACTGTGCGCTTACTGATCTTCTTAGCTTACATAGCTAAAGGAGTAAAGTTCGTGTTGTATTTGATTTAGGCGAGAAAGTTTTGAAAGCGCCTATTCACCCCCCCTTTAGTCGCCTTTACGGTCCTACAAGTGGTATCAGAGCCGGTTAGCTCTTCTCATAGATCTTAACCGGTCTTTGAAGCCATGGCGACTGACAAGTACTCAACCAAGCCACACATTTTTGAGGGAGTTGACTTTGCATACTGGAAGGCTCGTATGCAAGCATAGATCGAGGCTCAAGGGCACGCTATTTGGCTTAAGGTGAAAAACCCATATGTCGTGCCAGCCGATGACAATATGATCACTCCAGATGTGGAGGCCAACAGCGAGGCTCGGAATTATTTGATCCAAGGCCTTAGTCGATCTGAGTTTGAGCGTGTTGCTCACTTGCGGTCTGCTCATGAGATCTGGCGGACACTTTGTGACTATCACGAAGGGTCCACTGCGATCAAGGAAGTGAGATGGAACCACTCAAAAAGGTTTACTCTAAGATCGAGCAAAGGCCTGGTGAGTCTTTGGATGAGCTGTGGGGAAGATTCTCTAAGATTCTTCATGATCTCCGCGCTGTTGACTTGGTATTTTCTGAGTCTGAAAATGCACGCCAGCTTCTGGGTGCTCTTGATGTGAAGGTCTGGGGAATGAAGATCACTTTCATCAATGACAACACTGTCATGAGTGAGCTTACCATGGATAAGCTTTACTCGAGGTTGAAGACGCATGAGATTGATTTTATCTCGCGTCTCCCCAAGACAGAGTCGATGGCATTAGTGGTCGACAAATCCAAGGGTTGTTCTTCTGATTCTCTTGATTGTAGCTCATCTGGTTTTTCATTATCTGCTTTACATTCTTTAAGCGATGAGCAACTTGAGAAATTGCCTGAGGATGACTTAGCCCTCCTTTCCACTAAATTCACAAGAGCGTACAACAAGGTGAGGAATAGGAGGAGAAGTGGACCTATCACGTGCTTCGAATGTGGTGAGCCAAACCACATTCGCTCCAGGTGCCCCAAGCTAAAGGGCAAGGAGGAGAAGGAGACACGAAGACATCCCCAGGAGAGGGATGCTAAACCCAAGAAGACAAACTATCGCAAGTTTGTCAGCCGGGTCCTTGCCGCTCTAGAGAATGTCAATATGAGCGATGTGGACTCGGAAACGGAGGACGACGAGAGTGACTCTCGTGGCAAGAAGAAGGCGCATGACTTCACCGGCATGTGTTTCATGGCCAAAAACAGCCACGACAGCGACTCCTCCAACGATGAGGATCCTTTTAGTGATCCTGATGAGCTATGCCCTTCTATTGCTGACATGAAAAGAGCTTTGGTGCTTGCTGAACAGAAATTGCATAAGCAAGTGAAAATGATTAAGAAGCAGGACATTATGATTGATAATTTGAACCTAGAAGTTGTTAGGCTTAAATCCATTAATCCTGATGATATTTATGATTCCTGCACTAGCTTGCTTAAATATTTGACAAGCTTGAAATCTGCTCATTCCTCTGTTACTAATCAACTAAAAGATGCTCTCGATGAACTAGAATCTCTTAAGTCTAGTTCTGCTTGCTTAGATGCCATTTCACTTGATGTGACTACCATGGAAGCTATCCCTTTAACTTGCTCAAATTGTGCTTTGTTTGAATTAAAACTGGATAGCTCTTTAAAAGAATTGCAAAAATTTGATGCTAGTCACACATGCTCTTATTGTAAGAATAATAGGATTAAGATGCAAGAGATGACAGAAATGCTGGTTTACTCTAGAGTTGCATCTTGTGAAAATTATCCCAAGCTTACAATTGAGATTGAAGCCTTAAACAAGACTCTTGAAGAAAAGGCTAAAATTGAAAGATCCATGTCTTTTACTGCTTCCAAGAAAGTTATTGATTCTAACTCTTGTGTCTTAAATGCTGAAGTTGAAACCATGATTAATCAGATTCAAGAGGCATTTAGAGTCAAATTTAAGGAGCAGTTGAATAGGATTAGGGAATCCTATTGTGTGTCTTGTGAGGCCTTCAAAGTGGAAGTGGCCCTTCTTAAGAGTAAGCGCAATGAGGTAATCAAGTCTAGCAAGTGCACTAGATGTGAGGGTTTAATGAAAGAGAATGATTACCTCAAGGTGACTCTTGAGAAGTTTTCAAGTGGGAAAAAGAAACTCAACATGATTCTTGATCAATCCAAAGTGAGTGTGAAAAATAGTGGTCTAGGTTTCAATCCCCTAGAGCATTCCAAGAAAAACCCACCTAGGATTGCTAGAGTTGTGAAGAATGGTGCATTTGAGCTAGAACCTCCTAAGCCATCAGGGTTGTTTTCAAATCCATTGGTTTTGCTCAAACTCTTTCTCGCAAGAAAGGTGCTTTCACTCATTCTATCTGAGACCTCTCAAAAGGTCCAAGACCATTGCACCTTACGCAAGAAAGAAGGCCATCTTGTTGAGTTCTCGCTTGGGAGAGCAAAACTTGAGAGAAAAGAGAGGATGAGCGTCCTGAAATCCATTAGAGGAGTTCCTTCTCCTACTGTAGCCTCTAGAGCTAGGCAGCCTGTTTATCGCAACTCATATAGGCCTAGATTTGTAGAGAACCTTGTAGACTCTCTTTGTGGGTCTAGGCAGCATGTTGGATTAGGACATCGTGAGGAGAGACACCGGGTAGCACCTAGACATGGGGAGTATCGATCTTTTGGTAGATCGTTTCGGAGAGGTCTAGGTGGTTCTAATGTGCATCCTTATGATTTTATTCCTGATCATGTTTCTGCTATTTCTACTGCTGCTCCCAGACATCGTGCTTCTCAGTACTGGATTCCTCGATCATTTATCACCAACCCCAGTACTGAGGCACGGATGTTTTCTGACTGTGCTTTTTAGGTCCGTCGTGCGAGGAAGGAGGACATGTGGCTTGTTGACTCCGGGTGTTCTCGACATATGACCGGAGATTCTAGATGGTTCTCCTCCCTCACACGTGCATCCGGCAATGAATTGATTACATTTGGGGATGCTTCTACCGGGACCGTGACTGCAAAGGGCACTGTGCGCGTCAACGACAAGTTCATGCTTAAAGACGTCGCTTTGGTAAGTGTCGAGGTATAATCTTCTTTCGCTTTCACCGCTTGATGAGGGTCTAGAAGTGAGGTTTAAAAGTGGAGAGTGTAGTGTTCTAGATTCCTCAGGTGAGCTTGTGTTTAAGATCTCCAGATTTGAGAAGATCTTTTGTGCTAATTTCAGTATCTCTTCAGTTTCCAGTCCTAGGTGTCTTGTAGCCTCTGATTCTCATGATCTTGTTTTGTGGCATCGTAGACTTGGGCATATAGGTTTTGATCATTTGTCTAGAGTCAGTTGCAAGGACTTGATTAGAGGTTTGCCTAGGCTGAAGGCTGTTAGAGATCTTGTGTGCTCACCCTGTAGACATGGTAAGATGGTGTCTGCTTCCCACCCACCTCTTACTTTGGTAATGACTGATGGACCAGGACAGCTTCTTCACTTAGATACAGTTGGTCCTTCTAGAGTTCAGTCAGCTGGTGGGAAATGGTATGTGCTGGTGGTTGTGGATGATTACTCCAGGTATTCATGGGTTTATTTTCTTGCTTCTAAGGACGAAGCATTTGGATTCTTTAGAGATTTGGTCCTTAGAATTGCTGTTGATATACCTGGAGCTTTAAAAGCCATTAGGAGTGACAATGGGACAGAGTTCAAAAATTCTTCTTTTTCTACCTTCTGCACTGATAGGGGAATTGAGCATCAGTTGTCTTCTCCTAGAGTTCCCCAGCAGAATGGTGTTGTAGAAAGGAAGAACAGAACCCTTGTAGAGATGGCTCGGAACATGTTAGATGAGCATTCTACTCCTACGAGATTTTGGGCTGAGGCGATCTCTACTGCTTGTTATATCTCCAATAGGGTTTTCTTGAGATCTGTGGTTGGGAAGACCTCTTATGAGCTTAGATTTGGTCATTCTCCCAAAGTCTCTCATTTCAATATTTTTGGTTGCAAGTGCTTCATTCTTATACATGGCAACCTTGATAAATTTGAGTCTAGATGCTCTAATGGCATATTTCTTGGATATCCTGCTCATTCTCATGGCTATCGTGTTTTTAATGTTGACACTAACAAAATTGTTGAGACTTGCGAAGTCACTTTTGATGAGGCTAGTCCTGGTACTAGACCCGATGCTTCAGGTACACAGGTTCCTGAAATTCAAGGAAGCATCTTCGTCGATGATGACTCTGAGGATGAGGAACCGAACCATCCTCCGTGTACCTCGAGAGGGGTGGAGAGCACATCGCTATTTCGGGGTGAGCAGCCTCCTCCATCCCCACCGACGATCCGAGTGGCTCTGCTCCTACCTCCACAACTCATGAGGTAGAGGCCATTTCGCACCAGAGCACCTCTTCAGCATTCGCGACAACATCCACTGAGCAGATGATTGGGGACCTTCAAGAGCGAGTCACTCGCCGTGTTTATTTCTCCGATTCTCATACACATTCTGCTTTTGTCGCTTCTTTTGAACCCCGAGATATCACCCATGCTTTATCTGATGCCTCTTGGGTCAATGCCATGCATGAAGAGCTTGAGAATTTTGAAAGAAACAAAGTCTGGACTTTAGTTGAGCGACCTTCTGATTCTCATGTTATTGGAACAAAATGGGTTTTTAAAAATAAGCAAAGTGAAGATGGATTAGTTGTTCGCAATAAGGCTAGACTTGTAGCTCAAGGTTATTCTCAGGTGGAGGGCTTAGACTTTGAAGAGACATTTGCTCCAGTAGCTAGATTGGAAGCCATTCGCATTCTTTTAGCATTTGCAACATCCAAGGGTTTCAAGCTTTTTCGAATGGATGTTAAAAGTGCTTTCTTGAATGGTTTCATAGAAGAAGAGGTCTTTGTCAAGCAACCTCCTGGTTTTGAAAATCAAAAACTCCCAAACCATATTTTTAAACTCTCTAAAGCCCTGTATGGATTGAAACAAGCTCCTAGAGCTTGGTATGGCAGGCTTAACAGTTTCTTACTTGAAAATGATTTCAAAATAGGAATGGTTGATAAAACCTTGTTCACTCTCAGGCATGGCAGTGATTTCTTGTTGGTTCAGATTTATGTGGATGATATTATTTTTGGTGGTTCTTCTCATGCTTTGGTGTCCAGATTTTCAGATTCTATGAGCAGTGAATTCGAGATGAGCATGATGGGAGAGTCGACATTCTTCCTTGGTCTTCAAATCAAGCAAGCGAAAGAAGGCACATTCGCTCACCGAGTAAGTATACAAAGGACCTTCTTGGCGCTTCAATATGGGAAGCGAGAGGCCAATGTCTACTCCCATTGCTACAACCACCGTCTTTGGACCTCGATGAGGATGGAGAGTCCGTGGACCGAAGAGTACCGCAGATGATTGGCTCCTCCTCTATCTTACAAATACGAGGCCGGACATACACCCGGCCAGATGTCCGTGCGCCGCTTTCGAGCTTCCTCGTGCTTCTCATCGTCAAGCAAGACGTCGCATATTCGTGTACCTTCAAGATACGCTTGACTTTGGACTCGTATTCTTCTTCTTCTCGCCTCTCAATTCGAGTATTTTCGATGCCGACTTTATGGGTGTAGAGTGGATAGGAAGAGTACTTCCGCACTTGTCATTTCTTGGGCACATCTCTTGTTTGTTGGTCTTCTAGAAAGCAGTCTTACTGTTGCCTGATCTACATACCGAGGCCGAGTATGTAGGCGCCGCGATGGTCGCTCTCGTGTTCTCTCGATTTTATCCACTTTGCGGGACTATGGGTTATCTTTGGGAAGTGTTCCTCTTTTCTCGGACAACACTTCGCAATTAATATTGCCAAAAACCCAGTGCAACATTCCAGGACTAAACACATTGATATTCGATTTCATTTTCTGAGAGACCATGTTGAGAAAGGTGATGTTGTGCTTCACTTTGTAGAGTTTGAGCAACAGCTTGCAGATATTTTCACTAAAACTCTTGATTCTTCTCGCTTTGTCGCTTATGGGAGAGTTAGGGTTATTAGTCCTATTGGGCTGTTTTGAGGGGGAAGTTGTTCTTTTTGCATTCATTGTATCATAATGCATGTCTCAATTTATTTGTCTTGCATTGTTTGATAAAAGTTATGGAGCTTTGATTCTTATCCTTGTATGACTTGATTTCATATTCTATACCTTGTCATATCAAGTGATCGTCTGCTAGACTTCTTTTATGGCTCTTCTTATTCAGCTTAGCTTTTGCCTTGCTAGCTTTGTATCCGTGAGCAATTGAATCAAATCATGTCTTGTTGGATCTTGTGACTAGTTTTGCTCTAGTGATCCTCTTATGATTCTTGCCATGTCAAATAGGTTGAATTGAGTCTTGAACTTATTTTGAGATGAAAATGAGCTTTTATCTTATTAAGTCAAGCAAATGAAAAATAAGATTTTACGTATGTAAAAACCGATCTCACCAATCCTTTCTCATGAGACGGCTTGCCATTGCACTAGGCATGAACTCGGGGAGTTTTGGATGACCTAGATCATTCTTTTAAGCTTATCGCTTGAGATGGTCATGCAAGGCTTGAGATCTAGCACAAGAAAAAAAGAGAGAAAGAAAAGAAAAATTGCCCAAAAGGGCTAAGTGCTTGAGCTTTGCTTCAAAAGAATTCCTTAATGCTCAAAAGCCTCAATTCTTGTTTTGAGTCTCTTTTTACTTATAGACATGGCTTGACTCATTTTTGGTTGCTTTGAGTGAATCTATGATATTGAGCAACCTTTCATGATTTTAATTCTGTTAATCTCAGATTGCTGCTATCTTGGTTTAGCTTTGCAGTACATGTTTTGCCATGATTGAATATAGCATCTACTCTTTATATGGCTAGGTATAATACTTGTACTGTCTTCATGTATAATGGTCATGGCTCCTTTTTACTAAAGTTCAAAAATAAAGTCATTCCTTCATGCTCCTTCTTTTTCATGCATCTTGATGAATTCATTGTCAAAGGGGGAGAAAGATTGTGAAGAAAATGTTGTTGGAGCTTTTGGTTTCATACTTAAGGTTTAATATAAAAGAACTTCATAAAATAAAAAATTTGAACCTTTTGAAAATTTGTGATCATAGTGAGTTAGTCTTGTGGTTCTATTGCCTTTTCGTGAGGATATGTGCACGATCTCAGGATGATGAGTCAATTGGCAATGGCGTTGTTGGTTTGCAAAATCTCGCGTTTGGGTTTGTTTCAAGGTCGCTGACCACGGCTGGTCTCGATCGGTTGTGTCGGGCGGTCAGACCGCCCGTGGAGGAGTCCGACCGGCCATGGTGGCCGGTCCGACCGCCATATTAAAAATTGGTGTTTGGAGCTGAGCCAAAAATAGCTTGTGTAGGCAAGTGAGGGGAGTCTCCTGGATGTGGTCCCATCATTTTTGGAGCTCCCAGTCAAAAGTTCTATTCGTTTGAAATTTCCAGAAGGTTTCGGAATTTCACGTTTGAAATTTGCTAAGTGTTTGACCGGTCCGACCGCTGTTGTGGGAGCGGTCCGACCGGCCTGAAATCGGTCGGACCGGCCTTGTGGGGCGGTCAGACCGGCATTGACTTGGAGGATAGCCAAGTTCGCATTGAGTTGATTTGATTGTGTTTATTGTATGAACTTCAATGCTTTATTGTTGTATATTGCATTATGGAGTCGACGTGGGTCAAGTTGTGAAGAACTTGTTCCGGAAACGGTTTGTTTGTCTATTGTCGCGGGTGGCTTGCGTGTCAACGACGCCAACGGTGAGTGGATCGACTACGCTTGGAGAGCCGAGGTCCGTAACGATCATGGATACCGGTGAGGTCGTGTGACTCAAGCATGGTGCGAGATGGGCAAGATGGATCGAACGGGTGGTTCGCATACCGGTTGGATCAAAGTGATGACGGATATCGGTGCGAAGTCTCGGGAGGTTCCGATGGGATTCGGACAAGAGAGGCTTGGCGACGTGATGAGAACCGCTGATCAACCTACACGTGGTGAAGCAGGCGTTTGCTTCAATAGTTATGTGTGTGTGGGTCCCATGTGTAAGTGGTCCCAAAAGTGAAACCCTAGCTCTCTAGTATAAATAGAAAGGGGGGAGATGGAAAACCCTCTTAAGCATTCATTTGGCCCCTTCTTCCTTTTTCTAGGGTTTGGAAGAGAGGAGAGGAGAACTAGGGTTTGGAGAGTTTGGAGTGTGTTCCTTGTGTGAGCTCTTGCCCTCCTTGTTGGAGAGGCTTTGTAAGCATCTAGTGTGATCAAACAATCTTGTGATGCTTAATTGAAAGATCATTTGCTCCCTTTGTGTTCTTCTCCCTTTTTGAATGATTTTGGTGCTTCCTTGATTCAAAGGTTTTTGCTTGGTCTCTTGGACTAATTTATCTTGCTTTGTTGTGTGGGGATACTCCTAGAGTCATCTAGATCATCCACCCCCATGAGCAAGTCTTGAATCAAGATTTTCATATTTCTAGGGTTTGTGCACTTCTTTGTTAAATCCTTGAGAGATCGATTCTGCGAAGTGGATCTGAAGGATCATCGCTAGAATTAGGTCTCTAATATCATTAGGGAGGTGTGCTCGAAATTTGGTCAAGTTTCATTGGTTGAATCAAAAGTTGGATCAAATTTCGTTTTGGAATTGGGTTGAGTTTTTCAGTTCTGGACTGAACCGGTCAGACCGGTGTTGCAACGGCGGTCCGACCGCCCGTGTTTTCAGACCGCTGTTCTGCCGGGTCGAACCGCTGTCCACCGGTCCGACCGCCAGTTAGTTGCCGGTCCGACCGCTGGTTGGCCGTCGGTCCGACCGCCCGTGGTAGCCGGTCAGACCGCCAGTACCCAGTTCAGAACAGTGAGTTCTTTTCTCCAATTGTGTCGTGTGGTTGAGGGGTTTATCAAATCCAACACAAGGCTTCTATCGCGGCGCTATCGATCTTCTTAGCTTACATAGCTAAAGGAGTAAAGTTCGTGTTGTATTTGATTTAGGCGAGAAAGTTTTGAAAGCTCCTATTCACCCCCCCCCTTTAGTCGCCTTTACGGTCCTACACATTGGGAGAAATTGGATTTTCATCGAATCTTGAGTTGATTATAAGAATGGGTGGAAAACTTGAATTTGAGAAATGTGTGCAGTAAAGGCAGAGAGTAGATTACAAAAAGAATTAGATTTTCATATTAATTCATGATGTGGATTTTGGTGGATTATGTTGAGTCAAGAAGTATGAAATTAATTGGGTATGTCGGTCATATTGGATTTATTGGACATGCCTGAATAAAGAAAAAAGGAATTAGGAATAAATCTTTGGTGGGTTATAGAAATAAATCTTGTCGGATTATAGAAGTAGTTGGATGTTGTACTATGGAAATATAACTGGCGGAGATTGATTATAGAAAATAGATTATTATTGGATATTGGATTGTGGAAATAGATTATTGTTGAATTATTGGATAGATGGTGATAAAATAACTTGGTGGAGTAAATTTGAATTTGTGAATATCAAGTAGTCATTTGAAAAGCTCTATAATGAAAGTATTGGATTTATCTATAGAAATTCTAGAGGATTGCGATTAATAAATATGCTTGAGAAGTTAAATAAATGATGTCGTGGATTTAGTTAAGAATTTTGGAAAAAGCAATTGTGCGATTATATTTTTTGAAAAATTTCGTTCCAAGAAGGATATAATGAATTTAGTATGATCTTGGAGTTATCAGATTGGAAGATGTGTTTATTGATACTAGATTTTTGTCGATTTATGCAATCAAAGGGGTGAATTTCTTGGATTATTCAAGCTTATGTCCAAGATGGGGTGAGTTCGTCTAACACCTTCCAGACCATGCATCCCAGGAGCGACTGTTCCAATGCCGTTTAGGACATAGCGTGCTTCGCCTCGACTCGCTTGTACCAAGTGTACGATGATCTTTTATTGAGGTTGCCATTTTGTTTATACCCATCTCTTCAAGAAGAAGAACACTACCTGGGGATCTCCGACATCAGGAGAGGAACACCGCCGTTGTAGTAGTCGCTACCACGCACGCTCCAGCTTCTCCTGCACCAGCCATCGTCCCCAGTAACTCAACGCTAGCTCAACGTTCAGGACCCCGCATCAGGATCACGACGCCCAAGAGTGTGCGACATCCCAGCCGCTGCCCGTCATCAACATCAAAGACTCCAGTTGAGGACACAACCTTTCTTGTTCTCATTCTCGTTCTCGCCGCCTGACTTGATTGCAACCGCTCTCGCCCCCCGGGAAATCGTGACCGCCAGGTGGTCAACACCCAATAGAGGTGTAGTTAGCTTAGTTTAGCCAGCAGTGCTTGCTTTAGCAGTCTTTTGATTGCAAGCACCTTGTCCTTCTTTTGTAGACGTTGTGTTTATATATTGTGTCATGACTTAGCATGGCCTATATGCTATGTTCAGGAGTCATGTAACACCTAACCCTTTAATATAATTCAGTCATCTTGGGTTTTTTATTTGATCGTCTTCCTCGTTTGGTTTAAGATTCTTCTGTTGTGTTCTAAAGGGCCAGTGAACTCTCGTATAAACCGTCTTGTTCTAAGCCTCAGTTGTTCTTCCAGATGGCACCTAAGAGAGCAGCAGCCCAAGGACATGGTGTTAGTGTCGCAAGCAGAGGTCGTGGTCCTAGACAAGATCTACCTCCCCCGCCACCAGCAAACCCGACCCTAGCCCAAGTCCTGTTTAAACAGAATCAGATTCTCCAAGCGATGTTCATCAGCCAATAGGCCAGAGCAGCCAACCACGGCTCCGAGCCAGAAGACTTTCTCAGGACCAGACCACTACCCTCCTTGTTAGTATTTGAACCCCTGGAAGTTAAGGAATTGCTTTGTGCTACAAAAAATAAGCCTCGTCTTGTATGGTGTGCAGAAGACGACAATGTAGACTTTGCCACCCATCAACTCATAGGATCATCCAGGAAAAGCAGTTGCACTGAAGATGACCAAGCCAATACACTAGGAAGACACCAGAAGGCTAACACTTGCTTCCTATGTGGAGATACCAGACACTTCGCCAATAGATGCCCCCAGAGGTCAGCATTCCATGACAGTTCATTCTTCAGGATAGTTGCAGTCTATCCTCCAAGAGCTCCAACTCCAACTGTGAGTCCCAGTGAGATTGTTTTTCCCACTCCCCGCTCCACCAGACGGCCTGCAACAACCAACTCAGCTGCTAATCTCCACTGCTTTAGCTGTAGGGAAAAGGGCACTTCGCCCATAAATGCCCCTAGAAGAGGCAGGGCGAGAAACCCAAATGTTTCCGTTACGGCAACATAGGACACCAGGTGCCTAGATGTCCCCAGCAGAACCTCGAAGAACCCACAAAGAATGCCAACGCCACCAACCCCAGTGTCATTAGAGAAGAACTTATCAAGAGCCCCATCAAGAAGCAAGCTATGCCTACTGATGTTCTACTACCAGACTCGGAAGCTTCACCGGAGGCCTTATGCTCTGAATCGGTGAAGGCCTTACGCTCTGAATGTGGTAAGATAGGACATGACACTCAATTATGTCCTCCAATACGACAAGTTGCAAGAGGAGCATGCTTCACATGTGAGCAATATGTGCACTATTGCTATGCATACCCAGTTCCCTAATGTCCCTCTTGTGAGGAACAACATCAATCAGATGAATTCCCTATGAACCAAGTAGCACTCACATGTTGTGGAGAAAAAGGATATCAAACAGACCAATACCGTGTAAACTGCCCTAACTGCGACAAGGACCACCAGCCGGGTGAATGCTTGATAAGTAAAGTTACGTGCTTTCTTCGAAGGACAAGACCATCGCCTAAAGATCGCTCCTCGCATCTGCTGCTGACCAAGGTAGCCGAGTTGCAAAGGGCCAGTTTTTAAGCTGCCGTGAGACTTGTCATGAATGAAGTTGGTAAAGACAACCAGTATCAGACACCCTACCTTTTAAATGGGAGTAACCAGACTACACAGGAGTGTCAGAATACTTCAGTGGAAAAGGGAAGAAATGAGAATGTTCCCCGCACCCTCGCCCTGCTGGACAACCTACAGCGCATAACTCGATAGCTCACCTTCGTTGTTTCAAATGTGGAAAAAATGACTCTGGTGAAGTACAACTTTAGAGCCACCCCAGCTCGAGGCCAGACTTCCGCTCCAAGCAAGAATCTTAAGACTTTGCAAGCATCCAGGTCTACCACAACACCCAACCATGGGCAAGTGAACTATGTTACCACCAAGGAGGCTCAAGAAGACACAAAACTACTAATGGGTACGTTTTCTGTTCAATCAGTGCCAGCGCAAGTTTTCAAGGAGGTTTGCTGAAAGGTTTTAAGCTGCCGTTCTTTTGAGCTAAAGAAGACCGTGGTGCTTAGTTTCCCCACCGAATTCCCCCTTTCCCCCTCTCTTTCTGTTTTCCGGGAGTAGCTCGAATCTCGGGGCCGAGATTACGTTTAAGGAGGGTAGGTCTTGTAACATCCCATTTTTTGGTTTATGAATAGTATTTTACTTTTGTTAGTTGGTTTTAAAATTTTATTTCAACTTAAGTTGTATTTTCAAAATCTGTAGCTTCTACCTCAATTTCAAGACCCCTCTCTTCATGCACAGCCCACTTTCCTCCCACTTGGGCTGACCGCCCTTCCTGATGGTCGTAGGCCATCTTCTCTTTCTTCTCCCCGCTCACGCCCGCTTCCCTTCCCCGCCTTTCTTATCCTCCGTCAACGCCTCCTTCGCCTTCTCTCACGCTCTGTCCTATCTCGACTGGTCCCTGCTGATCGTCCCACCACCGCATCAGCGCCATGACTGTGCACCTATACCTTCTGACCCTTTGCCACCACCTGCTCCCCTCCACTTGCCCTTGACTCCGACCCCTAAGAATTATTTTGGTAATTAATGACAATATATAAATATGAGACTAACATATTTATTGAGTATTTACAAGGTTTGGTCTCACTGGTGAATACAACAATCTGGACATACGTACTAAAGGTCAACGTTAAGATCAATATAATTCAAAGACAAGGTACAAGTAGTCTATGATCCTTTTGGTATTTATCGGTCTAAGGAGAAAAAGGTGGAAGACCGGATTGTAGGTTAAATGTCGTATTATTAAGAGTGATCCTGACCAGTCGCTTGATAGCATCTTCTTGTGCAATATGGATAAATCTAGGATCATGCATGCATCTAGAGTTTGGTTTGAAAGCCAACCATGTTTTTCCTTAAAAAAATTGGTAGTACCGATGTTTTGTTGGTAGTACTGCCACACTGCGGTATGACCGGGATAGTGGTGCAGTACTACCGCAACCTGGCCGTACCTAAATCTCGTTGGCGAAACCTTTTTTACAGAACAACACCTTTTATCTCAGTCGATCATCCGGAGAACGGTAGTTCTGAAGTTTTCTTGGCGGAACTACCGCATGTTGGAGTGAAAATACAGCAACCTTGATATACCGAAGATTAGAAAGTGGTACTTTTTTTTTTCTAGAAAGCACCCGTTTTGGACAACAAAGTGAAGCGACAGTACTGCCCCTGTACTCCGGTATGACCGTTGAGCGGAACTACCGCTTGATCATTGGCGGTAGTACTACACTGAATTTTCCATCGGCTCTTTCAGAAGCATTTAATGCCTCTACGCTAGCCATTACTGTGTATTTCTAAACGAGCGGTACTACCAGGCATATAACGGCGGTACTACCGAAATTGCTAAAAAATTATGTAATTTGCCTCCAACGGTCGTATTTGGTTGGGGGTGTATAAATACTCCCCCACCTGCTCAAGGACAGAATAATAGACTTCATTTAATATCTTTTGAGCTTAGAACATTCACTCCACACCTCATACACTCTCATTGCATTCATTGTGAGGTGGTTGATCAAAATTCAAGTCCATTCATTTTAGATTGATCCTTAGCACTTGATTGTCGTCAAGCGAAGATCACTAGCTGAAGTATACTTACCATCGTCTCTAACAAGAAGTGCCCACTGATTTGGGCAATCTCTCATTATGTGTCTGAAGCCTTTGCAGCGATGGCATTGTATGTCTCGCGTTCGCCCGGTGGAAGCAACTGAAGTAGAACTCTGAGCTTGCTGAACCAAAGTTGATTTCCTTGCGTCGGAGGCTCGGGGACTGGTGATTGCTGGTCTCCCACGACCAGCGGGGGGTGGAGGACGGCTAGGAGTGGCCAGGACAGCAGGGGTGGCGCCCTGCCCGTGGATTGCACCTGATTTTGCCTACCTGCAATGGAAATTCCAAAAGAGCCACGGGAGCGAAACTGTCTTCCCTGCACTTCACGTTCAGCTTTACAAGCAAGATAGAATAAACGGGTGATAGAATTATACTCCTGATAATCTAGAAGGTCTTGAATGTCCCGGTTAAGCCATTCTACCATCTTCGGTTTCTTGTAAACCACAATGTAACATACCAGTTTGTAATTCTTCATAGTAGTCTTCTACTGTATTACTACCTTGTCTTAAACATTGTAATTTATTCAGTAAATCACGAGAATAATATAAAGGCACAAATCTAGCTCTCATAGCTCTCTTCATAGCATCCAATCTTCTAGGTATGTTTTGTTCATTACGGCACAATTCATTCTACCAAATAGATGCAAAATCAGTGTACTCACTAGTAGCAGCCCTAACCCTTTTATTTTCAGGAAATTCATGGCATGCAAATTTTTGGTCTACAACTAACTCTCATGTGAGGTAAGCATCAGGATCATATTTTCTAGCAAAAGGAGGCATAATGAATTTAATTTTACCAAGTGTATCATTACGATCATGTAACTCACGTGGTGGGTCTCTTCGCAAACCTTATAGATTGACGTGTCGTTGCCGATGATCACGATCATTGTTGCGATTGAAACCACCATCGGACTCCGTATCAGCAACATATGGGTTCACTTCATCTTCTATCTCATCGGCCAATGAGCTAGCAACAGATGGGTTACGACGCGGTGGTGCAACGCCGATAGCAGCAGCAGGAGGTGGAGCTCTCTCTCTAGCTGCTCCACACGTGTAACAATTGCAGCAAGATCGTTATTGGTGCGATCTAGAACCCCCTCAAGACGTTCTGAATGTTGACTCAACAAGTGTGAAAATTGATGCATGATGTCTTTCGTGCGAGGCATGAGAGGTGCATCTTCCTCAACGTTGGGCCTGCTATTCTCCCCTTGTGACTATGAACCTGCCATTGTTAGTATCAAATAAAAGAATAAATCGCAATGTATATATCCCTATGAACTACTAGTTTCTTCGAGTTTCACAAGTCACTCTCTCACAATGCCTTACCAAGTTCTTACAAGCTCTTACCAATGCAGCAGGGAGGTGGTACAACCGGTGGCTAGTTCCTGATAGTCTCACTTGCAATTAGCCCAGCGATTGCAAGGAACAGAACCTGCTGAGTTAGTAGGAGGTGGAGCTCAGAAAACTTCAATGCGGTAGCAAGGATCAGCAATAATCAAGATCTGTGAATGCAAGCTCAAAAATCGTTCAACACCGGTTAGTGCTGGTCCTAGGCTAGACCGTACTAGAGACGCAAGCCCAGAACACAAACTAACACCCGGTGCGGCAGAACTAGAGAACGTCGCACACAGAGTTCGGAAGCTCGAAAAAGGATGTTGTCTTCGCGGAGAACCTTAAAATCACTTGTAAAAGTGCTATGTCAATTTTGAGCGAATTCTGATAAACTTGAATGTTTCACAGTTTGTGGGCCTGTTTTGAGGCCCTAAATGACCTTTTTTGGGGTCAAAGTTTGTTGGACCGAAAAGGCGACTAGAGCGGGGGTTAATAGGAGCTCGCTCACTTTTTCACAAATAATGAATTCAACACAATTTCACTCCAGTAGCTATGGAAGCTATGAAGATCAGTATATCAGTACAGCGAAAGACTAATATTGAATCCAATATAAACCCCTAAGCAAAACAACAAAAACAACAAAGATTAAAGCACATCAGTGCGCTGCCGATCGAACCGCTGGCCTTGGGTGGTCGGACCGATTTTCGCCGATCGACCGGTGGCCCACAGGCGGTCGGCCGCCGCCTCGTAATGCATTGAAAACCCGATGACGAAGATGCAAATAGATGAAACTTTTGATCTACTAATCCAAACTTGATGAAACTTGGAACACACCTTTTCTATGATATCAGTGACCTATTCCAATCGAAGATTATGATAATTCTTGGAGGAATCAAGATCCTTTTCCGTTTGATCAAAGAAGGGTTCAAAACCGGGTCAAAACGAAAACCTGATCCAAGATCTTGCTCGTGGGTAATTGATGATCAAGATGATCCTAGATAGGTTCCCACACGTCACAGCAAGCTAGATCACGTGAAGAATTCAATCAAAAACTCGCGGGTCAAAGAAAGACCTAAAATCATCAAATAGAGAGAAAGAACGCAATGAGACAAAACATTGATCAAACTTTCCTTTGATTGATTGATATGATCTGGGCTTACAACCACTCCATCAATGGAGGACAATGCTCAATCCAAGAGCACAAAAATTACATCAAACTATCAAGAACCCTAGCCTCCACAAAAGCTCTCCCCAAGAAAATTAAGGTTTACGAGAATTGCAAAAGAGACGAAGTCAAGGTGCAGCCACCTCCCTCCCCTAATTATAGTGGAGGCTTAGACCTTCTAGAAGTTTGACTCAATTGGGCTCCCGTTAAGGCCTAAAACAAACGGGACACTTACACACGTATTTTAATGCATCGTCTTTATCTCCCCTTGACCTAACTAGCTACACCTTGCGCCATCTTGCGCCTCGGATTAGCCAATAGATCACCCTTGTCCATCTTGCACCACGCTTGAGTACATTGACCTCACCCGACATCGTCGATCGTTCTGGACCTCAGCTCTCCAAGCCTAGTCCCAACCATCATCGCCGTTGACCGTCGTTGACCACCAAGCAAAGTGCACAACAATAGACAAGTAAACCGAATTTAGGAACAAGTTCTTCACAACTTGACCCATGTTAGTCAAAACATGCATCATGCAACATATATGCCCTGAAACTCATGACTTTGACCTAACAACCAAATATCACCGCCACGACGGGCGACGATCCAAGTGAAAACCGGTCAGACCGCCCACCCTGGCCGGTCTGACCGCCACCTATGGGCCGGTCAGACCGCCAGCTGGGACTTAGCCATTTTTCCTCTCTGGAAAACCGAAACCTACTGAAAATTTCAAACCAATAGAACTTTTGACTGTAGACTCTAAAAATTATGAGACCAAGTGCAATAGAATCCCCTCTCTTGCCTACTACCTCTATTTTTGGCCCAACTCAAACCAACACTTACTGACATTTCAGGTCCGACCGCCGCTAGGGCCGATCAGACCGATCATGGCCGGCAGATGACTGTCGCTTCTCTAGCGGTCGGACCGGTTATGGTCCGACAAAGACAACAACAAATGCAAAAACACGCAAAAGACAAACCGTAAACGTCATTGCCAATTGTCACATCATCCTAAGATTTGGAGCATATCCTCATGATATCCACAATCTCCCCCTTGATGAACATATTTGCAATAATCTAGAAAATGTAATTTGGAGGTTTGAAAAGTAAAATACTTTCGTTTTCGCACAAAGGGACAACTTGGTCCATAAGCAAGAGAAAGCAATGGAAAAGACCAACCTGGCATCAGAATAGCATAGGCATGCGAGATAAGGCAAAAGAAAGCATAAAACTTTGATTTCTAGAAAAGAGTAAAAAATCTCACTTAAGGTCCATATGAAAGAACAATGGTTCAATTGACCTATGATCATTGTGAGGATAAATAAATGCGGTTCAAGTTCAGAAAAGTCAATAAGACAATAAGACTGCAATTCAAAAACTCCCCCTCACTATGATCCTCATATTTCAGAAAATTTCAAACTCTCCCCCTTTTTATCATTTTTATATATCTTCTCCCCCTTTGTACAACAATGATATATCTTCTACCCCAACATTGAAATATCTTCTCCCCCTTTGACAATGGAGTCATCAAGGAATCACGCCTTCCTCTCATCCAGAGATAACAAATGCAGAATGAAGAAAGAAGCATAAGAAGGAGTATGCATGAAGTGCAATGGAGTGGCTTCATTTTTGTATTTTTCAAATTTTGATTACAAGAAGCTTTGAAGATTATCCAAAAGAACAAACCAGCATTTCTAATATTGCACAAACGACATGTCAAGCCTAACAGCGCTAGCAAGATCTTGATAAGACATATTTATCAAAGTTAAGCACGAAGGCTCAAAAGTAAAGCAATAGATTTGATCAATTTAAGCAAAGCTTCAAATTCAGCAAGTTCATCAACATGGATCCTAAAGTGAAACTGGCCATGTCAAAATGTCAAAGTGAGATAAAAAAATCTAACAAAGACCACATTAAGAGTCAATTAGGTCCTGTATTGAATCATTTTGCTCATTTTTCTCAAACGCCCATTTTTCAATAATTTTCTCATTTGCACTGAATATTGAAGTTGACTAATGATCTAACTTAGTGACAAGATCCTGGACTAGGAGCCATCCACAAACTCATTCTAAGCTTCGAACAGAAGTTGATTAAAGGTATATCTTAGTAAAGAAGATCCTGGACTATGAGCCATCCACAAACTCTTTCTAAGCTTTTACCAGGGCGACAAATCTTGAGGTTCATGTCATTTCTGACAAGCAATCCCCATGAGATCATCTGGATCATCAAACTATCTCCAAGTTCATGTCTTTGACAAGCAGTCTCGTAAGAGTAGTTTGGCACAATTTAAGCATAAGACAATCTTGATTTTTTTTGTTTCACAAGAGCAGTTTTAGAATATTAAGAACACAAGAAGCTCAAGTAATGATCAATTTTAGATTCAAGGGCTAACAAAGCAATTCTGACAGTGCCAATGTCACAAAAGGAGCACTAGTTGCGCAACTAGCTAAAACATCCACAAATTGTAATTTTTAGTTCGAGTTGTTTAGAATTCTAGCTCATACAGCAAAGACTTATCTGTATATGTGAAAGCATGATAATTCTAGCAAGTCAAAGAACTAGACATGGCATTGAGCAAGACTTGAAATACTCAAGCTCCAAAGGGTAATAGGCAAAGCTTCATCAATTTTAAAAGATAAGCAAAAAATCTTATATTACAACGCATCTTTTTGGATACCACTTGTTGGATTTTTCATACCACTTATTGGGTTTTTCATATGAATGCAATATGATACAATGAGATGCAATAAAAGCCTAAAAACCTAAAAAGTTTAAAAAGATCAATAAGTTCAGAAAAAGAACAAGAAAAGATCAAAAGAACAAGGTAAGATCAGAAAAGATCGAACTCCCCCTCAGACCAACCTATAGGGATAAATTACCCTAACTTGCTTCTCAAGGTGGCAAACCTAGTTGGGTCTAAAGGCTTAGTGAGGATATCAGCCAGTTGAGCTTTGGACTCCACAAAGTGTAGCACAATATCACCTTTTTCAACATGGTCTCCAAGGAAGTGATAGCGAATATCTATGTGCTTGGTCCTAGAGTGTTGCACAGGATTTTTAGCAATGTTAATAGCAGAAGTGTTATCACAGAAAAGATGAACACTAGCAAAATTTAACCCATAATCCTTAAGAGTGGTTACCATCTACAAAATCTGACGACAGCAACTAGCAGCAGCTACATATTCAGTTTCAGCAGTGGATTGTGCAACAAAAGAATGCTTCCTAGAAGACCAAGATACAAGAGAAGTGCCTAGGAAGTGACAAGTGCCTGAAGTACTCTTCCTATCTAGCCGACAGCCCGCAAAATCAGAATCTAAAAACCCCCGAATGGACAAAGATGAAGAACATGAATACCAAATACCATACATAGGGGTAGAGTCTAAATACCTGAATATGCGCTTAACGGCTTGGCGATGGGAAGTCCTCGGAGACGTCTGAAACCTCGCATAGAGGCAGACCATGAAGTGGATGTCCGGTCTTGAGGCCGTTAGGTACAGAATGGAATCGATCATGCGGCAGTACTCGCGTTGATCTACAGCTTCTCCTTCCTCATCTGGATCCAAAACAGTCGAAGTTGCCATAGGAGTGGAGATTGGCTTGCAGTCACCCATGTCGAAACATTTGAGCAAGTGCTTAGTGTACTTCGTCTGATGGATGAAGATCCCTTCCTTGCATTGCTTGATTTGAAGCCCCAAAAAGTAATTGAGCTCTCCCATCATACTCATCTTAAATTCCCTGAACATAGTCTCAGAAAAGCTGGAAACAAGAGCATGAGACGAATCAACAAAGATAATATCATCAACGTAAATTTGAACAAGCGGGAAGTCATTACCACGTCTAAGAATGAACAAAGTCTTGTCTACCTTACCCATCTCAA
The DNA here is from genome assembly GCA_036346395.1 of Hsuehochloa calcarea. NCBI lineage: Eukaryota > Viridiplantae > Streptophyta > Magnoliopsida > Poales > Poaceae > Hsuehochloa > Hsuehochloa calcarea. The sequence goes on along the minus strand of CM070596.1, from coordinate 16,365,166 downwards.
AATCATTCTTAAGCAAAAATATCTTAAGTTTATCATACCAGGCTCTAGGGGCTTGCTTAAGACCATATAAGGCTTTGGATAGCTTGAACACATGATTTGGGTATTTGGGATTCTCAAAGCTTGGGGGTTGCTTAACATAAACTTCCTCCTCTATAAAACCATTTAAAAAGGCACTTTTAACATCCATCTGATATAATCTAAAGCCCTTAGATGCAGCAAATGCAAGCAGAATGCGAATGGCTTCTAGTCTAGCAACAGGAGCAAAAGTCTCATCAAAATCCAACCCCTCAACTTGGCTAAAGCCCTGAGCTACCAACCTAGCCTTGTTTCTAATTACAGAACCAGCCTCATTTTGTTTATTTTTGAAGACCCAACGGGTTCCTATAACATTATGGCCACTAGGAGGTTCTACTAGGCTCTAAACTTTATTGCTCTCAAAATTCTCTGACTCCTCATGCATGGCATTAACCCAGCTAGAATCCGGTAAAGCATGTGATATATCGCGGGGTTCAAAAGAAGCAACAAAAGCAGAATGAGAGTATAGGTTTGGATCATTATACCTGGAGCGAGTGACTCGCTCATTGAGATTACCTATTATCTGATCAGGAGGGTGCTGCCTTTGAATGTGATGTGGTGCACCCAGAGAACAAAGCATCTCTTGAACCTCCGCAGGTACTGCTGATGACGAAGATGCAGCAGTAGCCTCATCTGAAGGTGAAGTAGTCACAGCAGGTTCTTGTGCTGGAATAGGAGCGTCCACAGTAACAGGTGGAAGAACATCAAGTCCTTCATCATCTTCCTCTATGAATATGCTCTCTGTCACCTGTGTATCACCTGAAATATCTGATCTAGCTCCAGGGCTAGTCTCATCAAAAGTGACATTGCATGTCTCCTGAACAAGGTTAGTTTCAATATTAAAAACCCGAAAACACCCCTCGAATGTGCAGGATAACTCAGAAATAAACTATCAAAAGTTCTTGATTCAAATTTATCTAGATTTCCTGTTTTGAGAATAAAACATTTAGATCCAAAGACTCGAAAGTGCGAAACAGAGGATTTTCTACAAAATCGAAGCTCATAAGCAGTCTTGCCCAAAGAGGGTCTCACAAAGACACGATTAGCAATATGGCAAGCAGTAGCAACAGCTTCGGCCCAAAACCTCCTCGACGTGCTATACTCATCTAGCATCGTCCTAGCCATCTCGACCAGGGTCATGTTCTTCCTTTTCACAATGCCATTTTGTTGAGGGACATGTGGAGAAGAGAACTGATGCTCAATTCCGCGCTCAGCTCAATGCCACCGTCGTCTTCTTCAGCGCCGGTGGAGCTCCGGCAACCCCAAGCTCCCCGAGCACCCTTCTCCACTTAGGTAACCTCTTTATAGCCCCTAGTACCTCGGCACCTGCTTACCAGAACCGCTGCAGAGCTTTTTGCCGTTATGCTCATTTGCCGTATTGACCGCCGTCGCTCAACGCCGGCTAGCCGTCGTTCTGGGCTAGCTCAGGTGCCGTGAATGCTCTCATCGAGTGCGCAATACTAATGCGCACCTGTGCATATCCTCAGATCGCGCCGCCTTGGGCTGCCGCGCCGTCGAGCCGCCGGCAAGACGTGCGGGAGCCGCCGCGTTTTGACAGATTTCCGACCGGTTGTTGTAGCGAGGATTTGATTAGCGTTAATGACACTGATTACTATTAATGACTCAATCATTGTTAGAAAATCCTGGGTTAGTCGTTCCTTGTGTCACTTACATGTGGGCCCCGGCCGATTAGTGATTGCGTAGAATTGTGTAGTACGCTCTCCCACCGGGAAAACGTATTCCCCGTGTGTATAAAACTAAAAATACGTTTTCAAAATTAGAAGGTGCATTTTCGAAGTGCGCCTTCGACGTCATTCTCGGAGGGGCTGGGTCAAAGTTGACCCAGTCAACTGTTGCCCGAGGGCCCGCGAGTCAGTCGCTGTGGCTAGGTTCAGCTGAGTACAAAAAGTATTTTTTTCGTTTAATTAAATTCTGAAATGCTTTATTTATGAACTGAAAAATGCATTAAACTTCAAAATTGCATAAGTAATTCATTTTAGCTCCAAATTTGATGATTCAAATTTTGCTGGATTCCTTTTTTCATGTACTTTATTATAAAAATGGTTTGAACCATATTCCTATTCCAGAAAATCACAGTTGCAAAATTACTTTGGGTTTAGTATTATTAATACACTAAAAATTACTTTAACTTCAAAAATACATAAGTATATCTCTGTAGCTCCAAAAAGAGTAAACTCAATTTTGTTAGGATCCTCTGTTAGTATAGTTTATTGTAAAATAGGTTGTGAGCATGATACTATTTCTAAAAATCTGATTTTACATTTAGCTTGTGTACTACTTTCACACCTTTGAAAAATTATAGAAAATCCATCTTAGCTCCAAATGAGGTGAATCATTTTTCCTTGATCATCTCACGTGGTTCTCTATCTACCATAAAAGTTTCATATGCACCACTGCTCTGAAAATTTTCACCAAAATAATTACTTCAAATGAACAGTAATCAGTAACAATTTATTTGGATTTTCTGTAAAATTGACTTTAAAACTGTCATAACTTTTGCATAGAATATCCAAATCAATTGATTCTTGTTGATAAATTCACCTAAAATCATGCTCTACCTTCTGTGAATTTTTCATGATTTTTGGATGACTTTGAATTTTTGGGTCTTTTCGGTATTATTCGTTCTTATTGTGCTTTCGACTTCTTTCGGTAGGTTTCGACGATTCTATTGTATTCGAGAGTGATCCTCTGCAACAAGATAGTAATCCTCAGCAAGTTAAGCAGTTTGATCATAAATGTCCTATTACTTTCAAGTCTAACATTTTGTTTACAAATTGTATGTATGCATGCTTTTGTGTTAAAGTATTTTTCCCGATTAGAGGTAGCTATTCCTATTGCATTGTTGCCCTTAAATTGTTATCCCCTGCCATAAACATAAGTTATTATCATCGCTGGTGAACTAGAGCCCGGTGATTTAATTATGCTCTTTTATTGTCCTTGCGGGTCATGCTTATATTTGCTTAGCTACCGGTAGAATTGGGCGGTTATCGACTTAGTAGGTAACTTTGATCATACAAATCATTTTATTAATTTATGATCAGCACCTTGTGCTAAATTACCTTGAAAACTAAAATTGCAAATGAAATGTTTTAGACTTGGGCAAGTGGTTGGATTGTGGGATATTGGGTGTTTGATTGTCTTGCCCAGGTCAACAAGGACCGAACATCTTATTTCACCAAAACCAAGAATTTATTGCGTGCTAACCACGCGAGAGGGATATGGGACCTCTCTTGACTTAGTACTTTGGCGTGTGTTAGCTCCGGGTTGCAGGCGGTGGTTTGTGTGTTGTGTGAAAAAGGAACTGTGTGTTATTGTTGGGTGTGCGGTGGTGGAGTTCCGGGTAGGTTCTCCACCTCGAGGGGCATCGTAGTTGTCCAAGGTTTTACCCGAGAGTGGTAGTTGACCGAGGCTTTACGATGACTCCGACACAACGTATCGGTTTCTATCCATACCGGCGACCCGTAGTTAATACATAATATTTAAAACGTCTCGTAGGACTTAGCCTTGCCGGCATACCTAAGGAAGTGTGCTCTATTGCATGGCGAAAAGGTGGTTTGACGTGTGGGTACATTGGTACACCCCTGCAGGGTATAAACTATTCGAATAGCCTCGTCCTAGGTTATGGACACGCTTGGGTTTGGATTTACAGGAGTTAGACTCAACATTTTGGAAGTCTTAATTAAAACTTGACGTGGGTCGTATGAATGGGGAATTCGTACTATTGTTGTGGTGGCTATTGGGTTAGCTACTTCCAGGATATCTTGTTATTATTGTTACTTGTATATCGATGTTTTATCAAATAAAATCAGATTGTAAAATTGCTTTCAATCTATTACATTATTGCAAATGAAAACTTATTTTATGCCAAAAATGAGTCTAGAGCCTGCTCCACTTAAATAAGCTTGCATGTAGATATTTATATAGACTTGTTACTCTACACGTAAGTCTTGCGTAGTACAATTTTTGTACTCATTTACTTTACTTAACTATTTGTTGCAGAGGAGGAAGGTGAGCCCCAAGGGCCTCACTTTTGTGAGATGTGCTGCGGGTTTGACGACTAGCTTGGCGGTCCGGTTGGTTGCCTTGTGGGTAAAGTCACACGAATTGGCTCTTTTGTTTATCGTCATCTTATGGCATTTCGCTTCCGCTGTCTAATTAGTTAATTGTATGTCTTTTGGCCGGTCGGCCTCTCTTTTGTAATAACTCTACTATGCATGTCTTTTGATTTGTTGTGTTGCTTTGGTTCTATGTCTTGAATGGAATTGATGCATGAATTTTGTAAAGGGGTGTGTATACTGTATTTCTAGGAAGTATACATATCTCGAAGATACGGGTTATATTGTTTGTGATGCTATGGTCAATTGGTGACTAAGCGTTGCAAGCTTAATAAACCGGGGTCCTCACAAAGTTGGTATCAGAGCCATACTAACCATAGAAACCACTAGCTTAGTCGTCTTTAGGATATTTTGAAAAACTTAGTTTCAAAATGTTAAATGGTTTATGAAAACTTAAGCGAGTTCTCAGGTTTTACTCCTTACCTATCTTAGATTACTCCTCTCACCTTGTTCTCGTTTAAATTTTGAAAAGTTGTTTCCTCTCCTCTCCTTTCTAAAGATAGTGTTACCGTTTAAATTCAGTTTTTGGGAATTCAATGAGTGTTGAGAATATGAAGTGTTGGCTGTCCTTTGATGAAGATTAGAAGCATTTGGAGTTGGAAAATTAAGCTTGGGACTTAGATACAAAATCTGGACAGCAAGCACCTAGTTCTTTGATAGGGCTTAAAATGAGAGGATAATTCAACTAAAACTTATGGGGTTTAAAAGGGTAAGATGTGATATTAGATAGCTAGCATCTAACACACCCTAAGATGGTTTTTATCATGATATTTAGATGCATTAATACTTGAGTTACGTTCTGAAAATTTTCTTCTCAAACCGATTACTCGTTCACTCAATACGAGTTAGTCGTACCAAGAAGTTGAATCTTGTGTCTTATGAGTTTTGCATTGAATCTTATGCCTTCTTGCAAATGTTTTGGAGTTCGTTTCCTTGTTGGTTATATGTTTATAATTTGGTTAGGGTAATGTATCATTTCCCTAGTTGATAGCTTGTCCTTTGCTACCTTTCGTCTCCAGTTTCGGGTTTGTGTTGCTAACCCGCCTCAATGAAACAGGATGGCTGGACGAACACGCGACAGCCAGGGTTAGCCAGCTAGTTCGGATGAGGAGCTCCCACCTCCTCCGACCATGGCTGAGGTTCTCGCTCAGATTGAGCGAAATCGCATGGATCAGACAAGGATTCTAGAGGCGATTGCACGGAACACCTCCAACTTTTCCGGTGCCTCAGGATCAGGAGGAGGTGGCCATCATCAGAGCGGAGGACTCTCGGATTTCCTTCGCAGCAGTCACCCACTTTTTCGCGGTCCGAGGACCCACTTGACGCAGATGATTGGTTGCGTCTTGTTGAGCGGAAGCTTGATGTCGCTCAGTGCCAGGAGTAGGAAAGGCACTATTTGCCTCCCATTAGCTGGAGGGGGCAGCACTCTCATGGTGGGAGAACTTCCTCGCCATGCAGCCCGCGGGCCGGGCTATCACTTGGGCAGAGTTTCGCACTGCCTTCCGTCAGGCTCATGTTCCTGCCGGATTGATGAAGCTTAAGAAGAAGGAATTCTCGGCGCTCAAGCAAGGGCGCAAATCAGTGACGGAGTACTTGCATGAATTCAACCATCTATCTCGGTACGCCGCTGAGGACGTGCCCACTGATGAGGCTAAGCAGAAGAAGTTCAAGGATGGCTTGTTTGAGGAGCTTTAGGACAAGCTGTCTATTGTTGACTTCCCCGACTTCCAGTCGTTGGTCGACGGTGAAGAACAAGTACCCGTTGCCTCGGATTGACGAACTTTTAGATCAATTGACCGGAGCTCGGGTATTTTCCAAGATTGATCTGAGATTGGGCTACCATCAAGTCCAAATCAGGACTGAAGATATTCCAAAGACGGCTTTCTCTACTCGCCACGGATTGTACGAGTGTACAGTCATGTCTTTCGACTTGACGAATGCTCCTGCACTTTTCATGAATCTTATGAACACGGTATTCATGGAGTTTTTGGACAAGTTTGTGGTGGTTTTTATTGATGATATCATCATCTACTCGAAGAATGATGAGGAGCATGCTGAACACTTGAAGCTATTATTTGTAAAACTGCACGAACATCAACTGTATGCGAAGTTCAGCAAGTGCGAGTTTTGGTTGAAGGAAGTAGCATTCTTGGACCATATTATTTCAGCAGAAGGCATAGCCGTTGATCCTAGCAAGGTCAGTGATGTGCTCTCTTGGTGTCAGCCCAAGTCAGTGACTGACGTGAGGAGTTTCCTTTGTTTAGCGGGATACTATCGTCGCTTTATTGAGAACTTCTCCAAGATTGCAAAGCCAATGACAGAATTGCTCAATAAGGACAAGAGGTATGTGTGGTCCGCTGATTGTGAGAAGAGTTTTCAAGAACTAAAGAAGAGGTTGACAACAGCTCCAGTTCTTGTTCTTCCCGATGTCCAATGAAGTTTTGATATTTATTGCGATGCTTCTCGTCAAAGACTCGGTTGTGTTCTTATGCAAGAGGGTAAGGTAGTGGCTTATGCATCAAGACAGTTGAGGCACCATGAACTCAATTATCCAACCCATGACTTAGAATTAGCTGCAGTGGTTCATGCACTGAAGATTTGGCGACACTACCTCATCGGTAATCGTTGCGAAGTGTATTCGGACGACAAAAGTTTGAAATACTTGTTCACCCAACCGGATATGAACCTTAGGCAAAGAAGGTGGTTGGAATTGATCAAAGATTATGATATGGGTCTCCAATACCATCCAGGCAAAGCTAATGTGGTGGCCGATGCTCTCAGTCGCAAGGTCTATTGCAATACCTTGGTGATCAAGGAGCAGCAGCCTGCCCTTCATGAAGAATTTCAGCGGCTCAACTTGGAAGTAGTTGGGCATGGCATTCTCATAGCCTTGTGCAACCAACCTTAGAAGATTAGGTCAAGGCTGCTCAACAATCAGATGAAGGTGTTAATCAAATCAAGCAAAATATCAAGAGCGGAACAGCTAAATGTTTTTCTGAAGATGACCATGGAGTTGTATGGTTTGGATCACACCTTGTTGTTCCGAAGGTTGTGGAATTGCGGGACTTAATCCTTCGCGAAGCCCAAGACTCTCCTTTGTCCATTCATCCCGGGGCCACGAAGATGTATCAAGACCTCCGGCAGGGATTCTGGTGGACCCGAATGAAGCGGGAGATTGCAAAATTCGTTGCTGAGTGCGACGTATGTCGCCGAGTGAAGGCTGAACATCAGCGACCAGCAGGCATGTTGCAGCCTCTTCCCATTCCTGATTGGAAGTGGGACTCCATCGGGATGGATTTCATCACTGGTCTACACCGTACCTCCGCGGGAAAAGATGTCATCTGGGTTATCATTGATTGGTTGACAAAAGTAGCACATTTTCCTCCTGTGCGTGTTGATCTCAACGCGAGTCATTTGGCGGATCTCTACATATCACGTATCGTATGCTTGCATGGGGTACCGCAGACCATTATTTCAGATCGCGGTTCCCTCTTCACCGCCCGGTTTTGGAAACACTTGCATGAAGCTATGGGAACTCACCATTCTTTCAGCACTGCATACCACCCGCAAACTGATGGCCAAACTGAAAGAGTAAATCAAGTTCTGGAAGATATGCTCCGCGCTTGTGTTATTTCCTATGGGAAGAATTGGGAGAAATGTTTGCCTTTTGCCGAATTCTCCTACAACAACAGCTTTCAAGCTAGTCTCGGCATGGCACCATTCGAAGCTTTATACGGGAGAAGGTGTAGAACCCCGTTGAATTGGTCAGAAACTGGCAAAAGATCACTCTTTGGTCTGGACTCGATCCAAGAGGCCGAAGATCATGTTCGGTTGATACAAGACCGGATGTGCACGACTCAATCATGACAAAAGAGCTATGCGGATCGTCTTCGTCGCGAGTTGAGCTTTAAACAAAATGATTTTGTATATCTCAAAGTTACTTCTTTGAAGGGCACTTGACGATTCGGCGTCAAAGGAAAATTGGCACCTCGTTATGTCGGACCCTTCCGAGTCATGGAAAAGAGAGGAGTTGTGGCCTACAAGTTGGACTTACCTGCTGCACTTTCTGGGGTACACAATGTATTCCATGTATCCCAGCTGAAGAAGTGTCTTCGTGTCCCTTCTGAACAAACTCCTTTGGAAGGTCTTGATGTACAGGAGGATCTGACCTACAGTGAGCGTCATTTTCGCATCCTTGAAGAGGCTAAGTGAAGGACAAGGAATCGTACCATTAAGTTCCTTAGAATTCAGTGGGCAAATCATTCCAAGGATGAAGCCACTTGGGAACGAGAAGACCTTATGCGAAAGGAATATCCAGATCTTTTTCCTTCTGCTTAAAGTGCCTTCGAATCAAGAAAGGAAAGTTTAAGCAAAGCAACGGAAAGGAAAATGTAGTAACCTCTCCTTGTCATCTTGTTAAGGATATCCCAGCACTATGTTTAAAGGAAATCAAGACAACAGATGTTGAGTAATCCTTTAGAACTCTCCTATCCAGCTTTCGACCTACCCATATCTCGGGGTCGAGATCTTTTGTAAGGGGGGGAGATTTGTAACATCCCAAACAATGGTGTGTGTTTCAAATGTAATAAAAATAAGGAGAAATTAAAACTTTGAACATGCATTGGTTTTGTGGAGTTTTGCATAAATTTTTGGACTGGAAAGTATTGAAAACAAAGAAAACATACGAGTCAAATTTGAGTTCCAAAAGAAAGCGAGAGAAAAAACTTATGAACACCTTCTGGAAATAATTTATTCAAATACTATATTAGTTATCATGAATTAATAGATTTTTCCAAATTTTTTGACTTGAATTCAACCGACAGAAAATTCAAACACAATCATTAACCTATTTTAAGTTTGAATTTAAATTAAGCAAATAACTTATAAAAAGTGGTATTCAAATTTTATATGGGTACTAGGTCATCCCAGGAACACCCCTGAATTATTTCAAAATTTTAGAATTTTATTTCTATATTTAAAGCCTCAATCAAACTAGTTATAAATTGGTCAAATCTGGAAATTGCAAACTTAACACTATTCATGCGACCGAGCCTTTCACTGTTGCGCCGATCGAACCCATCGCACTATTTGGCTCGGCCCAACCAACTAACCCGCGCGTCGTATGCAGCCGTCCGATGAGGCATCGACGGCCACGATCGCGTACCGCTTCGGCCTGAGTTTAAAAATCCTTGCGCGTTATCGATCGTTTGTTCGCGATCTAACGGCCCGCGTCGACCCCCGTTTCCCTCGATCTCGCGCTCGCGCTGAGTCGCTGACGCCGCGGCCCCACCAGTCGGATGCGTCGTTCTCCTCGCGCTAGCGCTCGCGCAGAACTCGCGCGCCACGCGGCCGAGACACCCTGCGTCGCTCCACCAACGGCGTTACCCCACCGCCCTCCGCGACCAATCCCTGGGCGTCGCCTCTTGACGCCGCCTATTCCTCCGTCCTCGCCCCTGCTCAAAACCAACCCTATGCCTCTCTCTCAACCCACTTGTCGGACCCGGGAGTAACACCCCAGAATCCTCTGTGCATTTCTGAACTAGTCCCATGATCAGTAGCTAGTTCACACAGTAAACAGATATGGTAACATCCATAAATCGCACAACTTTATTAATAAATATCAGAGTTGATTACAAGAAAGGCTTACAAGCCAACATTAAACAAACACAGCGGAAGACGAAGAAGTAGTGGAGTCCAGTTGATTTGCCACAGGCAATCGACTGGGGTAGCGGCCTAGTCGTCGAGATCCGAAGTCCTTCTCCTCTGAAATTTATTTGCATGAAGCAAGGGTGAGCACAACTACCGTGCTCGTAAGTTACACCCAATAACAGAGTTAATGCATGTATGGATATATCAAAGGAAGGCTTATTGGTTGATTTTGCATAAAGCAATATTTTCTTTAAATATTTGTACTAAGTTCCAAAGCAGATATTTGATAACTAAAATTCATTTTACAAGTTCTCAAGTTTTATAGTAGGATAACCTCCATATGAAACATGGTGATGGATACCCTCCTATCACATGGCTAACCGCCCAATTTTACTGCAAGGATTAACCATCCTCAAATCATTTGCAAAAATCATTTTAAAACAAAATCAAAGTCTAACTTTGAGTGGCTTTGCTCAGCATGTCCATGACCGTGGACACGGCTATTCGAATAGTTTTACACTCTGCAGAGGTGGTACAACTTTACCCACAAGAGATAATCAACTTTTAATGTCCGTCTGACACACTTCCGTAGGTGTGCGACTAAGTGATTATCACGAGACCTTTACAATGCGTCATTCCAAAGTAGTCATGCCCGCTAAGGTTTCACTTCCTTCGATTAACCATCCGCTAGAAGCCCCTCTTGCGCCGCTAAGGTTTCACTTCCATTGGGTTAACCACCACGAAACCCCTCTTGCACCAAGTGGGAATCTTGTCTAACCGACACCCACACACCAAAATAGCACAACTAACAATGGAACGTTGCAAATTATTCAGCCTAGCCTGTCCCATTCCAGACTTGTGGTAGTACGGTGGAGCTTTGCAAGATGCGGCTCGAAGACCGGTCCTTAACTGACTTGGGCGACTTTCAAAATAACCACTGGGCCTCAAACCTACCCGGATTGAGCCCGTGCATAAACCTGCACCCACCAAGCATCCATTTCGCCCAAGTACAAACCAACTTTTCATTTTTGCTTTTCAAAGTCATTTGTAAAATCTTCCATGACAAACCAATGTCATAGGCTTTTAAACAATAGTTGATTATTTGGCTAAAATTTCCCAAACTAAACATTTTTGGTGTAAGCATGTCTTTACATAATATTTTCAAATGATCCCAGTTCATACTATCGTATCAACTAGGTTTTTATCTAGGGTGACAATATATTTGATTCAAATATCAACATTGGCCATACAAAGGATTTAGGCATAACTATAAATTTAAAACAGGTGTTTAAATTACATTGAAGAAAAATAAGCATGCAATAATAATTTTAAACAGAATTTAAATAATTTGAAATAATAGGATCAAATATGATCAAAGGTATAACTTGCCTTGATTGGTTATGTGTTGTTCTCAAACGGCGTCGAATCGACTCTCAAGTCATTCGAAATCTATACGTGCATACATAAGCCAAATTCAAACAAAATCCAAATAAAATCCAAAAATTATAAAATAAATACTATAAGGAAGATATCTACTTTATATGAATATAGGAATTTTAATCGATGGAATCGGAGTTCGTATGAGGGAGAACGAAATTCCGGAAGGGAGGGTGAATAGTATTTTGCATGGCACTATTCATTTACATGCAACTCACGTGAATAGTAAATATTGTGAAAGAATTGGCCGTGCAGGCGATAGGAATGGAGAGTTGGGCGGCGAACAACGAATATGGAATCCCGGTGAGGTACTCTACCCAATGGTAGCATTCGTTGGTGGCGATCAAGTCATGCAAGAACGCAATTAGAAAAACAGCTAATATATAATAAAACTCAAAATTACAAAATAAATACTGAAAAATAAAGGATGAATTTAGATGATTTTACGTGGAAGAATTATCGGATTCGAGTTTGCATTAGAGAGCAATAATTTCGAAGCAAAAATCACAACAAAAGAAAAGCTACAGTAGCATAACTAGAAAAATGAGCACTGGTCATCTTCTTCCTTTTGAATCAACAGAGAATGAAACCAAGCCATGGCTATGGGGAAAGAGAGGAAAGGTGGCGGAGAACTACCAAAATGGATTGCCGACGTCGAGACGGAGTCAACGGTGGTGACGGTGTGGTCGGAGATGGCGGCGGCGGCGGCGGCGGCGCACGGTGGTGGTCGGCCATGGGAGGTGGCGGCAGCTCGCGACGCTTTGATGGCGAAGCCATGGACGCAGTAAGTACGATGTCGCGGTGCCAACGGTGGAGATGAAAGTGGCGAAGCTCCACCGGAGGCGATGCACGAACGCAAAAACGACAATCGGCCGAAAAACTTCAACTGCAAGGTTTGGCCAAACTATGGGGAGAGGGGAGGAGAGGTTTTGGGGGTGGGTTGAGGGTGTAGAGGAGCTCCTGGAGGGCACTTTATATAGGGGAGGTGGTGGCCGGATTGATGAGAAAATACGAAAATAAAAAGTTTTGGTGCCATAATGACCGTCGGAAAACTGAAAACTGCTCATAAATGGGAGGAATAAACGGCCAATTGATGGTGTAGTGATGTAGGTGACGTTACTACGGACGTGTGGGCACAGACGGCATTCAATTTGGTGCTTTGAGTGAGGAGAAACGGGAGAAAGAGTGAAGACGGCCATTAATGGTGGAGCTTGAGTTTTGCTTGCGGTGGTGGCAGCGAGGACGGCCGTGGCGTGGCCCGTGATGGGAAGGTCGGCGGGATGAGGAAGTATCGGCGGGGCTAGTCGGTGATGGCGAAATGGGCTGTAGTGGAGGCTGCCATTAAAGTTGCTTACGGGAGGGAAGAGAAGAAATCTTCTGGTCTTGAGGAAGAAGAAGGAGTTAAAGAAGGAATAAAAGAGGGGAGAGGGATTTACTAATCAAGAAAATGGAAAAGCCCACTTGGTAGCTACGGGAGAGGAAATGTTAAGCGTGCTGTTGGTGTAGCAACGGTGGGATGGGTGACCCGATGGGAACTTTCCAAAATTTTTATTTTCTGATTTTTTTTATTAAATAATTTTCGAAATTCAAATTAACCACAAATTGAACACCTTTTGGAATATAGTAAATAGAGTCCAAAAATTTAGAAAAATTCATAAAAATTCCTAAAATTATTTTGAACTTAATAAAAATAATTTCAACTTAAAGTTGGCTTTTATTTTTGATTTTATTTTCTAAAAAATAGAAAAACCTTTTTAAATACCCGAAAAGTAATTAAAATTTTATTTTTCAATTTAAATCCAATAAAATCACAAAAAATCAAATAAACTTAATAAACTTTCCTTTTAACGTTAAAACCAAGAAATCAAATAATAATAATTTTTTTTTTACTTTTAACAGTGAAAACTCTTTTCAAGATCTGAAGAATCGAGAAAATTCTTCGATAGTCGTAAAATCAAATAAAATAATAACTTTATTTATTTTATTTTGTAATGTAACTTTGGGATGTTACAAACTACCCCCTTAAAGGAATCTCGTCCCCGAGATTCGGAGAAGCTAGAAAGAAAGAAGGTGCACATAGGATAAATGAAATGAGAGATAGAGAGAGTCTATCTTCCAGTTGGCTAGTGTCTTGAGTTGTTCAAGTTTTGAAGTACCAATTCGTCATTCGGTGCATCGATAGGTCAAGTCCAATGGATTGTTAGAGAAGAGAGAATAGCAAGGATGAGAAAGAAAGCTACGAGATGAGAAGAGTACCCATTTAAAGCAAGCGTTGTACACGAGATCAAAGGATCTACGTCGATGCATAAAAAAAAACAATACGATACAAGATAAGAACAATACAACGTTCTACTCGATCAATACTCATAAGTTGGTGAAAGCACTCAATACACGTAATGAGTCTTGGCAAACTTAGACTATATGGTTAGGTGACATCGCAATCTTGATAGAATCTTGCATGTTGTCCTTGAATGACTTGACGACCTTACGATGTTTTCTTGAAGGTTCCTGGTCTTGCGGTCTTGAACGTAAGGGTTAATAATCGTGCTGACCAACTATAGAAATTTTTCAAGGGGAAAGAGGATCCATTTAGCATTATAAAACGGTGAAGAGAGAATTTGGTAAGGAAGAATTGCTATCAAAAAGCTAAGGACAGATAGATGACCAAGATAAAGAGAGAACAATTTATTTTTCTTGTTATATAAAATAAGTTTTGAAGTTTTCAACTAACGTCCATTCTAACTAGGTCACGACCTACAGTCGATATGGCTCTGATACCATTTCTGTCGAAGCTCCACCGGAGGCGATGCACGAACGCAAAAACGACAATCGGCCGAAAAACTTCAACTGCAAGGTTTGGCCAAACTATGGGGAGAGGGGAGGAGAGGTTTGGGGGTGGGTTGAGGGTGTAGAGGAGCTCCTGGAGGGCACTTTATATAGGGGAGGTGGTGGCCGGATTGATGAGAAAATACGAAAATAAAAGCTTCAATTTTCGGGTGCCATAATGACCGTCGGAAAACTGAAAACTGCTCATAAATGGGAGGAATAAACGGCCAATTGATGGTGTAGTGATGTAGGTGACGTTACTACGGACGTGTGGGCACAGACGGCATTCAATTTGGTGCTTTGAGTGAGGAGAAACGGGAGAAAGAGTGAAGACGGCCATTAATGGTGGAGCTTGAGTTTTGCTTGCGGTGGTGGCGGCGAGGGACGACCGTGGCCGCGGCGTGTGGGAAGGTCGGCGGGATGAGGAAGTACCGCGGGGCTAGTCGGCGATGGCGAAATGGGTGTAGTGGAGGCTGCCATTAAAGTTGCTTACGGGAGGGAAGAGAAGAAACCTTCTGGTCTTGAGGAAGAAGAAGGAGTTAAAGAAGGAATAAAAGAGGGGAGAGGGATTTACTAATCAAGAAAATGGAAAAGCCCACTTGGTAGCTACGGGAGAGGAAATGTTAAGCGTGCTGTTGGTGTAGCAACGGTGGGATGGGTGACCCGATGGGAACTTTCCAAAATTTTTATTTTCTGATTTTTTTTTATTAAATTATTTTGAACTTAATAAAAATAATTCCAACTTAAAGTTGGCTTTTATTTTTGATTTTATTTTCTAAAAAATAGAAAAACCTTTTTAAATACCCGAAAAGTAATTAAAATTTTATTTTTCAATTTAAATCCAATAAAATCACAAAAAATCAAATAAACTTAATAAACTTTCCTTTTAACGTTAAAACCAAGAAATCAAATAATAATAATTTTTTTTTTTACTTTTAACAGTGAAAACTCTTTTCAAGATACAGTAAATCGAGAAAATTCTTCGATAGTCAGAAAATCAAATAAAATAATAACTTTATTTATTTTATTTTGGTAACAGAACTTTGGGATGTTACACCACTTCTCCTCTGGGTGGCCGAGGAGAGGGGAGCTCTCCAGTTGTCATCTCTTCGGTAAGCTTCCACCAGGTGGTAGCCCTCGATTCCTTGCTCAATGCTATTTCTATTTTACCTAACCCCAGCTCCTTCGATGCCTTGTAGCTCCTTGTCCATCATCGTGCTCTCTGGAACCCTAGAGCGCGCAACCGAGGAGACTACCTTGTCGATCTTCGCTTACAGTGGGTATTATCCACGACCTTGCGCGTCATATTGTGCCATTTAGCCTAATAATGAAAACCCCTCAATCAATTTCTTTAATGGTTCGTAGAGGCTTCGAAATTTTGAAAATACTCTTTTGTCGGCCGCCGACATCATCCTTCGTCTCCAGCTCTGGCTGGTAAGCCACTGCCCGATTCCTTGCACCTGTATCCTTCTCTTAGTGTCCTTGGGCTAACCCGAGCACCCGCTGCGCTCCATTGTGCTCAGAGCATAGTTGTTGCGTGAAGTCGTGACGCCGACGTCGTCTTCTTCAGCGCCGGTGGAGCACCGGCAACCCCAAGCTCCCCAAGCTCCCCGAGTGATATACTCTGTTGTCCCGATCTTTCGGTGAGAGGGGTAAATTCCGATTGGATGATTGTCAACTCTCACGATCCAGGCTACGAACGCAGCACGCACGAACCAAGCAATCATTGAACTAACCAATTGTCGTTATCAACCGTGCAAAGACCCGGTTGACTGATCACGAGGATCAATTCCTGCAAGCAATCGAAGAACAAGCAAGAACGAGGTAAAAAGCAATCTGAATTGCACATATATGATTGAGTTCAGAAGGTGGGATTCCGCAGAGGTCCTTTACGGTTGGTCTAGTCGACACAAGCGAAGAACGAGAGTTTTCACAATGGAGAAACTAATCAAACGAAATCCAAGTTCTAGAAAAAGGAGATGGCGGCTCCTATATAGGGAGACTGACCAGGGGTGGCGGCCAGCGAAGTGGACGCACGCCCCTAGGGTTACATGGTCCATGGGCCCAAGTGGAGGTGACGTGACACCGCTTGACTCGGACTTAGAAATAGACGTGGACTCTTTTGATGATTGTGGCCGACTAGGATGGAGTTTGATGATGATCTTGGATCCGTTGGAAAGTAGACTTGATAAGCTTTCCATGAAGTCCAGAATCACCCCAAACGGAGTCCGTATGAAGAAGTTACGACTGTTTGAACTTAGTACTATCGCAAAGAATCGAATTCGAATCAAGAACGAGCCCAACTCGAACTCTTGCTTGACACGGACACAAAGTGACGTGGTGACCTTCATTATGTCTTCCATGCATGTCCATGACTCCAAAAGCCTCTCCTTGATCTGCTCCCATGTTCCTAAGTACAATTAAATCACTTGCATTAGGTAGCGGTTTATTCTCAGTAATATATAAACATAGGAACGAATTCACCTGATAATTAAGTTGGCGAGCACGAGCTCGGGTAAGAGGTCCTTGTAGTGGATGAGTTGTATGTGTAGGTGCGGCTGTATCCATAGTAGGGATGTCCTCATCACCGAGCACCCTTCTCCACTTAGGTAACCTCTTTATAGCCCCTAGTACCTTGGCACCTGCTTAACAGAACCACTCCGGAGCTTTTTGCCGTTTGGCTCATTTGCCGTATTGACTGCCGCCGCTCAACGCCGGCTAGCCGCTGTTCTGGGCTAGCTCAGGTGCCGTGAATGCTCTCATCGAGTGCGCAATACTAATGCGCACCTGTGCATATCCTCATATCGCGCCGTCTTGGGCTGCTGCGCCGGCGAGCCGCCGGCAAGACGTGCGGGAGCCGCTGCGTTTTGTCGGATTTTCGACCGGTTGCTGTAGCGAGGATTTGATTAGCGTTAATGACACTGATTAGTATTAATGACTCAATCATTGTCGGAAAATCCTGGGTTAGCCGTTCCTTGTGTCACTTACATGTGGGCCCGGGCCGATTAGTGATAGCGTAGAATAGTGTAGTACGCTTTCCATCTGGGAAAACGTATTCCTTGTGTGTATAAAACTAAAAATATGTTTTCATAATTAGAAGGCGCATTTTCGAAGTGCGCGCGTAAATCATTCCTTGAAATTTGGGTCAAAGTTGACCCAGTCAATTGTTGCCCGAGGGCCCGCGAGTCAGTCACTGTGGCTAGGTTCAGCTGAGTACAAAAAGTATTTCTTTTGTTTAATTAAAATCTGAAATGCTTTATTTATGAACTGAAAAATGCATTAAACTTCAAAATTGCATAAGTAATTCATTTCAGCTCCAAATTTGATGATTGAAATTTTGCTGGATTCCTTTTTGCATGTACTTTATTATAAAAATGGTTTGAACCTTATTACTATTCCATAAAATCACAGTTGCAAAATTACTTTGGGTTTAGTATTATTAATACACTAAAAATTACTTTAACTTCAAAAATGCATAGATATATCTCTGTAACTCCAAAAAGAGTAAACTCAATTTTGTTCGGATCCTCTATTACTATAGTGTATTTTAAAATAGGTTGTGAGCATGATACTGTTGCTAAAAATCTGATTTTACATTTAGCTTGTGTACTACTTTCACGCCTTTGAAAAATTATAGAAAATCCATCTTAGCTCCAAATGAGGTGAATCATTTTTCGTTGATCATCTCATGTGGTGTTCTATCCACCATAAAAATTTCATATGCACTACTGCTCTGGAAATTTTCTCCAAAATAATTAATTCGGATGAACAGTAACCAACAGCAATTTATTTAGATTTTCTGGAAAATTAACTTTCAAACTGTAATAAATTTTGAATAGAACATCCAAATTAATTGATTCTTGTTGATAAATTCACCTAAAATCATGCTCTACCTTCTGTGAAGTTTTCATGATTTTTGGATGAATTTTAATTTTTGGGTCTTTTCGGTATTATTCGTTCTTATTGTGC